>OY728138.1:1568122742-1568855182 GCA_963277665.1 Viscum album
TTAGAACATATAAGTGGTTCTAGAATGTGAATTTTTATAGAGTCCATTAATTCATGGTATGTTTGATAGGTCCTTGGAATGTGAATCCACAATTATTTGATGATGGTATATAATGAGATTTCTGGAATCAAGAAAAAGTAGGCTTTTCTAACCTTTGGTGTTAACCTACAACTAAGGATCATTGGGTTATTTTATGCTCCACATTAATTTATGAATTAATTCCTCAGTTTATCATGCTATGTCATGATCTAAAATTCAAACTAGAGTTTTTAACACCATTGGTGGTTTGATATTGAGTTTTACTTACACCCTATTCATGACTCTATTTGGTATTTAGGTAGACTTCAAGGATGATGTTTTGGACAAGTTAAAGTGGCCATATTATTGATTGTTTTTTTATTCTAATTGGGATTTATGTTTTGAAACATGAGAAATCATGATGTATCATATTGGGTTCTAGAGTCTATATTTTTAATACTATATTTTATTATTCTACTTGTGTGAATTATAACATGACATCCAGTTAGGAATACGATTGGAAATAACACCATTTATTATATTTTCATTGTGGGTATTCTCCTAGTTGTTTGATTGAGTTGTATTTTTTTGATTGGTTTATATTATTTCTATTATGATTTATAATTTGTTAAAAAGGGTTTAATCTCGCCAATATATTTATTAGACACTTACTTCTAGTCACTGACCTCTGCTATATGAGGTGGTAAGCTTGAGGTTACGTAGTGACCCGTATCAGTGATGTGAGGAGAACATGGATAGTAATGTTATGGACTGGTATAAAATATCAGGTATTTTTTACTGTTTTACTATTTAGGGAAGGTAAGCAGGAGACTATGACGTGTTTGAGATTATTAATGCACTCATTCATGAGTGTAATTAACCGATATATAAGAGAAAACCCATGTTCCCATGTATATGAATGCTATACTTGAGGTTGTATTATTACATTTATGATTTTATTTCACCTTGGATGATTCACTTATTGTGTGATGTTATTGATTTATGATATTTGACTCATGGGTCAATATGGAATGAGGTGTTTATGCATGAATCCTGGTATGTTCATAGGGAAATATGTTGAGATGCATCATTGATGTTAGGGATATATTTAACATATATTATATATTTGAAAATTTAATTTTTGAAATGAAATCCATTGACATATCTAATAAAAGGGAATAAATTAAATTATTTAAACATTCTAATTCACATATTAAGAATAGTTTTGATGTAATATTTTGTTATTGGTTCTCTTTTGTTATCACATCCTTATAAGTTTGATCTTGTTATATATCATGTGATCTAAGGTGTGTGTTGAACCATTTATATAAAATGACTTTGAAAATTCTTCCTATTGAGTATCATAAGATTCGTAACTAGAACAACCCTCACATAGATGAACCCGAACTTCCATTGGATATATGGAAACGGATGGACGACCAACTATATGATTGTTTCCTCTAGGTTATGAAATCTATGAAGATGGATTGTAATCAAATCATTCCTTTTCTATTTGATCTAATAATAGTGTTATGGACGTAGATCCTACACATGTTCACTGGGGAGGGAGGCACTGAGGAATCTGTGGTCAAGATCAATTCAATCAATATAATCTTAAAACACCAAGAAACACCCATGGATATGAGGGTGAGTCTCATTTCATAAATGATATGAGTATATCCAAGATATAGTCGGATGTCTTAACATAAGATAAATAGTAAGATGAGATGATTTAGAAGGTATTAAAGGAGAATTTACTAAGTCACTTTTATATAGAGATACCAAGGGATGAGAAGGATCAATATTTTAAACACATGATGTTAGAGATCATGTCCATAATGGACTATGATGAATGTTTTATCGACCTGAAATTTTTTCTTCATCATTGGAAGTTGAGTAGGTATTATTGGTCAAGATATTTTAATATGTACTTTAGTGTGAGATGAGTTTGTAAGAGAACATTTTTCACTTGAGAAGCATCTCTGATGTGATAAATCTAGAACTCATCACTAAAGATAACATGAAAGAGAGATTGAGAGGTGGGCATGTAGTATCAATAGGGAAATCAAGGATATTTTATTATTACATTAAGAAGAACCAATATGAGTGTTTAATCCAAGGAAATGATTACCATAATAGCTAGGGGAGGGGATGACCAACTCAAGATCGTGGTAAGGGGAAGTGATTTCAATGTGGCGGGGTGGGCTACAAGCGCTTCCAATGTATTTAACCTAATATGTAGTGATGTACTTAGGGTGATATAGACTATTATTAGATGTTTTTAGGGAGAAATAAAATTTTTAATGTTGGTATAAGATTGTGGTAGGCACCATATTTTTTTATGGACTTAGATACCCATTAGCAGATAGGTACCTTGAGTTCCAACAATCACTCAGATTGGGGTAGAGGATGTGGTACCTCAAAATAAGACTGTCTGTATCAGCTAGAAAGATCATATCAGTGGATTTATCATAGATGATAGGGAATAAGGGTGAGTCTGACACACTCAATACAACAATCTCTTTCCAGTTTGGATGCAAGAACTTCTTTTATTAGAGGTACAATTCTTTTTTTATCAAAGCTTTCCTATATTCTTTTGATACCTATCCATCACATTCTTTTTAGTAAACTGAATTTTCCAATGGATTAGGTTTTTATATATAAATATTTTATTTCTTTAAGACCATTAAAACATCATTAGGAGTTTGGTCTTAGGGTATCAACCATTATAAAGAGAATTCCCTTGAAATTGGTGGCTACCATTTCCTTTTGGAGTTGTTTGTATTGGAAATGTCTCGGTTTGATTTGATTCTAGGTTTTGATTGGATTATTATATACCGTGATCTTATCAATTGTTATCATATGAGAGTTCACTTTCTATCATAAGACAGGGGAAACCATATTTATTTAGGTGAATGATATCTTTATGTAGGACATGCAGGAATAATTCAATGTCGATTGGATTGTCTTATGACCTAGGTAGCTATAATTTTTCCATATAAAGGTGGGATTTAGAAAATTTCCATTCATATAGTAGTAAATAATTTTCAATATTTCTTTTCTAAAGAGTTATCTTACTTACTCCCTAGGTGGGAGATCACGTTCACTATCATGTTGGTTCTAGGATCTAAAACTATTTCTTTCCCACCTTATACAATGGAGCCTACATTGATTTTGGAGTTGAAGGAAAAATTAAAAGATCTTAAAGTTAAGGTATTTATATTCCATAGTATATTACCATGGAATATGCCCATGCTATTTCCAAGAAGGTAGATGAAACCTTTAACCTATATATGAATTAATAGAAGATGAACTAGATGATGGTCATGAATTGGTATCTCATTCCATGCATTAAGAATCTATTTTATTAGATGAGAGGTGTTTATATTTACACAAAAATTTAACTGAGGTTTGGGTACCATCCGTTGAGGGTGAGACTTCCTGATATACAATAGACTACTTTTTGAAGTAGGTATGGATTTTATTTATTTTTTAAAGTGTAATTTTGCTTGATAAACACACCAATAATATTTATGTCCTTGAGGAATAAGATCTTCCATATATATATCTAGATCCTTTTTTGGGGGTTTTCAGAAATTAAATCATAGTTTTTATCATTATCAAGATAATAATTCCCAATATATTAAAATCATCATGAGTATGCTGAGATAGATTCAACTACACACCAAGATATCTAAATTTCATCTCTTGATTGAAAAATTAAACTTATTAGGAGTTTTTATCTAATGAACTTGTATGCTAGTGGATCCAAAGAGGGTGAAAGACATGTTATATTGAGAATAACCCAATTATTTATTCAATATTCAAATCTTTTAGAGCCTGACAGTCAATTATCGATATTTCATTTTTAGAATTCATCTATCTAGAAGCATTGATATATAGCGTAAACAATAATGGGATGTTTATTTATTCTAATTCTTCCAAGTAGTCTTTCTAAGAATTTAATATTAGGTTAACCTCTTCACTGATCATCACCTCAATTTATTTAGGTATGGAATACACCATGCACTAGTAGGCCTAATGAGACATGATCAGAGTAGTTCTGATGAAGGTGGATCAAGTGGACACTTATGGATCTAGGTAGTTAAAGCCACATGAGTAGTATTATACCACTCATGATATAGAGTTAGCTATAGTGGTACATGCCCTTAGATAGTGGAATTATATATTGGGTGAGAGGTTCAAGGTTTACATGTATTATAAGATACTAAAGTATATATTTTGACACTGGTACCTAATCTTTTGAAAGAGGAGGTGGTTCGACTATCTATAGTATTTTTTCATCGAGTTTTCATACAATCTAAGAAAGGTAAATTTCATTAATGATGAATCAAGTTGAAAGAAACACACTTCGGTAGTTATTGAATTTTATGATGACTAGAAGTTGATGATTCAATTTGAGGATATACATCTATATGTTTAAGAGTCACATGGGTGAGAAAATTCAACATCAAAAATTGTTTTCCTATTATTATAGATACAATCATGAGAGGGAAGTTATCTAATTCTAAAGTTTTATCACTAAGGGAAAATATATATGGTCGGTAGCCACCATCAAGTTGGTCTCTTTTTGGTGATGAAGTTATTCTTACCCATGACTATATATGGGATTCTTGGGATTGTATAAGGAGTTGTTGAGTGAATTCCATGATTCTAAATGGGAGGTACATCCTGGTTTGACATAGATATATCATGATCCCTATAGTAAATACTATGTCTAGGGATGTATTTTGTAGTGGGATTAGGGGTTTTATGCTTCAATAGGGAGTTTTTGAAGGTTGAACATTGATGAATTACCAAGATAGTATATAATTTGTCTCTTTTGGAATATAAGTGAGATGATATAAAAATAGAATTCATGATAATAAAACCCACAAAACCATAGAAAAATGATACAGTGTGGGTGAGAATGGATCAATTGATAAAGTTATCCAACTTATTTTATACCATGGAGACCTTCATAATCAATGATATGGGTAATCTCTATGGGTAGAAGATAGTTCAATTACACAGTGTTATCAGAACTAGTACTCACCCGTGCATTGACACGATGATATGGATAAATTCTTATTTTCAATAAAAAATACTAATTTTAAAGGTTATTAATAAATATTAATATTAAATATATGGAAATAAAAAATCAGTGGTACATAATATTGAATTTCTAGTGGAGAAAATCTGGGGACACCATTAAAATAGTTGAAAACATTAAACATAAATTGAAAGGAATGGAGTTTTTTATAGAGATTTCAATTACAAGAATGAAATACATTTGAAATGACATTAATAAAACCTTAGATTGTACAATTAAATACCTATTGATAGTCCCCTAAAATCATAGTGAGTGTTTTTAATAATTAATACGGGAAAAGATAATATGATAAATTTTAATAGATAATGATGAATTGTCTGTCAATAATTGCATGAAAGAATTTTATGGTCATATTTATATAAGTTTATTAATATTTGACTTCCAATAATAGTTATATAATGAAACCATCATGTCATCACCTTGTATTGAATCTTCAACTTCAAAATCATATACCATGTTAATCTATGGACACAATAATGTTTAAAAATTAGAATAAATATTAATTAATATTGAAATCTCAAAATTTAAAAGGTTATTAATGTATACGAACTTACACACAACATAAAGTTTCTATGTTACATGTATAAGATATAATATATGTTTGTGTGTTATAATCTACTCATGATCAAAAATATGTGCATATGCCTTAAGAAAACATATTCTGGAATATGTTTAGAGCACACAAAAGTTTGATACCAAGGCATGTAGAGATTCTTAGTTATAAATGGAGAATATTTTTTAGGGATGAATAATGTGACCAAAAAATAGATTTATTATTTATTATTCTTGGAAAATATGGTATATTTAGAACATCAAATGGTCAATGTTAGTTATAATGACCACCATGAATTGTGATCTTGAAGGAACCTTCTTTAAAATAGTGGTGAATCAAATTTAAGCAGATATGAGTATGTGTATTAAAAAGGTAGGATCAATGGGAAAAGGATTGATTTAATGTTCCAGGGGTATCTTGGATGGTTTGAAATAAGTGAACATGTTTATACATACTGTAAGACTTGTTTCATGACATCTATGAGATTTCAAAAGGTATAAGTTCATGTAATGTAATCGAAACTTTAAAATAAATTTATTTAATTTAAAATGATCATGTTCTAAAAAATATGAAAACACCTTAAAAAGGACATCAAGGTAGGATTGGAGATCATTGATGAGTTGGTGATATTAAAAATTATTTAAATATTTGAAGAGAATTGATTTGTTTATTGGAAACATATCAATGATATATGTATATAAGATGATCATGTTAGTGGGTTGTATTATATAAGTGGCTAGTTTGTGTTATGAATGATTGAACTGGTTTAATGAAGTTAATATGATATGCTATTAGGGAAAGGTAGCTGAAGTTAGATATGAAGTAAAATCAATGAAGCTGGAATTATGCTGCATATTCTCTGTAATAGTTCCCATGATTTATTATACTTGATAATGTCAGTCCCCACCATTATTTTTATTTAAAATTTACATGGACTAATAAAATGTGAAAAAATAGATTTGTTGTGATGTGATACGAATTCCCAATGTCTATATAGAATTTAACATGAAAAAAAAAATCCAAAAATGTATATTGATTTATGTTTAATAGTATATTACCCCTGCTATTCATGAATATATTAGATATACAATATAATTTATGAATAACAATTAATACCATGGAACAAGTTAGTCATTATATGTTAGTTGAATCTATGTTCTATACTTGATGTTTGTATCTTAAATAGAAATAATAATAGTACTATATTATATCCATAAAAAAAGAATTATAATTATAAATTTTCAATTAAAAAGATTCATTAAAAATACCAGTCCATTAATAGAATACTTATTTACCTGAGTAGATGAAATCTACATGATTCATTTCATATAATCAACATTAGTAGTACTATGTCAACAAAATCCACTAATTTTATGCTCCTACAAAATATATTTTAAAATGTCAAATATTTATATTTGTGATTCAATGATTTTGAAAGTATAGTACCTGGTTATGTTCGAATCCATTTTCATTAATTTTTATATAAAGTTTAGTATCTGTGATGAGGAGTACTTTATAAGTGTTTTTTCCAGATGAATGATGATTTTTCTAAAAAATTTAGTTGATGTATGATGAATAGTAGATAACATTGGTAAAAAAACCAAAAATGTTAGTTTATGTATGCTATATAATAGATTAAAACTTATATTCATGAATTTATCAGATGTATAATCACGTTTATTACATATTCCTATTATTATGGAACAAGTTGAGAATTCTATGTTAGTTGAATATGTTTTCTGTAACAAGAATTTTTAGATTAAATAGATAACATAATATTATTATATTTTATGCATAGAAAGAGAATTATAATTATAATTTTTCAATTCAAATGTTTCATTAAAATATTATTCCATTAAGAGAATACTTATGTACCTGGGTAGAAAAAATATGCATGGTTGATTTTACAGAAACAACATTAGTATTACTATGTAAACAACATCAACTTCTTTTATGATCCTATAAAATATGTATAAAATATATATTAAAATATCAGTTACTTATATATGTGATTCAAGAATTTTTAAACTACAATACAAGGTTATTTTAGAATTCATTGTTACAATTATTGATACCATATTCAATATCTACGACAAATATTACATTATAATAATTTTTTTTAGATGAACTTTGAAAATTCTGAATGTTGTAATATACTATTTCACTAGAAAATAAACCCCTTTTAAACTGAAAAATAGTTTACGTTGGATTAAATCAAAAGTCTTCATTATCCTATATATAAAATGAATAATATTGATTCTTTATTCCAAGTGGTATTATATTGACATAATGTAAAACATTGTATATTCGTACCTATTTCAAATCATATTCCAGTTATACAACTATTGTTGTTATAAAATACATAACTTTATTATCAAAGAAAACATTTGAAATAGAGTCATTATGACCAGTCACCACTATTTGTACTCTATATCTGTTGGATTCCAAAATTACGTTGGCAACAATATATTTCAAGTAATAAATTCCAACAAAAAATTAAAATAGAAATTAGTAAGAGTCATGGAAAATAATAAATGAAAACAGTGAATTACTGCATGAATGAGATGAATTAAAATCATGAATCCAAATAATAATCTTTTATGAGACTTCAACAGTTTTTGATAACAATATAATTTTATTATCATTCAATGTTACTTGAATTTAATTTTTTATTTAGAAAATTATGTAAAGATGGTAAATTATTAAAATATATCTAAAAAAATTTTATAAAGACATAAATTCATAATTTTCTATTACTTTTATGAGTAATACCTATGTATTTAGTGGATACCAAAAAATAATAAATATTTGATTCATAAGATGTATCTAGAAAAGAATAGATCAAAGAATTGTTGTGAAAATTTTAATAATCAATAGCTGAATATGGGGAAAATTCATAGCATTCATAAAAAATATATCAGAATGAATTTTTTTATCATTTAAATTATGGAATAAACAATGAAATACTATGCATCATGAGTTAGGCTCAATGAAGTTTTGCTCCAAGTGGATGAAGTGGTCACTTCAATCTCTAAATAGCTAATCCCACATGAGTAGTATTATCCAACTCATGATCTTGATTTAGCAACAATGGTACATTCCATAAGATATTGGAATTAACTATTGGGTGGGAGTTTTGTGGTGTAAACTAATTACAAGATACTAAAGTAAATATTTTAACGGTGGGACCTAAAGCTTCGATTGAGAAGGTGGGTGGACTGTCTGCAGTATTTTGACTTTGAGTTTGTATACAATCTAGGAAATTGAAAATTCATTGATGATTCCTCAAGTAGAAAGAACCATACTCAGGTAGTGAAAGAAACTAATGATGGGTGGTAGTTGATGATGGTCTTTGAGGATACACATTAGGATGTTTAAGAGACTCATGGGTGAGAGACATTGACCTCAATATTTGTTATTCCAACTCTTCTTGATACAATAAATAGAGGATTTGTATCAAATATAGAGGCTTTATTCATAAGGGAAAATATATATGGCGGGGATCCACAATCAAGTTGGTCTATTTGTAGTGATGAGTTTATTCTTTTCCATGGCCATATCTGGGTTCATAGTGAATGTATAAGGAGTTGCTGAGGGAATTACATGATTATAAATGGGTGGTATATCCTAGATTGACATAGACATATCATGATCTCGATAGGAAATACTAGTGGCCATGGATGAAGGTGGTAGTGGTATTTGTGATGTGATGCATCAACTATCCGCAAGTGAAGTATGAGTGTTGACGAACTACTAGATTACTATAGATTTTCCCTCTTATGGAATTGAAGTGGGATGATATCATAATGGAATTCATGATAATAAAACCCAAGAAACCTTATAAAAATTATGTATTGTAGGTGATCATGGATCGATTGATGAAGGTATCACACTTCTTGAATATTATGAAGACTTTCCTAATCAATGATATGGGTAAAATGTATATATATGAGATATTTTTATTGCATGGTGTGTTGATAATTATCATTTCTGACAAAGATCCTTGTTTCAAATTATCATTCAGGAAGTGAATTTAGAACGTGGTATGATCTATGGTTATTCTAAGCATAACATGTCATCTTCAGACTAAAAATCAACATGATCAGGTAATTTAGATTATGAAGGACATGTTACAAGCCCATGTTTGGGACATCAGTCATTCATGGGAGAAGCATATACCAATTGCGGTGTTTGGTTATATTAAAATCTTATAGGATTCAATCTAAATGGATTCTTATAGGGATTTATATTGAAGGTCACATCATATGACATTGTTTTGGTTAGAGGAAGGTGAGTAAGTTCTCATTAGACCTAGTATTGTATAGGTTATATATTAGTAGGTTCGTTTGATAGAAAGTAGTTCAAATCTATGCAGAGTGGACACAAATACTATTATAACCATTAAAGATGTCCTCTAGTGTTGGAGTTTGGTCACCAAGATTTTCTTTGGGTGTTTAATAGAGTGGGATAATTTCATATACGAATGTAGACAAAGCTAGTTCCCAGGTCCTTTGGGTTGTTTGAGGAAGTATAAATAATTATTCAAATGGAGTACCAATTAGCACTTCCATAGTGTAACATTTCCATTTATGATTTATTTCACATGAACCAACATTAGATATATCAACCAAGCCCTTTCCAAATGATATATGTAGATAATTCTCAGCATGATTCCAATGCATCTTTTGAAGAACATATAATCTATATGATAGGCCACAGTGGGAGGAATCTATGAGGAAAGACTATTAACTTTACATTGAGTACAGTGATATCATGTGTGGGTAAAGAAAGATACCTAGGGGAGGGATTCCAATATATAAGAACAATGGACTGAATTATTCACAAATAACTCTTAGTGATGCATGGAGATATCTTGAGTATTACTTATTATTTGGTTGAGCGGTTAGACAAAACAAAACTTATAATGGTACCTTATATCTTTATGTTTTTATTGAATCTATTTAATTTTATAGAATTAATTTGTTTCCTAGTCAAAAAGGGTTTTTAGAGGACTTTGGGGGCTTGGAGGAGCTGATACAATGGAAGGTTATAGGTGTCATGAAATAATAGATATGATGTAGTTCCATCATCTTGATGGTGCGGTGATTCGACTAGATGGTGGGATAGATAGTATAATTGTAAGGATAGAGGATTCCAACTAGCTTATAAATAGTTCCATGATTGATTGGGGTCTCTATAGGCATCCCACTGGAAGGCTGGTTAGAACCGATGGGAAATTGGTGCGGTTCCCAATGGTGCAACTATGCTTCTTAACACAACTGGCTAGCCAAGAGAAGGTAGTTGTTAGCTAGAGGCACAACTAGGGGCCATATAATTATGGGTAAGACTTGTAATTCCTTCACCTAAAACCCCTTTTAACTCTTAATTAATCCTCCTTTGATCCCAATTCATAAATTTCAATTGTGTAGGATACTCCAAGGATTTTTTCCTCCTCCAACACCTTATCTTGGTCCTTTGATATGTTCTTTGATCCAGTGATCTAGTTTTGAATCATTTTTATTTTTTGGGGAATTCATCTTGTTTTCTTATTGGATCCAATTTTTTCCATACTTGATGTGGTGGATCCATCACTATCCATTAGGGATCATGGAATTTCAGGTTGATCTAGATTCTTGATCACTGGTCTCTTATTCTCTTCTCTTAAATAATCTGATCTAAAACATCTCCATATACTCTACTTTGGTTTTATAGTATGTAAAAAATATGATATCACCCCATAAAATAGTGTGTTTTACCTCTTCTAATTAGAAACTTTTTAGAACTATGAAATCCTTATTCATAGAGCTCACATAGATCCCTTTGGTTTTGTTTTCACTGAGACCATGACTTGTGAAAAAATTAGAGGTGCTCCAACCATTGACATATGTTAGAACTTGGAAACAAAAACCTAGATCCTTATGTTGAAATTGGAATTTTTTATGGAATGTATTAACTTGTGAATTTGATTAAAATTTGAATTGGTGTAACTGGATTAACAGAAAATCACTTGGCTTGTACACGATTAATTTTTATGCAATTAGAATTGGAAAGATGAAATGATGGTACAAGGACATTGTGACATGTGAAATGGTAATTTGTGTTAAATGATATGCGGATCGGAACTATCTCAATGTTATGTGAATTGAGATGAAAATGATTATTATAAATTGAGAATGTTTGATCAGAAAATGGGTAACTTGTAATAATGGAATACATATCATTATAATATGTAATTAACATTAATTAATCAGTATGGACTATTTCCAAAAGATTTACATGTTTTGTAAGTTAGAATGTATTGGATTTTGTTACATTAAACTTGTAAAATTTGGAATTGTCTCTAGCATGGAAATTTGCATAGTGTATGATGTTATTTAACTATATGTGTATCCTTAACATGGAAATTAAGATTGGTTCTATTAACTCTTTTCACCCTTGCCATGGTCTTTCCCCTTAGGAACATATTAGTGGCTTTAGCACGAGAATTCACAGAGAGTACCCAAATTCATAATATGTGTGATTGGTCCTCAAAATGAGAATCCACTAGGATCCAGTGATGATAAAGATAAATATATATAGAATCAGGACAAATCTGGTTTGGATGAGCTTGGGTGTCCACCTAGAGCTCAAGGGTCAGTGAGTTATTTTATGTTATGCATTAATTTTTAAATTAATACCAGTATTTATCATAGTATTGCATGAACTACTATTCATTAAGGATTTATTAATATACTTTTGGGGGAGGCCTACTGGGTTTTAATAATATCCCATTATGTACACCACCTGGTGCTTGAGAAGACTTATTGGATGCAAGTTTTGATAAGTGAAAGAAGGATTGTGCTTTATTAGTATCATTATTTAATGGAATTAGATCTTAGATATGGGACCACATATGGGGTTCATGATCAAATTTTGGAGACTATATCTTTGTGGGATTCTTGTGTGACTTTAGAATGACATCTAGTTTGGCATACTATATGGAATATAATGGTTTATTATATTTAGATTTCGGGTATTTTTTTGGTTGTCTTCTTGAGTGGTATAATTTGATAGGTTTATCTTATTTCTGTTTTTATTTGTACTCAATTTTAAAAGGTATATTAAATAAACTATATTACTTAGACCCTTGATAATAGTTATAATCCTCTATAATATGAGAAGGCGCTCTGGAGGTCATTTAGAAACCCATATAAGACACGTGACAGAGAACCAGGGTAGGGATGTTACAAAGCCTATTTCTAAATAAACTCATTGTTACATGTTTGATGGCTCGTCTCATTAAGGAGGATAACCAGATTTTTTAAATAATGATTATCAAGAATGTGATCCTAATTTTTATGGATTACGTGAAATTAATTTAGTGTTGATTTTGACCTCATTTAGGAATATTTTTCAAACACAGATGAAAATGACTCCCCAGAAACCCTTTTTCAATTCCTATGACAGTCTTTTCTATATATGTCTAATCCTGGGTGATTTTTTATGACCAAGGTTTAATTCTATAGATGATTAGATCACTTAGTTTATTTCAAAATATTTTTTATAACCTTGGTCTAGTATATATTTTCCAGATTTTAGTATCACCATTCCATGGGGTTGGTGATTGATGACCGGGTATCTTTTATAAGAGTTGTTTTGATTAAGACCTTATCTTTTGGGTGATTTATATTGGTTTATAAAGGATATTATCAGACCTTTGGGTTGTGGAGTACCTTAGGAGGAAACATTTCTTGGATTGGTTTTATTTCATTGTTTAATGGGGTGTTTTTGAATCAGAACCTATAATCCCAATTTTTAATCAATCAATTTATGTTTTGGGACTCTTGGGACCCATGATTCCGGGTAGCTAGGTCTATTGGACCATGTTATGTAATTCTGGTTCTGAGGTGATATTGAGTTTTGGAATAATTTAACCACGGTGAGAGAGATACATTACCTTGAATTATGATAGATATGAATCATTATGGAATTTTTATTGAAAAAAGTGTCATAGTGGGGAGAATTGTGACACCATCTAGGTCCCTGATACATAATTATTTCATTTTTTTATTTTATATTTTTGGGGAGTTCTCAAGAGTTGTGGGTAAAAATATAATACTTCATAGGAACAATATAGTGTGCATGGTTAGTGTATTATTAGTATAAACTATTTCCTTATAGTAAGATAGTGGTGTCTCAGGGGATAATGTGGATTCACATAGATATCACACAGTTTTTAGACCATGTGGTGCTCTCTTGGAAATAGTGTGTCTTATTTTTAAAAAGTTGGGTGAAACACATGGTTAATATTTTCATTTACTTACTGGGTTACTAAAACATGACCCCCTATCCAGCTCTTTAAAAACTGGTTTAATATCTCTATTCCCTTATGAATTTTATACCCCTTTCCACCGTCTTCCTCCCCATTAAGGTGATATGAGATCCTCAGGCCATGGATCTTCTTCTACCTTACCTCACAGTGATTCATTCTTAGTTCTTGGTGGATTTTCTCAAGGTGTGGGGTGATATCTATTGTCTTCTTTCTACATTATCTCTTCCTTTACCTATATTTCCTTCATCATTGAGTTTTGTAATACTAGGTGGACAAGGAGACCCGCCTATGATTATTTGGGGTCATCTAATGTAATTTAATTTTGTTATAGGGTCTTAGGGATTCCTTATATGTGTTCCTTGTGGTTTATATCGAAGGAGATGATTGTACCCATGTTTTAGCTAAGTGTCTCTTCTTAATGTAAATTTACCATGGAATATGGTTTGTTCATGAATTTCGTTTGACATAATATGATAAATTATATTTACATTGATTGATTGTGGGATGTTGTGTAAAATTTCAATGTATTTATTGGTAAAAATAATTTTAAATATTGTTTTCAAGTTTCATTTTTTATAAAAGGAGTTTTATGAATTAAAGGTTTTCGATGAATTTATTTAAATGGATTTTGAAATTGGATAATTGTTTTAAAGAAGTTTTTTGTTTCAATGGTATTTAGTATTTTTTTCAAAAGGGAATTCATTCCATGTAATATTAGCTAATGGATTCTAAATTTTTTTACCCAATCTTGATGTTTCATTTAATTATGGTCTACCTTGAGAATGTGATTAGAATTTTATATTTTATTGGTTGGTTATTGGTTGCACATGGATGAACATAGATATGAATGTGAGTGGATAGTTTCTTCCATAATCTAAGGAATGATGCTAGATGGGGTTCATTTTTGGTGACCTTATGAGGTATAGGTTTTATTACATATTTCAGGTGGTGGCTGATTATCATAGAGTGGTTGGGATCTTACTAAGACTATAGTATCCTTGGTAAGTTTTTTGGTTATTTTTTAACAAACTCTATATTATTGGATGTATTTTGGTATTGTGGTATATGAATATTAACAATTGTTTTTCTTATTCTAGTGGTATGATTTTTATGAGATTTTGGTTAGTTATTATTTATCCTACTAGAAAATATTTTTTGATTTATATATTTCGAAACCATTTATTTTATGGAATGGATATCCAAATTATAGATGGTTTATGATAAAATATCTCTTGGAAATGTGTGTGGTTATTGTATTCCAAGGGTGAAACCATTCCAAAAATGGTTACATTTTGACACCCTGGTGCTTGTTTATAGCATGTGGCGATCAAGAATGCACTTCGGGCCCTGTGAAAAGTTGACGTAGGTGATGTGGAATTCTGATCTAAGTTTTTTAGTTACAAAACACGACCCAAAATATAAGTTATAATGATATACCAAATTCACTTACTTGGGTAAGACTAGAAAAGTCATTTATTCATTCATAATAAGAAAATCCATAATTATAGACCCCCATGACAAATTGAGTATAGAGAGGGGAGGGGAGAATCAGTGGTTTCTTTTTAAGAATTCATTTTCACTCAAATTGAAACTCTAAAAATTATTAATGTTATAAATACACAAAATAATATATCTTAATATCACCTTGTGTAAAGTATAATAAAATAGAGAGATAAACACACGATATTTACAAAGTTTGGTAAAAATACTACTCCCTACCATAATCAATTATCTCCCCTCGTTACAAATACTCCACTATCAAAAAAGAGAATACAATTTCTTTTAGCTATAATTGAATGACTTTATCTCATAATATAACCAAGAGAATCCATTTTATTTTTCATAAAAATAGACTTCTTGCTCCAGGTCCAATAGAGATACTCCTTCTTCTCCTGAATCCAACCAAAATAATTCACCTACTCCTAAAAAACTTGGATGGTTCACCATTGTTCAAGGGTTAATCCATTTTAGGATGATTCTATGATCTTATTACATGAACATTTAGGATCTTACTAGATCATATACTATTAAGGTGTCTTTAACATCCTCTGAATGGTGACTTGGTCTTACTTAATCAATTCTGATCACCTTAAATGAGCAATTTCCTTAGTGCATTAAATTCATGGGCTATGTTTCCTTCTGACTAAATTTGTGACCTCAATTTAGATGTGTGCAATTAGTTCACAAAAATTTGTCACCGATATTTTATTCAATAGTAATTTTTATAGTGTTAACTCAATTTCACTTCTTTCTTGATTTCCATACAAAACACTATCACATACATTTATATATTCTATTATTTTATGTGGTATTGATATTATCATTTTGGGAATCTAAATTTGTTATGAAATAACATGTGCATGAAAAAATGCACTTTACACTATTCACTTCTCCCTTACTTATTCACTTATCAATTTTAAAATAGGGTTGATTAATCCTCAAGGTGAATATGCATTTATATATACTTGAAAGTACATGCACTTCCCACTATAATCTGCTTCTCACATTCTTCACACATACCCTACCCACTCAATTTTTTTGTTTCTTTAGATTAGGTTTACTGCTTGTATGACTTGAATGTATATGTATACTATCATTTTCATGAACCCATGTAATTTATTGATCATTAAAACAAAATCATTATATTTATTCTTCAAAAAATATGAATGATCACTATTTACATGGTCTACGTATTGATCTTAAGTGTGTGTGATTTTACTTCAAGATAACTATACTTATCTTTCATGAAACACAGTATGTTATACATTCTCTCATGATTCTCAAATATATTCACAAAAATTATAAGATATATGCACATGGGTGCCATGAAATATTGAGTGTATTTTTAGAACTCAGTACTTCACAAAGCTATTTCAGTGTTCTTAGAACAAGTCAAAAACCCATGGTAATCTCCTTCATGAAAGAAGAATATTTGAAGAACTTATCCTCATAAATAGTATTCATAGTAATATTTTTATACCAAAATGAGATCCTCTCCATTAAAGAAACACCGCTCTTTATCAAGATTATTCTCTATGTATCCAAGTTTCTAGCACATCCTTAGATATATGTTTTAATATGTTTTGATCAATCTTTTAAATATTTGAGTATAATTCATATTCCATTACATTGGATTCTTCTTTAACCTGTAATTTTTCATTATGAAGAGACTTAAAAACACTAATAATATAATTTACAACTTCTTTGGGAAGTTTCTTTTGATATACTTTGAATTAAAAAATATTATCACCAAGTGATATATCATCATCACTTATTGAGAGGGATTAATTTGTATAATCATAATTAAAATAAAAACTACATGTTGTTCCTTTTATATTACCTCCAATTTCAGGTGCCTCTTTATTTACATTGAGATTATTTTAATATTCCTTGCATGTCATTTATTTTTTTTTCTTATAAGACTTTGAAAAAATCTTTATCTATGGTTTGTCACTCATTTCCTAAAATATTAACTTTATAAAGACTCACTTGGATCTTTAGAGGGAACCTAAACCTATGATACCACTTGTAGATCCCCTGGACAAGTTTATGACTGAGTGGGGATGGGTGAATCATTGGTTTCCTTTTACAAATTCCTTTATTTCAAATTAATCCTCTCAAACTTGTTACAAGTATTGATTAAATCAATAATATCTCTCAATATCACCTCATGTGTAGTAATAATAAAATACGGAGAAACACAAAATAACAGCATGGTTTAGCAGAAATAATACACCTTGATACAATTGTTTATTCCCACTAGTTACAAATTCTCCACTATAAAAAAGTGAATATTATTTTTATCATTTTCAACTGAAATACTTCTACTCCAGATCCAATTAAGGGACAATGTTTTTTTAGTCTCTCACCAAAATAGTTATTTCTTTAGATCTAACTAAGAGACACCTTATAATCTAGACTCCAACTAGAGTACTTCACTTACTACCAACACCAAATAGAATGACTCACCTCAGTTCATGTCTAGATCCATTATAGAATGGTTATTTGATATTCCTACATGAGATTATAGTACTTATATTTCTTGTATACTCTTAAAGTATCTTCAACATCCTATACAATTTTCCCCCATTTCACAATCAATTCTAATCACCTGTAATGACCATTTTACTCAATGAATCAAATTATTGGGCAATGATTCCTTCGAAAAAATTTCTTGACACCACATTAGATGTGTGCAAGTGGTGAAAATAAATTCTTCACTAATAATTTATTTAATAATAAATTTCAAAATATAAACTAAATCGCACTTCATGCATGAGTTTTATGTCATTATAAACACTAGAAAATTTATTTATATGTTATATTTTTTTGTTCTATTAAAGTTCTTGTTTTGGGTATGTCAATTGGTTGTGAAATAATAGGAGGATAGAAACCTAAATGGTATATTATTAACTTCTCCTTGCTTTGTGAACTTCCCCTTTTCATAAAAAGTTTAGTTAATTAGCCTGGTGAATATACTTTTATAATTACATGAATGTAAATTCACTTCCCACACTACTCTTCTTCTCCATTTCTTCAAAAAATACACATTCTACAGGCACTGTCTATTTATTTAGTTTTGGTAAATTGCATGTGTGTCATGAATGTGTATGTATAATATAATTTGTGCATAACCAAGTTCGATCTTGATCATTAAAATAGAAGAATGATTTGTCTTATTCATGTAAAGTTATTGTTCTTTTTTTCCTCCATGAATGTGTGGATCATAATTGTGCGAGATTCCCCTTCAATCTCACTATCCTTCTATTTTGAAAAACAAAATGTGTTGTACTCTATATCATGATTCTCAATTCTGTTTGAAAAAACAAGTAGATATATGTTTTAGAAAAAGGTTACAGAAACTAAGAGATAGATGACCGACAAATGTGTAAAAGGAAAAAGAATAAAAATATTGAGAAGGCGATCTTGGTACAAAGAGATTTATGTGGTATGGGAAACGATCTCTACATCCACCAAGAGGAATAATTTAACTAGCTTCAGGAGAACAAAATATAGGAATATTTAAAACAATATATCTACAACTATGAAGGGGAGGATATGTGTACAATAATTATTACGACACACTTCATTAATTTATTTACTCAATGAATCACTTTTGTACTTTTTATTGAAAACCAAAATACACATTATATAAAGTTTATATGACTTGAATAATGTGGTAGTTTTTTTGATAGTGCATAATGAAATCATGGTAATTGAAAATATAGAGAGTTTAATTAAGTAGTGTAAAAATATGGTGATCCAAACACCTATTCCAAGTTACATTCACTGGATGTTAGAGTACTGTAGAAGTGATGGATTTAATTAATTAGTAGATGAATAAAACACCGATTTCATTAGAATATTATGGAGTCACTATAGATAATGTTATAAATGATCTTGTTGAATGTGGAATCCCACTTTTGGAGCCTACTATTATATATTCGATAAATAGATCCTCACTTTGAGTGTCCAAAGAAAGGCATGAAACAAGAATTGTGAATGTATTGGGTTATTTTGAAGTTGTATGATTATATTTTTTTATGGAACTTATTTTTAAGATAATTACATTATTTATTAGTAATTTCACTAAGAGATAATTTTGTTGAAGTAATCTTTGTATGTCGATTAGTATTTAAACTGTAATTTTTTATTTATCGATTTGACATGAATTAGTTATTTTGGGGATATAAATAAAGATGATTTACAGATCTTTAATGATTGAGTGATTGAAAGGATAAGAAGATTGAGTTATTAGGGATATAATACTATACCATCCAATAATTTTAGTTTAGGGGGTTTTGGTATGGTAATATATAAAATCTTCCAATTTGTATAATATCATGGATACCTTATTTAAGGTTTATTTACATTCTTATCGGTAGGGTTAAATCATGTGGGTTTCAATAATATCATTTTAAGGTGTATTTGGTTTGTTAAAAAATACTCTATTTATTTTTTCAAAACATAACCTATATTAAATTTTGAATTACCATAATATTTATTTTAGTATTTATATCACAATTTTACCTGGTCTAATGTTTAAATTATTACAAAATTTAATTCTGATTATATATTAACATTATATTTAATTACTATAATATCAATAGTTTAATTCCACCATGTTTTTATGTCTAATCTGCCCTAATATATTATATGTATATAATAATTTCACAATTACAATAGTATTAAAGACTATTGGGGGATTCTATTGATGGGGTTCTATTTAACTAAAGTTCACCCTCGTATGACGTGTGTATTCCAACCTTGTATCTGGACACCATTTGGAATTATATTGAGTATATACTTGCTTTTGAGTTTTATGTTAATTTTTATTAGTTTACTGTCATTTTATCTCAATTTTATTACAATAAACATGTTGGTAATAGAAAAAAAAAGTGATGGAAGATTTTTTGGTTAAACTATTGAAAATTTTAATCTTACCAGACCAACAATTTTTGATTGAGTCGATTATGAATATTTTCAAGATAATTGATGTTTGTAATTATTAATATACGATTAAAGTTTTTCTCATGATGATTGATAATTATATTCATCTAGAGAAATAAATCATTAATGTTTTTCATGATGAAAATTTTGAATATTAGGTAAATCATAAAGTCCAATAGTTCTTCATATTAAATTAGAGAATACATGTTTTGGAACTTCTACGGTTTTTAAATCTTGAAGAACTATATTAACAGAAGATTATCAAACTTTTTATTTTCTGCTTGGTGAAATGGTAGAACAAATGCATAAACATTTTACGACTATTTTTAATAGTTTAAAATCAGTTTAGGTGAAATAATTATCAAAATATTATATTATTGAAAATATTATTTATATTATATGAATAGAATTGGATTAAAAAATGACATCCATCGACGATACTAAACATTTGACTAATCTAGGTATAGATGAATTTATGGGAGCATTAATGAAATACGAAAGCATATTTAATAGAGATGATGAGAATTAGAAGAGGAATAAGGGATTGGAATTTATATCTATTTTTTGTAATTCTAATTATGGTAATTTGAATACATGAAATAATATTTCGAAATTTTATTTTTCAAATATGAATATTCTTTTGGATAGAAATATCATAGATGGTAGTGAGAATGTTCTTGATCAACTTTCTAGGAGAATAAATAAAATTTACAGCAATAAGAATTTATGGTTTACACATTGGAATGATAGAACGGATAGATATGACACAATAGGTCGCAATTGACTAGTTTTTTCTAAATTGAAGAATAAATATATAAAACCAAAGAAATTTTCTATGTGTAAAATGATGAAGATATTTTAATCTATGGCCACCTCGAGTGTGAGTAATGTTGATACATCTTCCAATAGTTTATATAAACACAATGATAATGAAATTCCAAAAAAATATTTGGATTATATATAGATTTAATGAATGATATAAGATGTTATATAGATAAAGTAACTTCTGAATATTTGAAAAAAATTACATTTGATTCATAATTTTCTTATACTTTTGAGGATAATTATTCAGATTCATCAGAAGATAATAAAGACAAACAATTAGAATACCAGAAATTTGATTCATCATATGATGATAAATCCTTGATTAAATTTATTACATTTTTAGATATTTAAATACCATATAGAGATAAAAAAGTTGAATAATAACAATGTTTTTTTAAAGAGAATATAATCAAAGCTAATACAAAAAAAATCAAAAAAACAATAATGAAATTTCAAAATTTTCAGTGAAACTAGATTCAAAATATAAGTAAGAACCAAATTTATATGATCAAATTTTCACTGTTAAATATTAATAAAAATTCACTATAATTAATATTATTTTTAAAACATATCACTTTTCGTAAATTAAATTTTTTATAAAATATTTTAAAAATAAATCATTTTAGAAATTCTAATGTATTTGAATTTAATTTTGATGAATCACATTTTAAATCAAATTACTTTGTATGTAGAAGTGATTTTTTTTCATTAAATGTCAAAGGGGAGGTCATAAGAATAATTTTTGGTCTTTAAATCATGTTAAATTTTTTGGTTTTCATAAAGATTTAATTTTATAAGTACTATTATCTATTAAGAGTAAATGAGTTTGGAAAATACAGGATCCCAAAGTTTTATTTTATAATGTAACTGGACTCAAGATCTTTTGGGTACTAAGAACATTGTTTATTATATTCATATAAATAAAATGAGTACTTATAGAATAAATAAGTTGTACATGGAAAATGGTTTCCATAGATATATTAACAGATATTAGTCCATCATTTAGAATTTGTGAATACTGAAAAAAGGACGAGTAACCTTTATAGAAAACACACATGGTGAAATCATTAGAATTAGTGATGTGTTTGTTTCTTTGAAAATATTTATTTTAAAATGATTTATATATTTGTGTAGTTAATCAAGACTTTATCAATATTATAAAACTTTTAATGAGGGTTATCTTGTGAAATTATAGAATTATAAATTTAATGATCAATGTTTAGATGGTACATTCATTATATCTACAGATATGCATGAGAATGTTTACACACTTGACTTAAAATAATCAAGTAATCTAAATTTAAATCTATTAAGTTAAATTAAATATTTTTCTTGGTTTTGGAATATAATATTTGGACACTATAACTTTAAAACTTTAACTAAAATTAATCTAAATTTACATGGTAGATATCTACATGAAATTACATTTCAATTAATTATGTTATTTGATTGTTGATAATATGGTAATAAATATATGTCAAATTGTAATATTAAAAGTGAAATATAAATTTAAATTTATTTAAAATTAGTTCACATTTTTTTTATTTAGTCACACAATAACTGGAAATTTTTGTGATCATGTTTTGGGGATGCAACTCACACTCACAAATTTTGGTTTTATTTTTTTCTCAAAATCCAATTATTTATGATAACACTAGTGATATTTCCTTATATAATAACCCAACACCCCACTAATGATAAAAGAAAATTTAAGTGAGACAACATTTTCATAGATATAATTTACAAATATGATATATTTTTATCGACTTTATCCGAATTTAAATTATATTGATAATATTTTTATAAAATAGAAAAAAATTATAATAGATTAGAATACATTAAAAATAAGTTGGGAATACAAATATTAAATTTATCATCAATCATTTTCTCATTAAACATATATAATTATATTAAAATACTTATCAAGAAAGGGTGAAGATATACTATATAATCTTTTTTTATTTCATTTTTTATTTCATCAGTATTTCAAATTCTTTATTTCATTCGTATTTCAATTTTATTACAATTATAGTTCATCTCTATTTCATAAAATTTATCTAAATAAATCAATGAATTATGTTATAGGAATAATCTCAAATTCATGAAGTTTATATATTTAAACTCTAATAATGTTATAATTTTTCTTTTCTTGAATTACTTTTTATTGGGGGAGTGATTATTTTTAGTATCTTTTATATTTCCTTATATATTTCATAAATTTACTATTAATTTTTTGTATCAAAATGTATCTGATTATTTTTTCATAAAAATATATTATGAATTGAACTCTAAAAATAAATATTCTGATATATGATTTCTCAATATATTTTAGTGGGAATCATTGTGGATCATTTGTACAATAATGGTTTTTTTGGATGATATACCACCCATATATCTTTATTAGGATTAATTTCTCAATGTTTTTCATCTCACACTTAGTATTAGTTTTTTCCTTGCATAACATATGTTGAAATTAATTCCATCAGGATAATCTCATTGAGAGATTATTTGAAAAATCATATTAGTGAAGGTGAAAGTTTCATGAATAGTAATAGTAAGATCAACAAATGAATCTTAAATGAAAGTTATCAACATTATAATTAAGGATACTGGAAAGTAAAAAATTTTAACTATATTCATCCCAACTGTATAATTTTCATTTAATTTTAGTGAATAAGGTGATGTTTAATTTATGATCATCGAAAAAGATTGATATTAATATAAGGAAACTCATGTTGAGATCTTAAGGACTGGTGGAGAAGATTAATCTCAATATATAAAATCATCATGTATGGATATATTGTCAGAAAGAAAAAAATATTCAACAAGTAATTTATGTTAAAATTTTATATTACATGACCACATTAAAAATATAACATAAAGATCAGGAACTGTAGAATAAATTGAATCTTCTAAAAAAATGATCAGACAATTCATAAGAGAACTAAATTTCAATTTTTCAATTATGTTTCTTATTTTTTTAATGTAATATTATCTTTTATATTATTAAATGAGTTATTTTCTCTTCTATATAATTTTTTTTTGTATTACTAGATTTTATAATTTATTTAAATCATGATTGGGGAGAATATGAAGAAAAATTTCATGCATACAATTTAGAGTAGAATATCATTCATCATTTTTTTGATAAAATATTATTAAATAAAGATAAATTCATTATGTCAGATGTTTCAAAATAATTAATTTTTAAATTAATGTTTATTTCCTACATTTTTCTATCTAAAAAGGTGGATATTGTTGATTCAATGAATCATATTCTTTAGTATTTTGAAAACCAAAATTCATTTCATATAAATTTGATATAACTTAGATCATATGTTAGTTAGTTTGATGTAATGAATTTCCTATTATTAAAATTATATGGAGATAAATAAGGAATGAAAAAATATGGTGATATGAACATCTATTCTATATTACAGTAATTGGATATTGGAGCACTATAGTGGTTCAAGATTAGCTTCACTAGTGGATAAAGAAAAATATCAAGTTCATAATAAGATGAGAAAGTTAGTGGCTTCATATTTACAACTGATCATGTAGAATATATAAATCCTATCATTGGATATTATTAAAAAAGTTCCTATAAAGAGATTCAAACATCAAGTGTTAGATGAAATATATGAAATGATAATCTAGAAAATCACTATTCATTTTGAATATGTATAATTTATTATTGATATGAGGACTTTTGATTAGTGCAATGGTTTTATCTTTGAGTTTTTAGTAGGAGATAATTATTTTTGGTCTTATTTGTAAAAATATTATTATTACTACTATAATTATTTATTTATATTTCAAATATGATTTTTGGATTTCCTAGGATTTGAAGAGATAAGATTTACCAATCTTGTGCGATTGAGGGATTCTGGGGATAAAATGACTGAGGTTCTATGATAAGTAACTATACACAAAATGAGTTTAGTTATAAACTTTGAGGGATATAAAGAGGGAAACACTTATTATAGGCTAAAAATAATAGATACAATAATCCAAATTGATCAAATTTATTACCAATATTGTTATAGTATTGGGTTTTTAATAATACCCATTAAAGGAGTATTTGGTTTGTTAAAAAAATAATATATGTTTTATTTTTGAACTTTTGATGCATTTACTTTTTTAATTACTTTAATATTTATTTATGTATATATGTTATGTTGTTACATTCTTAGATTTATAAATTTTTTAAAAACATTAATTCATATACTATGATAACTTTATCGGTAGTTACTGAAATATTGATAGTTAATTACACTGTTGTTTTTAATTTTTGTTACTATGATATATTATAGTTATATAAAAAATGTAGAATTTGTAAAGTATTAAACAATTAATGAGGGAAAAATATATATTTATATTTATCTAAAATTCCCCCTCCCATTTAGTGTTTATTGTAATGAACTGGTTTAGATCATCCATCTCACGGAGGCCTGAACTAGACTTTCATTGACCAAAAGGGAATTTTAGATTCTCATGGGCATGCCATGTGTGCTTGGTAATCATAAGAACAAACTTGGAAATTTTATCATTCAATAATCAGTGTAAATTAAACAGAAATAATATAAAAAACTTTACTAACTTTTCTACACATCGAACACCCATTCTATAGAAAAAAAACAATAAAAAACCTAATATAAAACTAAAAAAGAAGAAAAATAGTAGCGAGCACCAAATAAATGTTTTTTCCTATGGACACCCTCTATTTAAAGGAAAAATACTCAAATAAAATGGATATTGTCTACCCATTAACAAGTGTAGTTACCCTCTATATGTAGAAAGTAATAAAATCTTTAATGGCCAAGATAAGTCATATAAAGTTGAAATTTCTTAAAATTATATTAAATGTAAATATAGGACCTAAAAAATTAAAAAAATAGAACCATAGTCTAACTATAATAAAATAAAGGCATACCTCAATAAATAAAGACACTTAAGATCATCTTGATAAATAATAACCATAAACATTCAATTAAGATAATAATATATGTGTGAGCATGATAGAACTCACTAGGCCACCGAAACCCACTAAAAATATGTAGTCATTTCAAAATTCCATCCAAATAATTCTAGTTTTAAATAAAATAGAATATTAAAAATTTTATATATATTTATAAATAATAAGAAACAACAAACCAAAAGTTTGAAAAACTATTTTCCAAAATTTTTGTTATTTGAAAAAATAACTTGTAAAACACTTTTCCCCAGCATGGAAGAATTTGAAAAAACAATGTTTTAATGTTCCACTTTAAAACCATTTTATATAGACATATTTTTGAACTAAAAGTTTAAAAACGCATAAAAGGTTTCAATTTATGAAAATATTTTCCATGAAATTATTGAAAACCATCCATTTATAAAAACTTGGTATAATGACATGAAAACCCAATTTTCTTCTAGTTTTCCCAGAATAGAACACTTTTCAAACTCATTTTTAAAAATAGTTTTGAAACAAAAATTAAATTAAAGAGTTCAATTTACTTCTTTAAAAAACATTCAAAAAACTTTATAAAACATTTTAAAAGTTAACCAGGCAAAATAAAGAATAAATAACATAAGAATACACCACTACGCTCAAGTCATATAACAAGAAGAAAAAATGACTTGTATGTATGTACCAAGAAATAATACAAGAAACAACAGATACATTAAAATCACATAGAAAATTACCTAAAATGATCTAAAAGGATCCTTATGTCATGGGATCTACCCTAGGGATTAATGTGATACCATTGAATATTTTACTCAGTGGACCAAACTCCCATTGTACATTTCATCTCAATGAAAACATAGCAGACTAGGCTACATGCGGCATTAAACAGAATAGAAGACCCCATCTACCCCTATTACTTGTAATAGGGGTAACTAATAGTGTGTTACATTCTATTGTATCATAATACAAGTGTCCCACATTCCTACCTGGGTTCTCGTGACCAATTAAAAAAGATGGTGAGAAAAAATTGAACATTCCATCATTCAAGGGTAAGTCATTTTAAAACAACACACACATCACCTCCTAATCTCACAAAGTAATCCCCATAACCAATAAACACAAAATTAAAATAAAAAAATCATGTAAATATCCCCACATTGTTTCGTGTTCCACAATGGGCCACAGTAATCCGAAAGGGGAATAAAAGGGTCTCACACCATTTATGAAAACTAATTATCCACAAAATTCTAGAAGATAAATTTCTTAAAAATTCACTTGGGATTCCAATCCATTTTATGAAAAGGTTTTTTAAATTGAAATGGTAACATTATATTCCTATTTTTTGATCAAATTTTAAATCACTTAAAATCCACAACCAGTTTCGAAAATAAGTTCCATAATGGTTAACTAACCCTTTTGAAATCACCCAACTAATTTTGAAATTTCAAAAAAAGATTTAAACACCCAAAAAAATGATTATCACATCCCATTTATATTAAAATACACAATAAAATATTTTAAATACTTTTAAAATTCCAAAAACTTATTTTGAATGAAAATTTAATGCAATAACAAATAAAAAAACAAGATAGTGATTTCCATTTCTTTAAAAATAAAAGGCCTTATTTTAAGGCCAATATGAAATTTTCACAAACACGAGGCCATGATTAATATCCCACAATAAGGTTAAAAATTAATCTCATAAAAAATTTCCCACTCAAGGTCCTTACATAATATCATGATTTTAAATAAAAAAACTTAAGAAAAAAAATCAATTTATGTCATGTAATATGAATCGATGACATAAAAACACATACCTAATATAAATGATAGTTATACTAGATGCAAGATTTAGTGAGAAAAACATGTCACCTTAGAAAGAGGATGATCTCATACACTAGTGAGAGTCTCTAAAACCACAAAACACCCTAAACTATATTTTTCAACCCATCCCAAACCCTTGTTTGATCCATGGAAGCAATTTGAGTTTCAAAAAGGGGAAATCAAAGGAAGAAAAATAGAGAAGTAGGAATGATTTTTAATCTCTTAGATATCACACATGAAAATAGATTGAACTAATAGAGGAAAGAGAACCACTAGAGAGGGAGGATTTTTAAACAAAGAGGGTGGCCATGAGTTTGTTGGACGAGGAAGAGGGGGGATGGTTGAGAGAGGATGTTTCATGAGGTGTGAGGCCTCTTGAAAGGAGGGGTAATGCGAGGGATGAGTAATGTCCATGGGGTGTAACTTTGACCAATATAGTGTAAAGGGGGATAGTTTATCATGTGGGGGACAGATAAGGTTGAGGGAGTGTATTAGATTTTACTAGGTATTAAAAAATAATAAAAAATATACAAAAAAATTAGAAACTCGAGTAGATTGAAATATTAGGATACACAATTTACCTAAATGTGTGCATGGAATTTTATAGACAAACCACACTCTTTATGGTTTCTGCTAGGTACAAAATAATTTGAAAAACCATTCCAAATGACACTTCCTAATTACAAACCCGAACTACATTCATGTTGCATGGTTTTCCAATACAAGAACAAGCTATGCAACACACACCAGAATCACTAAATGTCATACCTATTTACTACTAAGACTCACATAGTTTCCCTCAGACCATGAAACTTAACCTTACATCGAATGAAAAAATCAAAATTTTCCATGTTTCTGAACAAAACATAATATAAAATTAAAATGAGACTCAATCTGGGAAACTAAATTAAATTAAAAACCATAGTGATATAGTGGGTTTTAAAAACTCCCCAAAACACCACTTACTTCCCCCAAAAAGTCTCATGTCTATGTTGAGGTCAAAATCAAAATGAATTTCTTCAGACAATCTCCAAGAGTATAAAAAATAGTCAAACAAATAAGTAAATATTCAAACTAGACCGACCGTCGAATGAACAACAAAATTGCAAAGAGTATCTACAAAGAGATAAATGATAAGAAATAACCTCCCTACTATTTGAAAATTAACTAAAATGGTGGAAAACTATAATATTATTCCTAAAAAAAGTGAAAATTACTGAGCAACCACATTCCCCAAATATGAAAATGGAGTCACCAATCTCAACGGGCTAAAGACAACAAAAAACATCATGTTCTAGAACCACCAACGGAAAGAATGAACCAAAAAATACCATGAATGATTATTTAAAAAATAACTATATTTCGAGGCATCCAAAAATAATTGATTCAAAACCATAATGAGATAACTAAATAA
This sequence comes from Viscum album, assembly GCA_963277665.1. NCBI lineage: Eukaryota > Viridiplantae > Streptophyta > Magnoliopsida > Santalales > Viscaceae > Viscum > Viscum album. The sequence continues at coordinate 1,568,152,202 of OY728138.1, forward strand.
AGAATATCCCTGATGGTTATAAATATTGAATCACCTAAAAACAAGGAATCCAAAAAATAATCTCAATAATGAGTGATATGTCTCATTATGAAATTAAAATGATCTTATATAAGGGACATAACTATCATATGAGGCTGGTTGGTACCATCTCCCTATAACATCCTCCCATGTCAATTTTGATGTAAATAACAACCTATTGTTATATATATCCATACTGTAAATAAAGCTACACCCCTAAGTATCCAAGAATGCACCCTAGGTTCTACCCATGTCCAAAGGAATGGGAACCAACATTCCGTGGTCCACACCAAGGAAGGACAAAAATAAACATAAAGTAATGAGAAATGAAAAAATTATTAATAAAACCACCATCCATAATGGTAAACCAAACTCGTATATCATCCCTCAAACCTCAAATGTCTCGAATTAAAATCAAGGAAACATTCCAAAAAAAACTCACACTATAGTCTCTAAGAATACTCTTCCTCAGTAATCCATTAACTAAGCTTAAGCTCCTAGGTATAAAATATTATTCCCAAAATTATCTAAATGAATAATTAAATAAACAATACCTTAGAATTATTTAAGGTATAACACACTTAAAATGAAATAACACATTCAAACCTATTTAGAGTTTGGTTAGTTTTAAATTGGAGGAGTAAGAACACCATGGATGGACATCTTACTTTAAAATTAGAACTTTCTATGATGGGGGACTAACATCAAACAACCCGTGACATAGACCCTTACATGGCCATGTTCCAAAATCACAAAAATATGTCCCAAAATGCACAATGGACTGAAAACACATACTATACTAAAAAATTTGGATTTTACAAAAATAATTTTTTTTAAACCAAGGAACCATTAAGAATTATGGATTGATTTTCATGAAATAAACAAAAACCATTTTAAAAATTCAATCCTCAAAACCTCACTTGTATCAGATAAATTAGAAACATTTCCAAAATACATTTTGATGCAAACATAATTTTTTTTAAACTAAAAAACCATTTTATGTTTCAAAATAGAAAAAAATTTCCATTTTAAAAAATTCATTAACAACCTAACCTTTTAAAATAAACCCAATAAGGTTTACATCCAAACATTCCATAAAAATACATTTTGAAATCACCAATTTCCTTAAAATATGGAACCCATATTTGAAAATGATGTGTACACTTGGTTAGAAAACCAGTCACAAGTAATTTTTTTCCAAATATTAAATAAATTGAATTGTTTAAACACATTTCAAGAAACATATGTATTCTTTAAAATAACCCATAAGATTTAATTTGAAAACAAAATTCATTTTCCTTATGAAATCCATTTTCCACCCATTGAAAATAATGTCAACATCACATTGACAAAGAATAAAAAAGAAAAAAAATAATCAACTAAAAATACATCATAAAATGAAAACATTTCACAATACCAACCATGAAACTGATCCTAGTACCCAAATACATGAGGTATTCCAAGAGTAAAGTGGTTGGAGTAACAATATAACCACAATGTTGAACAGTTCTAGACTTTTCCTCAAGGTTGACAGTCACATGCCAATTATGTATTGTTTAACACCCCTATATTTTAAAAAAGGGAAATCTTTTTTGACAGAATATATGACGTGAAACACAAATCATAAAAGATAATGTTACACTATATGACTTTATTATATATTTCATTTTAAATAAATTCAACCTCTTTGATAGCTTGTAGAACTTGCAACCCAGAATCGAGATGAATCGTAACAATCTTAATGTCAAATTTGAGGGTATGAATAGGAATAAATATATTATTAAAATTATATGGTTTAAAAATTTATAAAATAAATTCAATTATTTTATATTTATCATAAACTAAATAATAATCATTTAAAAGAAAAATAAATATTTTCCAAAAAACTCTATTTTTCTAAAAGGTTGATTAATTATGCTTTATGCACATGATTTAAAATTATTTTTCAACAATTATTGGAATTTTATTTTAAAAAAATAATTTAATTTTTTAAATAGTTATATCAATTTTTTATTCGGTTGTATTTTTAGGATTTTCCAAAAAGGATTCATTTTTCGATTAATAGTGAAAAATACGGATTTTTATTAAAAACTTAATTTTCATTTAAATAATTTAAATGCCTAATTTTATTTTAATGAGGTTTTTAATATATAATCAGTTAAAGTATATATTTGGTAATCCAAATCAGGTCATTTAAATTAAATTCATATTAAATTTTGATAACATAACTTTTTAATCATTTGAATTATTTTATTTATAAAATAATTTTTTTGACACTATTGTAGGTTTACTTTTATATTAAATTATTCCACATTATTGAGTATAATTTGAAAAAATGGATTTATTGAAAGGAATCATTATAATTTATATTGTTTAATTTGGTCAAATTATTTTCTTACTATAATGAATAGCAAAATAGTAAAATTTATTTACCGTAGTTAAGGTAAATAAAAATTTACTAGGGGTTAAACATATATATCAGGGTTAGAAATGACATAAAACTTGCCTAATTCATAATTCATGATAATATATATACAATATTTCTTATAAGTATTTAAAATGGTCAATTTTAAATCCTGTTTTGATGAGAAAACTTTGAGTTTAATTCATTCTTTTCAAAAATACAAAGTGGGTACTCTCCCCCACTTATAAAAGACCATCCCCTATACTATCTTTTCCCCACATCCAGAACCATTCATTTCAGAATATAATTGAACAAATAACTTCCCATATTCCTTCCCCTCACTATAAAAACATTTTATTGATAATTAATCCTTCCTATGATTTTTTTCGGTGAAACCCTAAAGAGGTTGTCTCATGAAGAGGTGGTGTCCCTAATCAATATTTTTATATTATTTCCCTCTACCAAATCCCCCAGAACATATTAAAACATAGTTGTATAATATCTTTATTATCTTCCATATTCTGATATTTTTTATTTTAATGTCATGACCTGCAATAATCTTCTACACCCATACATGGGAAACAAAACTGTTGACTGTCTATACAGCGGACTGTCGTCCCGCAAACCAACATAATTCTCTTTCCATAACTGGTTATCATAGATAAATATAATGATGTATTTAATATCTATATATCTTAAATTTAGAAATATAATTATAAAAATTTAATTTTAGTATCACATATACCTTCTTAATTTCTATTTTATAGAAAATACGATAACGTCACTTGTGTGTACGGCAGGCTTCCACTTCACAAAGCATTACATATTGTTTTTCACAAACACCTTACATATAAGTTAATAAAGGATTAGTTTAACAAATATATGTTATATATATTCAATAATATTTATTATTTAAAATTATCATACAATACACTTCATTACACTTTCACTCGTTAAGGAAAAGATATCATCTCTTGTACGTACGTATGACCTACCATCTCCACAAAGTGATGTGACTAATTCTCCATGATCAAAATTGAATAATTATTATATAAATGTTTATATTTAAAAGAATTATATTTATCACATTAATGTAATTAATTATATGACGTAACTATATCCTATTTTTGGGATCAAAAACTTTCATGATAAAACTTGTATGGGAAAATAATACTATTAACACTCGAACCAATAGTGATAATAAATGTTGATTAATGAAAAGTAAATAAAATGTTAAAAAAGTATAATGTATTATATTATAAATATGAATAATGTTTTTATAAGTTAATAACATGTTTATAACCAATATAAAAGTTGTTAAAGAACACTGAAATAAAGTGAACCGTGAGGTAACCAGTTTCCTAACTCAATTTTGATTCATTGGGTTATACATCTACTTCATTGATTATATATTGACAATATTAGGTGTGAAATTAATTTTGATTGAATTATATTGTTTTTTCACTTTTATTTTTTGGGATATATTTTTTTTACACATAATCATCCCATTAGTTAATGCCCATCTCAATGACAAAAACATTGTATGGTTTTATTCTCAAACATTATTCTTTGAGATACATGATCATTTATTAACCGAATTTCTCTTGAATCGTTCATATAACAACACTTTAATTAATATATTAAAAAGACATCCTCCATCATGATATTTTACATAAAAATTCATTCTCTGAATTGTTTGGATGTAATCATTCAAATGTTTCCAAATTGGCATGGGTTTATGTTTCAAAAAAAATTTATTCAATATTTCTTATTATTGAATTTCCATTAAAGGAAATTATTTGATCATTATCTAATAGGCCATTTTATTTTTATGAAAATAGATTTATGAATAATATTTTAATTTAATAATACCATTTTATTCTATTTAGTAGTTAAAATTAATGATAAAACTTTTTTAAGAAAATCTATCTTCAATTCTCTCTTCATTAAAAAATCCATTTTCTTCCAAATTAATGTTATCAAACATGTTTTCCAAATTTTTTACTAGTATTGTTTAAATTCAATATAAAAATTAATTTTATTTCTAAATTTTATTATAAATGAATAATTTTTTCTTTTTCTAAAGATGTTTTTTACTTCTAAAACTAAAATACGAAACGAATATTTGTTTTTTAACATATTCGACATGAATAGAACTCTTACTCCATCATGCCCACTCAATGTTTGAATATTCCTTTTTATGTTTCAAAGTTTATTTAAAATTTTTTATTTAAATTTTTAATTTTTTGTATATTTTATATAATCATTTTCAAAATATAAAAGATATTTTCATTAAGAAATGTTCAAAGTGATCCTTCGAAAATTATTTTCCATCTAAGATGATATCCTTTGATATCACTCTAAGTGAAAAGATAGTTTTCCACATGAATGTTTTTTAATTTATTTTCATCAGCAATAATAAAATTTGATGTTTTGGATCAATTTTAAATTATATATATATTTATTTAATATATATACTAAGTTTATTCTCCATTTAATTTATGGGTTAATACATTCCTTATGATAATTTCCCAAATTCCTTCGATATGAAATTTCCTTTGAATATGATAGGAAGTAAGATTATGGTTCCCATTTTCATTCCCTGGAAAATTATTAAAATATAGATTATGTTTTATTTACTTTTTCGGCACAAATATATCATTAAAATGTTATGATAGGTGAACCCATATAGTTAACCAATTCCTTGAATAGTGTTTTAATCTCACGAGACGTCATATATGGGATCAATGAGTAAACCTAATAATTTATGAAACATTTACATAATGTGATATTGGTTTTTCTATTGTAACTGAGTCATATTTATGTCATTTTATATGTTCCTTCAATATTTAATATGATGCCTTGACCATATAATACCGTGTTATTTATTTTAATCATCCATGTGATTACTCATGTGCCATATTTTTATGATATCATGTTATATTTTTGACTCACATGTTATGTTTCCTTATCATGTTTATTACATTAATATTATTTCTAGTTCACCCCATTCTTTTATATATTCTATAGTTTATCCCTAATAGTTTTATGATCTCACTACAGAAATGGAAAAAATAAGGATGCCATGTTTTAGTTCTTTTTGATTTAATATGAACACAGTCTTCCAAATAATCATGAAATTTTTGATCCTTGGGTTTTATTAATAGATATTTATGTTTATATATTATGTAATAATATGTGTTAATGGCTTGAGTCACTATATTTTTTATGAGGGTAAATGTTTTTTTTAACCATAAAAACCTTAGTTATAAATCTAAGGATAAGTATAATGATAATTCAGCATGTAGGAAAATATCCTCTGATTTTTGGCAAGTTTAGAGTGAGTAGTTTCTGAGAAATAACATCCCTATTTGGATACTACAAGTATAAATGGTTTGGAAATATATATACTAAGGGTTAATAACTCTTCAAAAGTAATGTTAAGTTTTACTTGAGCATTACCTGGTACATGAAAATGATCACTACTAAACACCTAGTTTGGAACTCCGTGGGGATACATTTTGTAAATTGAAAATATCTTTACGAACCATCATAAAGTATTTGAATAGATGATTACCATGAAATATATATGATAAAATTAAGGCTTTATATACTGAAAATATGGTTTAATTATTTATAAATCTTATAAATTATTTTTTGTGATCTTTTAGTTTCCCACTATGATTATTATTTATCATGCTATGATTTGTGATTTTAGTTAGTTTTGGGAACAATAAGTTACTGAGTTAACATTGAATGTGATTCATAATGTATTGGTGAGAAACCAAATGGGATGATAAATGGATTAAAGGATATTTTGGTTATAATTAGTCAATTATCATGATATATGATTAACAAATTGCACCTTAACCTACTCTATGACTCACCATATAATGAAAGGTTAGAGTTCACTGATATTTTGGGTGGTGGAGGCCATAGAGGAAATATGATTCGAATTTCTATACGTGGATCATACAAGAAGAATCCCTTAAGGGAATATCTAAATGGAATGAGAAGTTGTTTTATGTGTGGGGAAGAGAGACACAAAGTAAGTAATTTCTGAGGGAAAATGAAAATTTATGTTAATGAATTGGATGAGAATAATGGTTTTATGAAGTCACCATCAATGGATTAATGTTTTAAATTTGGATTAAATATGAATTATAAAAATTGATTTCATAGGGGGAAACCTCAAGAAGATGATCAACAAGGTTGTATGATTTAATTTTTTCTTGTGGATGATAAAGAGTATACAAATGAAATATTGATGTAAGAAGGTATTAAGGAATAAGATGATGAAGCCTAGTTAATTGTTTTAGAATGAAGTGGAATGATTGATATTATTATGTACTAGAATTAAAGAGATGTAAAAATCATGATATATATATGGTTTGTTCTGTAGTAGTTTTTAAAAAGGTATTTTCAAGAATAAATGGAATGGTACTAATTAACATAGAAGGTTATTTAATGTTAATTTTATACTATATAGAAAAAATACATAATGTTGAAAAATATAATAATGGATTTGTGATTTATGATGAGGTAATTAATAATTTTTTGGAGAAAATGATCTGTATAGAAATCATTAGTGGTTAAAAAAAGTGATTTAATTATTAATTTATTTTTACGATGATCATCACATTTTTGAGAATGTTATAGGATAATGGAGAATTATGAGTAAGTTCATCATATATGTTTTCCCATAATTTTTAAAAAATAAAACTTCTAATATGTGTGATAACTCATCGCATCTGGTATGGTCATAGGGCTTGAACCCACAACAAAAGGTAAATAAAGGTTCAACGCCTACCACTAGCCTACCTGGCATACTAGTTAGTATAACATTGTCTTTAGTAAGATGGTTTTTGGGTTAAATATTAGGTTTATTTTGGAAAACATATTATGGGTTCAATTTATATTATTTTGGGTTGACTAATGATATTTAGGGTACGTTTTAATGGTTGGAAGTATATATAAACATTTGGGTTAACATAAAGGATTATTTTGGAATAATGCTATCATGTTTTTGGGATGTAAGTTGAAATGGTATGATATAAATTTTTAGGTCAAAACCTTCTTTCATGTTGAGGTTATTGAGGTTATTTGTGATATAAGGTCCTTTATTTAAGGAATGATTTATGTTGAAACATTGCTTTTATTGTTTAATTTTAGATATTAATATATTCATATTCATTATTTATATTATATTACCTTTTTATAACCGTTTTTGTTTTAATAAAGATAGTTGGAATAACTTGTTAATCTTATTTGGATATTACAATCTGTTAAAAGTTAATTTTAATGCTTCATGCATAATAAAATTTATTTTTTGGATATAAATTTCTTGGAGTAATATATGAAGTAGAATATATCAAATCACATCCAAAGGAAGAAATTATGATTATGGAATAGAAAAATTTCAATTATGTATATTTCCTTATATTATTGGATAGTAAAAAAACTATACAAAATTTGAAAAAATATATTGAAAGAAAAATTTTATCTTATTACCTTAATATTTGATGAATCCAATTGTATTTCAAATCATCACAAATTTATTGTTTTGAGATTCTTAATTTTATATTGATCATTCACTTTATTGTGGTTGATGATCTCTATTACACTATAATTATTTACAGTTTTCATCAAAACCCCATGTATTCACTTGTAACCAATGTTCTCCTATGCGGAAACATATTTACGTGATGAATTTAATAATTTAATTTTCCTTTTTAATATAAAATTTTATTAACAGTTTTTTATGTGGGTTTCCCACAAATAGATTTTAAAACCATTGATTCCTGAGATCATGATTAAAATGAAATTGAATAATTTTTATAAGGGGAAAGAATGTAACAATCTAGGATTTTAAAAGAGGAAAATCATGTTTGATAGTATGTATGAAATGAAACACCAATAATAGAAGATAATTTTACACTCTAAGACTTTATAATATCTTTCTTTTTAAATAAATTCACTATTTTTATAGCTTATAGAACACACAATGCTAAATCTAAATGAACCATAATATACTATTTGTTAAATTGATGTGTATGAATATGAAAAAATTAATTATGGGAGTTATATATTGAAATAATTTATCAAATAAATTAAATGAGAACTTATGGATTTTAAGTAAAATAAGAATCTTTTAAAATTAAAAGAAATAATTTTTGAAAAACTATATTTTTAAAAAATCCGGTTTAGTCACACATTCCAAAAATAATTTAAAAATATTTATACAAATTTTGGAAAATGTTTTTTTTTAATAATGAACATAATTTTTGAAATCATCATATGAAAATTATCTTAGGGTGAATTTCTTGGATCTTTCTAAAAAGTTTTATTTTTCGTTGAATAGTGTAAAATAATTATTTCTATTTTAAACTCCGTTTACATTTAAATAATTTACAAGAAAAATTTTATATTAATGTGTAATTAAATTTAGAGATATTTTAATTTTATATTTATTAATCCAAATTAGTGAATTGAAAATTAAATTCATATTTATTTTGTACATAAAAATATTTTAAACATTTGAACGTTTTTCTTTTGGAAAAATGTTTTTTCGGCACGACAATGGGTTTAATATTAAATTATAAATTTTCACTTATATTGGTTGAATTTGAAAAACTAGATTTAATGTTTGGAATCAGAATAATATATATTATCTAAAATGAAAAAATCAATTTTTGACCATATTGAAAATTTAAAATAGTAAAACCTATTTATGATAGTTAAGGTAAAAATAGGATTACAAAGGAGTTAAATTTAAAATATAGTGGTTAAATAAGAAAAAAACACATGTAATTCCTATTGTCTAATATTATTTATACATTATCACCTATATGGTTCTAAAGTGGCATATTTTGGATCCTTGTTTCTTGAGAAAAATATGGGTGTAATTATTTCTTTTCAAAAATACCAAGTCTGGACTCTTACCCACTTATAAAAGTATACCCACTATCCCCTCCCCCGACCTTTAAACACATAAAAAGCCAATTGGAAAAGAAAATACCTAAAATATAAGTTTTATAATTCCCTAATCTCATCAAATAAGCATTTTATTGATCATAAATCCAACGGATAAAGGATTTTTTGTGCAAAGCTAAATAAGTTTTATGACGAAGAGTTAACATCCTTAACTAAGATTTTTATTTTATTTCTTATTCCCCCTCTTTCAAAAATTATTAAAACATGATGATATAATAACATTATTATATTAAATATATTTATAATTTTTTAAGGTAATTACATACAACAATCTCCCCCTCTCTCACAAGGGAAACAAAACTATTTATCAAGTGTACATTAGATTGCCGCCACACGAACCAATACAATTCTTTTTCCATAACTGATTAACAAGGATAAATAAAATGATGTAATTAATGTCTATATATGATATTTATAATATATTTATACTCTAATTATAATATCACATATTCAATCTCAACTTTCATTTTGTATAATATATGATAACATCAATCGTCTTTACGGCAGACTACCGCCTTGTAAGATGATACGATTCATTTTTCATATATTATTTAGATGTAATGTAATAAAGGGTAACATTAATGAATATTTTAGAGAAATATGAAAATATATTTATTATGGAAATTAATATAAAATTATTATCCTTAACCATTCACTAATTAAGAATGTGATACTGTCGCTCAGGCACAACATATATACTACAATATCTACAAAGAGATGTTATTAATTCTCTATGTTTAAAATTAAATAATTATTATATATATGTATTTAATGAAAAATTTATATTTATAACATTAATATAATTCTTTATATAATTTATATATATTCTATGTTCAGGATCTTAAATTTTCATGATAAAACATGTGTGTGGAAACATTATAGTTAACACAAAAAACAATGTTGACAATGAAAGATTATTAACAAACGAGTAATAAGATGTTATGAAAGGATCGTATATGATATTATAAATATTAAAAAGTTATATATATATATATATATACATTAATACCATGTTTAAAAACAATATACAAGAGGATAAAGAGTGCTCAACTAAATGGAAGTGCGACGTAAGGGGTTTCTTAACTGAATTTTAATTCATTGGGTTATGAATCTACTTAGTTGATTATATTATGAAAATATTATGTGTGAAATGAATTTGGTTGTATTTATGTCTTATTTACACTTTTATTTGTGTGGATATAAATTTTTTACACAAAATCACACCATTTATTAACTTCTATCTCAATTATTAGAACTTTGTAAGGGTTTCTTCTTAAACTTCCTTCCTTGAGACCCAAGTTCATTAAGGCACCAAATTTATTTTGAATGGTTTATATAATTTTCATTTTCATAGTATATCATGAATCATTCCATAATCATGATATTTTATGTTATAATTAATATACCTAATTCATTGTATGTCAGGATTCAAAAGTTACCTAGTCGCTAAGGGTTAATGTTTCAATCTCTTTTTAATCAGGATTGCTTATGATTGAATTTGTATTCAAGAAATTATTTACTCAAATTATAATAAAACCTTTTATATTTAATATCCATTAGTTATTTATTATTTTTTCAGGTAATAATATAGTTTACTTTTCCTAAAAACTAAAAATTGTTTGGAAAATGTTTTTAGGTTCATCTAACTTTAATTCCATCTTAGGTTAAAAATAATTTTTATTATGAATATATGTTTTGTAAAAATGTTTTCCAAAATTTTTTACTATGATTATTATAGTAATTTTTACCCTTAATAAGTTTTTTATAATTTTTTAAATGAATCATCCTTTTATTTTCCAAATGAGGTACTTTTATATTTTATTACAAAAAATGTTAAACAAATATTTTATTTTTAAATATATTTAACATGAATTGAAATCTTACACTGTCATAAACACTCTATGTTTTAAATATTTCCGTATAAGTTTCAAAGGATTTTTAAAAAAAAGGTTCATTTAATGTTTGAGAAAGCATTAGATTTTAAATAATTATTTTCAAAATATAATGTATATTTTCCTCAAGAAATTTTTAATGCAATCCTTTAAAAATAATTTTCCATCTTAGATGAAATTTTTATATGTTACTCAGAGTGAAAAGTTTATTTTCCTCAATATTGTTTTTTAAATAATTTTCATCAACTACTAAAAACTTTGATGTAAAGGATTTTTTCTAAATTATGTATATATGTCTCCCAAATATACACTTAGTTTATTCTCACGTTCATTTATTATGGAACAAATGCCTTATGATCGATTCTTGAATGCCTTAATTATGAAATTTACATAGAATATGATATGAAGAAATATTATGAAACCTATTTTATTACCATGTGTAATTATTATTGTATAACTTATGATTGCTTTAATTTATCTATCCCATATAGATCATGAACTTATTATTATGGGTGCACCTATTCAATCCCCTTATTCAATATGTTTTATTAACATGATTTGTAAAAGAATTTGGTTGTTGATAAATGGACCATCAATTATTAGGGAATCAAATTGGTATAGAGGATGGGATTTTGAGATCATTAGAACATTTTAGGGGAATTATTTACAACTCCGAGCCTCTCTTAATTATTTAGAAAATAATCACCAATCCTTCATTCCATCCCATGTATAATATGGATCACCCTATATTTAACAATCAATTATTAGTATTCATGGAGTTTTGAATAATTTGTATGTATCTAAGGTTCTCCATCACTGTAGAATTTTATGAGATGATTATATATTCTTTTTTCATTTATTACTATGATTCTAGTTTTAAGCCATATATTGGGGTGATCTAGAGTTTATCATTATATATAAAGATGTGATTTGTTTGGATGTCAGGATCAGGTCCATAATATGGGTTTTGTATGCATCCTTACGAAAGGAATCTGAACCCACATAGTTTAGTGAAACTTAATAGGAAGCATCAAACCTTTTAAGGTCATGTGATGAGAAAGAAACAGTGAAGTTAACAGAATGTAGCAAGGATGTATAGGAAGAAGGTACCTAACTAACGTTTGGGGTGGGGAATTATGATGAGGCATCTTAATGAACCTGGAATGGATGTGAGCTCCCAAGTTAGACTTAAACCTACTAGGAATATGTCAAAGATAAAATTGGGTTTTATTTTGGGTTGTTGGGTATGGACCTTGTGTATGCTTCATACACATCTCATTTGGGAGGGAATTATATCCCACATAGTTTAGTTATGAGGAAACATGCCTATGGAATTCCTCTGAATGTATGTATCATTGGGAATGTGGACCATTGTGAGGATTAAGTAATGATTTTAGAGCATAAAACATTTATGAGGATTCCTTATAACTTGTATTCTTAGGAATATGTAACCCTTGATGATCAATTGTTTGGGCATATACTTTATAAGAGGAATACCTTTTGAGGACCGATGCCTATAGATGAACTCTGAAGGAAGGTGATATGAAGATCTAGAAAAGGATCCTCTACTGAGAAATGCATCTTATTGTGTGTATATCCTGATTATAGATAGCTTCTCAGCCCACGTGAGTCATGATTGGTGTGAGAAACTAGAGGAAGTATATGATCTAGAAAACCATACAATATCCTTATTTTGTTTGGGGAAGAAGGATGGGTGATAGGAGAAGAAGAAATGGATTTTATGTTCCCGTCTCCCCTATTTCTTCATAACCAGGATAGACACATTGAACTACCCATATGGATACAACCCATAAGCAAGGAATAATGGATTAATCCAAGAGGGTTTACCTAGTCATGGTTCTAGAGAAGAGAGGAGGATAAACCACTAATCCTCAAAGATAAAAGAATGCACGATCTCTTCCCTTACTATCTGGAACCAGAGGTCACTGGTCATAGAGATGAAAATTTAAAGACATGGAATTAAAAATTGTGTCTAATACTAATAGGTCCATATAACTACACCTAGGGTTGGAGTCCTCGTGACCAATAGAATTCATTACTATATGAACCCAAAAGACCCTACCCATCGAGTAGAACAAGTGTGGGTGACCACTGACCGAAGGAATGCATAACATAATGGGAGACACATTAGTGTGTATTTAATCATGGTTGTTCAATTTAAGAGGCTTTATTGGATACTTCAATCCCCCCCCCCTCAGAGAATGGATCCAAAGGACAAGGAACGCTTCCATTGGTGGCCTGAAAGAGGGAATAAATGGTGTCCCAAACAAATCATGGCATGGAAAGCAGAAGGTTATTTGCACTAGTTATACTTGGAAGAACTGGAATTTCATTAAACAGAGGTAGGAATGAATGAGTTGGAGATTCCTTGGGTAATAGAAAACCCAGAAAACAAAACTTGGGTGAGGACTTTCTCTAGGCGCGAGAGGGTTTCCTCATGTGTCCCTAGATGGGTCACACATAGGTCCTCAGTTTTGGAATATAACTTCACATTAGTGGTCATTGACTAGGGGGTGGGGAGTCCTCACACAAGTGTCTTTTACTTAAGTAGCTGGATAGAGTTCAATCCCACTATCTCCATTAATTACCTTTTCTCTCGGTTTTTGGATAGCTACCTAATGGATTTTTGAGTGCCTGGGTGTAGGGGTTTCATGACCTGATCTCTAAAGCTTCTTATCACTACTACAACTTGGCCCTTTTATAGTGCTAAAAACCAACATTAACAGTGCTAGAAAAGAGCTCTTAATGCCAGTATAGATAATGGGGGGTCCCCTTTATCAGCCCTTAGAAAAGATCTAATAAAGGCGACCTTCACCAGTGCTAAAAAAAGCACAGATAAAGGACCCCCTTGATCAGCGCTTTTTTTACCACTAATGAAGGTGGAGTTTATCAGTGCTTTTTGGAGCGCTGATAAAGGGGACCCCCATTTATCTACGCCGACATTAACAATTATTTTCTAGCACTAATAAAGGGGTTCCCTTATCAGCGCTATATTGAGTGCTGATAATAGGGCCCTTTATCAGCGCTCTTTTAGCACTGTTAAAGGTGTCCTTTATCAGTGATAAAAAAAGCGCTGATAAAGGAACCTTCCCCTATACCTGCAAAACCAGAACCTACACACCTGTACACCTGCACAAACCAGTACCAACACACCTTCCCAAAATAGCACCTGCACACCTGCACAAAATAGCACCCACACACAATATTTTGACAAACAATGCTATATACATTTACTTAACATCAAGAATACAAAAAAACACACTGCTATATACATTTCAAACAATGTTTTACATGTTTACAATTATAATTATCCAAAAAAAGTTATAAACATTAATGTCTCATCCTTTGATATCTGTTATCCTCTCAAAAATTTCCATCCATAATATTTGTTGCCGAACAAAGCATCCGAACTCGAGGAAAAAAATTCACCTATATAATAAAATAAATATTATGTTAGTAATACAATAATGAAATAAATTAAAACATCAATATTAAAGAATAAATTAATATGGAAATGTGAAACTAAAATATTGAAATGATAAACTCAAATGTTTTCATATTGATAAAAGTGAAAGGGAATAATGTAAAATCAATATGTTTTTGGATGATTTATCTCATTTAACAAATACTAATTATTTATCTAATTAAAAGATTTAATGGTCACACCGTGCATTGGATTGAGGTGAGATCAATTCATACACCTCACAAATGACTCATGGATCGTTTTCATAAAGTATAAAAACAATCCGAATGCATTTGCTCAGTTTTCCACATGTCAGTACTGTTGTTTTCTAAAGTTAATGTCCATTTCAAACTAATATCTAACCCTTTTAGCCAAGCCTATCACACCGTGCATAGGATTGAGGTTCGGTTGATTCGTACACATCTAAAATGACTCATGGATAATTGTACTAAAGTATAAAAACAATACGAATGCATTTGATTGGTTTTATGTATGTCACTTGTGTTGTTTTCTAAAGTTAAAGTCAAATTGAAACTGATATGAGACACTTTTAGCCATACCGGTCACACCATGCGTCAGATTGAGGTGCAGTTGATTCCTAAATCTCAAAAATGACTCATGGATCGTTTTCCTAAAGTATCAAAACAACCCGAACGTGTTTTCTTGGTTTTTTGTATGTCACTTGTGTTGTTTTCTAAAGTTAATATCAATTTCAAACTGGTATTAGACACTTTTAGCCATACCCGTCATACAGTGCATCAGATTGAGATGAGTTTGATTCTTACACATCACAAACGACTCATGGATCATTGTCCTAAAGTATCAAAACATTCCAAAAGTTTTTTCTCAATATTCCGTATGTCAGTATTGTTGTTTTCTAATGTTAATGTAAATTTCAAACTGATATCAGACACATTTAGCCATACCGGTCACACCATACATCGGATTGAGGTGCGGTCAATTTTTACAAATCAAAAATGACTCATGGATATTTTTACTAAAGTATCAAAACAATCCAAAAGTGTTTTCTCGGTTTGTAGTATGTCACTTGTGTTGTTTTCTAATGTTAATGTCAATTTGAAAATGATATCAGATACTTTTAGCCATATCGGTTGAACCATGCATTGGATTTCATTTTGGTTGATTCATACACATCAAAAATGACTCATGGATCGTTTTCCTAATGTATCAAAACTATCTGAACACGTTTAATCTATTTTTCTTTTGTCACTTGTGTTGTTTTCTAAAGTAAATGTCAATTTCAAACCGATATCAAACACTTTTATCCATACCGGTCACACCATGCATCGGATTAAGGTGAGGTCAATTCGTACACCTCAAAAATGACTCATGGATCATTTTCCTAAAGTATCAAAACAATCCAAATACATTTTCTTAGTTTACCGTTTGTCAGTAGTGTTTTTGTCTAAAGTTAATGTCAATTTCAAACTAATATCCTACACTTTTAGCTATACCAGCACACCGTGCATCGGATTGATGTGCGGTTCATTTTTACACGTCACAAATGACTCATGTATCATTTTCCTAATGTATCAAAACAATCCGAACACGTTTTCTCGGTTTTCCTTATGTCACTTGTGTTGTTTTCTAAAGTTAATGTCATTTTGAAACTAATATCATACACTTTTAGCCATATTGGTCACATAGTGCATTAGATTGAGGTGCGGTTGATTATTTCACATCACAAATGACTCATGGACTATTTTACTAAAGTATCAAAACAATCAGAACACATTTAGTCAGTTTTCTGTATGTCACTTGTGTTGTTTTCTAAAGTTAATGTCAATTTCAAACTGATATCAGACACATTTAGCCATACCGGTCACACCGTGCATCGGATTGGGGTGCGGATCATTCGTACCACTCAAAAATGACTCATGGATCATTTTACTAAAGTATCAAAACAATCCAACTTCATTTTCTTGGTTTTCCGTATGTCACTTGTGTTGTTTTCTAAACTTAATGTCAATTTCAAACTCATATCATACACTTTTAGCCAAACCCGTAACACCATGCATTGGATTGAGGTTAGGTTGATTCATACACATCACAAATGAATCATGGATTGTTGTCCTAAATTATCAAAACAATCCAAATGCATTTTCTCGGTATTTCGTATGTCAGTTGTGTTGTTTTCTAAAGTTAATGTCAATTTGAAACTAATATCAGACACTTTTAGCCATAACGGTCACATCGTGCATCGGATTGACGTGAGGTCGATTCGTAGACATCAAAAATGACTCATGGAACATTTTAAAAAAGTATAAAAACAATCCAAACACGTTTTATCAGTATTACGTATGTCAGTAGTGTTTTTTTCTAAAGTTTATATCAATTTGAAACTGATATCAGACACTTTTAGCCATACCGGTCACACCGTGCGTCGGATTGAGGTGCAGTTGATTTGTACACGTCAAAAAATGACTCATGGATTGTTTTCCTAAAGTATCAAAACAATCCAAATGCGTTTTCTTAGTTTTCCGTATGTCAGTTGTGTTGTTTTCTAAAGTTAATGTCAATTTGAAACACATATCAGATAATTTTAGCCATAAAAATCACACCGTACATAGGATTGTGGTGTGGTTGATTCTTACACATCTCATATGAATCAGGGATCGTTTTCCTAAAGTATCAAAACAATTTGAATGCGTTTGATCGGTTTTTCATATGTCACTTGTGTTGTTTTCTAAAGTTAATGTCAATTTCAAACTGATATAAGACACTTTTATCCATACCGGTCATACCGTGCATCAGATTGAGGTGTGGTTGATGCATAAACATCAGAAATGACTCATGGATCATTTTTATAAAGTATCAAAATAATCTGAATGCATTTTCATGGTCTGTCATATGTCATTAGTGTTGTTTTCTAAAGTTAATGTCAATTTCAAACTGATATCAGACACTTTTAGCCGTACCGGTCACATCATGTGTCAGATTGAGGTGCAGTTAATTCATAAACATCACAAATGACTCATGGATCATTGTCATAAAGTATCAAAACAATAAAAACACGTTTTCTCAGTTTTCCGTATGTCACTTGTGTTGTTTTCTAAAGTTAATGTCAATTTGAAACTGATATCAGACACTTTTAGCCATGCCGGTCACACCGTCCATCAGATTGAGGTGCAGTTGATTCGTACACATCAAAAATGACTCATGGATCATTTCCCTAAAGTATAAAATAATCTGAATGTCTTTTCTTGGTTTTTCGTAGTCACATGTGTTTTTTTCTAAAGTTAATGTCAATTTCAAACTGATATCAGACAATTCTATCCATACCGGTCACATTGTGCATCAGATTAAGGTGAGGTTGATTCTTACACCTCATAAATGACTAATGGATCATTTTACTAAAGTATCAAAACAATACAAATGCGTTTTCTTGTTTTTCTATATGCCACTTGTGTTGTTTTATAATGTTAATGTCAATTTCAAACTGATATCACAAACTTTTAGCGATACCGGTCACACTGTGTGTCGGATTGAAGTAGGGTTGATTCGTACCCCTAAAAAATGACTCATGGATCATTTTCGTATAGTATCAAAATAATCCTAATGTGTTTGATCTATTTTCTATATGTCACTTGTGTTGTTTTCTAAAGTTAATGTTAATTTCAAATTGGTATCAGACACTTTTAGCCATACCGGTCACACCATGCATCGTATTGATGTGCAGTCAATTTGTACTCCTCAAAAATGGCTCACGGATCATTTTAATAGACTATCAAAACAATCCGAACTCATTTGAACAGTTTTCCGTATGTCACTTGTGTTGTTTTCTAACGTTAATGTCAATTTGAAACTGATATCAGATACTTTTAGCCATACCGGTCACACCATGCATCAGATTGAGGTGTGGTTGATTCTTACACGTCATAAATGACACATGGATCCTTGTACTAGAGTATCAAAACAATCTGAATGCGTTTTCTTGGTTTTCTGTCTATTGCTTGTGTAGTTTTCTAAATTTAATGTCAATTTCAAACTGATATCAGACACTTTTAATCATACTGGTCACACCGTGAGTCTGATTGAGGTGCATTTGATTCATACACCTCAAAAATGGCAAATGGATCATTTTCCTAAATTATCAAAATAATCTGAACATGCTTGCTCGGATTTCCGTATGTTAGTAGTGTTGTTTTCTAATGTTAATGTCATGTTCAAAGTGATATCAGACACTTTTAGCCATAATGGTCACAACGTGCATCAGATTGTGGTGCAGTTGATTCTTACACGTAAAAAATGACTCATGGATTTTTTTCCTAAAGTATCAAAACAATCCAAATGTGTTTGCTCAGTTTTCCGTATGTCACTTGTGTTGTTTTCTAAAGTTAATGTCAATTTGAAACTAATATCATACACTTTCATCCATACCGGTCACACCTTCCGTCAGATTGAGGTGAGGTCAATTTTTACACCTCAAAAATAACTCATGGATAATTTTACTAAAGTATCAAAACAATCCAAATGTGTTTTCTCAGTTTTCATATGATACTTGTGTTTTTTTCTAATGTTAATGTCAATTTCAAACTGATATCAGACACTTTTTTCCATACCAGTCACACTGTGCATCGGATTGAGGTGATGTTGATTCATAAATGTCATAAATGACTCATGGATAATTTTCCTAAAGTATCAAAACAATATGAATGCATTTTATCGGTATTCCGTATGTCAGTAGTATTTTTTTTATAAAGATAATGTCAATTTAAAACTAATATCAGACACTTTTAGCCATAATGGTCACAACATGCGTCATATTGAGGTGTGGTCGATTCACACACATCAAAAATGACTCATTAATTGTTTTCCTAAAGTTTCAAAACAATCCAATAGTGTTTTCTCAGTTTTCCATAAGTTAGTAGTGAATAAGAGTCTCTCATTAAGTTATTATTTAAAAGAAACTCAGATCACTTATAAAACCATTTTTCATAATCTAAGGATATGAAACATAAGAAAGGGTGATCTTAGATGCTAAATAAGTGTAAAAAGGGAGATATCAGTGATCATATAAATATAACAGAAGCAGTAGGAATTCTCCTTCATTATTCTATTTGTTTACATTCTTCCATCAGGTACGCTGCCCATTCATTTATAAACACATCTATATCATCCTGTGAATATGTGTTTTTGTGATAGTCATAGTAGTACTAATAAAATAAATACAAAAAGGATTAACAAATATTTTAAATTAACTAGTAATTATTTTCAAAAATACCTTTTCAGGGATGCTAGTTTATTCATGAAATATGATCTCTTTTATAAATTTACAAACATAATAACCGCAGTCCTTTCTGTTTGTTTGTTTCAGACACTATAGAAACATCAAGAAAAATAAGTAATCTATTTTGATAAGTATTTGTATAGTGAAACATAATTATATATACCATGATACATGCCCATTTGTATATCTCAAGTGCCTTGTCGTCCTTAGACCCTGGATTCATTCCAGCCTTTAGGCGATATTCATACACCGCCCTATCATAACAGAATCCTGATTAAAATATAATATAAATTATATAACTAGATATTTAGTTCTAAAATGTTGGATCTTGTGTATTACAAATTTAAAATTTCCCTCATGTGTGGTTGGTTTGTTGGATATCCATGCAGTGAATCTAGAAAATAAATCTTTGGAGTATCCAAATTGACTGCAATGAGCATCCAATGCTGCCTAAAAACACAAAAAGGAATAAGTAATGATAGAAATGAAAATATAATTAATATGATTAAAATGTAGAGTTTTAAACCTGCAAAGTTGGTATTAAAAAGAGCATGTCAGTCATAATTTTTCATTGAATCATTTTGAGCAGGTTTGACATTAATTCAGCCTAAAAATCAGAATCTATTTCTTTTTTTTGTAGTCATGGTGTGAGGACTAACGAGTCCAAATTTGTATTCATGGGAAAATCCTTTCAATTTTTTTTCATATATACACCTATGAAAAATATGAAATTTATTTCGCCATAATTATCATAGTATATCAGCTTTTGTAAAATCAAATCATGAAAACATACCTCATGTATACATTTATAACTGAGGTGCCTAGCTAGTCATATGTGATGATTTCCGCTACAACGTTAGCACTAAAGAAATCTAATGTTTCCTCTACATACATATCTTTTTCAAAAAAAATTGTGTGATTATTGCCTCCTTTCATTTTCGTATCCACATGATCCTTCAATGATATTAAATGTGGATATAGAACGGGTGGGGTGAAGGTACCCTCAGTAGATCGTTTTGATCGGTTGGTTGACCCTTTTGAGCCGTTATTTCATTTTAGATCCTTCCTTTTGTCCTTCTATAATGACATTATTTAGTTCAGCCCTTTTCTAATTAAATGTTAATGGTTTTGCTTGAAAAGGGAATTGGAAATGAATACCTCCTGGTCGACATGTTTTTTACAATATTTAACGACCATGCAATGAATGTTCCGACATCTTTTTCCACCGTATGAATGCCGTCATCATCATTTGGCACGGGTAGCTCGGCGCTTGGCTCATGATCTATGTAAATTGACACTTTGACATGACCTATTGGAAGTGGTCTAGAGTGTAGTGTGTCATTCTGCATATTGAACACCATAGCCCTCGCTACAAGGCGATGGGTGGGAGTTGACAGATATAAATCACAATCATTTTCACCCTATAGAATATCATTACAAGAAAGTTTTCTGTTTCTATGTGATTTACATTTCACAAAAACAAATTTTAGAAAATTGATTACCTCGGTTAAGTCAGGTCTTTGAGGGGAATGGCTCACCTCAATGCTAGTGGGGGGCTGGGGCAGGTTGTTCTTGAGTTGTTTCTTCTCATGGCCTCTCCCCCATCAAAGTTTTAGCAACTCTCCCTGACTTTGGAATTTTTCTTCAAGGGTATCTAGTCTATCTCTCATCATTTTCATTTCTTTAGTTTGTTCCTCATATTGTTTTTTTATGAAAATATTTCCGGGGTGTCACCCCAAAACCCAAACCTCTGACGCGGCCATACTGTTCTGGTTGTTTCAAGGCCGCTGAAACACTACTGGAAAATCAGCCTATACCCATGGTTCAAAACCGTGGGTATAGGCTATACCCATGGTTTTGGGAACCGTGGGATGGAATGACATCGATATAGGTCCCCAACCTATACCCACGGTTTTCCAATACTGTGGGTATAAGTGTTCTTCCACCCTGTCAACGAAACATACACAATTGCCACGGTGTCAAAGGCTTTTCCCCGCGGTTTCAAAACCGTGGGTATAGGTCCAAAAATAATGCGGCCGGTGAGTTTCGAACCGCAACCTCTCCGCTGTAGACGAAGAACCTAACCACTACCACAACACCGCGTTTATGTATATAAATTTATATTTAGTTAAATATAGTTATATAAACCGTGGGTATAGAGGGAAGAACCGTGGGTATAGGACTCCCGCCAAAAAAATTTACCTTCCCGGGGAAAAAAATTTCCCGTGCACACATGGGAAACCTATACCCACGGTTTTGGAAAACTGTGGGTATAGGTGAATTTTCAGTACCTATCCCCACGGTTTTGGAAAAACGTGGGGATCGACCCCCTATACCCACGGTTTTTCAAAACCGTGGGTATAGTTCTTGAAACATTACCTATACCCACAGTTTTCCGAAACTGTGGGTATATGGGTTCCTATCCCCACGGTTTTCCAAAACCGTGGGGATAGATCCAATTTCTATTAGTGAAAGTATGTCTGCATCCGGTGCTAGTGTTGTTGATTCCTGTGACTATGTCAAATAGAAAATATGGGAAAATAAGTAATCAGCATGATATAATAGTGATTTAAAGAAAACAAATTTATATTATTTCATACTTACAAATGTTTCCCACATTTTTTGTGTGTTTTTATCTAATAGTTTTCCCTCATTATTAACAGGAGCCTCCTTCCATAGCACATTGCATGGGATGGTAGTGGCTTGGGCTTCAGATTCATCAATATACTTATAAATAGGGAAACAAGGTTACAATATTGTTTTATGACACATAAAAGTATTAAAATAGTTTTAAAATACATACCAATTGTTTTTCAATTGAAGCGTACCACAAACTTGCTTTACGGTAGGGGTATGCTGGTTTTGTTGCCCATTCATTATTTTTAGTACTCAGTTGTCATTCCATAAATAGAAAACTGTCAATCAGAGTGATGAATACAAGAAATGTTAAAAAATGTGTTACCAAACACAATGTACCTAAACAGTCTTTTCTGCACGACAGTTTCAAAATGCATCCCACACTCCTTGGGATATCAAGTGTGCATAAAGAGTAGGTTGGTGAAGCTTGATTTTCCCATCAGCATCCTTCAGATGAAATTTTGTTAAAATGGTGCAAAAGCCTCTATGAACCCTTCCTTCCAGTCTTAATACATATTCTTTGTGCGATACATCTACTATAAATGAACACTGCAAGAGATGGTGTAGAGTTAGTCAATATTTCAGTATTTAATTTTATTTTATTTTTAATAAAATAAATAAATGATATCATGATGAAATTGTATTCTCTTCCCACATTAATGTTTTCATCCCACTGACAATATGGTGCCACGAATCTATATCAATCGGCACACATTGTCGAGTGATGATTACAATGTAACTATTAAACATGGATTTGTTG
This sequence comes from Viscum album, assembly GCA_963277665.1. Taxonomy (NCBI): domain Eukaryota; kingdom Viridiplantae; phylum Streptophyta; class Magnoliopsida; order Santalales; family Viscaceae; genus Viscum; species Viscum album. The sequence continues at coordinate 1,568,175,641 of OY728138.1, forward strand.
GGGTTTACATGCTGGCTTCAATTATTCTATCCCACCTCATATTTGATACCTTTTTCTTTTGACTTAAGGATTTTGGCTCAAACTGTCAAACAATGGCGCACCTGTTTTTTTGTGCCGCTGGGTTTCATTTCCTACCATTTCCTCAGTTTTTTCACAATTATTATGTTCCTCTGAAGTGCTAGCATCAGCACCTGGACCAGCAACAATAGGTTGAGAATCATATTGTACCTCAAAAGTGGGACCAACAACAACAAGTTGAGAAACCTATTGTACCTCAGCAGTGGGACCAGCTGCAATAGGTTGAGAGACCTGTTGTACCACAGTAGTGGGACCAACTACAACAGGTTGAGAAACCTATTGTGTCTCAGGATTGGGTGCATCTGCAGGTGCATAAGTCATTATCTGCATAAGTGGTTTAAAATTTAATTTGGATCACATAAAAGTAGTAGCGGACATATAATAACATAATGTAACACACTCTATATTACAATAAAAAAATAACCTGATTATTGAACTCTCTTTTTTTTAAAGGCTGTAGGGATTTGACCCCTCTATCGACTATCCATATCCCTTAATTGAGGTCTCCTATGACATACAAAACGTCTTTTACATTGGGACCACTGCGAAATGATTGAGAAGTCCCAATGAAAGGGTCATACTCCATTGAATTTTTATCTGAACCTTCAGTTTTTTTGGTCGATAACAGAACAATTGACCGGTTTCGGTTTGTGGGATCTGGAATAGAAAATACTTGAACTGCCTATGATGACATTATAAACGGTTCTTCTTTCTCTCCTTCCTCACTGAAATCAAATTTCATGAATCCCAATTCATCTATTCTAATAGCACTCCTGTTATCAACCCAATTTCGTTGAAAAATAAGAACATGGAATTATGTATAATCCAACTCACATATTTGTTTGATGAAGCCAAAGTATGACATATTCGCATAAATTGGATTTTTTTTCTTTACACCAGAAACATGCATCACTTCAGCCCCAAGTTTAACCCCACTATTCTACATGGTACTGTCTTCATTATGTTCATTAGTATAAAATGTATAACCATTAACTACATAATCATTGTAAGATAATACATACACACTTGGTCCTCCGGCTAACCATCGATGCCGGTCTGAAATTGACTTTGAATTTTCATCTGACTTCTTAAAAATATGGTCCTGAAATTATCCTATAAACTATCGATTATGTGTATTTGATATCCATTTTTCAGCACTATATGGATTCAAATGCCTAAGAATTTCTTTGTGGGTTTCAACATATGGGTCAACATCGAAATTGTTAAGCAGGGAAGTCATTTATCATCCCATACAACATGGATCTCAAAGTGAAATGTTCCTTTTGGTAAGCATCATACAATGTAACACCTGAATCCCACAATAATTTTAAATCTTCGATCAATGGAGCTAAATAAACATCAATATCATTAAATAGTTGTTTTGGTCCTAATATAAGCATATATAACACGATGTATTTTTGTTTCATGCCTAACCATGGTGGTAAGTTATAATTTACAAACATAACCATCCATGTACTGTGAATGTTTCTTTGAAAACCAAAAGGATTCACCCCATCTATAGATAACGCAAGATGAAGGTTTCTCGACTCATTTCAAAATTCAAGATACTCATGATCAATTCTCTTCCACTGAGGAGAGTCTGCCAGGTGATGTAGTATCCCATCATTAATTATTGTATCTGCATGCCATGTTAATTGTCATACAGTCTCCTCACTTCCATATAGGCGCCTAAACCTTGGAATGAATAGAAAGTACCATACAAATTTAGTAGGACTGGATTCATCTTTCTTGTATCAAGAATCACCACACTTTGGGCATTTTGTAAGTGATTTATTGTCCTTTTGAAACAGTATACATTCATTTGGGCAGGAGATTATTTTTCAGAGATCATACCCATTGATCGTAGCATTAATTTGGCATTGTATGTTTGGCTCGGGAGCTCATAATCTTATTGGATCATGTCATTAAAGAGATAAAGAAGTTCCATAAAACTGGTGTCACTCCACCCATTGTCTGCTTTCAAATTATACAGCTTCAGTATGGCTGACAGTGCTATATATTTAGTGCAACCAGTATACAATGGAATCTTTGCACAACTTCTTAACTTATCAAACAATTTTGGGAAATCACGAAGTTCATCTTCGATGGTCCTTGTCATTTACTCAATACGATCTTCATCATCATTAACATCTTTAATCACATCCTCAATACAGTCATATTCATTGTTCATACTTTTAATCATATCACATGACCCATAAGACATATTGTTATCCCAGCCACTTCCTACATTCGTTATTCCCCCATGTTTATTCAGACATGTATAACTATAATGTATACTGTGACAGATCAAGTGTTCTTCCAACTCCTCTGGACTATTTTTTTTGGAATAAAAACAGTGTAAACACAGACAATGGATTTTAGAAGGGTCATATGGATGATCTTTTTCAAACATGATAAACTATTTCATGCCTTCTTCATACTCTTTTGTCAACTGATTAGCATTCATCCGTTCATTATTTATATTCATACTATTTGAAATCCAAAGGATGGGTATATAGGTTAGGGGAGAAGGTATATGAGTATAATTTAGATAAAAAACTAGATACTTCAAAAATGGTGGGGGGCGTGCTCATTAATAGAAAATCTTGGGTGGTTCTTGGGACTCATCCATTATCTTCCTCTCTTAGATCCCCTAATGAGGGGTGGTTCTTGGGTGTTTTTTATGGCGTGTTAGTGAGTTCTTTCCTCATACTTCATCCATTACTATTATCCTTTATTTCACTATGATTTGGGATGCTTTTAACTAGGATTTGTGTGATTATTTCACTATATCATCCTCAAATCAATTCATATGATGTAGATTTTTTTTGTATTGGATAGAGGTTATCCTCATATGATGAACTCACCATGTTTTGTGTGGTTTAGGTGGTGTTGTGTTTCCCAGTGAGTTTTTAAAATATCATTCCTAATTATATTAAGGTGAATAATTAATTATAAGTTTCTATAATAAATTATTCGGGAATTATGCCTTGAGATTGGGTCTCAATAATTGGTACAAGATTAGATAAGGCATGTATAGTCTTGGTTGAGGATGAGTTGATCTTAGTGAGGGGGTTACTCCATTTTTTGAGGTAGGTGGACCCTATAATACAAAACCATGTTCTCATTTATGCATGATTGTGCATTCATGCAAGAATATATGTGTTCCATTGAAAGGGATAGAAATCAAGAAAAACCTAGGTAAATAAATAGGGTGTTTCTGATCCACCAATAGATAGACTGAGGGTTATATTGAATGTTTGTGATTTTGTGATCATACAGAGATTATGTCTCCATGGTGGTGATGTTTCTAGTTGTGTTTATGAGAGGATCGGGTTTCTTATTAGATTTTTATATCCTAGTTAGGTTTTCTAAAGCTATTTGTGTAGGTATTAGAGTCTTAGGCCTAAAAATGATAGATAATATAGTTTTATATGTCATGTATGAATGGGAACACACTCTTAAGGATATATAAGAGTCATGATGTGTGTGATGAGTAGGATATTCCATATAAGGATTGGTGAAGTGTGACATAGAGGATACCCTCCTTATAATTGGATTAAGAGATATCCAAGGGGAGATATGATATGGTACCCAAGTGAGGGTCATGGTAATAGTCTAGATGACATAGAATAGGGTATCCAAGTCTCTTAGTGTGTGTTTCTTAGGATGGTCATTATTTTGTTTTAATGAGTTTTAATGTGGGAATTAGAAGATGATATAGACTAGACTATCGGGGCCTAGATCAAGTATAACATGTGGGTTGTGACATTAACTTGTAGAGATGAGTGTGTGTTGGTATCAATGAGTTGATATGGGTTGGGTTTTTAGAACATAGTAGATTCCCTTATAGGTGGAATTTGAATGTTGATAGGTTGGGAATAATTTTCATGCATAACCAAGATGGTTTTAAAGAGCTTTTTATGCAAGGAAAAATTAATGGTGTCTTTTATCATTTATGGTCAGACCGACTAAGAGATTGGGACTTTATATGAATTTCACCTAGTTGAAGTATGATCGTCCATGTGGCCCACCTATTGATGATGGGGTTTAGCTAGTACGAGAGGTTGGCTATCTAGATACCATCCTTAGATTACTAATTATATGTTTTGTGGCATGAGACAAGATGGATGGCCTTTATTTAAGTGATAATGTGTTGGTAGGACCCTATATTGAGTGAGAAGGCATTGGAAAAAGGGGATTGGTGTGTGACTTCCATGGGATCCACCTATTGATGGTGCATTTGGACATGTGATAGAGGTTGGATATTTTGATTCCCTCCTTAGAACACTTTTTGTATGATAATATGATGTGAGATATAGAAATGGGGATCACTTAGTATTGGTTTGGATTAGTTTTGTGAGAGGTTGTATATAGAGATTCCCTCCTCAAATATTGTTTATGTGATTTGATGGTGAGACCCACCGTAAGTGAGAGGGAAACATCTACTATGTTGTGGAATTAGAGGATATGTGAATCAAACCCAATGTGAGAGGTTGGTGGCATTGTTATGTTATAATAAAGGATGTGATATTTAAATTTGTATATGACCCAACCCAGAGAATAGTGCACAATATAGTGTATAATATAGAACATACTAAACATATGTCTCATCTCGTTGGCCTGCCTCACCTGATGACATGAATTCACCAACATGGACGGTTCAAACCCCACCTGGACTAACTATGGGGTAGTATCCAAAATCAGAAAAAGATCCATACTAAGGGCCACTAGACAGAGTGAAATCCTAATATAGTGTAACAAACTTTCTCAAAAAATACTCTCTCTATTCAGGTTTCAATCTCAAGGCTGTAGTGGGGAGAGATAATCAAAATCAAACAAGTAATCACCACATATACATGTGTCACACAGATAAGCATCATACACAATAATCACACCAAATCATAATTAATCTCAATATTGAAAATAAATGAAAACATAATTAATTCATTAAAATTCAATTTTACTCACCTTTAGGAGGTGGACCCGGTGGCGGAGGAGGAGGAGGCATCGACAACGGAGGCAACAGAGGTAGTAGAGGCAGTAGAGGCAGTGTGAAGGCAGTGCAGAGGCAGCATGGAGGCAGCACAGAGGCAGCGCAGAGGCATCACGGAAGCAGCACAGAGGCAGCGCGAAGGTAGTGCGGAGGTAGTGGAGGTAGTGGAGGTAGCTCGAAGGCAGTGGAGGTAGTAAAGGCAGCGGAGTAGGTGGAGGAGGAGGAGGAGGAGGAGTAGGAGGAGGAGGAGTAGGATGAGGAGCCACGGTAGAGGAGGAGGAGGAGAAGTAGGTGACAGAGGAGGAGGAGGAGGCAGTGGCCGCGGAAGAGGAGGAGAAGGAGGAGGCAACAACAGAAGGTAGGGCTTATGCGAAAGCTTGATAGGGTGTGGGGAGGAGGAGGAGGATCCGGTGGATTTTATAAATCCTGCGTGAACCTTTATCAGTGCTAGTAAAAAGTGCTGATAAAGGGGGTCTTTATCAGTGCTAAAATGAAAAGTGCTGATAAAGACCCCCTTTATCAGTGCTTTTTTAGTGCTGATAATGGTTGGACTTTATCAGTGCTTTTGTAACACCGATAAAGGGTGACTTTATCAGAGCTTTCCACTTTAGCACTGATAAAGACCCTCTTTATCAGCACTTTTGTAGCGCTGATAAATGTATAAATTTAATAATTTGTTTATATTATTTTATATTTATTTAAATTGTAATTTATGATAAATATATATATATATTTATTTATTAATAATTATAACTCTAAATAAATATATCTTTATTTATAATTATAAAATTATTTGAAAGGTATATTTATATATTTATCATTGAAAATATAATAAAATATATATTTATTTTTTAAATATAATGCAATTTTAATTATAAGTGTATATTTTTTAGAACATATATATTATATGGGTAACATAATGAATTATAAATCAATAACACATCAATGTGAAATGTAATTATAATCTATAAATGAACATTATTCATGATCATATATCTATGCATGAAATATTCATTAACCCCAATTCATTAGAAAACACACATATATTGAATAATTTTAATTATACATATATATTAAAAAGTATTATATATTTATAAATAAAACAAATACATTAAATATAAACAAATATAATAAATATATATAATAAATATAATTAATTAATAAATCTAATAAATATAAAGAATTAATAAATATAATAAATCTTATAAATATAATAAATATATTTATTATCAATCTTATAATAATTTAATTATATATATATATATAGTTCTAACATTTGTTTTTTATTTAATGTATACAATAAACATTATCAACGCTACAAAAAGTGCTGATAAATGTTACTTTTATTAGCGCTAAGAAAAGTGATGATAAATGCAACCTTTATCAGTGCTAGGAAAAGTGCTGATAAAGGGATATTTAAAGCGCTGATAAATGGACCCTTTATCAGTACTAAAAAAGCACTAATAAAGGGTACACCATTATCATCGCTTGTTTGAGCACATATAAAGGGTATATTTATCAGCAGTTTTTTTAGCACTGATAAAGTCGTAACCCTTTATCCGCGCTTTTTTTAGCACTGATAAAGTTAGGCGCCTACCTTGCCCAGCTTTGTGGTAGTTTATATTTTTCTAGTCCAACAAATGAGGATCACTAAGGTCCTATTTATAGGAAAACATGGATCCTTTATTGAAAGAGTTCACCTGCATAGGTACCCAATGTAGGTTCACATCATAGTAACCACATGTTGGGGAGGATGCTCCTTTGGAGCCATGTTGGGGGGCCAATATGAGCCTTATGGTGCACATGATATGTGCTCACAAGACCCCTTGGGTGATCTCGCTGCTCCATAATATAGAAGATACACCCCCACACCCCTTCAAATGATCATTTTTAGTCTTCAATATCACTCATTCAGGTCGGTCCCTTTACTTTTATCACTCATCCCCATGAAAATTAATGATTCACCCTAATAAATGTTCAGGTTGTGTCTAGGACGTTTTGTGTTGAAAAACCTAAAACCCCACCCCTCATTCCAAATACATGGCCTACTCTCAGAAATTGGTTCTCACCACCATTCCATTATATTGGGAAATGTTTCTAAGGAATATCCATACCTGGTGTGTGATAATTATTGAGACATAATGAAATACAATACACTTCTTCTTTCGGTATAAACATAAATTTCTACTCAAACTCAACATTTGGTTTTTAAGTGAGAATAATATCATGAATTCTGCAAGAAATTGCAAGGAATACTTTTTTTTATCAAAATATCTCCTCCTTAGAAATAGATTCATTTGGAATTAAAAGAGTCTAGTCATATGGTTACTATAGGGAACTTTGATGCATTCTATCATTAGTTGGTTGGATTTGGAGCTATATTGATTGTGGGATGATGCTAATTTTTTTCTTAGGTGTTTGGACCTAGCGAGTGTAGTTAGAATATTTCTAGGGTCCTCTGGAAAACAGTAAAAACTTTTTGTATTTTTTTTCATTGACCTAATTCTTAACTATATCGAATATGAAGAAGAGGTAGTGGGAGATACTTATTTATGTGTAGGCCAACATTTGTGAGTGTTTATCAAAATGATTTTTATTCTTCTTATCTTTTCATTTCTCGACATTTACCTAAACCATGTAAATAATAGGTCTAGTGAACTGAGACTCAACTTATTCCTAGGGTTCATTTTGTAGGCTTTAAATATGGTCAGTACCGTGTCTCTTTTTGTGGGAAGTTTAATGTCTTGAAATCTTGATTAATGTGAATAATGTTTTAGTTCAAACAACATTGACAATTAGTATTGGAATGATGACCCAAACATGGATTACTATATAATAATAATCTGATATATTCCAGATACATGAATGGGAATTTTGATTCATGATTTTGTGAAACCTATCTCTAAAGAATGATGTGATAAAAACATACAAGGAAATAAGGAAGAGTATATAAGAAAAGTGGGTTTTAGAATGATTTTATCATTGAGACTTATAGAGATAAAGGATGTATCTTCCATGGATGAATATACCTCTAGTTTATAGGAATTTTTATGTTGTTGAGTTATGAAATTCCAACTATGGTGTGTTACAACATATTAAAATAGTGGAATCCTCTGTCTGATTGTCCCTTTTGGTAAGAGACTTATTCAAAGCCAACTAGGGTATATTATTGCATAGTCAGGAAACGATATCTTCAAGAAACTAACATTCCATGGGGATGATTATACATATAGTTGAAAACATCAATGTGGTTTACAGAGATAGAACAGGTCTCTCATGGGGATAAGTATACCCAGGGTTGAAATTTCTTTTTAGTGGGAGACTTATGAATATAAAACTAGGGCCTATTACAACATAGTCAAAGAAAGTCACCATTAAGATTTTTACATTTCATTGGAAATGGATGGAGGATGTTTACAGAGATTCATATTTCCTCTAACATAGAGTTGGGTTTGTGGAAGGAATGTTTCTGAATATGGAAGGATCATTTCATGTCAAAATCACCCCTGAAAGGGGAAAAGGTTTCCTATGTTGGTATGACCTAAATGCAGGAAAATGGGTTTTTTATTGAATATAGACCAAAAGAATAGGGTCTAGACATCAATATGTATCTCATTTGAATGAGAGTCAAGCCATATGTTTTCTGGAAAACCATGTAGCTTAAAGTGTCGATGCTAGGACATATCAGTCATTTTAACATCGTCCAATGAGGAAGAAGGGCGCTTTAACTATAGATAAGAGGGAAATTAACCATGTAGTTTAATGTCATGTGGTAAAGACAATCCGTATAGTTTAACATCATGAAAATAGGATGATATAGTGCCTATCGTTTTGGGTCATATGACTAGGACCAATTTATTATAGAAATGATGGTTTTCATGAGGCCTACCAAACCAAGGTTGCTTCAGCATACTTCAAACATGAGGGAGGAAATTTTAAACCAAGATAATTGGGGTTCTCAAAACAAGATAAGTGACATAAGGCATGTACGTGAGGGATGCTCATAGACCATGTTGACTATAAGTTTCCAACATGATTTCATTGGGATGTTCTGAGATGGATGAGGTGTATCCTAGAGATGAATGTACCACTGGCTGATAGGCCATCTTGGTCAGAGACATATGATTTCCAAAAATGTGTATTACTACATAGTCAAATAGTGTAATCATCTAGATGACAGACCCTTTTGGTGGGAGTCTTATGAAAGTCCATCTAGGGCGTATTACTACATATCCTGAAAAAGGAATCCTTTGGTTGTTGACAATAAATTTTTGATAGCTATAGATTGATTACGAAGATCCATAATTTTCAACGATTTGGAGTATGACGTTTTTAAGGAGTATGTAAAAGAAAAGAAGAATTATTTGGACCAATATTGAACCAGTTGTCTAGAGTCCCAAGCATATATCTGAATCACATGTTGGTGGGTACATATTTGTTTCTTTTATGGACCACTGAATGAGGGAACCTAAATTAGGATCTCTTGGATAGATATTTATTTGTATGAAGGGGAGGGGGATTTTATTAACCCTGTGAATATGCCTAGGAAATAAGGTATATGTATCACTATGTATATCATCATAATGAGAATCAAGATACTCATAGTTATTCAATAACCATTCTGTTTAAAGTCATGCAACATGGAAGTGTGGTGCACCTTTTATGGTATTGTAACTAGGACCATAGAATCCCTAATGTGAATTGATATTACATGATTATACCTTGAATCCATTACCAAAACTTCTAAACCTTTGTGATATATGCTTAATTTTAGAAAAATAGTGTGGAAAAGTTTTCATCCAACACACAAACGAGATAAAAATTAAGGATATAGAAATTTTGATTTAATGGTGGTTATCCAAGGATGTCAGATATATTTGTCATTATGTAGCTTATTAGAGTCAGAATAAAGTCATCAGTAGTTATGGGATAGGTTCCGTATACATGTATGATCTATACACAGGGACAGGGGAATTTGTTTTGGTCATAGATGATCCTAATATTGAAGATCTGGGCATTACTATGCATCCTAAGATGGAAGGAATCAATCCACACATATTTCATGAGGAAAGGTGTGGTGGGATACCTTCACCGATGGTTATGATTCTATTAATCATGGATTGAAATGTTATGTAGTTCTATGTCGTAACCCAAGGAAATGAACAATGTAGTTTTATATCACACAATAAGGAAATTGTTGAATAGTTTTACATGTTCTGAATAGGATATCATGTTTTGTAGTTTAAAATCTTACATAGTAGACTATGATGTCTTGATTTTTTGGTTCATAAAAATAGGACCATATGGTTTTCCTTTTATGGTTATTCATATAGGACCATGAGGTTATGCTGTTTAATGTCATATAGTAGGAAAATTATTGACATTAATTTTACCATCTTATGATGTGGATGAATCATCAATATTTTTAAGGTCATGAGAAAAATACCAAATATGTGGTTTAATTTCATGAATCTAAGATAATTGAAATATCATTTTATCAAATGAAATATTTATTTTCAAGTATTTCATTGGTAAGGGATTTAATGAGATATACATTCATCAAGATCTAGAAATAAGCTCTATTAGAGTAAACTTTGTTCATAGAATAAGGAACCTCCCACTTTGACTCATATTTTGGAGGATTCTTACCTTGTATAATTGGAATCATAAGGACCAATACCTTTTCTCCTTATAGGAATTAAAAGTGGAGTGATTTCTTATTAAAAACACATTCTATCAAATTTGGATGTAACTCCAAGTGATTCAAGGTATGTAATCCTTCCTCATTGAGTCCATCCTATTCATCTAGCCATTTCTAAGATTTATCATATATGGAGAACTGATCCAATATGGTAACATAGAGTGAGGTAAATTTTACCTTAATGGGAAGGGCTACCTCTGTTTTGTAAAAAAGTGAATATTGGTATTCTCATGGGGTAGTACGGGTTATACATCAGTAGAATCATGAGGAATATATGAGCTTGTCAGACAAATAATTTTTATCCTTATCCAAATTATTCAAATATATTATCGATATGGACTTGCTAAAGGCCTCTATACTAACATTAGCCACTATGTGAAAGTAGGATGATTGATTGGATTTGATATTATACTCCCGATATAACTTCTACAAATCATTAGGACATAAATTGGTTTAATTTTCAATTAGTATTGTATGAGGGAAACCAAATATGGTATTGGTATTTTCTTTCAAAAATCTTATGATTATGTGGGATTTTACTTCTTTGAGGGTTATTACCTCATTCGTTTTTTAGAAGAAGTCAGTAGCTATTTGGATGCATTTTAACTACTAGTACATAGGTAGATGATAAGACCTTACAACATCCATTATAAAAAAATATCTAAGAGTATTTGAATGCATGTAAAATATATGTGGCATGATAGATTAATTTGGAATTCACTTGAAATGAATTAAACTTCAAGGTAAATTCTTTCAATCCTACATCATTGAAGGCCAGAATTATCCAGGTCATTGGACTTGATTGGAAAGACAAAAACCTAAATAGTGGCCACCATAGGCTTTTATGATTAGTTATTTCATGGAAGTGGTGGTCTATTCTCAATAGATTCATATGAGATGGACACAATCAAAGAACTTTGTATAGAGTAATTTTTGGATATTCATGCCATCATAAAGTGTAATGTTTGTCATTCATCATATGATTTTATATTTTTTTAATCATTCCAATGAGATCACTCAATTTTATGGTATTATACAATGGGTATCATTCAACTAGTCATGGAACCATACCATTCAAGAACTTGACTAACCTCATTGAACACATCCATTCTTACACGAGAACATGGAGAGGCAATTTAGTGATGTACAATAATGATGACTATTTCATCCCAATCTGGATCTTATAAGTACATGGATGCAATTTCCAATACATTTAATTGGGAATTTTGTGACTGAGATATATTAGTCAATTCCATATCTAAGGGGAATTCTTCCATTACTCCTAGTGTGAAGTTAAATAAGGGGATTAGATTTTATTTTTTGATAGAATAATCCCCATTGATCTATTTGATTACCAACTCCAAATCACCTTTTATCTCTAGGTGGAACATTGGTATTTGATGTGCCAATTATAGTCATATAACAAGGGCCTAATAATCTACCTCATTGTATGTACATACATTTAACAATAGGAATGAGTAAGGAAATATTTCATTTTCAATAGATATGAGTAAGACTCCCAATCCGACTTTATTGGTCTTATGGTCTTCCATTCACTTCCCAGTTGGGATTCTGGATGCATATTCAAAATTATTTTCCCATTTCTGGGGGATTTATTAAATATAAAAGATATCTTCATCTAGAAATTTATTATCTAATGATTTCATTTCATCATATGGGTATTCTGTAAGATAATCAATCAATGCATAGCCTTTCATTGATTTCTAAGGCATGAACTGTATGTCAAACTACTGCAAGATAACTGCCCAATATACAAAACATTCAGTCAACATATGAAGAATGAATATATAATTGAATGGGTTATTATATGATAAAAAATGGAACTCGTGGTGTTTTAGGTAGTGCCTCAATTCATAAAATATGAATATTAACGCCATCAATCTTTTCTCGTTACCTTAATAATGTGTTTTAGTGTGATTCATGACTTAACTAAGATAATAAAGGCTGTTTTCATTCCCGACATCATTATTTTTGTGTAATAGAAGTGCCTAATGATCATTCCAAGGTTGTCATGTATAGAATGATACTATTCTACTCATTAAGAGATATTAATACTATTGGGGATCAAGAGATATTTATTAAGGCTTTCATATGCATCCTGATAGTCATTTGTTCCCTGGTATGTGACTCCCTTCTTCATCAACATGGTTAAGGGAAAACACTTTACAACGATGTTTTCTGTAAATCATAGAATGTAGGAAATGTGTCACTATGAGCCACTAATATCTCTGAGGTTATAATGTGGTGAACAACTGATGATATAATTTTTCTTCTTAGGGTTTACATCGATTACATAATGGAGTATAATGAATCCAAGAAATTTCCTTAAGTGGACCTCAAAACAAAATTTCAAGGGGTATCTCTTTAGGCTTTGTTGTCATAGTTTTTCAAAGACTATCCCAAGATCAGAAAAATGGTTAGATATTTTTCTATACATAACCACCATTTCATTGACATTGAACTCAAAAAACATCCAAGGAAGTGTTTGGGAATGCGATTCGAGGAATTTTGGTATGTATCATCATCATTACTCAAGCTGATGGGTATTACATGATCACAAAATACTACCTGAGGGGCCCTAAATGTGGTGAATACTTGATATTATTAGTCTATTAATATTTCATTATACCATAAATACCAATCCATTAAGGTTAGTGATTCACATATATCTATTTCATCAATAAATATATCCATGATTGGGAATAGTAAATCATCTTTCGGACAATACCAATTGAGATATATAAAGTTGATGAAGAACCTGATTTCCACACTCTTATTCTTTACCAAGATCATATTGGATATCCATTTCAGATATTGATCTTATAAAATATAGTTTTACATGATAATATTTTCATGTTAAACCTCAACTTTGGAGGCTCGAGTTAGGTGATTCTTTTTGGATTCCTGTTTGTATCCCTTATTATTTTCTGGAAAGACCAACTAGTGAGTGGCCACCTAAGGACAAAGTCCTAGAATTTTTGTGTGATTATATGTGAACATATCCCAATGTTTTTTGATAAAGGTGGTGTATACCTATATTTTTTTAAAAATACATGTCCAGAATGATCATATTGGGATGTGGGTATTCCTATATACCCATATTTATTTCTCTGAGTTTGTTAGTCATAGTAGTGAAACCTTCCTCTAATGTTAGAGGTACATCCCTAAGGTCCTCATCCTATTACTATTCCTATTTCACTTCCTCTTATTACTTACTCTAAGTGGGGCATATAATGAAGGAATCTCTCTAGAGTTTTGAGGGGGGGTCAACATTTTGATATCCTGAAGATGAATCCACTCCCTCTGACCCCATTGGAAATGTGTGGTCTTTTTGAATATCCGAAGTGGTGTAGTGAGGGATTATTAAAGAATATATTTATTATATTGTGGAATAGATGATTATGAAGGGATCTTTTAGGGATTCGTGGATGTAATAGATTCATTTTAATCGAATATTATACCACTTTATATAGGTTCCATGTATTTTTTTTATCATTATCAAGATCAGTTTTCATGAATAATATCATGAAGGTTATTTAACATTCATCTGATTTTGGTCCCGGGCCTTCAATTTGAGGGATATGAATCACATATTCTTCCATAAGTTGTTTTAAGGGATTGACTGGGGTCATTTCTAATCCATTAAGTTTGTGACCCAAGAAACACCATTGGTCATGGGTGTATTCCCTTCTCTCTTATGGAACCATGCATCAATGTATTGAGTCTCATAAGATTGAATAGGGATTTATCACCATATAATGTCTATTTTTTTTCATTAAAGAAATATTTGTGGCATTGGTAATATGATGAGAAATATTTTATATATTGGTTAAACAAAAGACTTCCAAAAATAATGATGAAATTTGTGTCTTGCTGAAAAACCAATTTTTTTGAGTTGGATACAAGTTCCCCAAACATAACCTTGAGAATGATTCTAAGGAGATATTTTTTCATAGTCTTTTCATTACCATGTAGTGTTAGGGTGGAAGAAGACAAGTGGGAATTAATTTAACTCATTAATAATTGTGTTGAGACTAGAATGGTGTGGACTCATAAGTAATTTACAATGAAAGCTTGTTGTATGTCAATGCCATTTATCATTTGAGATATAAAAAAATATCTGATATGGCCTAGTATAAAAACATGTTTTTATTTCTCCATGAAAGATACGATCATGTGAAATATGTAGGATCTATCTCTCCAAGATACACTTAAGAAGTATTGACTTCCTCTTTGAATTCATGAGGGCTTAACAAAGCCTCTATGA
Organism: Viscum album; assembly: GCA_963277665.1. Taxonomy (NCBI): domain Eukaryota; kingdom Viridiplantae; phylum Streptophyta; class Magnoliopsida; order Santalales; family Viscaceae; genus Viscum; species Viscum album. The sequence goes on from OY728138.1 coordinate 1,568,190,704, forward strand.
GTGCTTCATTGAAATCTTTAGATAAACATAAACCATCAAGGAATGAAATATTGGGTGGAATGAGGGAAATTTTATTTAAAACATCATAATTTTGAGCTATAGGAATGTGATTACTAGCATGAGGATTTTCTTTTATAGGAACTTATGGAACTAAAGTACTTGATTTATGTAGATTGTTCCTTGGAATTGAACACTACTGGAATTTAGCCTTTTCCCAACGGTAGTATACCAATGGTTTACTTAAACCATTGGTATAGTGAGCCTTTGCCAACGGTTTAACAAAACCGTTGTCAAAGCCAATTTCGGTGGACCCTTTCCCAACGGTTCATTGGAACCGTTGGGAAATGTGTGCCTTTTCCAACGGTTTTTATAAACCGTTGGCAAAGGTTTACCCCAAATTCCAGATCGCCATCTCCTCTCCCCATTCGGACAGAGCCCTAATCTATTTGCTCTGCTGCTGTAGCGAACCCCATCCCTCCACTGTTCTCACGAATCATAACACCAGCACCCCCCATCCCAACAGGAACACCCCCATACGAATAGGTAAAATTTGATCTCAACCATATTGTTGTAGTTGTTTTAATGAATAGATTTTTTCTAGGTGTTGGTGGTTTAATTGATTATTGAAATTAATATCTAAATAGGATATTGTTTGTGTTTGTGAAGACTTCTTTAATGTTTTTGTATTCTATGTTTGGAAGGAGAGTGTTCAAAACATCTAAATCAGAGTTGGGGGAGGCTATCGAGTTTACATGTTTTGGATAATGGATTGTGGGAATTATGGATTGTGTTCAAACCAATTTGATATGTTTTGGATAATGGATTGTGGGGGTAGGGGGTGTCCACGGGGGTGGGTGGGTTGTCCACAGGGGTGGGCGGGGGTGTCCACGGGGGTGGGAAAGGCTGTCCATGGGGGTGGGCGGGGCTGTCTAGGCGGTGTGGGTTGTCCTAGGGGTCTGGGTGGGGTGTCCTGGTGGGGGAGGGGTGTGTGGGGTGTCCAGGGGGGGTGGTATGTCTAGGTGGTGGTGGTGGGGTTGCAGGGGAGGGGGGTGTGGGCTGTTTGGGAGGGTGGGCGGGGCTATCCAGGGATGGTACAGGGTGTCCAGGGGGGTACGGGGGTGGGCGGGTTGCCCACAAGGGTGGATGGGCTGTCCATGGGGGTGGTCGGGCTGTCAAGGAGGGGTGGGCGGGCTGTCCAAGGGGGGTGGGTGGGCTGGCCACGGGGGGTAGGGGTGTCCAGGGGGGTGGGCGGGCTATCCAAGGGGGTGAGGGCTGTCCATAGGGAGACGGGGTGTCGAGGGGGGTGGGTGGGCTGTCCACGGGGGTGGTTGGGCTGTCTAGGGGGTAGGGGGTGTCCACGGGGGTGGGCGGGGCTGTCCAGGGGGTGTGGGATGTCCTGGGGGTCTGGGTGGGGTGTCCTGGTGGGGGAGGGGTGTGTGGGGTGTCCAGGTGGGGTGGTATGTCTAGGTGGTTGTGGTGGGGTTGTAGGGAATGGGGGTGTGGGCTGTTTGGGAGGGTGGGCGGGGCTATCAAGGGTGGGGGGGGGGGGGTACGGGGTGTCCAGGGGGGTACGGGGTGTCCAGGGGGGTACGGGGGTGGGCGGGCTGTCCACAAGGGTGGACGGGCTATCCACGGGGGTGGTCGGGCTGTCAAGGAGGGGTGGGCGGGCTGTCCAAGGGGGTGGGTGGGCTCGCCATATGGGGTAGGGGTGTCCAGGGGGTGGGCAGGCTATCCAAGGGGGTGGGGGGCTGTCCATAGGGAGAAGGGGTGTCGAGGGGGTGGGTGGGCTGTCCACGAGGGTGGTTGGGCTGTCTAGGGGGTAGGGGGCGTCGACGGGGGTGGGTGGGTTGACCATAGGGGTGGGAAAGGCTATCCACGGGGGTGGGCGGGGCTGTCCTGGGGGTGTGGGCTGTCCTGGGGGTCTGGGTGGGGTGTCCTGGTGGGGGAGGGGTGTGTGGGGTGTCCAGGGGGGTTGTTATTTCTAGGTGGTGGTGGTGGGGTTGTAGGGGAGGGGGGTGTGGGCTGTTTGGGAGGGTGGGCGGGGCTATCCCGGGGGGGGGGGGGTACGGGGTGTCCAGGGGGGTAAGGGGTGGGTGGGCTGTCCACAAGGGTGGACGGGCTGTCCACGGGGGTGGTCGGGCTGTCAAGGAGGGGTGGGCGGGCTGTCCAGGGGGGGTGGGTGGGCTGGCCACAGGGGGTAGGGGTGTCCAGGGGGGTGGGTGGGCTATCCAAGGGGGTGGGGCTGTCCATAGGGAGAAGGGGTGTCGAAGGGGGTGGGTGGGCTATCCACGAGGGTGGTTGGGCTTTCTAGGGGGTAGGGGGTGTCCACGGGGGTGGGTGGGTTGTCCATGGGGGTGGGAGGGGCTGTCCACGAGGGTACCCTACTAATATGGTTATGGGATGAGGCATGCTCTGATGTGATAACACATTAAGTTCTTTTTGGTTTTACATTTTTTCAATAACACATTAGTATGTTTTTTTTCACATGTGTAGTTGACACCATGATTATTTTTTTCCTTTATCGTTTACTTAAATGTATTTTCTATTAAAGTTCAATCCTATTGAATTGTTTATGACAAAATGACTTATATGAATTCTTTTTACAGAATGGACAGAAGTTGGATGTATGAAACCGATCGTATCTCAAGCAATTTTCAAAACAATTTAAAGAGCTTTATAGATTTTGCATTTCACAATGCTTCAGATAGTGGTCGCATACACTGCCCATGTTCCAATTGTGTTGGTAGACCTTGGTTGAGTCGTGAAGAAGTCAGCTACCACATAACCAAAAATGGTTTTCAAGAAAACTACTTTGTGTGGTATCACAATGGGGAGAAAATGAAATCTCAAATTGGTGATGATCGAAATGAAAGGACTGGAATGGAGAATTTGTTAGATGATCGGTTTCCGTTTATTCGTCATCATGAAAAAGAAAGGATTTTGACTCAAGAAGACGTCGATATGAGGACAACTGATGCATCTAGTGAAAATGATGATATTGATAGGGTGAAAAAATTGAATGATGCTGCCACGACTCCAGTATATCGACAATGCGATAAAATGAACAAGCTGGAATTTTTAATCCGATTGTTTCATAGAAAAACTATGTATGGGATTTCTAATACAGTAATCGATTACATTCTTACCCTCTTGAAGGATTTACTTCCAGATGATGCAGATATTCCCTCAAACCACTATATGGCATGGAAGTTAGTTGAATAACATGGATTTTCCAGAAACAAAATTCATGCTGCCCGAAAGATTGCAGTTTATTCTGGGAAGAAACCGCTGAATGAAATGAATGTATAAAATGTGGCACATCCCGCTGGAAGTCAAAATCTGATGGAGCACCATCCCGCGTTCCACGGAAAGTAATGTGGCACTTTCCATTGATCCCCAGACTCCAGAATATTTTTATGTCTGATGACATATCAATAAAAATGAGATGGCATGATACCGAGAGAAAGAAGACTAATGATGAGTTGGTTCATCCTGCAGATGGATTTTCATGGCAGAGATTTGATGCTCGACATCCTGATTTTGCAGCTGACGTGCGTAATGTGAGGCTGGGTCTTTCATGCGACGATTTTAATCTGTTTGGGCAGATGCTTACTTCGCACAACACATGGCCAGTTTTTATACACATTTATAATCTTCCCCCATGGTTGTGTATGAAAAAATCTTTCACTTTCAAGAGTATACTCATATCTGGTCCTTCTGATCCCGGCATTGATATTGATGTATACATGAAACCTTTAATAAAAGAGTTAAAAATTCTTTGGGATGTGGGTGTGCACACATACGATACATGTTCGGAAGACATATTTCAGATGCATGTTGTGCTTATGTGGACGATCAATGATTTTCCGGCTTATGCAATGATGTCTGGATGGAGAACGAAGGGAAAACTGTCATGTCCAGTTTGTATGAAGAATACACGATCCAGAAGACTGAAACATCATTGTAGTTTCAGTTTTATGGGACATCGACGATTTTTGCCAAAGGATCATCCATATAGAATGAATCGTCGAAGATTTGGTAATACTATAGAGACCGATGATCCACCTCAGCGTATGTCTGGAACTGATGTGCTTAATGAATTGAAATATTTCAGTTTTTCGTTCGGGAAGTGTCAAATGAAATCTGGAAAGAGAAAGAATGTCTCCACAAAAACCTGTTACAATTGGAGGAAGAGGAGTATCTTTTTTGATTTGCCTTATTGGTCAACCAATTTGCTACGTTATTGCTTAGACGTAATGCATATTGAAAAGAATATATGTGAAATGTTACTTTCAGTTCTTCTAAATGTCATGGGGAAGACAAAAGATGATTTACGATCTCGACGTGACTTGGTGGATTGGGGCATCAGACCAGAATTGCATCTTGTGCTTATCAGTGAAAATAAATGGCAACTTCCATGTGCTTCTTATGTGATGACACATACTGAAAAAAACAATTTTTGGAAGTATTAGAGACTATTAGAGTTCCTGATGGCTATTCAAGCAACATATCTAAACGGGTCAACATAAGAGAGTTGAAGCTAAAATCTTTGAAGACTCATGATTATCACGTTCTACTGCATGAGTTGCTTCCAATAGCAATCCGTCATCTTTTGTCCAATAATGTAACGGTGGGTGTTATTCGGTTGTTCCATTTGTTTAGAGATCTTTGTGCTAAGAAGTTGTCCAAGTCTTTCTTGCAAAAAATGTTGACAGGTGCCCCATTAATTTTGTGTGAGTTGGAGAAAATATTTCCCCCATCATTTTTCACATGCATGCTGCATCTGACTGTCCATATTCCAACTGAAATACTTCTTGGAGGACCTGTTTCTTTTCGTTGGATGTATCCAACTGAAGGAAATATGTTCACATTAAAGTCTTATGTTCGAAACAAGAATCATCCCGAAGGTTCTATCGTGAACGGTTACTTAGCTCAAGAATGTATGGATTTCTGTCCAATGTATTTGTCTGATCTTACTACAAGAATGAACAGACCAATGAGAAATGAAGAAGAACAATATGAGAAAATTGAACCCAGTTTTCCATCACTTCCTCAAACAGGAGGAATTCCTAGATCATATACATTGAAGACATTAAGCCATGAAGAGCGGGAGATGGCACATCGCACAGTTTTGTTCAACTGTGATTTGTTCGATGACTATATCAGGTAACAAAATTGAATATGTATATCTTACATATATATCTGTTAAACAATTCATATTTTTTTATCTACAAGGAACATAAAACAATGATAAATATGAAGCATCATTCTTTATCTTTGAGAAGGAGAGAAACTTTTCATTGCAAAGAGTTTTCTGCTTGGTTAAAATTGAAGGTAAAATATTACTGTTTAAATTAATTATTTAAATATTTACTTAAGTTTAACTGTCATTTATATTGCAGGTATTGAGTTTGTCTGATGACTCTGTCTCTGAGGAAATAAGAGCTTTGGATTTTGGTCTTAATACCGTGGTTCGTGACTGTAAATCAATTGTTATCAATGGGTACAGATTTATTGTCACTGAACGAGCCAAAAACATGAGAACACAACATGATGGTATTATGGTTACTGCCACAATAGATTGTTATGCCAGTGCATCAGATAGTAGACCACAACTTGAAAATGTGGGTTATTATGGAGTCGTTGAGAAAATAATAATATTGGATTATTACTCTCATGGACGAGTCACAATGATGAAATGCCATTGGTTTGATTCGATGACGAGACATGGCACATTTATTGATGATTGTGGATTTCGAGTAATTAATATGACCCGCACTCTTGCTACCGAAGAACCATATGTGTTGGCATCAATGGCTAAACAAGTTTTTTATGTCAAAGATAAACTTCAACCTGAATTTGGTGTCATAGTTGAAGTAATTACAAGACATATTTTTGATGATGCTGATGATGGAATTGACACTGTCCCTATTGCCAATGGAACCAATCCATTTATTTCTTTTAATGACTCCAATAGCTCAATTGTCAGAGTTTATTGTGAACCTGAAGTTGTGGTTGGAAATATATAGAATCATTCATCCATGTTCTCAATTCTTTTGGTTTACCTCGAGTTGGGTTGTTAAGGTTGGTAATATTCATATTTATTTAGTATTGATCACAAATATGTTTTAGCTAACTTGACCATTATGTGAATTTTCAATGTTTATTGGTTGCTGTTATATTTGAATTGCATTTTCTAATTTGGAATTGAACTGTATTCAAACCAAATCAAACAATATTTCTAACTTGGTGAACATTACAACTTTTATGTTTTATTAAATTCATTCAAGCTCTTCTAAAACAATTGATAGCTAAATTACCAATGAATCCCCTCATTCCATCATATATTTAGTTTTTTGGTTTACACATTAATTTTCTTTTTCTAATTAATTACATATTTGTTTTCAAATGCAGGAAATGCAGCCAATTGAAGAGAGACAAAGAAAAAAATGGCGGAGAACAATCGTCGGATGGAGGAGATGGGCATTCCACCATTAGTGCCTACAGTGAGTACTTTATTTCAAATATATATATATATATATATATATATTTACAGAATATATAATTTCATGTGATTAATTTTTTTTGTAAACTTTTTTGTAGGATCCACCATTACGTCGACAGTTATTCGACGAGGAGCCTAGTACTGGTCCTAGTACTCAGGCCAGTGGTACGAGGAGGGTTCGTACCAGAGGTGGACATAGAGCTGCGCGTGCCCGACTAGACCCTGCCCCTCCCACTGACATTTCATCCTTCCCAGATTCTGATCCCGGTGTGTCGTTAGGGAAACATGGGGTATTTAGGCCTCCCATGTTTTCGGTACCTTCTGCATCTTCTGCCCCATCATTTTCACATCCCATGATGATTCCCACTCCCCAGTCAGCATCAGGTCATACAGCTGTTCCATCTTCTTTTCCTTCTACTTCTGTCTCTCCGAGCTTTTATATTCCATCGTCTTCGACTCCTATTCCACCAGAGGGTGTTCCATCAGGTTCTGTGGATCCAGCGCCACTCATTGATCAGACTAGCGCAGGTATATTTATAAAACCCTAAAAAATTTTATAGCAATATTTATTTTCATTATAACATGTTTTGATAAAATATTTGTTTTTCTTTCAATAAAGATACATCTACTGACAGGAGGCGGGAGCAGGGCCATACACGCATGCGTTCTGTGTGGAACCGTCGCACACAGGTTATGGTGGAATATAATGAAGACAATCAGATGGTTGAGAAAACAGGCCAGCAATGTCGGAGTTTTCTGGCGACGCTTGCCAAATACTCCGACATCATTCCCGTCAGCCCACTGTCATGGAGACATTTGCCACATGAGGTCAAAGATAGATCTTGGGCAGAGATATGGGTAAAAAATTCTGTTGCATTTATTTCCATGATTTATTTTTGTATTTATATGAATTAATATTTTGATTTCAGCTTCAATTTAATTTTCCTGATGGTGAGGGTGCACGACTGGAACGTCTAAAGGATTTACGAGCTTTGGAGAGCCTATAAGCATGAGCCTGTATATTGGCTGGCGTGCTAGAGTTGGCACTGAGTTAGAGGCGGTACCAGTCGTGGATGATTGTCCGATAGAGCAGTATCGTCAGATGATTACTCATTGGACGAGTACCCAGTTTAAGGTATGAATTACATTTGAGGTATTTAAATAATAACTTTCAAGTTTTTTCATTAATATTATATTTTTTCATTATCGAATTTTATTTAGTAATCATCTAGAAAAAATAAAAAAACATTGATGCAAAAAAATACCTCCATACACTAGGACGCACGACGATGCCGGATCATGAGAGGAAGCAGGTATGACAATTGTTTATAAGTTTCTTTACAACATATATTTTATTTTGTTTCCTCAATTATTTAATCATTTGCTAATGTTTTTATATAACTTTTGTTTTCAATGTCATTGTAGAGGCAAGTACAAAATATTGAAGGACGTGTGCCTCGAGCAAAACTGTTTTGCTCGAGTAGACGAAAAAAGGATGGAAGTGCTGTCAACGAAGCGACTCAGTAGCAGATTGTAAGTTTTAATCTGTTGATTTTATATTTTAATATCTATTTCATAACTTAATAATATATTTATATTTGTAACAGGATGCTTTAGAGGCCCTCGATGCCCAAGAAGCGGACAATTTTGGGCCATCTGATCACTTACATCAGGTGTTGGGAGAGGATCATTCTGGCAGAGTACGCTGCCGACCTAGGATAGCCCCGACGAGGTATTGGCCTGCCTTAGGTACGAGTTGTAGTGCCACCGAGCTGCAGCAAGTTAGGGCACAGGAAGAACAGGTTGAGAAAAGGGCCATAGAGACGGAAGAACAGTCTGCTAGGGAAAACAGTGCATTTATGAAATTTATTGAAGTTCTAAATCCAACACTTCCAGCAGAGGCCAGCCCAGCGATTGATGAATACATGTCGTTGATACATTCTATATATGATGCACCAGGTGGCAGTTTCAGTGGTGGTCAGGCCGATGTCCAGCTTGAAGATGATGATGGCGAGGAGTCTGATTTGGAAGAGGAGGGAGATGAGGAGGGCGAGGAGGAGGGCGAAGGCGAGGAAGAAGGCGCTGTGGAGGGTGAGGATGATGAGGAGGACGATGACGAGGGTGATGATGATGATGATGATGGTGAGGGTGATGCTGATGTGGGACATATTGATCCGTTACATTTTTGACTTATATTACTGAGATTTGATGTTTAATCTATTCTAGTTGTTGGTTTTATCTAGACTCGTAGTATAGTATTGGAGTTGAGTTATTTTTATATATTGTCTGTTTTTATGGATGTTGTTGTCTTTTAGTGGTTGTGTGTTTGAGAACACCCTGGACAAACCCCCTCATTCTTGGACCCTGGACAACCCCCCTCCCCCTTGGACCCCGAACACCCCCCAAACACCCCCCGGACAGCCCCGCGGACAGCCCCCCGTACAGCCCCCCGTACAGCCCCCAACCCCCAACCCTGGACCCCGGATAGCCCCGCGGGCAGCCCCCCGGACAACCCCCCCACCCTCCCCCTTGGACCCCCGGACAACCCCCCAAACACCCCCAGGACAGCCCCCTGAACAACCCCGGACAACCCCCTGAACAACCACTGATCAACCCCTGAACAACCCCTGAACAACCCCCTGAAAAACCCCCGGACAGCCCCCTGAACAACCCCGGACAACCCCCTGAACAACCCCCAAACACCCCCCCGGACAGACCCCGCAAAGCCCCCCCACCCTCCTCCTTGGTCCCCGGACAGCCCCCCCGGACACCCACCGGACAGCCCCCCCGGACAGCCCCCCGGACAGCCCCTCCAGCTTCGTTAATTTCATTAGCTCTGAAATGTTTCATAGCACGATCAACTAAAATCTAATCCATACTAAATATGATATACAAATATTCTATATGAATTTCCATAAGATTTTAAGTGAAAACAAAAAGTGACATACGAAAAACTGACCAAACGCATTCGAAATGTGTTGATGCTTTAGGACAACGATCCATGGGTCATATGCGACATGTAAGAATCAACCCCGCCTCAATCCGAGGCGCGGTGTGGTCGTAACAACTCAAAGTGTACGTCTTTTGTTTCAAAAGGACATCATTTTAAGTGAAAAACATCAACTGGCATACGGAAAACCGGCCAAACGCATTCGGATTGTGTTGATACTTTAATACCACGATCCATGGGTCATTTGAGACGTGTACGAGTCAACCCTGCCTAAATCCGAGATGTGGTGTGGTCGGGACCACTCTAAGTGACTTTCTTTTGTTTAAAATGGACAGTATTTTAAGTACATACGGAAAATCGACCAAACGCATTCGGTTTCTATTGAAACTTTAGGAGAATGATCCATGGGTCATATGTGTCGTGTACGAGTCAACGCCACCTCAATCCGAGGCGCGATGTGGCCGACACCACTCAAAGTGTCTCTATTTTGTTTAAAATGGCTTAATTTTTAGTGAAAACAAAAAATGACATACGGAAAACTGACCAAACGCATTCGGTTTCTGTTGAAACTTTAGGAGAACAATCCATGGGTCATATGTGACGTGTACGAGTCAACGCCACCTCAATCCGAGGTGCGGTGTGGCCGACACCACTCAAAGTGTCTCTATTTTGTTTAAAATGGACAGTATTTTGGCCGTTTATGACACCAGAACTGCGTTGTCGGTCACCGCGGGCACATGGCACGTCCGATTGACGTTCCGTCTATGCGTACACGTCATGAATAATAATTAGAATGTTGCACGGTAGTTTCAGGTCAATCCGAGGTCGTCTTCTATGAATTTGACCGTTTGACGCCCGTTTTGGCCGTTTATGACACCAGAACTGCGTTGTCGGTCACCGCGGGCACACGGCACGTCCGATTGACGGTCCGTCTGCTCGACCACTTCATAAATCACTCTCCCGTATTTTTCGTCTGATTTCAGGCCATTCCGACTTCGTTCGTCCCGTTTGGACCCCCCTCACGCGCGTTTACGAAGCGCGCGCATCACTTAAAACACGAATATTGAGCCGTACCGCGCAAACCGCACGTCTGATTGACGTTTTGCCAACGCGTACACGTCACGAATAATAATTAGAATGTTTCACGGTGGTTTCAGCTCAATCTGAGGTCGTCCGCTATGAATTTGACCGTTTGACGCCCGTTTTGGCCGTTTATGACACCAGAACTGCGTTGTCGGTCACCGCGGGCACAAAGAACGTCTAATTGATGTGCCGTCTACTCAACCACTTCATAAATCACTCTCCCGTATTTGTCGTCTGATTTTAGGCCATTCCGACTTCGTTCGGCCCGTTTGGACCCCCCTCACGCGCGTTTACGAAGCGCGCGCATCACTTAAAACACGAATATTGAGCCGTACCGCGCAAACCGCACGTCTGATTGATGTTCTGTCTGTGCGTACACGTCACAAATAATAATTAGAATGTTTCACGGTGGTTTCAGCTCAATCTGAGGTCATTCGCTATGAATTTGACCGTTTGACGCCCATTTTGGCCTTTTATGACACCAGAACTGCGTTGTCGGTCACCGCGGGCACACGGCACGTCCGATTGACGTGCCGTCTACTCGAACACTTAATAAATCACTCTCCCGTATTTTTCGTCTGATTTTAGGCCATTCCGACTTCGTTCGGCCCGTTTGAACCCCCCTCACGTGCGTTTACGAAGTGCGCACATCACTTAAAACACGAATATTGAGTCGTACCGCGCAAACCGCACGTCCGATTGACATTCCGTCTGCGCGTACATGTCACGAATAATAATTAGAATGTTGCACGGTGGTTTCAGCTCAATTCGAGGTTGTCCGCTATGAATTTGACCGTTTGACGCCCGTTTTGGCCGTTTATGACACTAGAACTGCATTGTCGGTCACCGCGGGCACACGGCACGTCTGATTGACGTGCCCTCTACTCGACCACTTCATAAATCACTCTCTCGTATTTGTCGTCTGATTTCAGGCCATTCTGACTTCGTTCGGCCCGTTTGGACCCCCCTCACGCGCGTTTACGAAGCACGCGCATCACTTAAAACACGAATATTGAGTCGTACCGTGCAAACCGCACATCCGATTGACGTGCCGTCTTCGCGTACACGTCACGAATAATAATTAGAATGTTTCACGGTGGTTTCAGCTCAATCCAAGGTCTTCCGCTATGAATTTGACCGTTTGACGCCCGTTTTGGCCGTTTATGACACCAGAACTACGTTGTCGGTCACCGCGGGCACACGGCACGTCCGATTGACGTGTCGTCTACTCGAACACTTCATAAATCACTCACCCGTATTTTTCATCTAATTTCAGGCCATTCCGAAATCGTTCGGCCTGTTTGGACCACCCTCACGCGCGTTTACGAAGCGCGTGCATCACTTAAAACACGAATATTGAGCCGTACCGCGCAAACCGCACGTCCGATTGACGTGCCGTCTGCGCGTACACATCACGAATAATAATTAGAATGTTGCACGGTGGTTTCAGCTCAATTCGAGGACGTCCGCTATGAATTTGACCGTTTGACGCCCGTTTTGGCCGTTTATGACACCAGAACTGCGTTGTCGGTCACCGCGGGAACACGGCACGTCCGATTGACGTGCCCTCTACTCGAACACTTCATAAATCACTCACCATTATTTTTCGTCTGATTTCAGGCCATTCCGAAATCTTTCGGCCCGTTTGGACCACCCTCACGGGCATTTACGAAGCGCGCGCATCACTTAAAACACGAATATTGAGTCGTACCGCGCAAACTGCACGTCCGATTGGCGTGCTGTCTGCGCGTACACGTCACGAATAACAATTAGAATGTTTCACGGTCGTTTCAGCTCAATCAGAGGTCGTCCGCTATGAATTGGACCATTTGACGCCCGTTTTGGCCGTTTATGACACCAGAACTGCGTTGTCGGTCACCGCGGGCACACGGAACATCCGATTGACGTGCCGTCTGCTCGACCACTTCATAAATCACTCACCCGTATTTTTCGTCGGATTTCAGGCCATTCCGAAATCGTTCGGCCCGTTTGGACCACCCTCACACGCGTTTACGATGCGCGCGCATCACTTAAAACACGAATATTGAGCCGTACCGCGCAAACCACACATCCGATTGACGTGCCGTCTGCGCGTACACGTCACGAATAATAATTAGAATGTTTCACGGTAGTTTCAGGTCAATCTAAGGTCGTCCGCTATGAATTTGACCATTGGACGCCCGTTTTGGCCGTTTATGACACCAGAACTGCGTTGTCGGTCACCGCGGGCACACGGCACGTCCGATTGATGTGTCGTCTGCTCAACCACTTCATAAATCACTCACCCGTATTTTTGTCGTCTGATTTCAGGCCATTCCGAAATCATTTTTCCCGTTTGGACCACCCTCACGCGCGTTTACGAAGCGCGCACATCACTTAAAACACGAATATTGAGCCGTACCGCGCAAACCGCACGTCCGATTGACGTGTCGTCTACGCGTACACGTCACGAATAATAATTAGAATGTTGCACGGTGGTTTCAGCTCAATACGAGGTCGTCCGCTATGAATTTGACCGTTTGACGCCCGTTTTGGCCGTTTATGACACCAGAACTGCGTTGTCGGTCACCGCGGGCACACGACACGTCCGATTGATGTGCCGTCTGCTCGACCACTTTATAAATCACTCACCCGTTTTTTTCATCTGATTTCTGTCCATTCCGAAATCGTTCAGACCGTTTGGACCACCCTCACGCGCGTTTACGAAGCGCACGCATCACTTAAAACATGAATATTGAGCCGTACCGCGCTAACCGCACGTCCGATTGACGTGACGTCTGTGCGCACACGTCACGAATAATAATTAGAATGTTGCACGGTGGTTTTAGGTCAATTTGAGGTCGTCCGCTATGAATTTGACCGTTTGACGCCCGTTTTGGCCGTTTATGACACCAGAACTGCGTTGTCGGTCACCGCGGGCACACGGCACGTCTGATTGACATGTCGTCTGCTCGACCACTTCATAAATCACTCTCCCGTATTTGTCGTCTGATTTCAGGCCATTCTGACTTCGTTCGGCCCGTTTGGACCCCCCTTATGCGCGTTTACGAAGCACACACATCACTTAAAACAAAAATATTGAGTCGTACCGCGCAAACCGCAAGTCCGATTGACGTTCCGTCTGCGCATACATGTCACAAATAATAATTAGAATGTTGCACGGTGGTTTCAGCTCAATCCGAGGTCGTCCGCTGTGAATTTGACCGTTTGACGCCCGTTTTGGCCGTTTATGACACCAGAACTGCGTTGTCGGTCACCGCGGGCACACGGCACGTCCGATTGACGTGCCGTCTGCTCGACCACTTCATAAATCACTCAATCATATTTGTCGTCTGATTTCAGGCCATTCCGAAATCGTTCGGCCCGTTTGGACCACCCTCGCGCGCGTTTACGAAGAGCGCGCCTCACTTAAAACATGAATATTGAGCCGTACCGCGCAAACCACATGTCCGATTGACGTGTCGTCTGTGCGTACATGTCACGAATAATAATTACAATGTTTCACGGTGGTTTTAGGTCAATCCGAGGTCGTCCTCTATGAATTTGACCGTTGACGCCCGTCTTGGCCGTTTTTGACACCAGAACTGCGTTGTCGGTCACCGCGGGGACACGGCACGTCCGATTGACGTGCCGTCTGCTTGACCACTTCATAAATCACTCACCTGTATTTTGTCGTCTGATTTCAGGCCATTCCGAAATCGTTCGGCCCCTTTGGACCACCCTCACGCGCGTTTACGAAGCACGCGCATCACTTAAAACACGAATATTGAGCCGTACCGCGCAAACCGCACATCCGATTGACGTGTCGTCTGCGCGTACAGGTCACGAATAACAATTAGAATGTTGCAAGGTGGTTTCAGCTCAATCTGAGGTTGTCCGCTATGAATTTGACCGTTTGACGCCCGTTTTGGCCGTTTATGACACCAGAACTGCATTGTCGGTCACCGCGGGCACACGGCACGTCCGATTGACGTACCGTCTGCTCGACCACTTCATAAATCATTCACCTGTGTTTTTCGTCTGATTTAATGCCATTCCGAAATCGTTCGGCCCATTTGGACCACCCTCACGCGCGTTTACGATGCGCGCACATCACTTAAAACACGAATATTGAGCCGTACCGCGCAAATCGCACATATGATTGACGTGCCGTATATGCGTACACATCATGAATAATAATTAGAATGTTTCACGGTGGTTTCAGCTCAATCCAAGGTCGTCCGCTATGAATTTGACCGTTTGACGCCCGTTTTGGCCGTTTATGACACCAGAACTGCGTTGTCGGTCACCGCGGGCACACGACACTTCTGATTGACGTGCCGTCTGCTCAAACACTTCATAAATCACTCTCCCATATTTTTCGTCTGATTTCAAGCCATTCCGACTTCGTTCGACCCGTTTGGACCCCCCTCACGCGCGTTTACGAAGCCCACACATCACTTAGAACACGAATATTGAGCCGTACCGCGCAAACCGCACGTCCGATTGACGTTCCGTCTACGCTTACACATCACGAATAATAATTAGAATGTTGCACGGTGGTTTCAGGTCAATCCGAGGTCGTCCTCTATGAATTTGACCGTTTGACTCCCGGTTTGGCCGTTTATGACACCAGAACTGCGTTGTTGGTCACCGCGGGCACACGGCACGTACGATTAACGTGTTGTCTCCTCGACCACTTCATAAATCACTCTCCCGTATTTTTCGTCTGATTTCAGGTCATTCCGACTTCGTTCGGCCTGTTTGGACCCCCATCACGCGCGTTTACGAAGCGCGCGCATCACTTAAAACACGAATATTGAGCCGTACCGCGCAAACCGCACGTCCGATTGACGTGCCGTCTGCGCGTACATGCCACGAATAATAATTAGAATGTTGCACGGTGGTTTCAGCTCAATCCGAGGATTTCCTCTATGAATTTGACCGTTTGACGCCCGTTTTGGCCGTTTATGACACCAGAACTGCGTTTTCGGTCACCGCGGGCACACGACACGTCCGATTCATGTGACCTCTGCTTGAACACTTCATAAATCACTCACCAGTATTTGTCGTCTGATTTCAGGCCATTCCGAAATCTTTCGGCCCGTTTGGACCACCCTCACGGGCGTTTACGAAGCGCGCGCATCAATTAAAACACGAATATTGAGCCGTACCGCGCCAACCGCACGTCCGATTGACGTGCCGTCTATGCGTACACGTCAGGAATAATAATTAGAATGTTGAACAGTGGTTTCAGGTCAATCTGAGGTCGTCCGCTATGAATTTGACCGTTTGACGCCCGTTTTGGCCGTTTATGACACCAGAACTGCTTTGTCGGTCACCGCGGGCAAACGGCACGTCCGATTGACGTGCTGTCAGCTCGACCACTTCATATATCACTCTCCCATATTTTTCGTCTGATTTCAGGCCATTCCGACTTCGTTCGGCCCGTTTGAACCCCCCCCCCCCTCACGCGCGTTTACGAAGCGCGCGCATCCCTTAAAACACGAATATTGAGTCGTACCGCGCAAACCGCACGTCCGATTGACATGCCGTCTGCGCGTACACGTCAAAAATAATAATTAGAATGTTTCACGGTGGTTTCAGCTCAATCTGGAGACGTGGTGTGGCCGGTACCACTCAAAGTGTCCGTCTTTTGTTTCAAAAGGATGTCATTTTAAGTGAAAAGGATCAACTGACATACGGAAAACCGACCAAACGCATTTCGAATCTGTTGATAATTTATCCCAACAATCCATGGGTCATATGTGACGTGTACGAGCCAACCCGGGATGAATCTGAGTCGCGGTGTGGCCAGGATAAGTCTAAGTGACTCTCTTTTGTTTAAAATGGACACCATTTTAAGTACATACGGAAAAACGACCAAACAGATTCGGTTTCCATTGAAACTTTAGGAGAACGATCCATGGGTCATATGTGACGTATACAAATCATCCCCGCCTCAATCCGACATGCGGTGCAGCTGACACCACTCAAAGTGTTCGTCTTTTGTTTCAAAAGGACGTCATTTTAAGTGAAAAGAATCAACTAACATACGGAAGAATGACCAAACGCATTCGGATTCTATCGATACTTTAGCACAACGATCCATGAGTCATATGTGACGTGTAAAAGTCAACCCCGTCTTAATCCGAGACGCGGTGTGGCCGACACTGCTCTAACTCTGTCTCTTTTGTTTAAAATGGACATGATTATAAATGAAAAGAACAACTGGCATACGCAAACCACCCAAACGCATTTGTAATCTTTTGATAATTTATAACAATGATCCATGGGTCATATGTGACATGTACGAGCCAACCCGGGATGAATCTGAGTCGCGGTGTGGTCAGGATTAGTCTAAGTGTCACTCTTTTGTTTAAAATGGACAACATTTTAAGTACATACGGAAAACCGACCAAACGCATTCGGTTTCCATTTAAACTTTAGGAGAACGATCCATGGGTCATATGTGACGTGTACGAATCAACCCCGCCTCAATTGGAGACGCGGTGTGGTTGGCACCACTCATAGTGTCCGTCTTTTGTTTCAAAAGGACGTCATTTTAAGTGAAAAACATCAACTGGCATACGGAAAACCGACCAAACGCATTCGGATTGTGTCGATACTTTAGCACAACGATCCATGGGTCAAATGTGACATGTACGAGTCAACCCCGCCTCAATCTGAGTCGCGGTTTGGCTGAGACCACTCTAAGTGTATCTCTTTTCTTTAAAATGGACTACATTTTAAATTCACACGGAAAACCAACCAAACGCATTCTGATTGTGTTTATATTTTAGCACAACAATCCATGGGTCATTTGTGATGTGTACGAGTTAACCCCACCTCACTACGAGGTGCGGTGTGGCCTACACCATTCAAAGTGTCTCTCTTTTATTTAAAAAACACTTCATTTTAAGTGAAAACAACAACTGACATACGGAAAACAGACCAAACGATTTCGGAATATGTTGATACTTTAGGACAACGATCAATGAGTCATTTGTGACATGTACGAGTTAACCTCGCCTCAATCCGAGGCACGGTGTGACCGGTATCATTCCAGATGTATGTATTTTGTTTAAAATGGATATCATTTCTATTAAAAATATATGGTATATGAAAAACCAATCAAATTATGAATTGAATTCCGGATTCCACATATGATTATCTTCTAAATTTTAAAATGAATTCTAAATGAATTATGTATGTTTATAATTATGTTATGAATTATACTTTAATTATGGATGTGTATATTTTCAGGATGCATTATATGTGTTGGTTGGTTGGTTTGCATTATTTGTATGTGTTGGTTTGTTCTTTATATGTATGCATTATATGTGTTACAGGTACAATAATTGGATTTAAAAACGAATTGAAAACGAGGGCATAATTGGATTGAAAATTGAATTAAAACCGAGGGTGAATGCCCAAAAACCAGACCTGCTGTGCAAATTGCAGGCTGCTGTGCAATTTGCACAACAAAGCCTATGCCAACAGTTTGAAAACCGTTGGCATAGGCTCTCTGTAGCTATTTTTACCAACGGTTCAAGAAACCGTTGGTAAAAACACCCTATCCCAACAGATTCAAACCATTGGGATATCCTGTTGAATTGTTGTTTTTACCAACAGTTTGAAAACCGTTGGGAAAGAAATTCTCTACTGATTTCCCAACGGGCCAAACCGTTGGGATAGGTTGATTTTTTCTTACCTATCCCAATGGTTCTCTGTAAACCATTGGTAAAAGCCTTTCCCAACGGCTTACTTCCCCACGGTTTGCAGAACCGTTGGGAAATGCTGGATTTCCAGTAGTAGGAGTTGTAGGCTCTTCCATGTTTGGTGGGTTTGGTCGAATATGTCTTCCTATGCACCAAGGCTAATTTGGAAACATCTTATCCTATTTTAAATCTTCCAAAATGATTGAGTTAGGGTAAATCATGGTATACATAGGGGAACTTTCATTTTCATTATGAGCTCTCCAGAGGGCTCTCTGATGAGATTCTTTAGTACAGATGGTCCGAGTTGTGATATGGTTGGAGTATTGATTTCTTCCATGACTGTGTCTTCCTCTATATTCTCAACCCCTATAGCCTTATCCCCTAATTACCCAATAAAGTGTATAGAATTCAGGTTCACAATAACACTCATCATTAGATAATGGATACATTAATTGAACAATATTAATGAAATAGAAGTTCAACTCGTTGTCTAATAAGGGTTCTATTTGGTAGGTCAGCTATTATTGTATAATCTGGTGGGGGTGGTGCCTATGAATTTGGGAAATATGTAATGATGTTTGACAGATTCAATGAATTTTTTTCCTTTGTATTGGTTCATCTTCATATGTTTTCTTCCTTCTTTCCCAACCATTTCATTTTATAAATGACTGTATTTTTTAGGGTTGTGTCGTTGATTAAGTTGACTGTGTCACAATGAAAGCATCCAGGGGCATATTTGGTTGTTTCATCTTTGCTGAGAGGTTTGAATGAGTCAATTTGTTTTCTTTCTCTCTATCTAATCGCAAAAATTCTGCATAAAGTTTCTAGAAACATACTTCTATTTAACCTCTCTATTTTGATTGGGGATAGAAACATATGCTACCTATGATAGTGGAATTCCTAACTTTACTTATCTAGATTACAAAACCTTCCACTGTATTTCTTTGAAAATAATTAATTCTTGAATAGTGCTCCCCAATTTTTAGTGTGATGGAAAATAGTTAGAGATATCTTTGAGATAATCCTGATTATCCCCCTTTGGATTTGGCATCATGATCTAGTTGTTCACCAAAGCCTCGATGAAGTAGTAAGAGATTTGTTCATCTCAGAAAGAATAATAATTGTTCCCTATCTCCTAAAAACGTTTTCTTCTATAATCCAATTTCCTATCTTAACATTGGGGAATTGTTGATGATGCTCATGAGGTGTTTTATGATATAGCAATGGATTCGGATTTGGAGATAAAGAAGGGGATGACTTAAGAGTAACAATAGTAGCCCTTTCTTTCCCTATTCTCTTACATTGAGTAGATGTAATTAATATTAATTTTCCTTAGTGAAAAATAAGGAATGTTATATTTCTTGAGATACTTAAATGAGATCCCAAAACCCTACTATTAATTTTATAGGGATGCGTGGTGTGTGTAACTCCTCAAATAGGTTCTCTATATAGATAGAAAAAAAATATTCCTATTAATGTTATTGGTTCAGGGTGTAGGTCAACCCTTTACATTGAGTAATGAAATATGAGATCCTCTTATTCAACTCTTATTTTTATTTTTATAGGTTGGGGACTATTTTATTTTAAACAATTTACCTGAATTTAATGAGAAAATATAGACATAGATATTCCCATCCCGCATTGACTGATATGGAAAACTTGTGTAGCACACAAAGGCTGGCCCTTGCAGTGTCTGTATAAAGAATCTATGTTTAACAGATTCATATTATTTATGGGTCCCCATCATTTGATCTCAGTGCGACATGGAATACATTATAGGCTAGATTAGATCCCATTAGATATTAAAATTTTGATATGTGGGGTTCCCAAAATACGAAAGAGGAGGGGTTAGATCCACCCATTCAGGGTAAGGCCTATTTTTTGGCTGTACTAGTGCATGATGTTCTTTAGTTTCATAGAAATGAGACATTAAAAACTCAATACTATTGAGGATAAGTTGAGGTATGCATAGCTGAATAGGGGCTTGAACAATAGTATCAATAAGTAAATCCATCTGTGGCAGATCTACTAATACTTGTGGTGGGTAACATGGTGTGACTAGTCCATAAGATGTGTCTGATCCAACCATAGTTGTGTTCCCATGGGAGGGAACTCCTGACATCACAGTTACGTGGGGTTTACATATACAAATCACCCTTCTCTCACATTTAGATAATTTTATTATTCTATTAAAGCTACCGGGATGATCCCTTTTTGTTGAGGTACACCTATTAATTATGTGATTTGAGGTTCTATTTGTAGACTATATCAGTTTCAAGGTTTCCAAATAGTATTTATATGTTAATTTTTCTCATATATTTCATCTATTCCTCTAAATGGGGAAATATTTCGTTGAGTGTGATGGGTTCAACCTCTTTAGATGTTGGGAGAGGGGAAAACATACATTTACCCATTAATTATGTGAATTTCTATTAGGAGGTAATAATAGAGTGGTTAAGGGAATTCCCAAATTTAGAGAAAGCCTCTAGTTCCCAATATGCATGCCTCCTCCAATCATTTTAGTGTGGACTATATTATGAACCAAACTCCCCCTCCAAATCATCTATATTGGTTTCATATTCTATAGGCTCTATAGGGGTGGTATTAATAATATTTAATGATGCATAATTCATTTCAATCATTTAATTAGTATCTTTGTAGGACTGCCATTTTTAATCCCTCCACAAGGCCTCATCCTCTCCACCATTGTCCCTTTTGGGATAATTTGGAAGATGATAGTCTGAAGGTAATCAACGGATTTTTTGTACATGTTCCTAGTGGGGACACCAGGTTGTGGGATATTAATAACTGGGATGATTAATTATATGGTGTCCCCCATATTCGAGAGAAGACCGAATTACAATGGATAGTAGGAGATTAAAGTAAAAAATACCCCATACATATAGGTTGGGGATGTTCTAGTTCCATTTCAAAAATATTTATGGTTTGTTTTACTGACCTCAATGTTTCTGTGAAAAAATCCCCCAGCACTATTGGATGGGGTTGGTCCTAGACTATCGTGACTTCTACAACCATGAATTACCTTCTTTAGTTTATAGAGATGTGTTAAAACATGGGATGGAAAGATGGTATGAAAAAAACATGGGATTCCTACCTCAGAAGACGTTTTCATTATTTTAAACCATTGTGCTATCTAGAAATTGACATCCATCAAGCTAGAGGTCTACTCAATATTCTCTGATTCATGATGTAAGAGTATTTTTATGGCCAACTATCTTAGGGAATGATGTATCGTAAAGTCAACCGAGGAAGGTTTTTTTTATGTGTGCCATATACCGTGAACACAGTTCTTCTATTGTAGCTGGACAAAGGCTATGACAATGTATGATGTCACTTTTGACATACATTGCTGATTGGGGAGCATGGTGAAATGAAACATTCTATGTTCTCCCCATCATATGATATAAACACTACATAGGGTATCTATGATAAGCTAATGTAATACTTTTAATACACTGAGACATGCACACCGAAGGGCTCATTTTTGTTTCCCTAATTTTGGATTCCGTGCATCTAGGAGAGCCTCAACGTAAATTTGGCAGCTTTCACTTCAATTACCAGACATGTATTAGTTATTTTTCAAAGGGAAATATGTTTTATATTATGTGATGAAGAGTGATCAATATATTGAGGAATATTTAATGCACACAATGTTCAAACAACACCTCTAGAATGAAATAATGGGGAGTGTATAAAGGTGAGAACATAACTGGTATCTCATCTATAGTTGACTGTCTCATGATGTTTAACATGTCTTATTTTTCATTAACCAAAGGTTCCTTAACCTATCCAGACTAAATTGGTCGTGTCCCTACTACTTTATTATTATCATCATAATTGGTAGGGGATTCCCCTATCAAATTGAAAGGAAGGTGATTCAAGAGTGGTTTAGAGAGTGAATATCACTTTGGGTTGTCTTCTCACTATCAAAGGATTTCACATGTTAATGAAAAATAATTAAACATAACTAGCCCCATTTTCAAAAGTTCCTGTCGATAAGAGGGATTTCACATCATTTAATATCCAAGGGGAGGTCCTTCATGATTAATTGAAATAGTGATATAGAGAGGAATACCATCGTGACATGATGTACATCTATGAGGAGAGATCCTACAATGTGTACCCTAGAGAGGGCGTTCAAGGTAGATGATAACATGGGGAGGAACATAAAGTTGTTCGATATTATATCTATATATAGGGATTTTGTGGATCTCATTAGGAGATGGGATATTGAGATCGATCAGATTTGGAAATGAAGAAATACTTCATGGTGAGGTGTATGGGGAGTACATATGGAACTGCTGGTACTATTCATATAAGTCAGTAATGGGACAGCAGGATCTAAGATGACATAGATAATCATTTGAGGGTTTTAATAAATCCATCATTAAGCCAGGAGAGATCATAGATCAAGACATTATTTTACAATCATCTCTAGTGATGCCTTTTTTGGGGTTATTTCTTAAGAGGGACTGGGGTTGATTATGGGGGGAAGAAATTTTCATGTATGAAAAATTGTTTTGTTCTCTCCCATGTTGCTACAATAACATGATTATATATTATTAGAATTTTGATAAGGTTTTTTTTACAACCTTTGAGTGGCCATGGGAATTGATAGGTTACCTCCAGTTCACATAGGGGTACGGACCTAATCTGATTATTCATATATCAAAGGGGAATTTCTTTCCAAACCCTCCTAGTTAGAAGAAGAGGCCAGTGTCTTCTGTAGAGTGACATGTTGATGAGTCACCCCATTCATGATGATGAATTTCTTTGTCCTCCCAAAAGTAACATGTTGATGAGACATTCCAATTATGGCGATGGAGTTATGTGTCAGCCCTACC
The DNA here is from genome assembly GCA_963277665.1 of Viscum album. Taxonomy (NCBI): domain Eukaryota; kingdom Viridiplantae; phylum Streptophyta; class Magnoliopsida; order Santalales; family Viscaceae; genus Viscum; species Viscum album. Next base: position 1,568,213,807 of record OY728138.1, read on the forward strand.
ACTAGCACTGCTATTATATATATATATTTAATGTTTTTTAATAGATAGATAAGAATTTTGTCTTACCCTTTCAATATTTTCAGGAGTTTTTTGGTAACATCAGGGGGTTGAATAAGGTTGTATGCCCATTCTGTGGATAGATTATGGGTGTGATCCTTCTCCTATCCTCTATTACCTATTGGTGGTTAATGATAGTACATAGTTATAAGAGAAAAGATTTGGGTCAAACCGCTATTTATTCTCAGGACTTATCAGCTGATTTATCTAGATGATGCAAGATGAGGCTACTAGTAGGCCTGATTGATGCAGAAAGGTGTGTGTACCTTCTTGTGGTGTGCCACCAAATTTTCATGGAAAAAATGTTTGATATGGGTAACTGTATGTGCCTACTCATTTTTCACCACCAAATTTGACTCGAAGAAATATTTTGATACTACCATAAGATGTTTATAGGAGGTTTGGTTGATACGGGTAGTTAATTGTTTATGCTCGTAGTATTCTGCCAAATTTTATTAGTGAAATTTCTATGTGGGGGTAAATATTTGCGTCTGCTCACTATTTTCCAACATATTTTGTTATGGGATTCTCTTGAGAGGATAAAGTTGTATCCGCGTTCCCTGTTTACAAGTCACTTCCCTCAGTGGGCCACCTTAAAAGCCTATTCTGGATAACATGGGAGAGACTCTGAAGGATGACACCATCATCATGTTGAGGGTTCATTGTCACACGACATTGGCAGCAAATACTACATAAATGATTCCTTTAAAAGGAACCATATATATTCTGGGTTTGTAAATTTATTGAATATTTATGCACCTCAATAAGATAATTGATGTGATTATGGATGCGTTCTAAGGATAAGATCCTAACACTATTCAAAGTGTTGGTTGGTGCTATCTGTTTCTAGGATGACAACCGTTACTGTGTAGATGGATAATTGGGATCCAAAAATTGGAGGGCATGTTGATCGATCCATTAGATTAGGAGGGTACCAATTTGGTGGTACATATGAAGCACTTCATTTGAGACACACCACTGAATATGCATGTTGGGCGGTAATTCCCTCTATTTGGATGAGGTCCTAGCTTGGGTTGTGGCTAATGTGAAAACTTGTGAGAACTGGTATGATTCTATTTGGATCGAAGGGAGATATGGTTTATGTTTCATGTAATATAGATGGATAACAAAAATAAGAAAACCCCATCAAATTAATAACTCAATAAATTAACTCACACATCATTAAATGTATTTATTTTTACCTCTTTAATTTTGAGAGTGAATGGGGCCTAACGTGTGGTAGACACCATCATATTCATTAAGGATTCACATCAGGTTCACTATTCTTATTTCTAATTGAAATTATTATATCTCCCTTGACTATTAGTATAGGGGGTTTGAATGTTTCAAAATCATACATTTTGAGCCAAGTTCAATATTTGCAAATGGATTCCAATTATTTTTGTATTTTGAGCCAGAAAAAACCAATGATCACCTTATTTGAGATGTTTTATGAATCTAATTACCAAAGGTATGTGGTTGTTGAAAATGGTCCAGAAATACCTAGGAAATCACATTGTTTAAAAGGATGTTAGGTCAGAGTCATTACATAGTTGGGGGGGGGGGTCTTCTTAGTCTAGGAATGTGTTAAATATTTAAGACATATTCAGGAATTTATCATTCATACCCAAGTATAACATGGGTCTCCCTTGAGTAAACAATCAAATTTCAGAATTCAGGGAGTTTGAAACATTTTTATATATATGAGGTTCTCTATCAATGATACCATTTTATGAGAGGATTAGAGATTATTTTTTCATTTATTACTATGGTGTAGTTTTTATGCCCCATAGTGGGTTGATATAGAGTTTTTCATCATCCAGGGATATGGTATTTGTTTTGATGTCGATATTGGAACCATAAGAAGGGTTTCCTATGTATTATTTGGAAAGGAATGAGATCCCACATAGTTTGGTGAAACTTATGAGGACACATCCTTCATTTTAAGGTCATGTGATGAGGACCAAAAATTTTAGTTTAACATCATAGAATAATGACGTATAAGAAGAATGTGCCTATACAATGTTTAGAATGATAATTATGCTAAGGTGGACAAAGGAATGTGGAAGGTATTTAGGCTCCAATTTTAAACAAGAACCTATTGAGAATATGGACTAGAGAGAATTAGGGTTTGTTTTGGGGTGTTGGGTTAAGACCTCAAGGAGGATTCCTATGTATTCCACATCGATAGAAATCAAAGATAATGTAGTTATATTGTGAGGACCCAAACCTATGGAAGCCCTTTGAATTTTTTTATCATAGATAATATGTCCCTCTGATAGGATTATGGATTGACATTAGGGATTACACCATTTAAGAGGATTCCCTCTGAGACTTAATTCATCGAAAATAGAGACCCTTTGAAGATCAAGGAGTGGTTTTAGGGATTACATAATATAGGAGTATGCCCATTGGGTTGGATAATATTTTTTAGGATTACTGTGTATGGAGTCCCTCTAAAGGTTTTATCTCAGAGAATGTGTCCCTTTTATTTGATTAAGGAATGATTTCATGGCCTACACTATACATCATTTAAGATGATGTTTTTTGACACGATTCATCAAGAATATGGACCCTTTAAAGATTAATCAGTGATGTCATGGAATACACCGTATATAATGATTCTCTTTGGGTTAAATAAATGGATTTTATAACCCACAACTAGGGAGTCCTTAGGAAGGAAGGTAAGATGAAGATCTGAAAAAGAATCCTTATAAAGACATGCATATGATTGTATATATTTCATGATCGTATCTAGCCAATAATCCCACACGAGTCATGCTCAATGTGAGAAAAAAGAGGACTCATATGATCTATCAAACCCCACAATCTCCTTTGTTTTATAGTGGATGTGGGTGGGGTGGTGGGAGAATAAGAAATGTATTTGATATGATTGCCTCCTATCCTTCTTTGTAAATGGGATAGTCATATCACAATACCCATCAAGATAAAGAACATAAAAAAAGAAAAGGTTCTTACACTAGGAGGGATTCGCTGGTCTTGGTTCTCTGGAAGGGAGGAGGATAAGCCACTAATCCTAAAATGGTAATGAAATCATGATATACTCCCTTACCATATAGAACCGGTGGTCCCTAGTCTTAAATACAGTTATTTGAGTACATGGGATTAACCATTGTGTTTGAAAATAAGGGGTACATGGAACTGACTTATAACTGATTGGAATCATAATTACAAGCACCCTAAGACCCTACCCATAAGGTTGGAGAATTGTAGGAGACCTCTGACAGAAGGAATGCATAATAGAATGGGAGACATGTTGGGGTGTCTATTTCAATTGTCATGCATGGGAAAAGGTTTTGTTGGAGCATTAAATTTGACCCCCCTTTGATAAGGGACCTAATGTAAGGGGAGGCCTAGCATTGGTGGATTGAAAAAGGGATTATAAGTTATCTTATGTAGGTAAATTCTTGGAGAGTTGAAGGTACTTTGTACATGGTGTCTTGGGAGGAACTAGAAGTTATTCACATAGGGGTTGGAAAGAATGAGCTAGAGATTCTTTGTATGATGGAAAATTTTGGGGAAAAACTTGGTTGAGGACATGCTATAAGAACCAAGGGTTTCCTTAGGTGTTCCTGGAAGAGTCTTACGAAGGTCCTGAGATTCGGGAGGGACATTCATGCTAGTAGTTTTCGACTGGGGGATGGGTTCCTCATGAATGTGTCCTATGTTTCAAACCCTAAAGGTAATTTTATCCCACTACCCCATTAATTACATGTTACCTCATGTTTTGGAGAGCTGCCTGAATGATTTTGGTTGGATTGGGAGGAGTTATGTGACAATATCTCTAATGTTTCATCCATTTTTCATGTCCTACAAATGAGGAGTCCTAAGAATCTATTTATGGGAAAACAAGGGACCCTGGTCGAGGGAGGTCACTTGTATAGGTACCTGACATAGGTACCTAGAACATGTACCCCGCTCATGGGTGGATGGTCTTTTAGATCCAGGTGTGGGGGTATCTGAAAGCCTTCTAGTGCACAGGTTGAGTATGCGCAGGAACACCTAGGAAAACCTTCTACTGCATACTTTAGGGACTATGGCCCCACACCCCTAAATAGGGTTAATGTCAGGATTTTGTCTCGTGCCTTTTGGATGGTCCCTTTGCTACAATCACTAACCCTCATGAGAATTATAAAGTCACACCATGAACATTTCAGGTTGGGTCTAGGACATTCTGGGTTGTGAAACAAACTACCCCGCCTCTCATTCCAAATCCACTGCTTACTCTCATAGAAAGTACCTCACCACCATAAAATTAGATTGGGAAAAAATTTCTAGGGAATATCCACCCGGGTGAGTGATAATTATTAGGGAACATGGAAATCCAATCTTCTCCTTCTTCTTATATAATCGTTCATTACTACTAAAACATGATATTTGGATTATAAGTGTGGATAACTTCATGAATTATATGGAAAAGTGCATGGAATACATTTTCGTTGTCAACATATATCATGCCATATCTTGGAATCACACAGTCTATTTTTCTGTCATGTTTATTCACTTTTTATGATTTTACACTCACCCCTTTATTTTATGTATTCCCCAGGTTATCCCATGCAATTTTAGGAGATCAAAAGGGAAAAGGGGAAACCAAGGAAGCCATGAATTAGTTCCTTCTGATGTAATATGAACTTAGTCTTCCAAATAAAATAGTTCTTTATAATAATTTTGTTTAATTAATTGATATATATGTTCATAAATCATGCAATAATATGTGTAAAATGAATCGATTGTTAAATTTTGTTTACTAAAACATGTCCGGAGTCATATGTTTAGTTACCACATGGTTTTTAAGACCCTATGATCCAACATCACTTATTAAATTACTTCTTCACTACCACCCCAAAGTCTAGTACACTTGAAGGTAACTCAAATATGCTAATTAGTATCAATACTTGATCAATGGTAAATCCAATTAAATCCGAATTCAAAATTCAAACTCACTTCTCAGGGAAACTCATGGTTTAAGGAATAAAATAACTAGATGGATTCTACCTAAAACTACCTCTCAAGTTCTAATAATAAATTCTAACTACATCCTACCCTAAAATTCTAAATAAAATAGGGATCTTCAAAGGCATAGGATCCTCTGTAAAAACAATAACCTAAGATCTGATATGTAATCTAATGAATCGGTTTGGGGCATCTATCTGGTCGACAATAGAACTGACCATCCATTTGAACAAAGGGTGTTCTCGATCCCCATAGGATGTGAATGAGTTCCTAGGAAACACATGAAGTCACTTATTAATGGTTTCGTCCAATAATTTGTGTAAATGAAGTTGAAAAAATCTAAAAAAACATGGAATGGCTCATCCAAACATCAAACATTTATTTTATAAAAAAATTAACAAGGAAGAAACCTACTATCAAACTAACATATCAATTAAACAATAATGAGAACCAAAAACACCCCTTCACCCTCAAACCCCAATCTCTTATAAGGAAAAGAAACCCAACTCTAGTGGATCTACTTCTCCCACCAGTGACTATATTTACCCTCATTTTAAAGAAATTAGTAAATCTCAAATGGCGAAGTTAAATCATATAAATGGAAACTTGTTGGAAATTATATGAAAAGTAAATGCAGGTCATACCAAATATCTGAATGAGAAGAATAGGCTGAATGAACTAAAATAAATATTAAACTAAATAAATCAATTCCCTCAATATTTTCTTAATAAAGATGAACTACGAACTTGAAACTGAGGAAATAAAAGAGGAGCGAGCATAAAAGCTCTTAGTAGGCCACCATAACCAAAAAAAATTAAGAAATCACATTTATATAAAATCATAAGTATGATAGTTTTAAATAAAATAGAAAATTAAATTTTATCAATAAAGATATAAAAAATAGGAAATAATATATAACATTTTCTAAAAACAATTTTAATTTTTTTTATAAGAAAAAAATATCTTGGAAGAAACATTTCTTCAACCAAAACTAATTGACCAGAACCATATTTTAAATTTCATTTCAAAAACCATTTCCTTAAAACCACTTTTAGAAATACACATTTTAGAACTCATAAGAGGTTTCCATTTATCATATTGTTTTCCAGGATAGGTTTGAAAACCAACCATTTATAAAAACTAGGAATGAAGACATGCAATCCGTTTTTTTCTATTTTCTTATAATATAATTATTTAAAAATAATTTCAAAAAATAACATGAAAAAAATTAAATTAAAATTTTAAATTTCCTTCTTTAAAAAAATTTCATAAACTATTATCAAAATATTTGAAAATGAAATCATATAAATAATTAAAAAAATCACACAAGCTGGGACCACTACGGTCAAGTCAAACAATAAAAAGAAACAAATTACAAGTACATATATGACATGAAATAATCCAAGAAATATGGGATATTGTTGAAGAAAAAGGTAAATACCTTATATTGATTCAAATAATCATAATTTCTTCTTTTTTACCCTAGGTAATTACATGTGACCATCTTGGACTTATCCCAATGGGCCAACCTTCCAGCTTATGTTGCGTCTCAATGACAACCCTCTTAACTAGCCTCTACCCATCCTCATTGGAATAAAATAAACCATCAATCCCTATTTCATTCTAGAGTCGTCATGGATAGTGTGCGAATCACTATTATAAAATACTCTTTGAAAGCCACTCAAATATCTAGGTTCCCATGGTAAATCAAAATGGTGGTGAGAACAATCAAGCATTCCTTTACTCATAGATAAGACATTTTAAAACAACACACACATAACATCCTACAAACACAAAGGAACCACATAAAAAAATAAAAAACATATAAAATACATCAGGTAAATATCCCCACATGGGGCCATGTTACACCAAATCCCATAAAAATCATATAGTGGCACATGAAGGAATCACACCATTTATGAAATATCATCCTACAAAAAATTCCAAACAAGCCTTTTTTTTAAAACATGTTTAGAATGCCATGAAAATTAATTAAAATTCTTTTGAAACAAAAAGGGTACTTTTTTCTCTATCTTTAAAGAAAACCTTTGAAATTACTCAAAGATACAATGAGTTTTAGAAATAAATTCCACATGGCTCAAGTCACTATTTTGAATTCACCAAACTCGTTTGGAAATTTCAAAAACAATTAAACACTAAAAAAGGTTATGAAATATATTTGAAATTGAAATACCAATTTCAAATGTTTTAAACTATTTTAAAAACCCAAATACTTGGTTTTAAAAACACTTTAAATTGAGAAAACATTTTTAAACATTTTGGTTCTCATCACCACTTTAAAACCAAAAGTGTCCAATAAAATCTAGTCATGAATTTTCAAAGACACCTGGAATAGATTCAGATCAATTGAAAAAGGTTCTAAATCAATATCTTAAAAAAATTATAGTCATGGGATATACATAAAAAATAATATTAAAAAAATATCATTTAAAAATAATAAGAAATTAGAGGCACATAATAGATTGAAATGTCTATGAAACACCTATCATAGACTGATAGAAAGAAAGATAGAAGAATGTTTTGGTTAGTTGAAACATGTGTAATTTGAATAATACTATTACCACATTCAAGAAAGATTCCCTTTGAATTTCGAATTACCCAAAGAAGTAAATTTAAAACCATTCCAAACCTTTTTTTGAACCATGGAAGAGATTAATATTCGTGAAAAGGGGGAAAATGAAAGGGAGAGAAAAGGAGAATAGGGAAGGAAGGTTTACCCTTGAATATCACACATGAGTTTTCCTATAATCAAAATAAGGATGAAGTTGGAGGGGGATGAATCAATTTAAAGGGGGTATACATGGGATTTATTACCCGTGGAATATTAGGTAGTTAAGAGGGAGGAGGATATGCAAAATAAGAGGCCATCATGAGGGAGGGGTCATGTGAGGGAGGTGTGGTTGATTGGGGGTATTGTGTGAACCCATTGATGGGAATTATAGCATGTTCAATGTGATGAGGAAAGATATGTGAAATGGAGTGTCTTAGATTTTTGGGGTTATAAAAAATGAATAAAAAATATAAAATAAAACCCAAAATTTAAAAGATGTGGGTAAACCACAGAGTTAGGATTCACAATTTACCTAACCATGTTTCAATCATGTACTGGGCACTTCCTAGACAAACCTAACCCCAAACAATGTTTTTTTAGTGAAGTAGTTTGTAAAAATCATTCTCTAACCATGCTAAACATAACTCCCCAATTACATATCAAACCCACATGCTTTTTTTAATGTTTAACTAATTATCTGGAATCTATTCCCCACGTGACAAACTCACTAAATGTCCTATATATAAAGTACAAGGACTCACAATGTTTGCCTAATATGTAGCGCTTCAACCATGAATCAAAGGAAAACATCAAAATTTTCCTAGTTTAGGATTGCAATTCCACAAAAATTCAAGACGAGACTTAAAATAAAAAAATTACATAATATAAGAACCATAGTGACATATTGGGTGTCACATGTATGAAATTTTTATCTCAATAAGGCATAGTATTCAGAGGATAGGTCCTTCCTTGTCCCCTAGGATTAGGAGAATTTTGATGCTCATAATCCCTGTTAAACCTTATATTAGTGTATTGAATTGAATATTTCCAAGTTCCCCACAATTATTACATTGAACTATTAGTAGAAACTTATTATGGAATTAATGTCCCCCAATCATCTTAACCAAACTATTCATTTTTTCTCAAAAATTATTTACTCTATGTTCTAATCTTCTGTACAAAAAATATCATCCCATTACATCGAGTCATTTTCATGGTGTTTTCTTCCCACATTATTTACACATAGGAAATTTAATCTTCCATATTCAATGGTCTTTGTCCCGAAAACATACATTTAAATCCATAATTTTCTTCTTTGATGTGTTTCGGAATTAAACTATATTAGAGTTGTTAAGTATAATTCATAATAGCTGGTTATGAATAACCACAAGTTCTTGACCCTAACTCCCATCCTATTTCGTTTCTCATTGATAAAATCAATACTTTTTCTGAAAAAACCATTTTTTAACATACTTCCTCCTATTTCCCCCCACATAATAAAATATTTGATTGTTAAGGATAATAATTATTGATTTTATATTTTCTCAGAATGGAAAAAAATAACATAAAAGGAAAAAAACTATAAATGAAATTTATACACTAACTTATAAATTTATAGGCTTCAATCCTCATTTTATAGGGTTATTTTATTATTGTGAATTCATAACCAAAATATATTTAAATACCTCTTTTAGTTAATAAATATCATGAAAATCAACCAAGTAATACCCCCCCATGAGTGTCAAACCAAGTGTTTAGTCAGAACCAAATTTTTTGTACCAGGTGTAGATCAGGTTAACACCAAACCAAACATTTTCAGGGTTCTATACCTAGGTGAATATATTCTAGAGCACGAATACGCTTATTTCGAGGAAGACTCATACTCTAAACAGTACTAGAAATTTAGGATGTTTTCTTATACAAATATTTCCCTTGGATTCTATCATCGGGTGATGTTCTCAAATCTATATTTTTCTAAATAAATAACATATGTTTTTTATTAAACCAAGAATTTAAAACAATTATAACTACCCCAAATATAGTAACCAAGATATGTGGTAAAATTATTACATTATTATAATGTATAAGAGAACTCATCATAAAGATTCATACAATTTTGTAATCTGGGGAGACTAGATACATACACATTGTCCACATTACATTAAAATATATGAAATATAGAAAATTAAACACCTTAAAAAAATTCTTACTATTTTTAGTAAATCCTTGAATTATTTAAAATATCCCTTCTTGTTACCATGGGGAATGGAAACAAAATAATAGGTTTAGATTAGATTCTTGGTTAGGGGAATTGTACAATTAAATCTATCATGATTACCAAATGGCTTACACATTATAGATGTAATGGTTTTTATTAATTGACACTTTGTTTTTTTATTTATTGAGTTTTGAGGATTTCTAATTATGTTTTCCAAGTAGTGTTAGAAATTTAGGAGGTTATTTTTAATTATAATTAACCCTATATTATTGGGTTTAAATTTTATTTTCAAATTTACATGAAGTGTGATATAATACACATCTCTTAAAATGTTACATTTCAATTATAGTTATTTAACAAAATGATTCAATATGACATATCATCTATATTTATGTATTTAGTTTTTTTTGTAAATTATTTTACATATTTATAATATATTAAATATATATATTATATTCTTTTTAAACATTCCAAATATTTATGTTATTTAATATAATATATTTACACACACACACACATATATATATATGGGTATATAAAGTTGTTAATATTTATTTATTATATAATAAATTTATTTTTGTATATATATTATCTATTTGTGATAATAAAATGTGTCATTTTAGAAATTTATGGAAGAATATATTAGTAGTAGATACATTCATCAAAGGAAAATTGGGGGTAGTCTGCATGCCTTATTATGTGGATGCAAAGAAGGGTAAAAAATAGAAATGTGAGTTACCTTTTATAATACTACATGGTTTAAATGAATTATAAAATGGTGTTTTTGATTCTTTTCAAATTAAATGGATTATTTAGAATGAATTTTTTTAAACATCCCCATAAGATTAATATTTTGGTTTTATTTTAAACTAGACATCCATATTGATTACTTTTATTTTTATTTTTTCAAGGATGGGTGATCCAAAGAATAACCTTTTCTTCTTGTGATGTCTCTAGGATCTTCATAGAACCCCATTTTCAATTCAATTGAGGCTTTATGTATGTGTTTTAGACCCATGCATGACTATATATACCTCTCTGTTTTTCACCACAAAAAATAATGCGAATATTTACCAAGTTGGGGATTCAATTTATCTCTCTTTATTTTCTATGAATGTGTGTTAAATCATTTTTTATATTATATAAATAATTAAATATATTTAATATATACAATATAATAATCTGAAAAATTAACAAGGAGAGAGGATTTTCTTTTCATAAGATGTGTTCTTATTTATTTATCTATAAAAAAATAAATAAGGAAAAAAATTTATTATCACATTTTTTATAATATTTAATTTTAAATTTTGATTCTAGAGAATTGGGAAGGGGAGAATATATCATGTATTTAAATAGTTTTATATCCTTGAAATGTAATAGATAATTCTAAAGTTTAATTGTTTGTTGATTTTTTTTAGAATTATTTCATGTGTTTTGAAATGGGTAATAACACGGTACTGGAGGATAATAAAGAATTAATATGTATTTTTCATTATTCATCTTTATAAAATGGCATTAAATTACAATAATGACTTTGATAATGGTTAATATTTTTAAAGGATTAGAGTTTTTGATTCACATATAGTTTTTAATGAATAAATGTTGTTTTTTCTATTTCTTAAGATGATAAATATATTTGGAAGTGAAGTCACTATTTGATTAAAACATTCATTTTGGTTTGAACGTTCCATATAAATATGTGGATATTTATATTGGTAAAATTGTGTATAATAAACTAGTTAATTAAATATTATAATTAAAATGGATGTTTTCTAATGATAAATATTTAGGGATGATCAATCCCAATCTATCTTGTATAAGGTCTAACTACCATGATTCTATGACCATAAATGGGTTAGATTTCTTACAGAAAACATAGAGTTAGTATATATGTATGATTTAAGATAATTAGATCCTTTTCCATTTATATGATTACTGATATATTGATATGTTTTGGAATGTAGATGATAAATGGGTATGGAGCCCAATGCTATATTTATGGTCGATGCTACTGATGGAAGGATAGATTGTACTATACCAAATGGTGTGGAAATGAAACCTAGGAAGTCAGGATGAATAAAGAATAGTTATTACTGAGCGATATCTAAAACTAAGTTTGATTCTTTATAGTAATATCATGGAAAGATTATATTTATGTATTTGGTTTCTAACAACTTAATGAATCTTTATTCTATGATCTGCATGTGAATTCGTTGTTTAGGTAGCCTCAACCATGTTCAAGAGTACCTAGATAATTGTGAAATGATAAATGGAATTAATAAAATAACTAGGTTGTTTCATGATACTTTAAATTATTATTTTATACTTTATAACATAAGAAGAATAATTATATGGCCAAATGAACTTGGCATAAAAGATTATAGTGTTATTAATATTGTGAAATATTGACTAATTAAGGGGAGTTTGAAACCTAATGATAAACTAAAAATGATTCTATACATGCTTGAGTTATAGTCCTTATGAGTGGATGATGGGTACACCATGTGACGATAGGACTATATTATTATAATTATATTTAGTTTAACATAGTATAGGTGTGCATGATATATTGTATATATTCCTGATGTTATACACTTCACCACCCATGAAAGTACAAAAATAAAAACCCAAATGTTTTTTGGTTGTGTTCTCTAACATCCATGATAGAAAGAGAATTCATGTAAGACTTCTTCTTCTCTCATACTCTCCCTATACATGTAGTTTGTATAGATGTATCATTGGCTACAATGTATTGTGGTATAGGGTGAGATTCTACATGGGTAGTGTTAGGTATTTTATTTACAACACATTAATGTGTGAGTTGTATAATTTTAAGGAATAATACATAATTGTATTCAAACATGGTGGTTATGAATTCCCATAGGTTCAGGTTCATGGGTTGTGATGGATTATGCTATAATTCTTTTATATGAGATGTAGTATCTTTTAGGCACACAATTGGTTACTAACGATGTGACGATGATGGGGTGTTGGGAATTATAGGATGGAAAATGGATATGATATAAATGCACAAAGTTAATGATGAGTTTCTATGTGTATGGGTACAATACATTATATGTTGGGTCCTGTGGGTGAAAAATATTTAGAGTAGTTGAATTATGGTACCATTGTATATATACATATGCTTTTGTAATAGAGTGGTTTACTTTTATGTGTTACATGGTTTTTTATAATTGTTGTGTATGGGAAAATAGTATTACCTATTTTGATTATGAGTTTGTTTAATTTTTTTATTAATTGGGATTTAGTCTACTATCTCATTTTTTTAACAAGTGGCTTTCAGAAGGATCCTACATGGTATACATTATATTCTCATGATGTATATATATAAACTATTTTTCTAGACCATAAGTTTTTTTTGATGCATGAGATGGGTGTTACTAGTTTGAGGAGTTGTTGGAGATTCATGGATGTTGCTGAGGATTTAATTTTGGTACTTTTAGTTTCACCTTTTAGTTATTACAGATATATATTAAATCAAATTATATATTGAAATTTATTTTGGTTTATGCATAATGTTGGTTGGTGGTTTTTCCATTTAATTAGTTATTAATTGTTTCCCCCAAAAATTTTGTTCTGATTATACAGCAATACTTCCATATGGTTTCCATCAGATTTATTTATGGATCGAGAAACATCCAATATTTTTGTATCCAAAGGGAACTACTTTCCAAAGGAAGTCGTTTGATAGGTTAGTTAACTTACGATGCTCAAGAACTCACATTGTTAGAGAGGATGGGAGGTCGGGCTCAAAACAACATTTTGGGGGGAATTATTTCATACTCCAGGAATCTCTTATAGATTCAAGATATGTTCAGGAATCCTTATTAATTTACCATGTATAATGTAGGTTTCCCTTGAGATTTGCAATAAATTACTTAGCATGTATGAAATTTAGAATCAACAGTATGTATTTGATGTTTTTAATCAATAAAGATATATATATATATATATATTATATGTTATTCATCAATGGAATCCTCTCATATAATACTTAGAGATATTTTTTGGGCATTGTTACGATGATGCAGGTTTTTTTAAGCCACTTAGTGGGACACTCTATAATTTTTTGTCATCTAGGTAGAGAAAGGTTTTTTTATGTTGTAATAATACCCATAAATGGGATACATACATATCCTTGTGAAATTAATCCCAACCCTCATAGTTCGGTGCTGCTTAATGGGAAACATCATACCTTGAAAGGTCGTGTGATAAGAAGTTAACCAAAACGTTTGAAGTAATTTCATAAGGAAAAGTTATATATAATATGCCTAGTAAAATCTTGGAATGGGACATAATCCTAAGTTGACCAAGAAACATGAAAAGGATATAGGTTTCCATGTTGGATAAAACCCTACTGGGAATGTAGCCTAAAAAGAACATGGTTGATTTGGAGTTTTCGGTTTGAACCTCTGAGAGGATTCCTATGTATCCCAACTGTATGGGAATCAAATCCCACATAGTTTGGAAAGTATTATAGGGGAGTATATACCTATGGGATAAATAGGACAATGCTTACTCCTAATGTGGATTCTCTTGTAACAAGGTCCATGAGAGATATTTTAAGTCATGGAGATTTAAATTGGACTTAATTCAGGGCTCGCTCCCAAAAAGGATGCCCATTTTGAAAGAATGAGGTTTGGAATCCTAAGTAGGATGTTCATTGAGCTGGGGTCCTGGGTGAAGGATTCCTATGTATCCTAATTATGGTGGTAATTTGAGTTCTCATAGTTCAATAAGTGATATGGATTATGTGGATGTTGTAATAATCACAAATCCCTAATCCAACGCAATTCATGATTAGTGTGAGAAACATGATAATGTGAAAGATTCAAAAAACCACACACTTTCTCCTTCATTGAAAGAAGAGTTTAGGCCTAAGACGAAAGAAGAAAGGGCTACAGTGGATACATGTGTATAGAAATTAACCTTTCAATGTGAAATGAATGTGAAGGTAATTGGGTCCATCCAGAAAGGATAGGGGATTACTCCAAGAGGGATTCCCTAAAATTGATCTCAATAGTGGCAGGAGACTTTTCATTTGTCAAAAAGAAAAGCATGTGTGAACCGTACCTTCCGTACAAGGGAACTGAAGCTCTGGGTTTTAGAGAAAAGGGATAGACATGGACCAAACACTAATCCTCCAAAAATGTAACTCCTCAACACCGCTCCAAGGGTAAGAGCCCTTATGACCATGGAGATACAACTCAACAGACATTGAAAAAACCTTAGCTTCCCAATAGTACAACTGTGGGAAATCTCTAACCGTAGAGAAACAAATCCAAATAAAAGACACGATGGTGTGCCATTCCTTAAGGTTTTCTATATCGGGAGGTCTTGGTGGAGGTTTCAACATGATTCATTTCAGACAAGGGAGCCGATGAAGGATAAGATCATCCATGAATGGATTTGAAGATGACTTTATGAAAGGCTTAATGTGGCTTAAATGGTGAGGTGAACAAAAGAGGGGAGGTCAAGTCTATGGAATGTTGGTATTGGGTGCACAAGTAGGCTTGGGTGACCTAATATAACCATAAGTAACAAACAACTTGGAGGATAATACTTGGGTGAACCTTAGTCCAAGCCTTCAAGAGTCTTCAAATGTATTCCAAAAAGTGGGAACTCAAGTTCTTATGTAAGTAATAGAGGGAACACAAGTATTCTTGATTAAGGGATTTTGGGATCTTTGAGTATCCAAGTGTTATAGATTTAAAATACTGAATGGACTTATGTCCTATGATCCTCCTTCAATCCCCTCACCTTAGGTGTGAGTGAAATACCAGGGAGGTTTCAGAAGACTTTGTCCAAGAACAAGGGCGACCGGAGCATCAATTGAGATTCATGGAAATTCATCCATACAAATGAAGACCCTAGGAGTCTATTTATAGGAAAAAATAATACCCTGGGAGAATTTAAGATATGGTGCTCAAGTAGATCGCCCGCCAAAATGGTGGCACCAAGTAGGCTTGTGTGACACTAGTGATTGGGCTTAACTTGGTTGATCCAAATTTTATTCCTTTGCAAGCCTTCTAATTCAACATCTATTTTCCCTTCTTTTATCTATGTCATTTCCATTTTCACTTTTTCATCAATGTGATGGAACGAAGTGTCAACAGGTACTTAGGAGAAAACGTTTCTCCATACCATAACAATTGCGCCCCGCACCCCTGATTTGGATCAGTGTTGGGCAGTAGTCCTGGCCCCTTGGGTTGGTGCCTTTATTACCATCACTAAATCCCATAAAAAATAAAGAGTCACACATTGAAATTTTTATCATGGCTAAGGACATTTTGTGGAGAGTGCATGATACACATTTCATGGTTTCCACAAAAGCCCTCCATTATGTTAAATTCATTTAGAATAAAAATGAATATGGTATTATGAAAAATTTGGGCACATTGATGCATTCCAAAATCATTTTATGGGTTTCAGAGCAATGTTACATTTGGAAGGATGCTCTAATTTTTTTCCTAAGCCATGGAACCTAGTGAGAATAGTTTATCAATTGCTAGGGTCATATGGAGAAACCTAAAAAATTTATGTATTATTTATTTTTGATAAATTTTTTTTCATTTATAGATATTTCATAAACCATACAAAGTGTAAGTCTAGCGAGTTGAGAGTCATCTTTTTTCCAGAATTACCTTTTTTAAGTTTTCACTATAGTGAGTACTATGTTACTATTTGTTGGTAGTTTAAATTCATGATTGTTTGACTAATAATTCCAGTGTTTACGGTTGAATAGATTTGGAAATGAATTTTATGGTTAAAATCGAAACAAATCCTGATGGCTAAGAATGCATTTATATTCCTAAGATATTTCCAAGGGATATTTTGAGTCATGATTTTTATTGTCACTAAATCCAAAAATTGAAGTAGGAAAATAGAGGTGGTCTCCCCCATGGAAAAATATATCATTTATTGACAAACCCATTATGGGGGCTGATTTAATTCAAGGTCAATTAGGGTATGTGTTGTGTATTCAAGTAAAGTATATCTTAGGAATTTTTATATTCTATTAATGATAGACAATGGGATATAAGATTTTTTATGTCTCAAGACCACAATGGATGGATCTTCCAAAGAAAGGTTTCTGAGAATAAAGGAGGTCATCTATTCCAACAAAGGGAATGACTGGGGAAAACCACTCCTACACAAATTTGATGTGTGAAGGAGGTTATATTTTGTCAGAAAAAGAGTTTCTATAATTATATTGTACAGTTAAAATTCATGTAGAAAGGACATTATGGGTGTGTTCATTTTGAAGTCTTGGGGAAATAAAATTATGATATGCTATTTAAACCCATACAGTAAGAAAATTATGGGGTGCACAGTTTAAAGTCATATAGCAAAGACATTAGGGGATTTTAGTTCATTATCTTCAACCAAAGATTTGATGGTTCTTCTATTCATGGTAATTTGTCTGGAAATGTGTTACCATATTCAGGTATGGAAAGGTAGAATTGTAAGTTGTGATTTGAGGATTATCAGATCAAAATAATGATATCGGAAAAAGGATAATGGCATTAAAGGGGGTCTCTTCCAATTGTGAAATTACCTCTATTTGAAATACCATATTTGGGGGATATATTATGCAGGGTCGATTAGGGAATATTCTCCAAACCAAATAGTGTAATCCTTTTACTAACAGGCCTGTTATGTAGGAATTTATTTGAATGGCCACCTAAGGGCATGTAGTGCATAGTAGGATAATAAATCACTCAAAAATTCAACATTCTACTGTTAAATGTCAATGAATTTTTATGGAGATTTGAATTTTTCTAAGCACATATTTTGGTTTATAGAGAATAGTACATGAATATAGAGGGGATATTTCCAATTTTGATTTTCAAATAATAGGAGTAATAGGATCTCTATCAAGGTTTGACCCAAATATAGGAAATATGGTGTCTATAGTTTTAGGCCATATGACCAGGACCATAATATCATGGAAAAAATAGATGATATGTGGAAAAATAATCAAGTTTATTTCAATATTCATTGAAAAAGATAGAGGAAAAATGTGTAAACCATGGTCTTGGAGGCTTTCAGGTCAAGAGAAAGGATATGAGATAAATATACAATGAATGACCACTTTAAAATATGGGTTCATGTATATCGTCATCAATGTTTTGAGGGGAAAGGATGCTACTACCAATAATGAAGTTACTACTATTTGAAAAGCCTATTATTGGGATTTATTTTGTAAGGCCAACTATGGAATATGCTACATAGAAAAAAAGAGGCATCCTTTGGCTGAAAATCCCATTTTGTAGCAAACTTTTATACCAGTCCATATAGGGACACATACTACATAGTTAGAAAAAAGGGTTCTCAAGTATCAGAAACACTGCCACCAAAAAAAGAAGAATGATTATGAATATATGAAATTATTCAAGATTAATACTATGAAATGTGAAAGGGGTGATGTCCAATGCATATGATAAATATTTTAATCAATATTTTCCTTGAGATTGGAGACCCATACATAGATATGACTAATATGTATAATGGGAATATCTTCTGTTTCCTTAGTGGGATATCTAAGGAGAGGACCCAAAATAAAGGGTTCCTACAGAGGTTTTTAATTGTATGTAAGAGCTAGGGAATTTTCTTTTATCTCATAGTTAAAACTATAATCTAAGTCCTAATTTTCACTACATATCTCAATATAATGAGAATCAAACTACACGTAGTTCATGTAGGTCCATGCAGTTTATCATCATGTAGTGGGGATGTAAAGTGATTATAACATGAAAAGGAATATTTTGGTTGGACTAGAAAATAGGACCCTACTGTCATTACATATCTTGCTGAAGCCAGAATCAAGCCACACATAGTTCTTAAATAAAGGTTCCTTAACTCTAATCGAACTCACAAGTGAGGGATAATAGGGTTTTTCTAAATAGGGGTTCATTCATCAGATGGAAACGTGGTTTGAGTATCCTCATGTATATCCAACTAATACATGGGAGAATAAATTCATTAATTTAATGATGCTATGTCTAGGACCAATATTTGAATGTTTCTATGTTTCTATGTATCTCATATGGTTTAGAATCATGACAATTCCCACTCATTTTAACATCTTACTGTGAGGATGAATGTGAACTGACATGAAATGACAATATATCTCATAAAAATGAGAATCATAACAAAAATATTTTTTTAACAATATCATTCAGTTTATTATCATGCGATAAGGATATATAACCCAAAATAGTAATTGAAATACCTTATTTATGTAGATAAGTTCTTTACCAAATTAACATTCCCAAGTGAGATGTGCTCGGTGTGAGAAACACGAAGTTGTAAAATGTCTCTTTTACTATAAAAAGGTATAACAAGTTAAGGATAAGGGTATGCTAATTATATGGTGGCTGAGCCAGGTTATAAGAACTGGGAATAATTACATATCTTCCTAAATCAAGATTCAAGCCACATGTAGTTCTTGATATTGTTCCTCATATCAAAATGTTTTGAGATGGGGAAGAGTGATTTTTATAATTTCTAAGATGATGTTTGGTCCTGAAGACAAAAGTATAGGCATCCCCATGTATCTCACTAAAATGAGAACCAACATAAAAGTCTTGGAAGAAGTCCCAATAAAAATTTTATTTGTGTATATGTAAAATAAAGAGGGTTTTATTTCATGAAATTACAGTTGGGATCAAGATCAGAGATCTAGGTATCACTACGTATCTCATATGTATGGGAATCAAGTCACACACAGTTCTTAAAACATTCCCTATGTAGTTTTGATTCAAACACATAGGGAATAAAGGGTATTTTTTTATTTTTTTCATGACTGGGCCTAATATTGGAAATCTTGGAATTTCTATGTATCCCATTTAAATGATAATAAAACCAAACTTAGTTCATGAAAATATTGTTCCCCACACCAATTATGTTTTATGTGAGAGATGAGAGATTTTAATACATTCCAGAATAATGGTTATACTTAAGACACAAGATGGTATGAAGATTAATCCATGTATTCTGGAAGAGTACTATGTATAGATTTAGATCATATACATGAGGAAAATGGTAAATAAATTTCTTTACGGTTGTGGCTAGGCTCAAGATGTGAAATCTGGGAATCACTATGAATCCCATTTGAATGAGTATCAAGAAACACATAGTTCAGGAAAACAGTATGGCCTGTGTAGATCTGACTCATAAATACAAAGAATTGGGTATTTCTTTATTTTTTTTGTGGATGGAACCAAGATTGGAGATCTGGGAATCTCTACATATCTCATTGGAATGAGAATCAATCCATACATAGTTATTTAAAAGGGTTCTCTATGTAGATCTGATTCAAAAATAGGGAGAAATGAGACTCATATTCCATTAAGGAGTATCAATGATGTGCATATTTCTTATGCATGGAATCTACTAATTTTCAAAGATTTATAAGGAATTCCAATTTTTAGTATCTTGGGGGATTTATTAAT
The DNA here is from genome assembly GCA_963277665.1 of Viscum album. Taxonomy (NCBI): domain Eukaryota; kingdom Viridiplantae; phylum Streptophyta; class Magnoliopsida; order Santalales; family Viscaceae; genus Viscum; species Viscum album. Next base: position 1,568,234,109 of record OY728138.1, read on the forward strand.
TTCAATTTAAGGAGATGTTAAATGTATAGTTTAATGTCATTTAGTGAAGATAATTGATGTTGTGCAGTCTAATGTCATGAAATAAGGAGAAAGATGTTATGCATTTTAACATCATTCAACATGGACACATATGGTTGTTATTCACTATAATGTCTTGTAACAAGGAAATTACTCGGTGTGATTACAAAAAGTACTTCTTTAACAATATTTCACTGGTTGGAGTTGTAATAAGTTATATATCTATTGAGATTAGGTAATAAGCTCCATTATAGTAGACTTTATGTATAGAATAAGGTCCTTCCCAGTTTGGCTCAAGATTTCGTGGATTATTTCTTGGTATTATCAGAGTCATGAGGAATAATACCAATTATCATTAATGAAATATGTATAGGTGATCTTTCTTGTTAAAATATCATGCTATTTTTTTCTGATAGACTTATAAATGATGGAATGTATGCAATCACTTTTTTTCTAATCATTCTAGCTCATCAAATCTCTTTTGACACTATTTATCTGTAGATAACTTATCACAGATGGAATCTAAAAGTGAAGGAAATTGAATTTCAATAGGTTGAACTACTTTTGTATCAAACACCAATAAATACTTAGTTAATCATGTTGCAGTACGAGAAGTAGTCTGATAAGACCATGAGTGGTGCAAGATCATATCTAGCCAAGAAGTTTTATCTTTATATGCCATATTTTGGATTATATTTAATCGGGTATTTTTTAAATCCCTTATCATTCCATTAGACAATTTATGGTAGTGAGATGAATAAGTGGATTTAATATTATGCTCTTGATATAGCTTCTTTAACTGAGAGGAACAAAAATTGGTGTCTTTATCCACCAATATGGTATAAGGGATACCAAATCTAATAATGATATTACCTTTGAAAAGATAACAATGATTTTGGCCCTAACTTCTTTGAGATATATTTCCTCATCCTGTTTGGAGAAGAAATTATTAGCAGCAATAACATACTTGAATTGCTTATCCATAGATGGAGGATAGGGTCCGACTACATCTATTCCCATATAGAAAATATCCATGAGTATTTTACTATATGAATAAACTCTGAGGTTAGAGGAATGAATTTTCCATACAACTGGAAGGGATGACAATTAGTAAAATCTGTGAAATATTGCATCATTAAGGAAAAAAGTATCCAAGCCTTTAGATTTGATTAGAAACCCTATGCCTAGACTGGTGAGAACCATAGGCTCTTTACGTGTACATCTATCATAACACCAACAGTTTCATCCCCATCAATGAATTTGAGAATAATTCCATTGAATCTTTATCTATAAAGGATATTTTGGTGATTTGGGCCATCATAAAGAATAAAATTATCTTCTCATCTCATGATATATTGTATTTTAGTTATATCCAGTGTAAGTACCCAATTTTGGAGATATTTTATGATAGATGTTATTCATCATGTAGTATGACCATATGACTCAAAAATGGGATTGATTTCATAGATTTCCTCAATTCTAATTTGAAAAAACCTGATACCACATTACGATGAGCAATCTAATGATTTTTTCGTACTGATTTAGATCTTACAAGGATATGGTTAAATTTTCTAATGCAAAATCTTTGTCATTTTGAGAAGACGGGATGTAAGACAATGTTGTATATGAAGGGAATTCTTCCATTAAACCTTGAAAATAATCACATAAGGGGATTAGTTCTTATTTTATAATGGTGTAATACAAATTTATTTGTTTGATTACCAATTTTGAATCGTCGTTCACATCTAGGTAATCCACTGGTACTTGGAGTGCTAATCCAGGCTTACAATAAGAGGTTGATATTCTTCTCCATTGTAGGTACTGCCTTCTAATAATAGAACGAGATATACAAACACCACCTTCTCTGGAGAGATAAGCAAAATTCCTAACACAACTTTGATAAGTTTATTTTTTCCATTATCTTCCCTGTTGGACTTCTAGAAGCACCATCAATGTACATTTCCCATATTTGGGGACTTTCTTGAATAGAGAATATTTATTCATCAAGAAATTTAATATTAAATTACGTCTCTTCTACAAATGAGTAGTCATTAAGGAAATATGATAAATCTTGGCCTTGTGATGATTGATGAGGAACAATCTATATGTCAAACTATCACAGAATAATCGCTCACCATGCCAAACAACCTGTTAGCATAGGAATCTTGAGGATAAATTTGAGTGGGTTATTACGAGACACCGAGTAGAGCTCATGATGATGCAAATAGTGTCTCAATTTCTAATGTTCAAAGATTAATGCTAGGTACCTTTTCTCATTTTTTGGTTAATGAGTCTCCACATGAATAATTGTATGTCTGAGATAAAAAAATGTTGTTTTCATTCCTAGCTTCATTCTTTTGTGCATGGAAGGTGCCCAGTGACTACTCTAAGGCTGTCACATAAATAATGAGAAGGTTTCCTTAAACATGATAAATCAATACCAGTGTTCTCAAGGGGTATTTATTAAGGATATCAAGTGATTCTTGGTAGTCATTGGTCCACTGATATGTGATACATTTTTTCATCAATTTGGTGAAGTGAAAAAAAAATCCTGCTAAATTGGGAATGGAGTGTTGTATATATGCCATGTTTCTTTGAATTCCTCTACAGTATTTCAAGTTTCTAGGAGGTGGCATTCCAATTATAGATTAGACATCTCGGGATCGACTTCCATGTCATAATGGTGTGCAAGAAAACTGATAAATTTCCCGAGGTTACCCCAAAAACACGTTTAAATGAGTTCATCCTCTAATTATGATAAGGAAGTTTACTAAATATAGTCACCAAATAAACCAAGTGATCATAATGTTCTCTGGACATAACCACTAAATCATCCACATATAATTCAATGAATCTCCTCATTAATGTTTTGAAAATGTGGTACATTTTACATTGATATGTCACACTATCATTCTTCAAGCCAAATTGAATTACCCGATAGAAAAATATTCCTTGAGGGGAGATAAAATCTATAGATTCCTCAAATTATGGGTCCATTTGGATGTGGTTATATCTAGAGTATCTACCCATGATGGAGAGAGACTCATAGCCAGCTGTGGAATCAATCAAAAGTTTTGTAATTAGAACCGAAAAGTCATTTTTGAGACAATTCTAGATAAGATCGTTGAAATGAATAAATAAAATATGATTTTATTATTCTTCTTTTATACTAGGTAAAAATTGTCCAACCATTTGGGATATTTGACTTCCCTAATAATGTTATATTTGAGAATCTTTTCAACTTTCACATCAATTTTGGAGGCATGAGTTGGGAGTATTCATCATGATGCCGGATTAAATCCGCGACGCTCTTATGGAAAACCCAAATGATGAGTGTCCATGTCAGGGTCATGGCATGTAATTTATATACAGTTAAAAGAAAATACATCTCAACGTTTCTTTAGAAATTAGGTGCACACATCTTTCTCTTCGGAATACATGGATGCATTAATTAGAGCAGGACATGGATTTTATTCTATTCCCATATTTATATCTCCGAGTTCATGCATAGTGGTGGAGATGCCTTCCATGAATGCCAGAAGGATATTCCTATGATCTTCCTCTTCTTCCTCTTCCTCATCTATCGCTTCTTCGGTTTCTTCTTCAAGGGTAGGTGATGAATAAAGACACTCAAATCTAGGGGAGGTTCCATTATTTGGACATCTTGAAGAAGAAGAAACCATTTTTGACCCTTCATACGATGAAGGGTCTTCTAGGAGGATTTAATTTAAAATAATGGGTTGGTAATCAGTAACCACAACTTTTTCCATTAACATGATGACTTCTTCCAACTTGACAGTTGAAGTAGAGACCTTATGATGTTTAGTGTATGGAATGAAGAAATAACTACTTAGACATCCACCAATGTTTGGTAAATCAATAACTTCTCCCACAGTGTTAGGATCAATCGCCCCAACTGACATTATGGTAGTCACTATATGAGTTATTGGATTTGGTTATATCCTTTCAATTTTATTGATAAGAAGGACTTAATCTACACTGAGATACTTAGATGGGTTTTCTGGGATATTTTCTAGACCATTCATAGGATTGATTCTTGTTATATCTTTTTCCCTGGACATTGTTTCCATTGTGTGATAGAACTATGACTCAATTTATTGAGATTCATAAGTTTAAAATGTTTCCTCTTCCCCGTGAGATGTTCCTAATTTACCATTGAATCAACAATTGAGACATTGATGGTATGAAGAAGGAATGGTTGTGTGGTGATGTAACCAAAACCATACAATAAGAATGTTGAAAAATGTGTCATGTCTTACAACGATGAAATATGAATTAGATACAAGATCCCCAAACTGAGTTCTGAGTGTAATCTCACTGATAGAATCTTTTTCACTATTTTCATTACCTTGAAACATCAATGTGAAGGGAGATAATTCAGATTCAATGAGACCCAACCAACAAAGTGTACAAGTGGGAATGAGGTTGACTCATGAGCCATTATCAAGTAAATCTCATTGAATGTTTTTATCAGTAAACATGATAGATTAATACAAGTGCCAGATATTTCCATTCACAACATCCCCCTCATATTGATTTGTGAAAGATGTAATTGCATGAAATTCTTCATGACGATTCCCTATATGATGGACCTCAGCAGTAGAACCCTTGGGTTCAAACTCATGAGGACTTTACAAAGACTCAATAATTACTTTCCTAAGATATTTTGATAGATTCAGTGAATCTAGGATTTCTAACTTGTCTGTTATATAGGCGAATTTATTCAAAACATCATACTTCTAGACTAAAGGTCTTCATTTTCCATCATTTAGATTAATTTTTGTAGGTGTTTTGGATGTTTATTCTCTTGATTTAGATGGACCATGTGTCGAGGTAGAGGTCGGAAATACGTTGGATCTTGTTGGATTGGGATGACTGGATCTATCTACATGCTGGGAGAGGTGTGGTATAGCCTCTAATCAGTCTTATAAGATGATCATGTTGGGGAAGATTCTATCATGTTTGGGAGAGTTCACTTGTTCTTGTTGATACTACTGAATGGTTATCCCAAAATTTTTTGCTACATAAATGGTTAGAGTTGGAGTGTAACTAAAAAAGTTCCTTCTAGAAAACCCACATCTTCCCCTGTATCCTTAACCTTAACTAATTCCCCACGTTTTTTCAATCCATTATAAATAATTCAAGTACATAACTAGAATCCTCATTTTTATTGGGGTTTGTTAAGTGTATAACGTTAATCGAACTGATAATAGACTCGTCATATGATGAAGCTTCTACATGATAGGTTGGTTCTTGTTGTGTTTTTTGGTGGGTTGGTGCTAATTCTTTTGAGACATATGGCATGAAATCATCCAATTTCAAGTATAAATTTGGTTTTAACATGATCTCTTCTTCTTTTCACCTGTCTTTACCTTTCTAATCATGTCTCTTCTTTGAGTATTGTCCTTTAGATGAATGAACTTTTGACGAATATGGATTGGTTGAAGTGGAAGTGAAAGGTGTAACATTATATTGTTTCAACTACACTCATATAATTACATGAGTTTGATTTATTGTTTTCCTTACCATGAAATCATCATACTTTTGTGAATTCTTGTTTTTGATATTCTGCCATTCTCCACCTTCTTCTGGATTAGTAACAGTAACACACACTACCTAGGATGATGGACTTTTTGGTTTCACTTGTCCAGAGTCCACTATATATTGTAGGAGATATTTGAAATAAAAACACTTATGGATGGGGTGACTCAATATTTTATGAAAGGAAGAGTAGTTTAAAATGTCCTCATATTGTTATTTGTTTGGTTTTATAGGTCTTGGAAGCTGGACTATGTTTTTTTCAAGGATGAAATGAAGTAATCAGGGACCTGTTCATTCTGAAAAGAATATAATTTGTCATTTTATTCCTCAAAAAATCTTCAACAATGATTTTTTAATGTATTTATGATGCATTCATTGTTACTAAAACTCAGTTGGAGCCTTGTGTTATGATGAGGGCTTTGATGTAGAAGCAGGTACAAGTGCTTGCTTGAGTTTAACTATAGAAACCTATACTTTTTCATGTTCTCATTCCAATATTTGATGGGATTACACGATACATAGATTTGGTTTCCAAAATGGAATTATCTTCTTTTTCAGGGATTGAAGAATGTTCTTGAAACCCTCTTTTGTATTTCAAAGGGACTAGTGGTGTACTTAACTCATCATAGAGATTTTCCACATAGATTGGAAATAACTCTTCTTAAGGGAGTGGTATGTTCAAGGAGTATGTTAATCATTTCCACCAAGAAATGAAATATAAAACTATTTCATTGATAATTTTTTCTGTTTTTATATTAAAGACTATTGTCTTATCCAATGTTGAGATAAATTGGAAAATGAAATTATGATGGATATATTCCCACACAATGATCGACCGAGACTAAAAACTTGTATACCAGACAACGACTGACCCCTTTAGTGATTACACAAAAAAATATGAGCTTTACTAATTTTTAGTGTTTAGGGGTCCCCATCATGGGATCAGATCTAGAAAAGAAATTCCTCAAGTGCTGCTTCATATCTATCAAACTGATAAATATTGTAAATTTGGTATTGGAAAAGCTTGATGGTAGAGGAATCAGATATACCCACTTGGGGAAAACCTTCTTTTCCAGTTGTACTGCTGTGTTCCATTCTTCCATGGAATCCAATAGAGTTTTTAATGACTCCATTATATTCATAAGAATTGGTAGGATATATGTAAGGGCCAAGATGTGTAGAGTTAAAATGCTAGAGCATGAATAGGCTCAATGACTAAAAAAATAACCATTGGTGGTGTTGTTGGTATTTTTCTTAGATATACCATGGAGATAAGCCTGTAAGGATGTTCATAACTCTGTTAAATATGTGTTCCCAATTTAGGGAATTCATTATCCACATCTTCTCTTGAAACAAACCCTTTTTTCTAAAGATATCCTACTAGATGTGAATTTTGAGGATCTTCTTGTGGATTATGTCTAGCAGGAATGTTGCTTTGGAGTAAATCATCCTTGAGTCTTCTCAACTCCTTCATCTCCTCCTCTTGTTGGGAAATTTTTTCTTCAAGATAAAGAGACTGATCTTCCCTAGTAGTAAAAGGGGACATGATTTGACCTTTACCTTTCCCTTTGTTTGGTTTCACTCAGAGGGGTGGAAGTTAATTGTTCTAGGGAATACCTAGATTTTGGGTAAGCCTTTGATTTAAAGTAAGAAAACAACCTTCATTTTCTTCAATGTGTAGCATATTCTGTATAAAAAACTAATCCTATGACTCACCCTAACTAGACTCATTTTCTTGAGGATATTCCATAATGGCATTAATGACATTCAATAAATCATAATGCATCAATGAAATTCTAGGATTATCTTTGTGAGATATCCTTGTTCTTCGTCTACCACGAGACTTTATTCTCTTATTTTTTGGTTCCAATTGAATTGTTTGCTAGGAATTAATCTGAAGGGAATCCTTGGATAGATCCATTGTACGTTCACTTTGTGGATTCGTACCTCTTCAGGAAAAATGACTTCCGATGAGGAGGGGATTATGGATTTAAAAAATCCTGTAGCCGTATTGGATTGGTCTCTTCTTATTATTTTTACTTAACCCTTCGGACTCTGTATGTTTACTCTAGAGTTTGGGTTTAAAAAGTCCAATCCAAATAGGTTGGGATGGTTTTTGAACTGCTATGGATGATATCACCACAACTTCTCTTCTGATTTTATAAATTTTGGTCCATAAATTGGCTAGTTTTATTATCCAACACCCACTTAAAACACCTATTTCGAAATACCGTTGTGCTATTTCATAAATTTTTGCGATATGATGGCTGGAATCCTCTAAGAGGGAATCATGCTCGAGGTTTTTAGATTCTTGATACAAAATCATCTCAATATATTTCTCTATTTGGGCATAACTTTGGAGAAAACCAATCAAGGCCAAATCTTGCTGAGAATCTCTTCAGTCAAGAAAAAAAATTTGTTTGCTTTAGTTTTTATAGGGAAATAACATTTCATGAGACCATTTTTGGCCGGCATTACTGATTTTGGAGTGCGGTGAAATCCAATGCTCCATGTGCACCCCATACCCTGATATGAACCCCAGGTGGGGTTTCCGCAATCAATTATCACAGCCTATTTAATGCATTTATACATGAACATTAAATGGCCTCCTCTTACTTCTTGATATTTTGAGGTCAAGAAACCTGGAAAGATGCCAAATTAGTTTTTCACTAAAACCATTCTATTACTTTGAAACAGATTTGATATTCATCATATAATAATTATTGGATTTTTAAATGATGAAAATTCTTCCATAGGATGAGGCGGATATCCTAAATGCAGTCTTATACCATCAATTCTAGAATGTTGTATTGAGAGGTTACCAAAGGCCAGACCATGATGGGTATTTCACCCTTATCTAGTTGTTTTCTCATATTAAGCATATCCTCTTCTTCTTTTTCTATAGGTTTCTCAACATGGTCTGACCAATGTGGATGATTCTTGACTGTCTTATCATAATAAATGAGATCATTTGATGTTTCCTCTATTATTTTAGAAGGAAAATGACCCAAATGAGTCTTATAGAATGATTTTCTCATTAGGTTGTCTTATAGTTGAGAAAGTATTTTACCTTCCAGTAATAAGACATCAAATATAACAGGCCTTATGTTTGCAAGTGCCTCAAGATATGAGGGTTTTATCATCACTACCTTGTTAGTTGGAAAATGTTTATGAAAATGTGAAACACTACTGTGGAGAGGACATTCACAACAAAATCCATCATGGGAAAGATCACCATGGTGGATTACATCAAAGGATAAATACTCTAGCTCCTTTGTCTTCTGGCCACATGAAGGGTTTTCATGGATCTCATCCAAAGATAGGTTCTCTAAATTGGATTAATGTTCATGAAGAAAGCATTCATGATGAAGTATACCATTTGGAATTTAATAATTAGTATAACTGATCCCATAATTTGGTAATGGGACGGTCGTACCTTGAGTTGCAATAGATAAATGTCTAAGGGTTTCAAGAAGTCCTACATTAAGAGGATCCAGATCGCAGATCGACTCTTGATTCTTCAATTGTGACTGGTGAGACTTCTTCTTAGACTCTCTCATACATGTAGTTAGGGCCAATTACATGGAAAAATTGTTTTCTTGAGAAAGTGTATGTGCCTTTTTTTGGACTGGAAGTCATAACAGACTAATTATCTACAATTAGAACGGGTGTTGGTGCTTGATCCAGTTGTCCATATGATATGGATGAGTATGGACCATTACCCCCTGGACTGAAATCGTGGTGTGTATCTACATTGGTATAGCATGTTGATGAGTCATCCTAGGTGTGGGGACAAAATTATGTGTCTGTCCCACTGGTACTACTATAGTTATTGTTATGATATTTTTGAATGTTTCCAAGATATGAGAAGGAATTTTAGTCCGCCCTTTCACCATTTCCATAATGTGTTTGGTAACATTAACAGCTGGAACTAGAATATAAATCCACTCCGTATTTCTATTAGGTGTATGTAGATTCTCATGTCCTCCATTTACTATTAACGAATATTTATAGTACTTGTGTATGGGGGTAGAGAGTTGATTCTGCACCAGGTTTGTAGTATTGATGGATGCCGGTAGGTGTATGTACCCACCGACCATTTTCAACCAAGAATGGTTGACAAACATCTTTCAATTCTGACATATGAGACTCCTAGAAGTCTTGGTGAGCGCAGACAAGTGCATGTTCCTGCTTACAAGTTTCTACTACAATTGGTTGACAAGCTTTCTTGAATGAAGCCATATAAATCTACTAACTGGCTGAAATATTGTAATTGAACGAGTTTCACTAGATGAGTCTTCTGGCTGGCGGAATTAAGGTGGATGGGTGTATGTTCCAGTTTTCTATTTTTCATCAATGTGGGTAGACAGACTTCTCTAGAGGGGGGAAGGTAGAAACCTACTCCCTGTTGGCTGGTTTTTGTCCTCAGAAATTCGTCTTGCATACCTAGGTTTTAGGGACATGGTTCGGACAACCAAATATAACACCCTCATCATGTTGAGGGTTTTCTACTAGGAAACATTAGTGGTGGTGATTGTTGGCATGATCCCTCAAGATGGACCTTTATGTCATTGGGAAGAGGCCATGGAAGACCTCTTGGATGAACTCCCTAGAAGAGGGGATGGATTGGTGATTGTGTTCTGTTGATAAAATCATGAAATGGTTGAATGTAGTTGTTGTAACCATCTACTTATGAAAAACTAGTCACTGTTGACCAAATGACCAGGGGTTACTCTTGATTTATAGGGATTTTCAAGCACCCTCCATGTTCAGGATAATACCATGTTGATGCTACTCTCAGACAAATTCATTAAAGACCCAACGTTGAATATGATGAGTTGGGGATGAAGTACTTCGAGTAGATAGTGATCTAGATTGACTAGTAGTCGGGGAATTCATAGGTGGAAACTTGTAGGAATCCATTTAGAATGATGGGAGTTCCTATAATGAAGTGTTGGGATATATGAAAAATACAACCAACGAACCCTATTAAAGTAACATCTTTTTAATGAACACATGCATGATTGATTCCATTGTTTGGACCTCTTTATCAATTTATTAGGTCTTGACAGATGGGTAACACTATCATCTTGGTCAGGGATTCATGTTGGGTTCACCATTTTTTGTTTCCCACAGAATGTGTGTTCAGATTAGGAATCTCTAATTATTGATGGTTTCAATCAGATTTATTTTTGGAACAGGAAACTTCCAATGGTTCTATATCCAAAGGGACCTACTTTCCAAAGATGTAAATTCGTTAGGTTTGTTGACGTACGACGCTTAAGAACTCATATTGGTCGAGAGGATGGGTGGTTAGGCTCATCACATCCTTTTGGGTGAATTATTTCTTACTTTGGGACTATCTTATAGATTTAAGTTATGTTTATGAATCCTTATTAATTTACTAAGTAAAATGTAGGTTTCCCTTGTGATTTTCAACCAATTATTTAGCATGTTTGATCTTTAGAATCATCCGTATGTATTCTAGGTTCTTAATCAATGGATATATATATATATATATTTCTGGTTCTCGATTAATGAAATTCTCTAAAATTCTACATAGAAATTATTTATCCATTGTTACAATGATGTTGGTTTTTTAATCCACTAAGTGGAGAACTTGGAAATTTATGGTCATCCAGGTAGACAAAGGTTGTTTTGATGTTGGGATCATAAACATAAATGGGATACCAGTATATCCTAGTGAATGGAATTGAAACCATCATAGTTTTGTTCCACATAATGGGATACATCATACCTTTTATGGTCATGTGATAAGGACCTAATCATAATGTTTAATGTCAAGTGGTAAGGAAATCCTAGACCGAAGATGCCTAGTCAAATATTGGTGTGGGACATAAACCTAATTATCCCAAGGAACATGGAAAGGATATAGGTTTCCATGTTGGATTATAGATTTCTAGGAATGTATCATAGAAAGAACAAGGTTGATTTAGAGTGTTGGGTTTCACCTTTCGGAGGCTTCCTACATATCCCACTTGGATGGGAATCAAATCCCACCTAGTTCAGTATGTCTCGTAGGGTAGTATACCCCTTTCAGAGAAATATGTTGGGGGATTACTCCTAAATAGGATTCCCTTATAACAAGGTCTATGAGAGATATTTTAACTCATGGAGATTAAATGGGGACCTAATTCAGGGATTACATATAAGGAGGATGCCCAGATTAAGGGAAATATGGTTGGACTCTCAAGGAGGATGTCCATTGAGCTTGGGCCCTAGGTGAAGGCTTCCCAAGTATCCCAAATATGGTGGGAATCAGATTTAATATAGTTCAATAAGTGAGGTTGATTGTGACAATGTTGTTATCATAAAAAATAGCAAGACCACATGAGTCATGATCATTTTGAGAAACAATAAGATGTGAAAGATTCAACAGACCACACACATTCTATTTCATTTATGGGAGAAGATGAACATACGGTAAAATAAACGATGGACAAGATGGATGAGGGTGCATAGCAATGAACCTTTCAATGTGAAATTAATGTGAAGTTCATTGGGTATGATCTGAAAGTATAGGGGATTACTCTAAAAGGGATTCACTAAAATTGATCCCAATAGAAGAGGGTGACTTTTCATTAGTCGAAAAGAAAATTAGTTGTGAACCGTACCTTCCCTCCTAGGGAACGAGGCTTGAGGTTTTAGATAAAAGGTAAAAACATGGACTAAACCCTAATTCTATGAACCCTGAACTCTTTAACACTATTTCTGGGAGAAGAACCCTTGTGAAATTGGAGATAAAACTCCACAAACATTACAAGAACCCTAGCATTCCAATAGGACATGTATGGGAAAACTCTGACTGTAGAGATATAAATCCAAATAGGAGACACACATGTGTGACTTTCCATAAGGTTCTGTAAATCAGGAGGTCTTGGTGGAGGTCTCAAAATGATCCCTTTCAAATAAGGGATCCAATTAATAATATGCTCTCCCATGAATGGTTTTGAATAAGGCTTCATGAAAGGCTTGATGAAGCTGAAAAGGCGATGTGAACCAAAGAGGGGCACACAAGTCTCTGACATGAAAGAAGGATTGGGTTACCTAATGTCACCTTAAGTGATGAAAAACCTAGAGGATAAGACTTGGATGTAACTTTGTGCAATCCTTCATGAGTCTTCATAGGTATTCCCAGAAGTGGGGTACTCAAGTTCCTTTATATGGAATGGAGGGTGAGCAAGTGTTATTGATTCAAAGAGGCTGGCCGGTTTGGGTGCACAATTGTTATGTATTTCACACACTAAATAGTCTTATGTCCTATGATCCTACTTTAATCACATCACCTTAGGTATTAAAGAACATAATAGGAGGTTATGGAAGACTTGGAAAAAGCACTTGGGAAACTAGAGAAGCAATTGGGATTTGGAAGAAAAAATTCATACAAATGAAGACTCCATTGGTACATTTAATGGAAAAAATAGGACCGTGGGTGAATCAGAGATATGTCTCTCAAGTTTCCTACCCACTAAAATGGTGGAACCCAAGTAACATTGCATGTCACTAGTGATTGGGATTAACTTGAGAAATACACATTTTATGACTTTTCAAATCACAAACTATTCATTTATTTCCCCTCTTTTTTTAAGGAATTTACATTTGTCAAGTTTTCATCAATGTGATAGAACATAGTGTTAAAGGGTACTTAGGGAAAAAAGTTGCTCCATACCACGGCGGTTGTGCCCCCACACCTCTGTTTGGATCAGTTCTAGGCTACGGTCCCAGCCCTTTAGGCTGGTGCCTTCACTACCATCACTAACCCCAATGAAAAATACAGAGTCACACCATGAACTTTTCTATCATTGTTGAAAATGTTTTTCAGAGAAGTGAATTGAACACATTTCATGGTGTCAACATTCCTTATCCATAATATAAGTTAATGACCCCCATTTATGATTTTTATATACCATTGGTGTTATTCTACAACCCATGGCTTATTGGAGGCGTGTTTCAGGGATCATTATCTTTCTTTCTTAATTTCAAGACCAGGAGGGGTACTTATGGAGGGAGGCAGTAAAAAAAGTGGTATCAGAGATAATGATTTTGAGGTAGGATAGAGTAGGGAGTTAGGAATTGTTGAGGATACATGGGTTGGTAGGGAAATGGTATTAGCTGTGTTTAGTAGGTTCTATAAACAAGGGATACAAGATATAACATAGGATTTTATGTGACCCTGTGATTTTTTGGAAGAATAATGATATTTACTGATCTTTCTAAGAGAAGTGATGTTACGTGAACGGTAAAGACCAAGGTAATGATATTTCCCTATGATTTTACATGCATGTTTTTGAATATGGACAATAATGGTAAATAGGGTTGAAATAAATAAATTTACATTACAATGTTTTATTTCATGGGTTTAGGAGTTCTTTATATTTTTTCATTTATGGATATTGATATTGTTCAATGTCCCAAACAGGTTCACATTTAAGATGTTCGAAATGATGTTCCTATAGATCATCGTAGAATGGAGGTCAATGACGACGACATTAGGAAGATTATACTTCTAGTGTTCTAGTACCATGGTCTATAAAAGTAAAAGGTCTCTATTTATTATTATGAGATAGATTATTGGATTTGGGAGTTGTATAGAGTCTTTATTTCAATTCTTTATTGGATTGATAACTAATTTTATTTAGTTGTGACAGTGCTATTTGGGTAAATTTGATAGTGGTTGATTTGGTTCCTTAGTGATCATGTAGAGATAACTATTTTGTCAAAGAAATTAAGGAATATTTTTCATGATTATTTTCTATATTTGATTGCTCATTCATATTTTCTATAGGAGATTCTTACCCCTTGATAGTGGAGTTCCAATGTGTTTGAGTTTATCACTTGATACATGAACCACTTATGTTATGATAAGGTATTATTCCAAATTATGAGGCAAGGGAGAGACATTTTGAAGATGAATTTCCTATAATGATTTTTTCCATCTCACTCCTCTTATGTTTAATTCATATTACACGGGTTTATTAAAGGAATTGGGCCTTGAGTGGAAATTTTCTAATATTAATCCATCAGAACTTAAGAGTCATCAATATTTTCCTTGGATATGAGTTATGACTAATTATTATTATCCTAGTCAAATAAAAGAGTTTTAGACTGTAAAGAATAGGTTTAAAACATCTTAAAACAACATCACCAGTGCAAGAAATTATCAGACCCCTACCAGTGGTGGGAATAATTTTATTTTATTTTAGAGGCCATGCCCATCAAAAGAAAGAGTGCCAAACCTTTCTCAGTATTCAACATGTGGATAGTGTCAAATTCCAGGAATTTCCATTGCCTTAGTTATTTCCAAGGATGTAACTCTAAGATGATCCAATTTATGATTATGTGAAGGGGCATGAGGTGGGAAGAGGACAAACTCATTACATCCCTCATAAGCTAGGATATCTGATAGAGCATGGCAATGGAGGTTGTCTCCATTAGTTACCGATAATCCGTGGAGAATGATATGGTCAGATATATGATTTAGTATTTCCATTTAAATGCGTTTCAAACATCATGTGAGTTATTATTTACCTATTTTGACTTGGTTTTATACCTTACTTGTTTTAATAGATATGAATTCCTTTTTTTTCAACACTATTATTACATGCTTTGGGACTTTAAGTGAAGAGGCTTCCAATTAGTTGGTATTGTATATGATAATTTTAGATTGATCTAGCCTATTCAATGTGTGTATAAACTTTGAATTAGTTCTAGGGAATCACCACCCTTGTGGAAAATTCTTATTCTTAGAGATAAAGATATATAAAATAATAATTTACATGGATTGGATATATTTTTGATAGACTGTCTTGGATTACTTCTATAGGTATGTCATTTTATATAATGTTGATGGAGGCCGTATAGTATTGTTTGGTGAGAGAGACCCTTAGATGGGTCAGAGAGATATTGCGTATTTATCTTCTTTTATGGCCAGTATGATGCTTAGATCTACATAATATCATCCAGTGGTGCTTTATAGGGTTTTCAAGAATAACCTAATTTCCTAACCAATGTGGTTATAATGCTACCCCCTCGATGAGAGATAATGTGTGGGAATGTTTTTCAACTATGTGTTTATACAATATAAATGTATCTATATATGATGTACCCTTTTATTATATGAACGATACTAATTCAAATTTATGATATCCTATAGAGAGGATTCATCTTTCCAAGTGTGTCACCTTGGGGAGATCCTGTTATATTTGTAATAAACGAAGAAGGGAATATAAAATTTTGTGTTAATTAATATATTTTTATTCAATTGATGGCGAAGAACCACTTTTTTCCCTTAGTTTAATAACTTATTTTAGTTTTTGAATGAAGCTAGATGGTTCTCAAAGATCAACTTGTAGTCTGGATGTCATCAGATATAAGTAAATGATGAGGATATATAAAAGGATACTTTTAGATATTATGATAAGAATAATGAGTTATTTTTCATGTCCTTTGGAGTTATGAATGCTCCCACTATGTTCATGGGATTTATGAACGCAGTGTTCCATGTGTTTTGGACTATTTTATACTGGTCTTCATTGATGAAATCCATGTGTGATTTGGTTCAGATCCTAAAGAAAAACTACAAGCTGTGTTGGGTGTTATTATTATCCTTTTCCATTTGAGAATATAAAAAAGTGTGAGTTATAGGAAAGGGAGGTTTGATTATTAGTGAATTCCATATATTATAATGTATTTGCACTTGATCAATCAAATATTGAGGTGATTGTTTTTGGGGATTCCCCCACGAATTTTGTAGTGGTCTAGAGTTTCCTTAGGCTTGCTGGTTGTTAGAATATTCTTATGCCCAACTTCTATGGGATTTAAACTCCTATAATATCAATGATTTGAAAATATTATATATTATTTTTGAATGACTAGTGCCATTACCCTTTCAAGTATTTGAAGGAGAATTAGGTCGGCACTCCGGTTCTTCATCTTTCGAAGGATGACATTGAATTCAATGTTTATTATGAATCTTAATATATAATCAGGGGTTGTCTGTTGATATAGAAGAGGGAGGTTATATCATAAGGGTATCAATAATAATTATCACATGTATATAAATATTCATCCAAATATCTTGAAGTTGTTGAAGTTGTTTTCTCTTCAAATTTTTTGTGACACTAACTTATAGGTGAGTACTTTTTCGTTATCATAGATCACAAATACCTAAAGTATTTCTCTTATTGGGTTAATTGTATTTGAAAAAATGATATTAGATGAATTTATAGAAGGATTATGATTTCAATATTTTATTTACACATGGTAAAGGTATTTTTGTGTAAAAAACCTTAAGAAAAAAATCATATGATGGTGTTCTATATGAATATGGAAAATCATGGAGGTTAATTTAAGAATTAGATTTGAATCAGCATAATATGGGAGTAGTTTATTTTAAGGCGTGTATTTATTAGAATAAAGTCTATTATTCCATAGTGAAAAAAGTGGAGGATTCTAAATTAAGGGATACAGAGGTAGAGGATTGGTGTTGTGGAGTTATTTGCAGCAATTATATAGAGGGATAATCTAAGGATAGTCAACATCATGGGATATTTCTGGGGAATATTTTTCCTTACATCAGCATGCATGACGTGGTGCTTCATGAGATGCAAATTTATCATTTGGTAGTATTTACGTATTTAAAAAAGGTACATCATACTTTGGGAGGCATGTTTTGGTGGTCCTGTATGAAATTTTTAGTTGCGGAGTTTGTCTCCTGGTGTTTTGATTTCCAAAGGGCGATGGTTGAGTACCGTGTTCCTGATAGTTTTTATTAGTTTCTTGATATTACTCAAGGGAATTTAGAGGAAATATAAATAGAGTTTTCCACTATTCTATCCATATCTCAATGTGGTCATGATGTTATATGGGAGATCATAGATAAATTCACGATGTCATCTCACTTGTTAGTGATCAAGGAGTCCAGCACATTGAAGGGTTTGGAGTTAGTATCTGGAGGATATAATGAGGCATCATGGGGTTCCAAATAGGACAATATTTTATGATGATCATCATTTTACCTCAAGGATGTAAAGAGGTCCCCAATGTAATTTTGGATCTAAACCATTCCTTAACACTTTTATTCATTCTCTATGGATGATCAAACACAATAAACATTCCAAAAAATAGAGAACATGTTTCACGCATATATTCTGAATTTTGGAGTTTGGTGGCTGAGGAACCTACCCCTAGTGTAGTTTTCTATAAAAACATCTATAAATACATTATCGGTATATCACCATTAGAATAACTATATGACTGACCTTTTTGGTCACCATTATCTAGGACCATGGTTGGATAATCAACTCTCCTTAGTTCAAAATTGGTACAAAGCATGACATTGAATATACATGTGATCCTAAAGTGAATGAAGGTGGAACAAGATCATCATAAGTTATATTCAAAACATTGGAGGAGTATCATGGAGTAAAAAATTGGATATCACTTGTTCCTGAAGGTGTAACCTCATCATGGGATATCAAGGTTTGGTTAAGGGAGTAAGAGTTCCCCCAGGTTCATTTGACATATTAAGATTTTGGATCATATTAGAGCTATTGTACACTATTTATAACAACCCTTATAGATGAGATGGATTTATGAAATCTTCCATATATCACAACATCTCTAATATCTCTATGATGATTATCATTCCATAAATTGGATAAGAATATATGTTGAAGAGGGTTTGAACATTGATTAATGACCTATTGAGATTTCAAACCATCAAGAGTGGGCATTATGAAAGAATGTAATTTCCTTGGTTCGTGTCCTATAATGACACAATGGTCTAGAAGAGAGAACTTTGGAGTTAGATTTGAGATCAATATCAAGAGTTGTTTTGATGCCTTGTTTAGATCATTTTAAGAAGATATGTTTGATGTCGTGTTGTTTTATGAGATAGTTTCTCTTCTTTGATGTGATGTGTGTTTTTTTCCATTCCCTTATTTTAAAGCTACCTCCCTGGAGAGTGTGTTTTGATATTGTTTATTGGTGACATTTAATGGTTATACACATTGTTTTTTGGATTTGTTTGTTGTGTTCTTAGTGTAGCGAGATCCATGACAGGTATCTTACAGGGTGGTCGATTATTTCTATTCATTTCTATATACTTCCCAATTTTTTTAATTACAGAGGATCAGAATTGTTTAGTAGGTATCTAATAGAAGATCCCAGTGATGTTTTTCATGTTGTGTTGAAAATTTAGTATGGTTTATTTAATTATAATTAATTCTATATTATTAATTTTTATTTATATTTTCAAATTTGGACTAAGTTAGATATAATACAGATCTATTAAAATAGTATGTATCATTTATAATTAACATGTATAAATAAAAAATAATACATATCATCTATTTTTATGTGATTATATTTCACTAGTAAATTAGTTTACATATATAAAATATTATATATATATATATATATTAGGTTCTTTTAAAACAATGAAAAACATTATGTTATAAAATTCAATACACATAGAGACATATATAAAGAGTTGAATATCAATTTTTATATATTTAATTATTAAATAATAAATTAATATATATATATATATAATTATATATATAAATATATAGTTTTAATTTTTGAAAAAAATGTGAAATTTAAAAAATATTTGAATGAATTGATTGGGGAGAGAATTATTTAAAAAAGAGAGAAAAGCGGGTTATTAACACATATTACAATTTTAAACAACGGAATTGTTTCAAAAAATTGAAATGTGGTTTCCTTTTATAATATTATATAATTAAAAAAACAGAAAGTGGGTTTTTTAGTATTTTCAAATTAATTAGAATGTTTGGAATAGTTTTTTGGAAAATTCCATTTAAAATATATATAAGCATTTTATTTAAAATGATATTTTCTTATTATTATTTTATCTTGTTATTCCTTCTAGGTAGGGTGATCCAAACCTCTCCCTTTGATTCATTTTAATTCCACGAGATCATCAAAGAATCCATTTTTCAATTATATTGAGGCTATTGTGTGTTTTCATACCAACATGTGATTATATTTTCCTATATTTTTTTTTCACAAAAAGGACATAAATATTTACCATGTATGGGAATTAATTTATCTCTATTTATTTTATGTTAAAGTGTGTTCATTCATGATTTATATTCCATGATTAAATAGATGTGATCGATATAAAAATATAACAATTTCTTAAATTATCAAGGAGAGAGGAATATATTATCACAAGATATGGTCTTATTTGTTTATTTAGAAAATAAATGTATGAAGAAGAAATTATCATCACTAATTACAATATAATTATTTTTTTAATAATTATTAGATAATAAAATTCTGAAGGGGAGAATTTATTATATATTGTAATATTGTTTTTCCAAGAAATTTTCTAGATAGTGCATGAGTTTAATTTTTGGTGTATTTTATTACATCTCGGTATTATCAAATGTGTTTTGAAATGGGTAAACAACTCAAAAATTAATGAAAATAAGGAATGAATATATACATTTAGTTTTTCATCTGAATAAAATGACATAAAATGATAAGCCTGACTTTGTACATGGTTATCATTATTGAAAGACTTACATCATGACCTCATGCATAGTTATTAATAAAAAAATATAGTTTGTTCTATATCTTATGATGATAATGATGTCTAGAAGAATGAGAAATATTTAATTAAAACATTCAACAATATTATCACTATACATATAAACATTTGAATATTTATAGAGGATGAAATTGTGTATAATAAATTAATTAATTCAATATGTGAATTAAAATGGGTTTTCACAGAAGATAAATCTTTGAGGAAAATTGAGCACATTCTATCTTATGAGAGGATTAAAATCCATGACTTCATGAACATATATGAAATTTTTTATTTGTGAAAAACATATAATAAATATATATTAAATCCCTTGGATAATTAGATCCTTGTTGTGACTTGATTATTCTATTTATAACTTGATATGGTTGGAAACATTTGAGGAATAATGGGATGTGATCTCGGGGATGTACTAATGGTCGATGATGGTGATGCTAAGACAAATTGTACTATGTGAAATGGGGTTGGAATGACACTATGGTGGCTAGGATAAGTTTTTATCAAGGATTTATCAATGATATATTTAGTATTAGTTGATGCCTTTTAAATGGCCAAATGGATAGATGTTATTTATATATTGTTTTTCTAGCTGCTTGTTTTAGTTTGATGTTATGCACTACAAGTGAATACATTATTGACCATTATAACATATAATTTTAATTGGAGGTTATATATTGGATAAAATATATTATGAAATATATATACAAAACCTACATAATAAAAATGTTTTGATTAATTCTTAGGGAACAAGCACTCATTTTTTAATAGATATTTTATTGATTTTTATGTGAAAATATTTTAATTAATTTCTATAAAGATTAGAAATTTTATTTCATAAAAGGGTATAATTTATTTAATAATAATATCAAAATCATATTAAAGTGATTTTTTATTATTATTCTGAAAAGATTTATTTTCCAAAGAATAGTGAAAAATACTATTTTTTTTAGAAAATTGTATTTTTGATTCAAGAATTTACAAAGTATAAATTTATTCTAAAATGGTTTCAATTTAAAATTAGTTATATTATATTTTTAATAATCTAATTATTTTTATTATAATCAATTTTATCAGTTAATTTTTTTGAATTTTTTTTATAATTCAAAAGGATTTTTTTGAAAAGTTGTTTCTTTACATTTTTATCTTTAATTGTTTTCTTCCACATTTAGAAAATCAATATTTGAAAATTAATACCATATTTATTAATATGTGGTTAATATTTAGAAACTATGTTCATTTTATTTTTTGTCATTATGAATACAAACTTTATTAAATTTTATCACATTGGTAAAGTGTAAATCAGGTAATTTAGGTTAAAAATATTGAGATTATCCATCGAAAATCAACACAAAACTTGATTTATTTAATTTTATGGGAGTAATTCATCCGTACACATACTAAATTAGAATATTTTTAATTTTTGTATCATTTTCCATTAGTAATGACATTTATTTTATTTTAAGTAATGAATATTCCAAAATATCACTCTGTTGCTTTTAACATCTTTTATATGTTCACATAAGGATAAGAATAAGTTACATAGGAATATAAAACATTATTTTGAACATAATTTATTTATTTTTATCAGGGTAATTTATTTATAATTTTTTGTAAAGTAATAACTCTATTAAATACTTACGCAACACCAACACAATATTTATTTAAATCATTGAAAATATAAAATAAATGGATTAAAAAATATTAAAAGAAACAAAATTTTGGTAAATTGTTATGTTCATAATTTTTTATATATAAATATAACACATCAGTGGTTTTTATGGTAATATATTCTAAATACATATTTTTATTCATGTTTTTAAAGTCAAATTTAATGAATAGTGTAAAAAATGGCAATAATGATATTTTATGAACATAATATTTTAATAAATTAATTAGAAATCATAAAATCATTGAATTAGTTCAAGAGAGATATAATATGGTCATAATATTTATAATTGTTTGATTTATGATCCAATTTTCTTTATATTGTAACATTCTTGACCCTTATATGATATAAAACATTAATGTTGTGGTAATTACCAAAACGGTTAAGAGGGGTTTAAAAAATATATGGTTAGGGATATAACTAGAACATGTAAAAATTTTATTGTATAATGGAATTTATAATAATCCTAATATTATCATCTAATTATATCAATTTTTAACAAATTGGGAGTTAAAAATAAAATATATTAATTTAATAATTTATGAAATTCCAAGAATGTCCCTCCCCTCCCCTATAAAAATACATCATTCTCTCTTTCATTTACGCAATTTTTAGAAATATTAATTGAATAAAACTAACCCATTTGTATTATAAATATCCATATCCATTTTTATAGGTTTTTCTCATAAAACATTCCAACCTTAGGTCCCTTAATAAGAGATCTAAAGGAAGTTTACTAAAGAAGAGGTAATCATTATTACCAACCCTTTCAAATTTATTTTTCTTTATATTTCCTATAAATATAATATAAGAATCCTAAAATAATAAATCCAGAATCACCAATATACTGAGATTTTATAAATATTAGTGGACTACTATATTCCATCTCCATTCCATTCCACAAAATGAAAATAATATCACTCATGCATACATATAGCTTACCATCTCCACATAACATTATAATTCATTTTTCATCCCCACTTTACATGGATGGTTATAAATATGGAATTGATGAATATATATTTATGTATATAATATTTTTGAAATAATAATACTTCTTTAGTTATAATATAATATCTACCTTCTTACCTTCATACCCGTTGGAACATGTTTGTGTTTCTTGTGCCCACGTTTGGACTAGCACCTGCACAAAGCGATGTGATTAATTTTTAAATTTTATTTAAATGGATTGTAATATAAATATATTAAATGAATATATATGATATATATAAAATGAAAATTATTATACATATTTTATGTATTATTTACTCTTATTTCATTCCATCTAACAAAAACTGAAAATTAATTTTTTGTGTTTGAATGGCCTACCGTCTCCTTAAACGATGTAATTGATTTTCCATCCTCTAACTTCTATGAATGATTATATATATATAATAAATATATATGATATTTAAATCATTTTTAAAACGTTATATATGATGGAATCATAATCAAATTACTATATATAGATCTTTTGTGATAAAATAAGCCTGAGAAAACAAAGCATTTAACACCCAAAAATGATAATAATGAAATATTATTAATAAATGGGTGGTAAGATGTTATAATATTATCATATATGATATTATAAATATAAATAAAGTTCTCTTATAAATTTGTAACATGTTTAAAAATCATTTTATGGGTAGTTAACGCTTGTCCAACTAAGGGGAAACAAGTGGTTATGAGTTTCTAAACTCAATTTCCTTTCATTGGGTTATATCACATCTTAAATGACTCTATTATGTCAAGATTATGTGTGAAATAAAAAAATTTTATTTATTTTTAATTTATTATTATATAGAATGGATTTTCATTTTTAACACATAATATCTTGATTTACTAATTCTTATTTCAATGATATGATCTTTGTGAGGTATTTCAAGTCAATTTACACTCTTTTGAGACATATTTTTTCTTATGAGAAAATTTATTTTTATGTGGTTTATATAGTACCCATTTTATATATTTGACATTAATATATTTTTTTCTTAACGATTAATGATTTAAGTCCAGTTACTATTTAAAGATGAATGTTTAAAAGAGGATCCAATCTTATTTCCCTTTTCGATCTAGTATAAATTACTTCCATGTCCATAATTTTCAGAGTTTTTTACCGAAGTCAAATTTATGAATCAAATTATTTATTATGAAAATTTTAATTTATCTTTGACAATTTAAAATGATTTAAAATAACTTTCCTAAATTTTTATAAAAGGATCATTTTCAACCTTATCATAAAATGTCAAATGGAATCTTTTTTTAAAGTATACAAAATTAATGGATTTTTCCACATCTATTACCATTTCACACAGTTTATATAATTATACATGGTTTCCATGAAATTTAAAATGAAAATATTTGTGAAATATATTTTAAAAGTTTCAATTTAATCTACATATATTCTTTAAAATACTTCATTTAACTATAAAATACCATTTTATAATGAATTTATTATCATATATCATCCCATGATTATTTTTTCAGTCATTTAATTTCTATTGAAACATTGAATTTTTTATAATAATCACATATTAGACATTATGTTTATTTAAAATATATATATTCTTTTTATCATAGAAATGATTATTTCATAAACTTTATACCATTTCTACAAAATAAATTTTACATTGAATGTTATATGATTGATTAGGGTAATATTGATATTCCGTATAATTTATTAAATACAGATATTAATTGATATATAATATTTTTTCTTAATTAAATTTATCATTAAATAATTAAGTAATGAATTGGACATGTAGTAATGGGCGGAGATAGGAATTATATATCCCCTCGAAGCATTGATAGGTCTATTGAGAGAATCTAGTTGGATAACCTTATTAAATAGTTTTTTGGGTATATGCCTACCCATAGTTTAATCTTTCTTACTTTTAAGGAATTTATGATAAAGATATCAGGATGTTTGAGATTATGATGTATAATGTGAAAAAATCACTTTATTGAGAATTCGATTTTTATTATCTATGAGATTACAACATTGATGTCATGAATGGATGAATTTAATGATAAAGTTATTAATTAAACCGAAGATTTTTTTTAGTTATTTTTGTTACCATATTGATTATGAATTATTTATTCATGATATATTCTATTTTATGTGACCCTTAATGTGTCTTTAGCACACTATTTTTTTGTTTTTCATTCCCTAGGACAAGAAGATGGAATTTTTAAATGAGTTTAGGGATCAAAAATATTTACTTTATCTATGTTTTATATTATTTCCAATGTAGTATGGGGATCATGTAATTATATCGTTTACCAAGACTTATAAACTATTTGGTCCTTTTGGATTAAATTCTATGTATTTGGTTCAAATATAATAAGGTAACCATCAGCTCAGGTCATTTGGAGTTTAAGTTGGTATAGTTGGAATCAAAAGATGTTTAGTAAAACATTGTGCACCAGATTTAGGAAAACATATATTATGTAGCATAACCATATAACATAATATAAGGATATGTCTATGTATCAAAAAATATCCTAATGTTTTCGCAATGTAGAGATTGTGTGGTTTTCCTTGTAATACAGACCTCTATGGACACTATGAGTCAATGTGGTTTTGACATAGGTGAATCTTGGGGTAATAATCCTAAGAAAAGAGTTCACATAATATATATAGACTATAATTTTGGGGCACAATGAGTGTGCCCATAATACACACATAGTTTCAAACTATTAAGGGATATTATTGGGTTAATTCACATATTCATTATGAACCATTATAAAGTATTTGAATAGATTATGACTATTAATGGAATAGATTATACCAAAGTTGACTTATTTTGAAAATTAGGTGTGATGATTTAGACATCCAATAAATAGTTTTCATGATTAAGTGGTTTCCTAGTATGATTATTAGTGTTTGTACTATAATTATTGGTTTTAGTATATGGATGGAATAATAAGGAATTATGTTTACACTCAAAGTGATGAAAAATATGGTGATTATGAGAAACCAAATTGGATGATGACAAAAGTGAAATTTATTTTGATTATGCTTAAATAGTTTTTAGGATATATGATTAACAACCTACACCTTAACCGACTCTCATATTCACCATAAGAAGATAAGAATAGAGTTTTATGAAATATTAGGTGATGGATACCATGGAGGAAAGAAATGACAATTTTCTTCATGTATTAAATGTTGAAAGGGACACTAGGATAATATATCAATGGAATGATAAAATGTTTTATGTGTGGAAAATAATAGAATAAATCAAAAAATTGTTGAGGAAAAATGAAGAGTTCTATGGAGGTATATGAAATTCATCCCAAAGTATCCTTTATAGTTCAATGACTTGTGTGTGATGAATATGGGAACTATCTAATCCAATGAACTTATCCAAGGGTTTACTCCTAGACCAAGGAAGGACCTATGCCATTCCAATCATTGAATTATAAGGGTTTAAGTACATATATATTTGTATAAAGAGATGATTGATATTAATAATATAAATGGGATAATAATGTTGACATTAAAATTGGTTAGTGATTTTATTTCGGTCATCTTTGAGAATGTTTATTTTTTTTTGATTTTTTGATATAGTTTGTGATTTTTTTGAGGAATAAGGATTGTGTTAATTTTTTGTAGCATATATTTTTTCATGTGGGTTTAACTTATTATTTATGGATATCATCATTGGTTTATTTCTTTAACATTTTCATAATTTTAAACTCATAAATATCCATTTTGATGTCTTAAGTGATGATATTTTGAGGTAATTTGATACTTTCACTAGGTTTTAGGAAAAATAATATATTAAGGTTTAAATAATCCTTTGATAAGTATATGATTTATTGTTATGTTTATTATAAAATATTAGATAATGGGGTATTGATTATATTTATGGTTAATGGTAAATTCATTGACATGCCGATATTTTTAGAGATATATATGATGAAACTAAGGATTTAATTTTAGGTCATTATCTATATTTGATTCATGATACCCTAGTGAAGTTTACTCTATTATAATATTATATAGTGATTTATCATTATTGTTAATGATATTTTTTAGATTCATCATTGGGATGAAGTATATTTAACCTTTATGTTTAACAAGTGGTTTTATAAGAAAGATTATTTGTGATTAATGAAATTAAATTTTTGGAATATAAGTTAAAAGGCATGATATCACCATTGAGTTTAAAACATTATTTAATACCTATTTAGAACACCCACTATAATATAAATATTTAGTCAAGTAGAAATCATTTCATACATTAATATTCGTATAGATGAAGCATATGGTACATTTTCTATTTAAATTTCCTCATCTTTTACTATTGGTTCTTGTAATATATCTATTTTGAATTTTTAAATAATAGGTGTAGAGCCATGATTTATATTGACCATTTGATACCTTTATAGGGTCTTCATAATATAATCATTATGAGATAGTTATAATGTACCTACATTCCTATCTATTTTGATCCTTATCCCTAATATTTTCCTTTCACATATATGTTTTTTCATTTCAAATATTTCATAAAAATCGCACATCAACATTCATATTTTCTGATCATCCAGTCTAGATATTAATATTTCATCAATAAGCATTAGAAAAACGATGAATGATTCATCTACACATTGATTTTAGCAAAACAAATGGTCAACATTACATATGTTGAAAACATATTCAGCCTTAAAACCATTTTATTTCTAATTCAACTATTGTGGTTCTTTATTTAGGCTATAAAATTATTTCCTCCATTTAAAACCCAAATTCCAATGCCCGTTTTCTGGTAAAACTATTCATTGTTACATGTAAATATCCATCAGAAAATCACCAATAAGTAAATCTATAATAACCAACATACGATAATAATGCATATCTTTTGATGAAAAATTATATAACAATTTCTCAATGGTAGAATGTCTAACTACAGGTGAGAAGAATTATGATAAATATACTCCTTCTTTCTATTGAAACCCATTTACTACAAGATATTTTTTTCTTTTTTATTTTCAACTTATTATACCTTTATCTATTTATCCCACTTGTCCTAAAGTTCCATTTTACGCTCTGAATGTTCAATCATATGACATGTTTATTAAAAATTAATGAATTCATCTCATCATTCATGAATAACTACCACTTATCTATGTCACTAAAATAATATCCCTCCACCCTATTTTTTGGTTTCTCTTGCATATGTTAGGAGTATAAAATTTATATAATCCCCAATCATTTAAAGTGGCCTTTTTTGTAAAGACCCGTAAAATTCAAGGGAATTTTATTCTTAATTTTCATTGGAATTTTACAAGAACGCGGTTTCTGACGGTACCTGATTCCGAGGCCCGGTGTGCCCGGAATCAATTTCTGAAGTTTGGCTCGGGTACGTTCAGTGAATGAACGAGCAGGTTTTTCTAACTTTTGAACCGGTGCTCGGAATTGAAATCTGAGGAAACCAATGAACTCGCAGAGCTGATATTCGCTTAAGGAGACCTTTTCCGAGGTTGTGTTTTATGCGGGATGAGAGTTAGTTTTGGGGGGAATTAGAAATAGTTAAATAAATTGTGGAACACAATTTATTTTTATCATTGTTGGTTATTTCCTCCCAAAGAGAGTTAGAGGTGGGCCCCACATCCACATAACCTCCCTTGGGAGGATAAAGTGTGGTGGGGCCCACACGAGCCCTAAATCTTTAAATCTCCTTAAACTCCCCATTCACTCCACTCTAATTAATTTGACAACTTGTGTTATTAATTAAGATGAGTTACTTAATTTCAAACTTTTGAAATTTAAAGAGGTTAGGATGTGTAAATAAAATAAGGCTTAGACTTATTTTATTTTGGTTGGTTTTTTTTTGCAACCTTGAGACGATTGGGAAGCGTTATTCATCTTTTTCAACCTCGACGAAGAACGCGAAGAACACCGTTCTTCAACGAAGAACTTCTCTGCCGAAGAACACGGTTCTTCTGCGATGTCGTATCCATGACACGATGTTCTTCTTCTGCGTCTTCTCTTCCGTGATGGTTTTACGTGACGAAATCGCCGTCAACGACTTCGAATCCTCGCTTCGCGACGTCGAGGTTCTTTCCCCGCGACGCCCGACCTCCGCGACGCTCGTCTTCCGCCGGTCGTTGACAAACACCGTTCCTGAACTAAGGTAGGGGTTTTATTTTAATTAATTCCGTTCATGATTCTAGTTTGTCGATCTTCGTGGTTTTTGACTATTTGATATCGAATAACGCGAGGGGGCCGGTCCGCACAAACACGGCCGACCCTCCTCTATATTTCATGAATTATTCCTTTGTGGTTGGTATGAGGAAGCGTGGTGTCGTCGCACCACGCGGTTTCATGAGGAAGATATGTGCGGTGTCGTCGCGTCGTGCCATGGGAAGAAATTCAAGGATATGACACTGTCGCGCCACGTCGAAGGAAACCGAGGATGCCGTGGCCGGAACGGGGCCGTGACGGAACAAGGTGACCAACGGCCAGCCAGGACGCCGGTGTTGGAAGCCGGAAGGGGACCAGCCTTTGCAGGTCCCGTTGAGAAGGAACCGGCCGACCAGGTCGGGCCGGCCGGAAAAGGGGAAATATGAGGGAATTAAATTCCCCCAGCCTGCTTAAAATGGCCCCCCATAAATGAGGGGGGGGGGGGCGCGGTTTCACAGGGGGGCAGGCCCCCCCCCCCCCCCTTTGCTGAACGGCTCGGCCAAAGCCGACCCAGACAGCGCGCTGGGCGCGCTGTCCCCAGCCGGACCGGCGCCTAGCCGGTCGGCCAGGCCGGGCCGGTCCGACCCTGTCCGGGGCGGGTCGACCCGGTTCGGGCCAACCGGGGGGTCTCGGGCCGGGTCAGCCCGGGCCCCAAACCCCTGTTACCCAACTGTTTGGGTTCAAATGCCCATAACTCGGGCTACGGATCTCCGAACGACGCGCCTGTTTCGGTGCGGATGTGCGTCGGGTTACGCTATTCCGCCAGGACGCGTTCGCGCGTGCACCCGTCGACCCGAGGGGATGGGCGCGCGGCTTGTGGCCCCGCAGTCCCGCTTTCCAAAGGCGGGCGGCATTCGTCCCTTATTCAGGGGCGTCTTCTCCTTGATCGAAACCGGGATGATGGGGTGTCGGCTCCTCCTTCCGTGGACGTCTCCTCGGAACTCGTCGCCTAATCCGGGTCTCCCTCATAGATTTAAGAATGTTCGTGAATCTCGTTCCCGGTGCCATATCTTCATGGACACCGGTTAATTACGCTGCTTCCGCCCGGACGCTCCAAGGAGTCTGGTC
The DNA here is from genome assembly GCA_963277665.1 of Viscum album. NCBI lineage: Eukaryota > Viridiplantae > Streptophyta > Magnoliopsida > Santalales > Viscaceae > Viscum > Viscum album. The sequence goes on from OY728138.1 coordinate 1,568,264,208, forward strand.
GGGGCAGCAACCTGCGGTGAGGAGACCGGGTGGCTCTGGATGTCGGGGGCGTGTCTTAACACTGCGCCTCTGCATGTCTGCCTTCCGTCCCTAATAGGGCTTCTCGAAGGCATGATGGCCTGAGGCATCCTGCGCTTGGCGCGGGGAACTGTGTTACCTGAGGTTTTCTTCAGCTTCCCATGTTTAACACGGGGTATGCCGCGAGTTTAACATCCAGCGGGGACGGCATCGGACTGATCAACACGAGGAGTGGATCAGATGACAGAACCCCTTGCGGGGAACCTCCGACGCTGGGGCCAGCACATGGGCGGCTTCCCGAGTGAAGTGGAGTGGAATGAAATGGCATGACCCCACCGGGATGTGGAGGCCCGGGTAAGGATCAGGGTGGATGATGTAGTGAGGAGCTTGGACCCCGTAGGGGCTTCCTACGTACCGCGCGTTAGCGCGGATCAAAGTCAGCGTAGTTCAGACATACAGTTTAACGTCATGCTGGACGTCGGCAAGCCGACTCACGAAGAGGTCGAGGCCGCCGGGCGGAGGATTGAACCGAACCACCTCGCACAGAGGGGGATGGAACGGCCGGGTGAACCACAGTTTTACATCATGCTGGACGTTGGCAAGCCGACTCACAAGGAGATTGAGGCTGCCTGGAGTAGGATTGAACCGAACCACCTCGCACAGAGGGGGATGGAACGGCCGGGTTGATCACAGTTTCACGTCATGCTGGACGTTGGCAAGCCGACTCACGAAGAGATCGAGGCGGTGGGGAAGCACAATGGAGATACACACGTGCAGTCCCCCACAGAGGCGGATTCACAGGTGAATCAACGCAAGTGTGAACCCGGGAGGGGTTCACTGATGGACGAACCGACGTAAATACGACCGGGACGACCAGGTGGTGGTCTTGAACCTCGGAGAGGCTTCCTACGTACCCTGTTTAGAAGACAGGGATCAAAGTCCACGTAGTTCGTTCTGTTTGCAACACTCTACCCCCGTGGGAGAAGGCCACTCCAATCCGACATCCCTGCAGAGACGAGCGGGTGGGGGCCACATCCAAACCGGGGGGACCCTGCGTGCGGGGCACGGGATCGGGTGATGCGGACGGTTTAACGTCTTGCCGGACGAAATACAGTTTAACGCCGTGTGTTGAGGACGAAGCGGACGGTTTAACGTCTTGCCGGACGAAGTACAGTTTAACGTCATGTGTTGAGGATGAAGATGCTTGGCAGTTTAACGTCTTGCAGCGCGGACGATGGGGGCCAGGCAGTTTAACGTCATGCAGCTTGGACGTATGCAGTTTAACGTCGTGCAGGACGTGGTGCAGTTTAGCGTCATGTAGGACGAATTACAGTTTAACGTCGTGCAGGACGAATAGCGTACAGTTTAACGTCTTGTAGCTGGGACGAAGTGCAGTTTAACGTCGTGCGGGACGTATGCAGTTTAACGTCGTACAGGACGTATGCAGTTTAACGTCGTGCAGGATGTTGAAGCCACCGATAGGTCCGTGTCACTTCGCGCGAGCCTGGAGGGTCGCACGGGAAGACAACGCACGGTGCGGGCACCCATAGGGGGTCAAAGGGGGCGACCCTGGCGGTTTGCGCGCAAAAGAGGAGCTTTGCGCGCAATATCGCGGGTCGGCGCGCAAATGGGCGGGCTGGCGCGCAATTGGGCCAGCACTTTGCGTGCGGATGATCGAGATTGCGCGCACCGGGCTTCGGATAGCGCACGGGGGAAACGGCTCATTCTTTAATGAATGGCCACTTTGAAAAGGGGGGGGGGGGGGGTGCGCGCAATCGGGCTGGATTGCGCGCACCCGGGGGCAATTGCGCGCAAGAGGCTTCTTTTTCGCGCAAATGCCTTTGAGTGAAGGGTTATTCAAAGGAAAGGAGCCAAAGGGATTGCGTGCGAAGGCGAACCCCGATGCTTTCTTGCGTGAAAGAAAAGAGGTTACCTGAAGATCGGCATTGCGCGCGGAAGGGGTTGGATTGCATGCACGAGAGACCTTTCGAATTCTGGCCACCTTCAAAACGTCGGGGGTCTCCTAATATTTGTAGGCAACCCCGGGAGGTTTGCGCGCGGCTCATCAAAACGTCGGCCCAGCGCATTGCGCGCATCCCGGGAGGTTTGCGCGTGGCTCATCAACTTTGCGCGCGGGTCTCCAAAATTCCGCGCAAGGCCTCCGGGCCCTCCGAAACATGCCTCCGACTCCAAATATGACCTCGCTTTCCGCATCCGGAGCTTTTTTTGGGAACAACGGACTTTTCCGGCGACTACAAAAGCCCCCCCTCGGAATCTGATCGGCGAGAGGTCGCAACGATCGGGTTCCGAGGGAGACGCCGGAATGCCGAAGTCCTTGGCGGCACGGGACTGTGGCGCGCAAAAAAGGGCGTCGGGCGCGAAATTCGCTGCGGTCGCGCAAAGCGCTTTCTGCGCAGCGCGGACCCCGGCCTCGCCTATAAATAGGGGCCATGGGTCCCCCCGTACCGTACACCGGCCTTCCACGCGATAAGCATCTAAGCTCTCGTGCGCGAAATTGCCTTTTCCGGCGCGGAATTCGCCCGCTCGTCGCGCAAACCTGTCCGGAATTCGGCCTGCTTTTGCGCGAACACCCGGGGTTTTACGCGACGGATTTCCCGATTGCGCGCCGTCCACTAGGATTGCGCGCCAACTCTCAAACTTCTCTACCAGCCACGTCCGCTCCCGCACGCTTCATCCCTTTACCCGCACGACTCCCGAAGCTTCTGAGATGGCCGCGAATCAAGGAAATGAGGGGGATGTCGCCACTCGCAGAGCTGAGATGGCGACGAACGAGGAGGTCTACGGAGCCAAGGAGATTGTTTCCAATAATCAATCCTTGTTCGACTTGCTGACGCCGGCCCAGAAGACATATCCACTGTCAGACAACCTGCCGCTCTGGAACTTCGGCATCCTAGATGAGGTTCCAGTGCTAGGGTTCGAGGTTGATGCGCCATGGACCTGGGTGACTCGGGAGGACGAGCTTCCCCGCTATAACATCACCAACAATGGGAATCCTGCCAGGGAGACCAGGCACCTAGATGTCTATGTCCTGAACCCGAGGACGCGAACCATCGCCGGGGGTGAGCCTACTACGGAGAACTCTCCAGCCCTCTACTCGAGCACATATCGCCAGAGTGTCACCGACGACACCAAGGGCTGGCTGAAGGACTGGGACTTGCGATCTGGGGGCAATTTTACCAGTGAGTGGGCCTGGGCGTTCTGGGTACGCCACACTTGCGATCACTTCGCGGAGGAGCTGCGGTACATCGGCCTGTTTGAGGCGGTGTGGACGTCGCAGTTCCACTTCTACCAGCAGTCCGAGCTCGGGCCGGAGCTGTTCACCCACTGGTCCCCGGATACCAACACCTTCCATCTTCACCATGGGGAGGTCGGCATCGGTCTCTGGGACATCCACTGCATCGGAGGTATCCCGCTGGAGGGTTACCAGTATGATGAGTTCCTGCCTCCGAGGAACACCTGGGGCGACAGGTCACGGACTCCCATCCTGACGTGGCATCTGCTGGACCTGGCTACAGAGCGGCTCGGGGTCAAGGACTTCCAGAAGGACATAGCCTACAAGGAGTGGTTCGGCCAGTTCTTGGAGCATGACCCAGCGGTCAAGATGCCAGGCAGGGGGAAGCGGTGCCCGACCGCAGCTCAGAGGAGCCGGAACGGGTCGTACTGGCGGGTCCTGGAGACGGGTGACTACCGCTCATGGGGGTACCACGTCATCGAGACCCGGGACCCAAATGTCCGGTACGTGGCGTTCCTGGCCGCCTTTCTGAGTGGGTGGCTCCTGCCAGTGCGGGACGCGAGAATGGGCGTTCGCCCGACGACACTGGCGATGGTAGGCGCTATGGCCGCCAACAAAAGATACAACCTCGGGGTCCCAGTACTGGCGAAGCTGTATGCCATCCTGGGATGCATCTCACGAGGGGGGTCGCCACGAAGGATCTGTGGGCCCTTTCAATTATTCCACGGCTGGGTGGCTGCTCACCTTGGTGGGTACACGTTTCCGAACGCCATCATTCTTCCGGGCAACGGCCTGTGACCCTCCCTGCTGAACATTGCGGGGGTCGCTCCGATGACCCTAAATGAGGAGGGTGTGAGGATTCGGATTGGCAATCATGCCAATTTCAACTTCAGCCCGTTCCCCACTCCCGTTGTCCAGATGATCGACAACGGGCAGGGTCCGCTGGAGCAGCACGAGTACTTCTTGAACATGCAGGGCGGGGTGCTCGTGGCTCGGATCGACGGGAAGGTGATCTGCGAGCCCTACGTGCCAACTCGGTTCGCCAGGCAGTTCGGGTGCCTTCAACGGATGCCGAAAAGGGTATTCAATGCTGTCCGGGAGGAGACGAACCCTGGCGTCCTTCGCCAGATGTGGCTGATGTTCGCCGCCTTTGGCTCTAGCGACGTTATCACTCTCCCTCCTACCGGGGTCGACGCAGGCTTGGCAACCGAGTACGCCGAACACTAGGCCATCGCGTACCCCGAGGGGCTTCTACGGAAGCCAGTTCGGCGGCTCGAGGTCACCCGTGTGGAGACCGGGCGTCAAGGAAGGAGGCGAAGCGCCGCCACACGGGGGAGAACGGAGGCGCGCCAAACAGCGGAGCCGGCGCGAGCAGGGACTTCGGCGGCGGGCACATCGCAGGCTGCCGCTACGACCTCGGCGCCCAGAGAGGGGGCACGTGCGGTGATCGAAGAGCGGCCCGGGAAGCAGGTAAGGCGTCTGCTCGAACCCTCCCATGATGCAGTCTTCCCGGCGCTGTGGTCGGCCTGGATGACCCTGCGGCAGTCACTGGGGACCGACGCCATCTGGCGAAAGATACTTAGAGAATGAATCCATCTGCCAGAGGTCGGGCGCCTCCATATCGCCGACAGGGTGGACTTCAACCGGCAGTATGCGTATCTGACGGCCATGGACGAGTACGTGCGCCAACGTGGTCAGCGTGCGGAGCCATCCCTTCTGGTGAAGGTGATGCTCGGTCTAGAACCCGCTCCAGAACAGATGCAGCCGGCGGAAGATGACAGAAGCAACGACTCCGAGGAAGAGGAGGAGATGGGGGAGGATGAATGCTCCGAGGGAAGATCCCATCAGGGGAGCCCACGGGAGAGCGGCGAGGTGGCCGGCTCTGACAATATTGATGTCACTGAGCTCCTCGAGGTCCGCTTCTATCCCTACTCAACCTGCTTCATCCATTCTCTTATGCAGCTTCTAACCCATTTCTCCATCTTTCTCAGGAGCACACGGATGTTGGTCAGGCGTCCTCAGCGGGAGTAGGAGAGGCGCCAGCAGGACAAGGCGGGGGCCAGGCACCCATTATCGAATTGACAAGCGCGGAAGGGTCCCCTGCTGCAACTGTCCCTGCGGCGGCCGGGATAGTGGAAGATGACGCTCTGAACTCCCGTAAGTCTCCTTACTTTACTGCTGGTGCTTGCCGTTGACGATCCGTGACTAACCACGGCATGCCCTGCGCAGTGATCTCAACACTGGAGGCTCGTCGGGTTGCCGAACCCGGGCCATCCACGAGTGGACCGGTGGAAGACATGCCGCCTGCTCCGGAACAGACTTCCCACACCGAGCCAGCCCCACCAACTGCTGATCAAGGGGCCACGGACGTCGGCGGTGCTGACATCGGAGAGAGGTCGGGGGCTGACGAGGGTGTCAATGCCGCTGGGGAGAGAGAAGAAGGTCGCCCAGATGTTGGGGAACCTATCCCCCATGAGGACATCCCAGGGGCGGACCCTGCAGCAGACCTGCTGGCTGCCTTCCCTGCCTACCGGCCTACCGACCCCGAGGAGATGGACGACTCGGACGCGGAGGCGGTCGAGGAGAGACGGATAGCGCGCCAAAGGGGGTCGAAGTTCATCCAGCGCTTCCTCAAGCGAGACCCATCAGAGTGGCTGGGGCGCATGGGATCACTCCAAACCTGGCTGCGCTTCCTGTGTGCCGGGGGAGCTGATGCTCAACGCCTCCATCTGACGGTCCGTGATTTCATGGCCGAAAAGATGCGCGAGAGCCGCCGGCGTGCCGACGTCGCACAATGTCGGGACATGTCGGAGAGCACGCGGGCGCTCCTCGTGGCGGAGCAGGAAGTCCGGCGTCTCGAAGGGCAGGAGGCAGAGAAGGAGGCCTTCGTCGCAACGTGCACCGAGCTTGTGGAGCAACTAGCAGCCCAGCTGGTTGACGCCCAGGTACAGCTGACGGAGGCGGGCCAACAGATGGTCACAATTCAAGTCGAGCGGGAGCATGCACAAGCCAGAATCGACGAACTGCGTGCTGCGACCGCCGATGAGGAGAGGGCACGCAGAGAGCGAGAAGCAGCTCTGGAGGCCGTCAGCCAAAGGGTAGCGGCGTTAGAAAGACTTATCCAGCACGCTAATCCCTAGGGGCTTTGTTTTTTCATTCCCAAAACATTTGCTTCCGCTACTCAATATTTCGATCCATTTGTATGAATCACCATATTTATCTGCATCTTTTGTCTTAACATGCTCGACCACAATTCATTGTCTTGCGGGAGCGTTAACCAAGCTTCAGGCATCCGCAATTGGGCCTGGATTTCTAGAGAAAAGAGGGAGGTCATTCCTAGGAAAGGAGACCTCAAGCCTAATCAATGTATCATCCCCCAACTTGTTCCGACACACGAGTGGGACAATGCTAGGGGCGTTGAGATTTTATCCGAACATAGGGAAATGAGAAAGTGTGAATCGCGCGTCCCGAATTCAGAAATCCACAACGGTTGGCCTTCCAGGAAATGCCCAAGACGGCAAGCGGACAATGGATCAATCGACCATACTACTGCGATAGACGGACCGAAGGTCATCATCCATATTGCAGGAGGCGGATCACATGTCATCATCAATGCCGCTTTGGGGGTTCCTTCAGGCACAAGGGTGGAAATCCAGATCAACAGGGCATGCGAAGCGTGGGGCGAAGTGACGATTTGTTCGGATAGAATCCAACGCTCTCGAAATTACGCCTTCGTGGGGAAAGCGTATTAGGCGGATGCACTAATCTGGCCGTGAATCACCCCAATTCTCAGACAGAACCTCTTTGACGAGGAAACCGTCGCTTCCCATCATTGCGATGGGGCATCCCGAGCTGAATCGGGGAGAATATCACAACTGCATCACTCAACCCGAAGTCAGGCCAGACGGTCGGCGACGAGGAGGGGCGGGAATTAGCGATCCCTGAGGCTGGACCCGAGTCGAAATGCCCGGGCATTCCTACGTACTCCATCAGGCTGGAGATCAAGCCATACGTAGTTCTGCGAGTGCATTTTAACGTCATGCAGGACGCAGAAACCCGTTTGGGGAGATCTTAGTTTAGGGTCGTAGAGCTCGGACCATAGGGGTAGATCTTAGTTTAAGGTCTTAGAGCTCGGACCATAAGGGTAGATCTTAGTTTAAGGTCTTAGAGCTCGGACCATAAGGGTAGATCTTAGTTTAAGGTCTTAGAGCTCGGACCATAAGGGTAGATCTTAGTTTAAGGTCTTAGAGCTCGGACCATAAGGGTAGATCTTAGTTTAAGGTCTTAGAGCTCGGACCATAAGGGTAGATCTTAGTTTAAGGTCTTAGAGCTCGGACCATAAGGGTAGATCTTAGTTTAAGGTCTTAGAGCTCGGACCATAAGGGTAGATCTTAGTTTAAGGTCTTAGAGCTCGGACCATAAGGGTAGATCTTAGTTTAAGGTCTTAGAGCTCGAACCATAAGGGTAGATCTTAGTTTAAGGTCTTAGAGCTCGGACCATAAGGGTAGATCTTAGTTTAAGGTCTTAGAGCTCGGACCATAAGGGTAGATCTTAGTTTAAGGTCTTAGAGCTCGGACCATAAGGGTAGATCTTAGTTTAAGGTCTTAGAGCTCGGACCATAAGAACCTCAAAGTACGCCGCATCGTGGTCCTATCCCCTGGATATGCGAAGATGCACTGGGGAATAGTGTCAAGAGTGTCGAGATTTTGCCTGGTCAGAATGGGAGGTGGAAAATCTGATGTGAATCATGTGGCCATTCACTCAAGGACTGGGGGCACCGGCGTAACGATATGGGAGTACTGCCGACCGTGGCGGAAAAGCAGCATCAATATCGCACTAACCGTTGATGGAATGAGGCAGCAAACGAGCATCGACCGCTCAATCGCAGGATTCATATCGATTTGCTGCCTGAGGCCATTGGGGGCACCAGCCCGAGTCGGTGGGAGAGCACTGAGGCATGGTGTCCAAACCGTTCACGGGGGCTCCACCCAGGGCGTAGGCGATGAGTCCGAATGAAAGGGAGCACGAAGCCTGAAAATGGAAGGAACCTGACCAAGCTAAACCTGACCCTCCTGGCAATAAACCAGAGTACTCTTGACACCAGTGGACCACTGCAAGGGGTCGAGGGACACGCCTTGAGGGTGGCCTGAAGGCGGCGGATTCCCCAGAGAAGGGGGGAATCTTTAAGAGGTGGGGGCTGGACCCGAAGTTTCAAACATCCGGGCGTTCCTACGTATCCCATAAGGATGGGAATCAAGCCACACGTAGTTCTTGAAGCGCGGTGCAACACAATCGGGCACCAGCGTGGGGAAGGGTGCGGGTCTGACCCTCGCACACAGAAGAAGCGGTATTTGATATTTCTTGTTTGTCCTTAAAGATGGATGGTTTTTCTTTGTGCAGCGACATGCCTGTGATTAAGGAATCCATGGCGTCGCCACAATAATCAAGCCATGAAAGGCATTGATGAATGGCGTGGTTATTAACCAGCGCCCAACGTGAGTGTCCCCTGAGGAGAACATCACGACGCAGTGCCATTTCTCGTCGGGCGGCCAAGACGATCACAGTTTACGGTCGTGTGGTAGGACCAGACAACACAGTTTAAGGTCGTGTGGTTCGGACCATGGAGGAATCCGTGTATTGCGATATGGCGGACTCAGCGGAGGCGGGAACATACCCAGCCCTGCGGTCACGCACGATTCCAGGAGAAGGATCCTAGGATAGGGGCCTGCGTATGTCCACCACCCGAGGGGCAGAGATGCTAGCCTCCAGCTATACTGGGCCCAGAACGCGATTGTTCGGGCGACTCCTTCCTCTTTATGGGCACGAGGGTCCAGCTACACATGGCCCTTAGGGAGGACATCAGCATATATCCTTGGTGCTCAGGTCGTGGGAGCCTCGACAGACACCATTACCCTGGATGGCCTGCCTAACGTGTAAAGGTGTACTAAAGGTCAGTATTAAAAGAGTGTCGAGATTCCACTACAACGCACAAAGGCGGAGTGTGATGAGGACCGCACAACCAATGTTCGGAGCCTAAAAGAGCCGACATGGCGATCAAGGATGTCGCTGACCATATTCGCAACACAACATCCGATCGCGTCAGCCTAGAACTAGGCAAGCAAACGAGCATCAACCGCTCAATCGCAGGATTCATATCGATTTGCGGCCCAGGACCCGCCGGTAAATCGACCCGGGGCGGTAGGAGAGCACTGAGGCATCGTACCCAAACCGCTAACGAGTATCCCTTTGAGTGAAGGCTCGAACAAGAGGAAGTGCGCGGCCCGACAAGCAACACGGGACTTTCCGGGATTGCATCCGACACTACGGGTCATAGACCAAAGTACCCAAAACATGTTAACAGATCACCGGAAAGGGTCGGAGGACTCACCCTGAGAGCAACCAAAAGACGGTAGATCCCCGTGATCAACCAAGAGACGGGGCTGGACCTGAGACACAAGCGTCCAGGCGGTCCTACGTATCCCATAAGGATGGGAATCAAGCCGCACGTAGTTCTTGAAGTGCAGTTTAACGTCATGCAGGACGAAAAGAGAGAAAAAGGGGGGAGAAGAAGGCATCCCCAAACGTGGGGGGCGTACAGCGTGGCGAGCAAACCGACGTGAATGAGGGCGTAGCCCCACGTTCACACCATACGCCACATACCCAGAGGCAACTGGGCCAAGGTCCCGAGGTGGGATGGAAATTCACGAAGGATGGGGCTGGGCCTGAAACATGAATGTTCAGGCGGTCCTACGTATCCCATAAGGATGGGAATCAAGCCGCACGTAGTTCTTGAGAGGCAGTTTAACGTCATGCAGGACGAATGCTGAACAATTTAACGTCTTGTAGCTCGGACGTAGTACAGTTTAACGTCGTGTTGGACGAATGATAAACAGTTTAACGTCTTGTAGCTTGGACGAGGTACAGTTTAACGTCATGTTGGACGAAACACTTGGCAGTTTAACGTCTTGTAGCGCGGATGATATGCTAGGCAGTTTAACGTCGTGCAGCTTGGACGTAGTACACTCAAACAAAGTACTTCTTGAGGAACCTAGCGTTGGTGGGAGGAGTGACACGCTCACCATCCATAGTCGCTAGGGAGTACGCGCCATTGGGATAAACTTTGTGGACGACAAGAGGTCCCTCCCACTTGGGCTCCAACTTGGGTGGCTTCCTGCCGGGGATCATTGGCGCTCTTAGGGCTAGCACTAGGTCACCCTGCAGGAAGGAGCAGAGGCGAACCTTCTTATTGAAATCTCGAGCCATTCTGCTTTGATGCCTCTCCAAGTTGTGCAAGGCGCGAAGTCTATTCTCATCCAGTGCTTCCAACTCGACTAGACGGGCTTCAGCAACTCTGTCCGGCGCTTGCTGGTCGTAGACCGCAGTGCGCAAGGATGGTAACTGGATCTCGATGGGCAGGACGGCCTCAGCTCCATACACCAGGGAATAAGGGGTCATCTGGGTGGAATTGCGAGTCGTCGTCCAATAAGCCCAGAGGGCGTTGGGGAGCTTGTCCGGCCAACTCTTCTTGTTCTGACCAACCATTTTCTGCAGAATGTTAGAGAGGGTTTTGTTAAACGCCTCGATCTGCCCATTTGCCTGTGCATGATAGCGAGATATATGGTTTTAGCGAATGTTGTATTTGGCGTACAACTTCTTCAACTCGGCTGCTCGGAAATTGGCTCCGTTATCCGTGAGGATAGCGTGAGGCACTCCAAATCGATGAATGATGTTGGAGGTCACGAAGTCAGCGATCGAACAGGATTTGACCTCTCTGAGCGGAATCGCCTCTGCCCATTTGGAGAAGAAGTCCGTGGCGGTCAGAATGAACCGGCACTGGCGAGCCGTCGCCGGCGGGTAAGGTCCCACAACGTCCATCCCCCAGACTGCAAAGGGCCAAGAATACCTGGTGGTATGGAGAGGCTCCGGCGGCCGATGAACAAAGTTCGCATGAACCTGGCATGCATGGAACCTCCTGGCATACTCGATGCAGTCATGGATCATGGAGGGCCAGAAGTATCCCAACCTCCGAATCTGGTGGGACAGCTTCGGCCCAGTCTGATGGGAACCGCATGAACCAGCATGAACCTCTCGCATGACTCATGGGATCTCAACTCCCTGAAGGCAACGGAGGAGAACACCATCAAATCCGCGTCTATAGAGGATCTGCTCCAGGCCGGGACTGCTCTGGAGGACAAACTGCGATGCGCGGCGTCGAACTCGCTCGCGCTCAGCCCGATCTGGCGGGAGAATGCCATGTTGGAGGTACTCAACCAAAGGCGTCCTCCAATCAGGGGCTGGTTCGACTGCCATATCTAGGGTACTCGGGGCTCCAGGCACAGGGGCAAACGTGGTGAGATTACTTACCGACGGGTCGCGATCTCCCTCCGGGACAACGGGAGCGATGAGCCTGCGGCGCGTCACGCGGACGGTCAGGTTATCCTGTTCAGGCTCCGCAAGTGACGCAGCAAGGCTGGCCAAAGCATCTGCTCGACCGTTCTGCGACCAGGGAATATGGACAATCTCTGGCCGAGAAGGGAACCGGGCCATCAGAAGGAGGGTGCACTCCAGCAATGGCACAAGTTCCGGCTTCCTGACAACATAGTCGCCATTGATCTGCTTAACAACCAACTCAGAGTCCCCTTTCACACACAGATGGGGCACCTCGATCTCGAGAGCTAACTCGAGGCCGGTGATGAGGGCATGGTATTCCGCCTCATTGTTGGTACAACCCTCTGACAACAGGAAAGAGTATGGCAGTACAGCTTGCTCCGGGGTAATGAAGACGATACCCAAGCCCACTCTGTTGAGCTTAGGATTATCAAGTCTTCTACCGGTGGGGCTCCGGGAGGCATCGTCAAAGTGCATCTGCCAGCATGGACCGACATGATCGACCAAGAGAATGGCCTCATCAGGAAAGCCTAGATCCAGCGGCTGATCTGCGGAGGTTGGGTGAGCAGCCAGAAAGTCTGCCAATGCTTGCCCTTTGATGGCCTTCTGAGACACATACCTGATGTCGAACTGCTGGAGAATCACAGCCCACCGCGCTAGAAGGCCAGTCAACATAGGCCGGCTCAGGATATATTTCAACGGGTCTACCCGAGAAACCAACTGTACCTCATGGTGCTGCAAGTAGTGCCGTAATTTCTGTACGGCAAATACGAGCGCCAGGCAGCTCTTCTCGATGGGGGAATACCTAACTTCCGCATCTAGGAGCATGCGACTGAGGTAATAGAGGCTATTCTATGTTCCCTCATTGTTCTTCTGGGCGAGAAGGGCACCCAGGGACCGTTCCAGGGCGGTCACATAGAGGACCAGCGGCTTCCCGGATACAGGCGGCATCAGAACCGGAGGATGCAGCAGGTACTTCTTGATTTCCTCGAAAGCGGTCTGACACTCTTTATCCCATACATAGGTGGAACCTTTCTTCATGAGCCGAGAAAAGGGCTTACACTTGCCGGCCAGATTCGCGATGAATCGGCGTATATAGGCTAAGTGGCCTTGGAACCCCTGCAGTTCTCGGATGTTACCTGGGGGAGGCATCTGGCTAATCGCCCTGATCTTCTCTGGGTCGATCTCAATACCCCGGTATCTTACCACAAATCCAAGGAACTTTCCGGAGGTGACCCCGAAGGCACACTTCAACGGGTTCATCTTCAGGCAGCGAGACCGGAGGAAGCCGAACACTTTCTCAAGATCTTTGAGATGGTCCTGACGCTGGTGCGATTTGACTACCAAGTCGTCGACGTAGCATTCAACCAGTGTGCCGAGGATTGGCTTGAATATGCGGTGCATCGCCCGTTGATAGGTGGCACCTGCATTCTTCAGGCCGAAAGGCATGACCCGGTAACAAAAGGTACCTTGGGGGGCCCTGAAGGCAGTGAACTCCTCATCCTCAGGGGCCATCCGAATTTGGTTGTATCCGGAGTATCCATCCATAAAGGAGAGGGCTTGGAACCCTGTCGTGGCGTCAATCAACAGCTCTGTCACTGGAAGGGGAAAATCATCCTTCGGAAAGTGGCGGTTGAGATCGCGGAAGTCGATGCAGACTCTGATCTGCCCGTTCTTCTTCCTGACCGGCACAATGTTGGCCAGCCATTTGGGGTACTGAACTTCCCTCACGAAGTTGGCTTTGATAAGCTTGTCAACTTCGGCCTCAACCATGGCACCGTGGAATGTGTGCATCTTCCTGGGAGGCTGCTTGAACCCGCGATGGTTCGCCGAGAGACCAAGGCGGTGGACGGCTACCTGAGGATCTAGCCCCGGCATCTCATCATAACCCCAAGCGAACACATCACGGTGCTGCCTGAGAAAGTCCACGTACTGCTACCGCTCCTCAGAGGGCATGGCGGCACTGACCAATGTGGGTCTCGGATCTGCTTCGGTTCCAAGGTTCACTTGTACTAACTCATCGACCATGGCGGAGACGCCCTCCTCGAAGGCTGGGGGTGCATATTCCACGTCCTCTCCACTCGGGGAGGGATCGTCCACGGGAGAGACTGCGTTGGAAACTGCATTGGGGCTACCAGATCCTGCTGGGCCGCTGGTACTGGCACGGGCGGTCGCGGTCATCTCATCAGGAGACTCACAGGCCGCCGAGACCATGGCTACGTCCAACCGTTGAATCGGGAGGACGTAAGCGTCATCCAAACTTGCCCAGGGATCACTTGCAACAGCGACAGGCTCGACCTCACCTACCAGGATCTGCTTATCCTTGCTCTTGTAATAGTCCGCGTCCAGATAGCGGGCTTCACATGAGGCAAAAGGAGAGGCATATCCCTGAAGCACGCCTACTCGACCATTAAGGGAGTATTTGAGGCATTGGTGGTATGACGAGGGAACCGCCGCATGAAGGTGGAGCCAGGGCCTGCCCATCAATGCGTTGTACGCAGTGTCTTGAGAGACTACCATGAATTCGGTGTTGGAAACCAAGTCACCGAACTGGGTCTTCAAACGTATCTTGCCGACCGGGGTTTGCTCGGTGCGGTCGTACCCCTGGATCCTGAGGTCGGAGGGGATCAAGTCATCCTCAGACAACCCCAATCTCCGGAGCGTCCGAGTTGGAATCAGGTTAATCCCGGACCCCGTGTCGACAAGACAGCGCCGGACTTCAAGGCCATTGAACTGGCCGGTAACATACAGCGGACGAATGTGCCCCTGTATAGGAGGGTCTTCATCCTTACCAGAGAACGAGATAACTGCCTGGCATTCGACGTCCTCAATCGTTTCGGCGTGAAAGGCCTCTGCAGCCGCAACCTCTGTCTCAAACTGGAGGGGGCTCTTCAGGGCTTCAGCGAGTGCCTCGCGCATCTCAAATGACATGCGCAGAGCCTCAATGATGGAGAGTCTCGCTGGGATGTCGGCCAAGTGCTTCAGGACATCATACTTTTTGGCCAAGCGCGAGCCCCTGGTTGCAGGAGGTTGCTCTGCGGTTGGAAGCATGACGGGCCTTGCCGGTTGGGCCAGCGGCCGACTGGTGCTTGGCGCATCTCGCTGTTCATTGGTTGAAGCCCGGGAAATGGTCACCGTACTGGGGTCAGGAGGCCGGGATGGACTCGTGGCAGGGAGGAGCTGATCGCGACGCGGCTGAGGCGGTTCTGCCTGATCCCATACCACAAACAGTGGCGGAGGCGAATCCGTCATCCCCGGATGGGGGGGCTGCGCACGCTGAGCTCGGTTTTGAGCCTGCTGCCTGGTCTCAGTGGCGTGCATGGCCTGGCTGGAGGTACCAACTGCTGTGCCCCGACGACTCCTATTGTTGCGTCTCCTCCGACGGTGGCGACGGCCGGGGACACTAGGGAGGTCCACCTGGTGTTCTTCAACATCGGGAACCGAAAAGGGATTTACCAGCTCGACGGTATTAACCTAAGCATACCCAATACTGTCATCGGACGAATCATTCACCACTGGGCGGATCCGAGGAGGGATCCCCATCTCCGGGGGCATGAAATCGCCGAGAGTGCGGGATAGTGGCGGAACTGGCGGGGCACGCTCTTCCTTCTTGTGCCGCCGCCGTTTGCTCTTCTTGGAAGAGGAAGGCTGGGACGACGATGCCGAAGCAGCACCCACAGATTCTGGGGGCTCAGGCTGATTCAAGCGCGCACGGATGATTCCATGGTCGCGAACGATCGTCTTGCGGGCCATCCAGTTTTTATACTTCTGGGATCCGCGGTCAGAGACCAGCTGCCATTCGTCCTCATTGCCGCTATCGTCATCTGATCCCACGAACACGCCCTCCACTTGTGCCGAGGATGGGCCCAACCTGATTACATTGTTGTTAATCTGGTCTTAGAGCCAATCCTTAAACACATAGCACCGCTGGATGGTGTGCCCCAGGGCCCGATGGTAGGGGCAGTAGCGGGGGTTATCCGTGAGATGTGCCTCCTCCGGCCTCCAACACTCAGGCAGTCGCACAATCCTCTGCTCCATGGCGCTCCGGAAATAACCGGGGACCTGATCCTCATGAAATGAGTAGGTCAGGTATCGTGGGCCCCTGGGAGCATGGTCTTGACGAGGGGCTGGAGGGGCCTGCCGAGGAGGTGGACCCTGATTATCTCGCCTGGGTTGTGGCGGTACATTACGCGGAGGGGCCGGCCGGTTCTGAGGCTGCCGCTGCTGGGCCGGGAACTGAGCCCGTGGAGGCGGATTCATGTGAGGCTGTGGAGCTGGTCTCGCCGGCAGCAGCTCCAACAGCCTGGGGGTCTCTATCTGGGCAACAGCAGCGGGCTCAGCCCTGCTGACTCTCCTTGCAGGAATCATAGGAGGCAGCGGGTGTGCCTGGCTGGCCTGTTGCAGGGCTTCCTCAAGACGTTGAGCTTTGTCTGAGAAGTCCCTGAACCCTCCGGGGTAATTCTGAGTGATCAGGGAAGGGACCAGCTCGGTCTTGACGTTCCCGACGCACATTGTCAGCAACTTCTCCTGAGTCAATGGCATGTCAAGGGAATACGTGAGACCCTTCCATCGGGCGACGAAGTCCGCGACTCGCTCATCAGGCCTCTGCTTGCACTTGAAGAGGTCTGCGATACTCGTCTTCCGGGTCGTGGAACTGAACTGGTAGAGGAACTGTCTACGAAGGTCCTCCCAGCTAGTTATCGACCCGACGGGGAGCTGGTTGTACCAGACAAATGCTGGCCCTTCCAGTGTCTGGACAAAGCAGCGAAGCTTAGCGGCCTCTTGCTGCGCCGGAGTCCCCAACATAGGCCCGCACCTCGAATTGAAATGGGCCAAATGCTGTGGCGGATCTCCAGTCCCGTTGAAGGGGGAAAAAGTGGGATTCCCGAATCCCGGAGGTGCCGGCATGTCATCCACCCATGCTGGGTATGGCTTGCCGTCCGGTGGGATTGCCACTTGCCGAGTCTCCAAGGCTTCCAAGCGGGCGATGAGTGCCGCCATCGGATCGTCCGGACATGGGTTCCAGTCTTGGCGAGGATCTCTAACCACGAGCGCATTGCATGGCCCTTCAATCGGGTCGTCGACCGGGTCGTCGAATTCGGCAGCTCGTGGGATGGCGGGCGGAGCGGCCCTTGGGGCAGCGGGAGGAATCCGAGCGGGGTCTCTCAGGTAGTCACGCTGCTCGGGAGGGTGTGGTGAAAAATACCGCGCCCTCTTGCCATAGGCGATGGCCTCTCTCCTGTCGGCGAACACGGCATAGTCACGGTTGCCCGGGAGAGCCTCATCGAGGGGTGGTTGTTCCTGTCCCTACTGTCCTGGCCTAGGATCACCGTAGTCAGGCCGCTGCTCTGCAACGCGCTCGGCGAGGAGCTGGTCAAACAGCTTCTTCTGCTCGGCGAGCTGTTGACGTAGCATAGCCTTCTCGGGATCCTCATCTGCCCTCTGTGTGGAGGCAGATGGGTCGGCGGGCTTTACAGCCTCGCCGTGCTCTTTACCTTTACTGACGTTTCGGCTCAACGTCAGTGCTTCAGTGGGTGTGGGGAGACCCAGGAGGCTCCTTTGGTGACGAGTAACTCTCGCCGATGGATCCAACAACGGCTTGTCTTCGGGGGGAGAGCCCCCGTCGAGAAGTTCCAAACCGTTCCCCTCCCCCGACAGGTCAGCCATATTGACTGTTTCCGTCCCTGGGGATGTACCCTCAGGGCCACCCAGTGAATCGGGTTGTCGGCGAATCGCACTGAAGCATAGGGAAGCGTACTGCCCCCATCCACGGATATACACGTGGGGAGTGGCTTCCTCGATAACCTTGCGGAGTACTTGAAAACACTCAACGCATCGTTGTTGGAGGGCCTCGTGGTGCCCAAATGACCCGGGGTGCCGAACCGCGGGGAGCGTGGCCAGGTCAATTTGACGGCACTGCTCACCAATATCCTCCAGGTGCACTTGACTCCTGGGATATGGCATTTGTAAGCGGTGAAGATGGGAGTGAGTCTCCCGGAGAGTTCGGCGGAAGCATTCGAACTCATCCGGGGTGAGCGATTCGGGTGCATCAAAGTCCGGTCCTGCGACTGGCCAAAACTTCTCATGGAAGTGGCCCTCTGCAAGGACGGTCCAGAAGCTCCACGACTCAAACTCGGGACTCAGGTCTCCTTGGTCCTCTTCAACGACTGGGAATGGACGGGGAACTGGCAGTGGTGCCGAGGCGGGCCGCCGGGCCGACGGGCTGGCCGGCGGTGAATACGGCGAGCAGGCCGATTGGCCTCCATATCCCGGGCCGCCCTCTGAGGGTGGCGGTGCCCTGGCTACCACATCACGATAGGACGAGCCGGCGAGCGAACATCCTGCCGTAGCGTCGGTTCTCGCCGAGGGTGCACTAGATCGTGGTTCGACCGTCGGTCCCCAGAAAAGGTCTCCGGCTTCTCCGATCGAGGCAGCAGGCGCTTCCAGAGGGGCCGGTACCAACCGCAAGCTTGATCCTTGGGGGTCTACCAGGCCCTCGCTACTCCGGATATACCTTCGGAGAGAAGCGGGGATCATATCGATCTCTCTCTCGGGAAGTACGAGGCTGACGTGCCGCATTCCTACCCCTGCCCCTGATAGGTGGGATTGGGGGGAGGGCTCTGTCGCCGAATCATACTCCGCCTCTGTATCAGAGAAACGAACCGGTCGGATCTCTGTCCGGAATTCCGTAACGTTCTTCCCTCGGCGTCGATGCCTCACCCTCCTGCCCCTGGGTGGTTCTTCGGGGCATGGCTGATCTCTATCCTGGCGTCCTCCGGCCGCACTGGTGCTGGGGCCAAGAGGACTGGAAACCAAGGTGCGAGGGGCACCGGGACAGATATCAAAGGGGACGCGGGGAGAGACGATTCCGGGCAGGCCTCCAGGCCGGGATCGGAAGGCGGGGTGACCCATGCCTCTTGGATCGGCCACACCGAGTAGACCCTGTTGGCGAATAGCGCTACCGCGAGGTGGTCCGCGGTGGCCATTGTCTGTACCAGCAACCGGGAGAGTCAACCCAACCTGCCATTGGGGCAGTCGGGGCCTCGATCCGGGTCGGGCATAGAAGTGCCCCTGCTCAGGATGCGCAGGGGCCTGGTGACTGGAGCCAGCAGTGGCTTGAGCCAACGCGGCCGCTGTTTCTAGGGCCCCAAGGTGGTCATCCTCTTCCGCTCGAGCCCGACGTTGGCGTCGGGACAAACGAGTCGGGATGAGCGGCGCGGGCAGGTGGAGAGCCCGTTCTTCGACTTGAGAGGCCTGGCGGCGATGTCGCCGTGGCCTGACAGGAGCCCTCATCGCGGATCTCTGGAGCGAATCCCGGATAGGGTGGTCCCGGGCATCTTCCAACTCATCCGCATAAGGGAAGGAGTTGTCGGAGCGCTCCGGGGATAAACTCCCAAAGCGGTTGGACGTCGAGGTAGGCAGCGGTGCCTCCCTGCGCGGCCCTCGGGGGCGGCGTTGGTGGCGAGGTGCAGCTCCCTCGAGGTCTAGGCGAGCCATGTCCCTGGTGGGGATGACTCCCTCTTCCTCATATCTCCGCACCAAGTTGTTGATCACCCTTCTTTGGATGACCTCCGAGGGGGAGAGATGGCGTGGTTGCCCCGCAGCTGCGGCTGCTGGCACGGCTGTGGAACGGGCGGGACCGCGCGGAGTAGCTGCGTCGGTGTTTCCTCTACCCCTGCGCCAGTGGGCGGGTGGCGATCGGGCACTGGATTGGGCGACCTGATTTATGAAAGTAGGGAGAAGAACCCATTAACACTGACAGGAAAAGGAATCGACAACCAACCATTAGTGCCACGATGCCTTCCGTGGGGGGGACCCAGGCCCTCGACGTCGCGAGACGGAGTGCCTGAGTTCCATTCCTCAGCCCCTGGCGGGTAAAACTGAATGCTCGGTCGAGCAGCATGCTGGTCTTCCAACACCTCTGAAAGCCATCGGTCTTCGTATTGAGGAGAAGAGATTCACGTCGGGTTCACCATTTTTCTGTTTCGGTGCGGATGTGCGTCGGGTTATGCTGTTCTGCCAGGACGCGTTCGCGCGTGCACCCGTCGACCCGAGGGGATGGACGCGCGGCTTGTGGCCCCGCAGTCCCGCTTTCCAAGGGCGGGCGGCATTCGTCCCTTATTCAGGGGCGTCTGCTCCTTGATCGAAACCGGGATGATGGGATGTCGGCTCCTCCTTCCGTGGCCGTCTCCTCGGAACTCGTCGCCTAATCCGGGTCTCCCTCATAGATTTAAGAATGTTCG
Organism: Viscum album; assembly: GCA_963277665.1. NCBI lineage: Eukaryota > Viridiplantae > Streptophyta > Magnoliopsida > Santalales > Viscaceae > Viscum > Viscum album. Next base: position 1,568,284,110 of record OY728138.1, read on the forward strand.
TGAATCTCGTTCCCAGCGCCATATCTTCATGGACACCGGTTAATTACGCTGCTTCCGCCCGGACGCTCCAAGGAGTCTGGTCGGGGTAGCAACCTGCGGTGAGGAGACCGGGTGGCTCTGGATGTCGGGGGCGTGTCTTAACACTGCGCCTTTGCATGTCTGCCTTCCGTCCCTAATAGGGCTTCTCAAAGGCATGATGGCCTGAGGCATCCTGCGCTTGGCGCGGGGAACTGTGTTACCTGAGCTTTTCCTCAGCTTCCCATGTTTAACACGGGGTATGCCGCGAGTTTAACGTCCAGCGGGGACGACATCGGACTGATCAACACGAGGAGTGGATCAGATGACAGAACCCCTTGCGGGGAACCTCCGACGCTGGGGCCAGCACATGGGCGGATTCCCGAGTGAAGTGGAGTGGAATGAAATGGCATGACCCCACCGGGATGTGGCGGCCCGGGTAAGGATCAGGGTGGATGATGGAGTGAGGAGCTTGGACCCCGTAGGGGCTTCCTACGTACCGCGCGTTAGCGCGGATCAAAGTCAGCGTAGTTCGGACAAACAGTTTAACGTCATGTTGGACGTCGGCAAGCCGACTCACGAAGAGGTCGAGGCCGCCGGGCGGAGGATTGAACCGAACCACCTCGCACAGAGGGGGATGGAACGGCCGGGTGAACCACAGTTTTACGTCATGCTGGACGTTGGCAAGCCGACTCACAAGGAGATCGAGGCTGCCTGGAGTAGGATTGAACCGAACCACCTCGCATAGAGGGGGATGGAACGGCCGGGTGGATCACAGTTTCACGTCATGCTGGACGTTGGAAAGCCGACTCACGAAGAGATCGAGGCGGTGGGGAAGCACAGTGGAGATACACACGTGCAGTCCCCCACAGAGGCGGATTCATAGGTGAATCAACGCAAGTGTGAACCCGGGAGGGGTCCACTGATGGACGAACCGACGTAAATACGACCTGGATGACCAGGTGGTGGGCTTGAACCTCGGAGAGGCTTCCTACGTACCCTGTTTAGAAGACAGGGATCAAAGTCCACGTAGTTCGTTCTGTTTGCAACACTCTACCCCCGTGGGCGAAGGCCACTCCAATCCCGACATCCCTGCAGAGACGAGCGGGTGGGGGCCACATCCAAACCGGGGGGACCCTGCGTGCGGGGCACGGGATCGGGTGATGCGGATGGTTTAACGTCTTGCCGGACGAAGTACAGTTTAACGTCGTGTTTTGAGGACGAAGCGGACGGTTTAACGTCTTGCCGGACGAAGTACAGTTTAACGTCGTGTGTTGAGGACGAAGATGCTTGGCAGTTTAACGTCTTGCAGCGCGGACGATGGGGGCCAGGCAGTTTAACGTCATGCAGCTTGGACGTATGCAGTTTAACGTCGTGCAGGACGTGGTGCAGTTTAGCGTCATGCAGGACGAATTACAGTTTAACGTCGTGCAGGACGAATAGCGTACAGTTTAACGTCTTGTAGCTGGGACGAAGTGCAGTTTAACGTCGTGCGGGACGTATGCAGTTTAACGTCATACAGGACGTATGCAGTTTAACGTCGTGCAGGACGTTGAAGCCGCCGATAGGTCCGTGTCACTTCGCGCGAGCCTGGACGGTCGCACGGGAAGACAACTCACGGTGCGGGCACCCATAGGGGGTCAAAGGGGGCGACCCTGGCGGTTTCCGCGCAAAAGAGGAGCTTTGCGCGCAATACCGCGGGTCGGCGCGCAAATGGGCGGGCTGGCGTGCAATTGGGCCAGCACTTTGCGCGCGGATGATCGAGATTGCGCGCACCGGGCTTCTGATAGCGCACGGGGGCAACGGTTCATTCTTTAATGAATGGCCACTTTGAAAGGGGGGGGGGGGGGTGCGCGCAATCGGGCTGGATTGCGCGCACCCGGGGGCAATTGCTCACAAGAGGCTTCTTTTGCGCGCAAATGCCTTTGAGTGAAGGGTTATTCAAAGGAAAGGAGCCAAAGGGATTGCGCGCGAAGGCGAACCCCAAGGCTTTCTTGCGCGAAAGAAAAGAGGTTACCTGAAGATCGGCATTGCGCGCGGAAGGGGTTGGATTGCGCGCACGAGAGACCTTTCGAATTCTGGCCACCTTCAAAACGTCGGGGGTCGCCTTATATTTATAGGCAACCCCGGGCGCGGAATCCAGTTCGCGGGCGCAAAATTCTCTTCGTGGGCGCGGAATCGGGCCCGGCGCGCAAGGGAGTCGCGCGGGCCACGGGCGCGCGCAAAATTGCGTGTCGGCCCAACGCATTGCGCGCATCCCAGGAGGTTTGCGCGCGGCTCATCAACTTTGCGCGCGGGTCTCCAAAAATCCACGTAAGGCCTCCGGGCCCTCCGAAACATGCCTCCGACTCCAAATATGACCTCGCTTTCCGCATCCGGAGCTTTGTTTGGGAACAACGGACTTTTCCGGCGTCTACAGCGCCGTCAGCGGCAATGAGATCCTTGGATCGAGTTGGTCGTTTCGGTATATCGCACTCAAGGTTTCAGAATACTTTGGGTTCGGCCCGGTCGGTTTGTACATAAAACCAACCAGGCCTTCGGAGCGGAAACACTCATATCTTGAGCTACGGACGTCCGATTGACGTGCCGTCAACTTTGTTGAGTTTCTCTTAGTGAAACGGATCTTTTGGCATACTCCACCCGAGGTTTGGACGCAGGTGGAGTACGGTCGGGTTGGTTTTGCCTTAAAAACCAACCGGGACCCTCGGACAAAAAAGCCAATAACTCTCAGATCGGGCGTCCGATTGACGCGCCGTCTGTTGCGTTGAGTTCCTGTTGACGATACGGAACTTTTGGATACATCAACTCTGGACTATGTGACAATTGATGTATCAGCCTCTCGGCTCGTGGAGCGGACACTCCCGAATGAGCTTGCTGTGTGCGGGAACCCTAGTGCTGGCTGCGACTACTACTGTGACTGCGACGACGACTGTGCAGAGATCCTCAGTGGATTCGACGATGACGACTACAACACTCAGCGATCCTATGTGGATCAGTGCTACCGATCGTGTGTGGGTCTGATCCTGTGTGGGTTAGCGCTCAGCGGTTCTGTGTGAGCCAGCGCCTACAGATCCTGTGTGGGTCTTTGCGGGGGTTAGTTTCCTACCGATCCTGTGTGGGTCTTTGCAGGGGTTAGTTACCTATCGATAGTTTGTGGGTCCGACGACTTAGATGGATCAGTGATCATATTTATCGTCATTCGAAGAAGTATACCTGTGTGAGCTGAATCCTGTTTACTTTCATGTGTGGATTGTGTTGTGCTATCCTGTATGGATTACGTTTTGCTTTCCTGTGTGGAATACGTATACTTTCCTGTGTGGACTGGGTTGTACTTGGGCTCAGAGGTTGGAGAGTATTGGAATTGATGACTTAGGTATATGAATGGGCATATACCTAAGCAGTGTCGGTTGTTACTTCATGATTGTATCTTTCCTTTGTGGATTATCCTTTGTGGATTTTGGAAGACCTTCAGGGGTCTCGGGGTCCCTACTGAGTAGCTTATACTCACCCCTGCATGGGCAACGCCCGCACTACATTGTGTTGGTTGCAGACAACAGATAGCGTTGATCGTGTTTGAGGCTTGCAGAGCAGGACAATACCTGGAGGTGGACCACTGGGCGGGACGTACTCGGAGCGGACGGCGGGTCCCGAGGAGCGGTAGAGCTATCTGTACCCACCCTTCAGGTGGGACTTCCAGTGGAAAACTCGGCATAGCTACTTTTACTTTTCAGTTGCTGTTTTCCTTTTCGAGTTGTACTTTACTTTCAGTTTGGGTTTGTATACTGGCCCACATTCTTTCCGCACTTTCAGTTGTACTCAGTTTTCACTTAGTGTTTACTTTTCTGCTTGCTTACTCTGTGGTGCTTGTTTACTTTACAAAGGCAATGCCTTCCCTTTTTACCGGGATTTATGCCTTGGTGCTAGTCGCCAGCCCCTGGCCTATGGAAGGTGGGTTTGGGGTAGTCATGGGACGGGCCCCGAGGACAGGTCGTGACAAATTGGTATCAGAGGAGTTCGGTTCTACCATGAACTCTGATCTTTTCTATGTGAAGCAATAGTGTTCAGCGTATTGAGTGTGGTTATTAGTCCAGGGATTTCAGTGTCGGTGCGGCGACCGACTATCCGTACACCAGGACCCTGACTTCTGATTTCTGACTTAATGCACGAAAACATTGATTGCGTTTGTGTTTCCATTTTTCTTTGTGATTACTTTGTATCAGCTCACCAGGTATACTGTTCTGACCGTGGCGCACCTATTTCATTTTCAGGATAGCCCCACGACGGCAGCCAGCGAGGGTTCCGAGAGTCGAGCGTGACGATAGCCCACCGAGAGACGAGGCCTTGGTGCAGGGCCCTTTATCAGCAGTGGCACCGGCGGTAGCTCTACCCGCCGAGCCACTGATGCTTCCAGCACCAGCCGCTGACGATGCACGTCGCCTCAGCGCACTGCATGAGCTTCAGCGCCAGCGACCGTCCAGATTTCGTGGGGAGACAGACCCCCAGGCAGCCGAGGACAGTCTGGAGGCAGTCGTATGAGTTTTCAGGCTAGTGAGGACACCAGTAGACGTCATGGGGATCCTCGCTGCGAGCGTACTGCACGCAGCAGCGGGCCGATGGTGGAGCTTGATGCTCCAGGTGCACGATGAGGCATCTCTACTTTGGATGGACTTTGAGAGGCTCTTCCGCTCGGAGTTCGTCCCAGCCACCCTCCGTGCGGTGTGTATTCAGGAGCTTCTTCAGCTACGACAGGGCAACATGACGGTCACTCAGTACTCGGCGAGATTTACTGATCTCTCACGCTACTCGACTGACATGGTACGGGACCCATTCTTCCAGGCCCGGACCTTTGAGCAGGGATTGAGACACGAGATCAGGGCATCGCTGATCTCCCTCATCATTCCGACTCAGACAGGAGTACTGGAGCAGGCCCTTTTGATCGAGATCTTTCTTGCTGAGTCTACACCAGCGCCGAGACCCACCGCAGGGCGGCACGTGGAAGAGTCTTCTGTAGCAGGTAGTCGATGGATGACTCAGGGGTCCAGGCAGACCAGACCCTCAGGTAGAAAACCTTAGGACACTGGCTCAGCAGTGCGGGGCACACAACCTGGAGCCAATCTTTCGAGAGTCAGACAGTACTACTCGTGCGGAGGGCAGGGCCACATGGCTCGTGACTGCCCGACCCGCCGTGCCGAGGAGCAGCAGACGGTTGAGGGACCACCGAGGCAGAGGTAGAGGGTTGACCGTGGCGGTCCGCAGGGAGGAGGCGGATGAAGCAGAGGAGCTGGCCGAGCAGCAGGTGGTGGGCGACGCTTTGAGGCTCTACCACCACCACCACCAGGAGGTCCACCCCGACCACAGGGAGCTGGCAGGCAGAGACAGGCACTGCTCCAGGCAGCAGAGGCCTACGACCACAGCGCACCTGAGATGATTCGAGGTACTATCTGTGTTTATTCCACCCTTTCTGCAGTACTTATAGACACATGAGCGAGTCACTCTTTCATAGCTTCTAACCTTGTTCGGAGCTCGGAGATTCCGACAGAGCCGTTGGCTCGATCCTTACGGCTAGAGACTCCTACGGGAGCAGACTCGACGATTACGCACTGGTTCCGGCAGTGTGAGCTTACTCTAGGAGGTGAGAGCTTCGGCTGGGATCTTCTTGTAGCAGCGTCGAGGCCTTACGACGTCATCTTGGGCATGGATTGGTTATCTACGGTCCATGCACAGATTGACTATTTTAGGCGCAAGGTGCGATGTGTGCGCACCGACGGGAGCAGGTTCACCTTCACCGGCGAGAAGGGATCCTTCGTAGCACAGGATGGACTTCCGCAGAGGAGAGGACAACCCATCACTCATCAGTTGGCTAGTCTCATCCTAGGAGCAGTGGACGTTCGGAGTCCAAGTTTTCCTGCAGTGGTGGATCAGTACGTGGACGTCTTTCCCGATGACGTTCCAGGGCTACCTCCTCGCAAAGAGGTAGATTTTTATATTGATCTGTACCCCGGGACAACCCCGATATCCACTCCAGCATATCGAATGGTCCTCGCTGATCTTCGAGAGCTGCGGGTACAGTTGGAGGACTTGCAGGGCAAGGGGTTCATCTGACCCAGTGTTTCACCCTGGTCTTCCCCGATATTGTTCGCCAAGAAGGCGGACGGGAGCTTACGACTGTGTGTCGACTATCGTCGCCTGAACCAGGTGACAATGAGGAACAAGTATCTGCTACCAAGGATTGATGACCTCTTCGACCAGCTCAAGGGAGGTCGGTGGTTCTCGATGATAGATCTCAGGTCAGGCTATCATCATCTCAGAGTTCGAGATGAGGACGTGCAAAAGACAGCCTTCAGGTGTCGGTATGGCCACTATGAGTTCTTGGTTATTCCATTCGGCGTAACCAATGCTCCAGCAGTGTTCATGAGCCTCATGAACAGGATCTTCTAGCCATACCTCGATCGATTTGTCGTGGTCTTCATCGACGACATTTTGGTGTACTCGACCACGGAGGAGGAGCACGCCTACCACTTGCGGGTTGTACTAGACACACTCCGAGAGCACCGGCTTTATGGAAAGCTCTCAAAGTGCCAGTTCTGGTTACGTGAGGTCCACTTCTTGGGGCACGTCATTTCTGAGGTGGGATTTATAGTGGATCCCGTGAAGATCGATGCAGTACTAGCTTGGGATCCACCTAGGAGCGTGACGGAGGTGCGGAGTTTCTTGGGACTGGCTGGTTATTATCGGAGGTTTGTGCCAGACTTCTCCAGAGTTGCGGCACCACTCTCAGCTTTGACGAAGAAGGGGAAACCCTTTGTGTGGTCAGACAGATGTCAATAGAGCTTCTAGGAGCTGAGACAGAGATTGACCAGCGCACCTATCTTGAGGTTTTCTGAAGAGGGAGTTGGATATGTAGTCTACTGCGATGCATCAGGGACCGGACTTGGGTGTGTCCTGATGCAGGAGCGGGCCGTGATTAGCAATGGATCACGTCAATTGAGGCCACATGAGCAGAACTATGCTACCCATGACCTGGAGTTAGCAGCAGTGGTCTTCACTCTGAAGACATGGAGGCACTATCTGATGGGCGAGTGCTTTACAGTCTTTTCTGACCACTAGAGTCTCAGGTACATTTTCTCGCAGAAGGACCTGAACCCGAGACAGCGGCGATGTCTCTAGTTCCTCCAGGACTATGACTTTGAGATAGTCTATACTCCTGGGAAGGGGAACGTGGTAGCCAATGCCCTCAGCAGGAGGACGTGCATCCAGCTACTTGAGGAAGCGACAGAGCAGCTAGCCGCTTTGCAGATATCCTTCGTGGATAGAGATGGAGCAACCTTCCTTTAGTCTCTCACAGTCACCCCTCCACTACTGTAGCGGGTCAGAGAGGCACAACGTGAGGATTCTGACTATGAGATGCGGCGTGCACAGTTATCCTCAGGACAGGCACTTGATGGCTTCTCCTTTGGAGCAGGGCACGACATTGTTTTCAGAGGACATACCTTGGTACCAGTAGCTTTACGAGAGGAGGTGCTGAGAGAGTTTCACACTTCTCCTTTGGCAGTACATCGTGGAGTGGCGAAGATGTACCAGGACCTCAGACGACAGCACTGGTGGCTGGGCATGAAGAAGGTTGTGGCAAAGTTAGTTTCTCAATGCCTCACCTGCTAGCAGGTGAAGGCAGAGCATCAGGTACCAGCAGGCTTGGTACAGCCCTTGGAGGTCCCGGAGTGGAAGTGGGACGAGATTTCTATGGATTCATGACTGGACTTCCATGCACTTCCAGAGGTCACGACTCCATTTGGGTGATTGTTGACCGACTCACCAAGTCAGCACACTTCTTACCCATCTGGGAGCCGGGCTCAGTGGAGAGCTTGGGGTGTCTATACGTTCAGGAGATTGTACGGCTTCACGGTGTGCCATCGTCTATCGTCTCCGATCGAGACACTCTCTTTACTTCCCGGCTTTGGAAGGGGTTGTAGGAGGCGTTCGGGACGCAGCTACGTCTGAGCACCGCCTTTCACCCTCAGACGGATGGTCAGACGGAGAGGACCATTCAGACTCTCGAGGACATGCTCCGCGCATGTGTCCTAGACTTTGGTCGCATCTGGGAGGATCACCTACCCTTGGTGGAGTTCGCATACAACAACAGCTACCACTCCACCATCGGGATGTCACCATACGAAGCGTTTTACGACAGACCTTGCAGATCTCCTTTGTGCTGGACAGACCCTGGGGAGTCAGCACTTGTGGGACCAGAGATGGTCCGAGCCATGACGGAGAAGGTCCAGGTCATCGAGGAGTGGATGAGGACAGCTCAGAGCTGGCAGAAGTCTTACGCTGACAGGAGGCGGAGGCCACTAGAGTTCGAGGATGGCGACCACGTCTTCTTGCGTGTATCACCTCGACGTGGATTACGGAGATTTGGCTGAGGCGGAAAGTTATCCCCGCGCTTAATCGGACCCTTCCAGGTCCTCAGCAGGATTGACGAGGTGGCTTATCACCTGTCTCTACCACCTCAGTTGCACCGGGTGCACGACGTCTTCCACGTATCTCAGCTGAGGAGATACGCGCACGGCCCGACGCACATCATTGACCATGTGGAGCTTGACCTTGACGATGGGGCGACTTTTACGGAGGTCCCGTTGGAGATCAAGGATCGATAGGAGCGGGTCCTACGTGGATGGTCAATTCCTCTAGTGTGCATCAGATGGAAGCACGGGAACCTCCAGGAGAGCACTTGGGAGCGGGAGGCTCAGAGGCGTGCTCAGTACCCTCATTTGTTTCCCTAGTTTTGATGTATCTTTATGAGGACATAAATCTATGAGGTGGGAGTAATGTAAAGACCCGTAAAATTCAAGGGAAATTTTTTCTTATTTTTTTTTTTTGAATTTTATAAGAACGCGGTTTCTAACGGCACCTGATCTCGAGGCCAGGTGTGCCAGGAATCAATTTCCGAAGTTTGGCTCGGGTACGTTCATTGAACGAACGGGCGGGTTTTTCTAACTTTTGAACTATTGCTCGGAATTGAAATCTGAGGACAACAATGAACTCACAATGCCGATATTCACTTATGGAGACCTTTTCCGAGGTTGCGTTTTATGCGGGATGAGAGTTAGTTTTGGGGGGAATTAGAAGAAGTTAAATAAATTGTGGAACACAATTTATTTTTAACTTTGTTGGTTATTTCCTCCCAAAGGGAGTTAGAGGTGGGGCCCACATCCACATAACCTCCCTTGAGAGGATAAAGTGTGGTGGGGCCCACACGAGCCCTAACTCTTCAAATCTCCTTAAACTCCCCATTAACTCCACTCTAATTAATTTGACAACTTGTGTTATTAATTAAGATGAGTTACTTAATTTCAAACTTTTGAAATTCAAAGAGGTTAGGATGTGTAAATAAAATAAGGCTTGGACTTATTTTATTTTGGTTGGTTACTTTTTCAACCTTGAGAGGATTGGGAAGCGTTCTTCATCTTTTTAAACCTCGACGAAGAACGCGAAGAACACCGTTCTTCAACGAAGAACCTCTCTGCCGAAAAACACGGTTCTTCCGCGACGCCGTATCCGCGACGCGACGTTCTTCTTCCGCGTCGTCTCTTCCGCGACGGTTTTCTGCTACGAAATCGCTGTCAACGACTTTGAATCCTCGCTTCGCGATGTCGACGTTCTTTCCCCGTGATGCTCGACCTCCGTGACGCTCGTCTTCCGCGGGTCGTTGACGAACACCGTTCCTGAACCGATGTAGGGGTTTTATTTTAATTAATTTCGTTCATGATTCTAGTTTGTCGATCTTCGTGGATTTCGACTATTTGATATCGAATAACGCGAGGGGGCCGGTCCGTACAAACATGGCCGACCCTCCTCCATATTTCATGAATGATTCCTTTGTGGTTGGTACGAGGAAGCGTGGTGCCGTCGCACCACGCGGTTTGATGCGGAAGATATGCGCGGCGTCGTCGCGCCGCGCCGTGGGAAGAAATTCAAGGACGCGACGCCGTCGCGCCGCGTCGAAGGAAGCCGAGGACGCCGCGGCCAGAGTGGGGTCGCGGTGGAGGGGCGCGGTGTCGTCGCACCGCGCCGGACGACAAACGCCGCGGACAGTTCCGGGCCGCGGCAGAACAAGGTGACTGGCTGCCAGCCGGGCTGCCGGTGTCGGAAGCCGGAAAGGGACCGGCCTTTGCGGGTCCCGTTGAGAAGGAACCGACCGGCCAGGTCGGGCCGTCCAGAAAAGGGGAAATTTGGGGGAATTAAATTCCCCCGGCCAGCTTAAAACGGCCCCCCATGAATGTGGGGGGCCGCGGTTTCACAGGGGGGCAGGCGCCCCCCCCCCCCTTTGCCGAACGGCTCGGCCAAAGCCGAGCCAGACAGCGCGCTGGGCGCGCTGTCCCCAGCCGGACCGGCGCCTGGCTGGTCAGCCAGGCCGGGCCGGCCCGGCCCTGTCTGAGGCGGGTCGACCCGGTTCGGGCCAACCGGGGGGTCTCAGGCCGGGTCGGCCCGGGCCCGAAACCCCAGTTACCGAACAGTTTGGGTTCAAATTCCCATAACTCGGGCTACGTATCTCCGAACGATGCGCCGTTAGCAGAAATGTGATCCTTGGATAGAGACGGTCGTTTATATATATCGCACTCATGGTTTCGGAATACTTTGGGTTCGGCCGGGTTGGTTCGTACACAAAACCAACCGGGCCTTCGGAGCGGAAACACTCATATCTTGAGCTACGGACGTCCGATTGGCGTGACGTCAACTTTGTTGAGTTCCTCTTAGTGAGACAGATCTTTTGGCGTACTCCGCCCGTGGTTTGGACGTAGGTGGAGTATGGTCGGGTTGGTCTTGCCTTAAAAACCAACCGGGCCCCTGGGACGAAAAAGCCAATAACTCTCAGACCGGGCGTCTGATTGACGCGCCGTCTGTTGCGTTGAGTTCCTGTTGACGATACAGAACTTTTGGATACATCAACTCTAGACTATGTTACAGTTGATGTATCAGGCTCTCGGCTCGTGGAGCGGACCCTCCCGAACGAGCTTGCTGTGTGCGGGAACCCTAGTGCTGGCTGCGACTGCAACTGTGACTGCGATGACGACTGTGCATAAATCCTCAGTGGATTCGATGATGACGACTACAACACTCATCGATCCTATGTGGATCAGTGCTACCGATCCTATGTGGGTCCGATCTTGTGTGGGTCAGCGCTCAGCGGTTCTGTGTGAGCCAGCACCTACAGATCCTGTGTGGGTCCGATCCTATGTGGGTCTTTGCGGGGGTTAGTTTCCTACCGATCCTGTGTGGGTCTTTGCGGGGGTTAGTTACCTATCGATCCTTTTTGGGTCAGACGACTTAGATGGACCAGTGATCATCTTTATCGTCATTCGAAGAAGTATACCTATGTGAGCTGAATCCTGTTTGCTTTCCTGTGTGGATTGTGTTGTGCTATCCTGTGTGGATTACGTTTTGCTTTCCTGTGTGGATTACGTATACTTTCCTGTGTGGACTAGGTTGTACTTGGGCTCGGAGGTTGGATCGTATTGGAATTTATGACTTAGGTATATGTATGGGAATATACCTAAGCAGTGTCGGTTGTTACTTCGTGATTGTATCTTTCCTTTGTGGATTATCCTTTGTGGATTTTGGGAGACCTTTAGGGGTCTCGGGGTCCCTACTGAGTAGCTTATACTCACCCCTGCACGGGCCACGCCCGCACTATGTTGTGTTGGTTGCAGACAACGGACATCGTTGATTGTGGTTGAGGCTTGCAGAGCCGGACGGTACCTGGAGGTGGACCACTGGGCAGGACGTACTCGGAGCGGACGGCGGGACCCAAGGAGTTGTGGAGCTATCTGTACCCACCCTTCAGGTGGGACTTCCTGTGGACGACTCGACATAGCTTCTTTTACTTTTCAGTTGCTATTTTCTTTTTCGAGTTGTACTTACTTTCAGTTTGGGTTTGTATACTGGCCCACTTTCTTTCCGCACTTTCAGTTGTACTCAGTTTTTACTTAGTGTTTACTTTTCCGCTTGCTTACTCTGTGGTGCTTGTTTACTTTACAAAGGAAATGCCTTCCCTTTTTATCGGGATTTATGCCTTAGTGGTAGTCGCTAACCCCTGGCCTATGGAAGGCGGGCTTGGGGTAGTCACAGCACGGGCCCCGAGGACGGGTCGTGACATTTTTATTGTTTTTGATCTCCTCATCTAAATCAGTTGTAATGGGATTATTGTTTTTAGTATTACTATTAGTATTTAAATATTCAGTATTCATACTTCTTTAGATAATACTTCAAGTTCTCCCACCCCAGCTTTAGCTAGCCTTGAACATTTTCATACTTACAATGGTCTTACATCTTCAATTTTGGTTATATTATCTCTGGAATATGAGTTCATTGGTTTTTCAAGATATCTATACATTTCTCAAACTGGAATTCAATTATTTATTTTTATCAAAAAATATACTCCAAAAAGTTTTGGTACTTCTAAATAAAAATTTCATTGAATAAAAAATCCATACTTCTACTGATTTCTTTCTTTCAACACAAAGCCATTGATATCTAAAATTTTCATACCCATATCAAAGATAATAACAGACTTGAATTTTCATTCATGATTCTTCATATCCATATAACATACATATATTTATGATAAACTACAAAAGTATTTAAGATGATGAAATTACATTCATTTTTCATACCATAATTCCTATAGAAGTCTATGTCCAACTATAAATGTCATACTTCTAATGAAATTTTTTACTGTATTGAGTTCGTATACCCAAATTTCCTTACGAATCCCTTAGTGAAACCACATAATCTTTTAAAACTATGTCAAAGTATGGTTTATTATTTTCACTACTCCATTCTATTTTGGAGTTATGAGAACCATAAAATCTTTTGATATCCATTTTTTCATAATGAAATTCAGGAAGTTTCATCTCGTGAATTCACTATCGTTGTTTATCTATACTCCCTTCATCATTCAATTGCACTCCCTTTCTGTTGATTTTTTCATCCTAATAAACACATAAAATAAATCATACTTTTTATTTAAAAAGTAAATACATAAATTCCTTGTAGAATCATTAATTTAATTATGATATTAAATGAAACCACCATATGATTGAATATGGGAAGGTCCTAGAAAATATGAATGTAAGTAACCCTACTTTTGATTCCTTGACTTTAAACCATCTATGTTAAAGTAAACTCTTATGTTCATTCCGAACACACAATATTTACACAATCCAATTTTTTGGGTCATGTTATGAATTTACATATCAATTAGAACCATTATATTATTTCATTTATTGTTTATAGACCATATTACCATACTTATAGAATATCTGTTTTTATACTTCTAGTAACTATCATCCCATCTAAATTTTAGATCATGTAAAATGATTCATCACAAAATCTATAAGAAACCATTATTCATCATCATGTTAATGTCTCTACCAAGTCTGTAAAACTAGTTTCATAGAAAATATAATCAAGTTTCCAAACTAATTTTATATTCTTCTACAAAACAGGGATGTTTATAACTTATGATAACATAATGAATCCTTCATTATTAAATTGAATATTGAATTTTTTTCCAACATCTTATCGTGAACCACTGTATACCAAATTGAATACCCCATAATTCCATGATATATGATTCACAGTTAAATTTTGATCACCTATTAATTGATAAGAATATCTAGATTGAATCACTAAATCTCCTACCATAATATTCACAAGCATAAGATAGCCTTTTCGTCTTATTTTGTTTTAATGTGATATGATATTCTAAATGTTCATGCCTTTATAGTATTCTTTTATAAATTATGGTAGTCTTTTTTAATATTACCCTTATTCCTCCATTTATAGCATGTGGATCTAGGACCAAGTGACTTTCTTCATCTTCTTTATAAAATCCTTTATGCTATTGGTTTATTTCATTATACTTATTCTTATGGGGTGAGCATTCCCTTGTATCATTATTAATGTAACTACTATCTCATACATGAGACTCACATTTTTAAGTTCTTTATTGAGTTTTATATTTCTAATATCATCCATCACCCACATGGTTTTCTTTAAGAGTTACTAACTCTAGTAATTATTACATCCTATCTTTCTTGTCATGATGATATTAATTAAATCACTCATACATAATCATAAAAGCTACTATTACTGATTGGAGCTTCCGACAAATCATGTTAAAGTCTTTAACATGATCATATACTAGTTTTCAAAAAAAAACCTTAATCCAACAAATTATTACAACATTAAATATTTGTTTTGGGATATTTTTCCATATATATCCTCCATCACCTTCATAAAATCTACACTAGTCTTCTTCCCTCGAATATTGGATGCGAATTTTCACACCTAACGCATACTTACTAATACCAAATCATTTAAATACATATTTTCCCATTCATACTATACTGTCAGAACTTGATTTACTCTGGTCAACAAAAAAACCAATTCTATTTGAATTTGATGGTCTTTAATCTATATTCTCCAAAAACAATAATATTATTGATAGAATTTATCAATCTTAATATTCCCATAATCTGATATCATACATAATTTTATGAAAATTATTTTAAACTCTACTTTAATATAAATTTTGGGGGATGAGAAACTTTGGAACTAATTCTTCAAAAAAATGATCACTTATACTACTGGTAAACTATCAGAAGTACGATCATCAACCCAATAGAATTTCACATAAAGATTGGTGTAGTGGAAAACTGAAACTCTTTAGATTTTTCTCCCCTAAACTATGTGTACAAGAAGTATGATTTCATTACACCCTACCCATTATACTAAGTAAATTGTTTCTCACACATTATAATATATATATAATATAATGGAATAAACAATAAACTAAGGTATATAAAGTAGTAAACAAAAATAGGATATTAACATGCTTTGGATGTTTTTTATACGTGCATGGATGGAAACCAATATTAATTTATTTTATTACATGTTTTACAAGTAGTACATTCAAATAAAAAATCATTAAGAACTCATTATAGAGTGATTAACACACTATAAAACTGTAATGTTGATATGTACTTTTACCACAAATGATTCATGTGCACGATGAATTATTCCACATACTCGATACACTATTCAATGTGTACTCAGCTACACTTTTGTGTCGGTCCCAAAATACTTTTATAGTAAATCCAAATAGTTGACTAGGTCTCATTGTGTTACTAAATTCATTGGGGAGACTCCAAATGGAATATCACTATTTATCACTTATAACATTGTTTAAATTCACTGATTTCTCCTATAAACACCTTTAGATTTTTTTCTTTAAAAGTCATATTCCATGAAATTTCACCAATATTCTCAACTAACCTTAATTTTATCTAAATATATGATCTTATTTATCCCTGTTGTGACTGAAGAAAAGTTCTACCATTATTATTTCATCAAGACCAGCCATCTTCCACTAACCAAACATTTAGTGAACATAATTCCAATTCTTGATCTTATGAAGGAATGAAAAAGTATTAAAATCCCATCATGGAGTAAAATATGAGGAAGGGATGATACAAACATACCATGTCGAAGAAAGGCATCATATTAATCAGTTTTAGGATGTTTTTAATGGTTAATAATGATATATGAGAAGATCATTATAAAATAGTGTGATTGTAATCTTATAAATACCCCTATAACTCATTGGAAAATGTTCTAATTATGTTTATAATATATTAATGATATAATATTTTATTCTCTTAGCTTTCATGTGAAATATGAGAAAAATTGTTGTACACATACCGTATGGAGAGTCTTGTGTATTTTTTATACCATTATATTACATGAAGAAGAAGGGGGAGACCATTTAATATCACTATGTGAATCATGGATCCTTCATCAAGCATCCTTATGTATATAGTGAGTTCAAAATAATTTGGATCGTATAGGTTCTACTTATAGAACATCATTGTACATGACTTGAATGAATGAGTATACTTATTATTAAATTGATGTGTTATATGATCACCATGTAGTATTTTATAGATTCATGAATATGGTATTGATAATTTGTTTTAAAACGAGTTTTCAATCAATTGAGAAGAAATGAATATGAAGAGTCTAATACATCATTGTATTGATGATAGAGAAAAATATGAAGCCAAAATATATTGATTTCACATATATATTAAATATGTAGATAAATTAAAAATTAAAATTAAACAAATTAAAATTAAAAAGACATAAATTGAGAAATATATTACATAATTTATTAATTAGATGATTATTGATAATGATTATAAATAATATATATTAAATATAACGATATATTTCAATGTATAAAAATATGATTTATATAATAAAAAATATTAGTCATGATTTATATTATATATTAATATATTTAGTGAATAATGGTTTCTAATTAAAAATTAATATGAATTAAAAATATAGACTAATTGCACCGAGTAATGGACATAGTTGACTATCATTTGATTTTTCAATTTATAACATATATCAATCATATTATATTGATTTCACATATACAAAATTAATTTATATTTTCACATGTATGCACACACACAAAAATATTTTTTGCAATTTAATCACTTTATATTATTTATTTTCTATTTATTTATTTTGTATTTTCAATATTTTGAATATGTATTCGTCATTATTTCAATATATTTCAATTTTTAATGATTTATATTAATCAAACTTGTAACACCCCAAGAATTCATAATGTGTTATTTCTTTAAAATAATTCAATAACTTGCACTACACGCAACACCGAGTTCAATTGCACCATGACTTACCAAAAATCCATTCAAAAGAGGTTATGAATAGTATTAACTAAATTTTAAACTTTATATAATCCTTATAATTTTTCCATATTATGAGTATCTTAGACATAATGCAAGAACAAATTCATTTTCAGTATTGCACTTTTATCAACTTTTAATAGTGAACCCTTTTTAAATACAATATTTTAAACTTTTTGACTAAATGGGGACATCAAAAATTTAAAATGAAACATCCCAAGCTTCCACGGTACGCTTTCATTGAATAATACAGTAGCGTGTGTTGTACGCAACCTTGAGTTTTAACACACACCACAACCAATCAAACTAGTCGTTATGAATAGTAATACCTAATTTTTGAAATTATATATATTTTATGTTTCAAAATGGACTTCATTTTTGGATTCGGAATATCTAATTTAGCCTAAGGTGAAATTTTGGTACTTTTCGGATAACTTTCATATTTTGATGAATACTGAAAATTACTAAATTTTAATTAAAAACAACTTTTTTAATCAAAATAATTAATAGTGAGAAATTAAGAATTTGAGTGGTTTTAAAGTATATTTAGAATATATTTTTACCATTTAATATAATGTTGGTCATTGGACATAATTTTACAGTTAAACCGAACATAAACAAGTGTCAATCTTTTGATAGTTATTATCTCTTGAAAACACGCTTTTTGTTTTGACAGCGGGAATTAATTTTAAAGTAATTTCTGCCACTTCTGTGTTTTGAATTTAGAAAAATGGATTCCATATTTGGAATCAGGATTTCCAAATTGTGTAAATAGGTAACTTTTATTTTTAGACATTTTGAATAATTACTGCGGTAAATATTTTATTTATCATGGTTAAGGGTAAATCCGGTAAATAAGGGTTAAAAAATAATATTATAATAATACTAAATTACCCTAAAACGTGTCTTAACCCTATTGGTTGATACATGGTCGACCATGGACATCTTTGGGTTGATTTTGGGACCCCATGGATCCACTTGTAAGTGACAATGACACTTTATTTTAATTAAGTTAAAATGAATACAAAAATGACACAAGCATATATATTTTAGCAAAACAATTGTTACATAGGGTTATATATGTTTGCTTTTAGATTATAAATATTAATTAGAAATCTAAAAAGATTTCCTACATAATGATATTTTATTTATAATTTTTAGACATTAAATAATTTATTTTATTTATGACACATTGATGATGCAGTAATTACTATAATAGTGAAAAATTAAAATAATTGATATTATAAATACCGAAATAAATATAATAAGAAACTTTTAATGAATTAAACTAATTTTCTAGGATAATATGAAATATTAGGATTTATTTAATTGACTTTGTTCGAAGTAATAAATCTGTTATGAGTTTCACAAAAATCAACTATTGAATAGTGTCAAAATTGACATAAAAGAGTTCTTAAAACAAATATTATATTATTAATTGATATTAAATTCCTAAAAATATAAGTTTCGGCCAAGAGACTTTTATCATGATAGGTTCATCATTAATGGACCACTTGGGGGTCTCTTGGATGTATTTAGTAAGTTTATTAACCATATTATATAAAAATACAAAGAGACATTGTAAAAGTGAAACTAATTAACTTAGAGTTAATACTTAAAGATAAGGTTAATATAAGTACCCAAACCTGTCTAAATTCTATTGGTTGAGTGTTTTTCGACCTATCCCCACCTTAAACTTTGAATAATAAACTTTGGATCCATTAGAAACCGAATATGAATTTATTATAAATTAATATTTCTAGCTTTTCCAAAGGTGCCCCTCACCCCTCTTATAAAAGGGCACTCCTCCTTCTCATTTCTTCACACCTTAAAAGCCTTTTGGTTCAAACAAACTCTGCCCAAATACTATCCCAAATTCCCTCACTACAACCTAGGGGCCTTAGTTTGATCAGAAAGCCAACCTAAGGAGCCCTTTTGATCAAATCAAAAGGAAGAACCCGAAGAAGAGGTAATGATTTCACCACCCTTTTCTAAGTTCATTTCTTCTTCCACTTCTTCTTCCTTTGTTGTTACCATTCTAAAATAATAAATCCAGTATCATATATATACTGTGATGTTATTATAAATATGTTACAACCATATTCAGTATTCTATCCACCCTTTGAATAACATGTCACCATACGTGCGTACGTACGGCTTACCATCTCCACGTCGTGGTGTAATTGTTATTCAATATAATATTATTTTGATGGTATAATAATGATGTGTAACTCATGTAAATAATAAATATAACATGTTAAGGATTCTGTATATATGATATACTATCCATTTATATATTATTTTAATATCAAAAGAATGATATTGTCGCTCGTGCGTACGTACGGACTACCGTCTCCACGAACGCGATGAGATTCATTCTCCATCGTATCCATTCAAGTATAATTATCATTTGATGATTTAAAAAATGATGTTTAAGGACTTTATATCATTATAGATATGAATAATATACAAACAATCCTTTACAAACATGTCTTACGTAACAAAACATATAAAAGAAAACAAGTAAGTTAACACCCGAAACAACGATAATACTAAGATATTATTATCAAATCAATATTAAAAGATCATATATGATATCATATTAATGTATATGATTCTTTTATAATTTAATAACAATTATTTCACCATTATACAGGAGGTTAACCTACCCCAACCAAGGAAAAGTACAAGGTAAGGGGTTTTCATCTCACTCCTTTTTCCCGTGAGATTCATGCCATATTGCCACCATCACCTTTTGTGTGGTGTATGTACTACCCATAATTATATTCTTTGTGTAATACACTCTAATTTATGTGTATTTACATATTCATTATATGATACCTCTTTTATGGGTTGTACGTTTCATATGTTACCAAATTGGTAAGGGTTATTTCACAATCTCTTCATTATCCGAGGTTGTTTATATGTAATAATCTACTAGGATCTCTTTATCATCCACATCCATGTTTCTTCAAAATGTATTTCAAAACATTTTTATTATTTACAAGAATATGGTTTAAAGTCATTTATACCCTTGTTTGACTTTTTATAAGAGGAATCTTTCCGTCGTTTTCAAAACAAGGTCCTTTTTAACCTTTTCGACAGAATTAAGGTAAGAATGTTTTTTTAACTTATACGGCGAGTGCGGTTATTTTCTGCCATTATAAAATCTTAAAAGTTTTCCTTACAATCTTATAAGAATATTTTCAATGAAAATGTTTTATTTTATATGGATCTTAAATGATTTCAAAATAAAAGGAGATATTTCTTTAAAAAGAATATTGATTTCATCTATGTCAACATCCTTTGATGGATTTTAAGATTATTTGAAGTTGATTTATTATGATACAAAACTTCTATATTGTATTGAAGGTTTTGTGATATGTTTGACTGTGGATGTGCTATTTTTATACCATTCATAGTTTATGATGAAATTATTTACATTTCGTATGCTAGTTTTAATACGAATGTTTATGTTATGTTTAAACCTTTTCATATGGGAATGCATTGGACTTAGTAAGTGACGGGTGGAGCCCGCTATAGCTCCTCGATGCGTCGGTAGGTCTCATGAGACAAACTAGTGTCTTGGCACAAGGCCTTGAAAAAATCTTATTTGTATTCTTGGCACGAGGCCTTGACTATGTGGTTATGATAGTCTGGCATTATGCATTCCAACATTATGAAAGTGGTTATTGATTTTGAATGTGATTATTCGATTAGTAGAATATTCATGTGAATAAGTAAATGGTATATTTTCATTTTATTTATGTCATACCATGTTTAAAGTTCATGTTTGAAAGGCTTTTGTTTTAGTTATACATTGCCTTAAATGTTTATTCTTATTTATGAAAGTTTCCGCTATATTGTTATCCTTACTGGGAATTTGAACTCACCCCTTTTCTATGTTTTATTTTTCCCAGGAAGTGAAGAAGTAAATTATGAATGACCTTCAGGGATATTATGTGGGGATATGAGTGTGGATTATGGAGACATTATGTTGTTGTAGTAGTTTTTCATTTTATGATGTAATGTAAAACTTATGAATATATCTAGTGTTTCCAAGGCTACTAAACCAATCAGTCTTTCGAGATTTGATCTTTCTTGTGATCATGCCAATGTTATGTAATAATGCACCGACTCTGGGTAACTAGGGTAGGGGTGTTAGAGTTGGTATCAGAGGAAGTTTAGTACAAACCTTGGAAGCTAGATTTAGATAAACTCTGATTAGAGCACGTAGACCTAAGATGAACTTTGAGGATTAGTATAGAAGAACTTCCTAGAATTTTGGTATTGTAGAGATTTTGTGAGTTTTCCGAGCAATACATCCCTGTCTGGATACGAGTAGGTAGAGGCGGCTCTGGCACAGATGTACCTAGGGTTAAAACCCGAAAACACCGCTTTGAGCTAGACTCGAACGGGAACTGGTGCACGACAACGGGCCTTGCTGCACTCTTGGTTACGACACTCCTGGGGGATATGCTTAGGATAATTCTCATTTTCTTTAAAAACCATTATGAAGGGTTTATGAGTATATACATCCTCAAAGGAGACATTTTTATGATTATGGATTGTATCCATAAATAGTTCAATTTATGTTAAGTGTTTTATAATTATGGGATTATGTATTTTGATTCATAAACTGATCTAGTGTATGCCATTGTTTAGAAATGGCGCCCAGTAGAAGGAATGAGAACTCCAGAAATGCACATGATCCAAAGAGAAGGAAGGATCATATCTTTCATGGTCTTAAGCTAGAATTTATAAGAGAAATAGTCTCCCATGTATTATCATCATATGAAGAAATAATATCATGTGTTGATAAGATAAGTAAAGAGTTTACTGAGTCCTATGGCTTTTAAGGGAAGCAAGAGAAGAAAAGGATGGAAGAGAGAAAGATGGATAAAGGGAAGAGGGAAAAGAAGAATTTTTCCATATGTGGTAACTGTGGAAAGAAACACCCTGGAACTTGCCTGAATGGAATGGGAGTTTGTTATAAGTGTGGAGGAAAAAGGGAACAAAGTACGTGACTGCAAGGGTAAGAAAATGGATTCAAATGTACAATGCTTCATTTGCAAGGATTTTGGACACTACGCGAACCTATGACCCAGTCATCAGACTATGCCGCAAATGATGTTATTGGATAATAATCAAGTTATGATACTACCACAGATGAAGAGGAATGATTAGAGTTCTTATGTTGATTATGTCAATTGAGTGTTGTATCAACAATGTACTTGTTATAATAATTATGGATTATATAAGGATTGTACTGTAGTACTATTTCATTAAGGACTTGAGATTGTGTGGAACAAAGAAAAGTGACTCAATAGCAGGATAAATTTTTGGAAAATATATGGTTGAGATAATGATAAATCATAATATAGTTCTGATACTGAGGTAGTGATTTTGGAATAATATGTGATTGTTTTGGATAAATTATATTGGATATTCTTGACTACCTTGGAACTGATTAATGATTTGTATATTCCATCATTTTTGGGGTTTAAAACATTTTTGGATTAATGAAGTATATCCAGCATTCTATATGGAATAAGGGAGCATGAATGTAATCAATAAGGAATATGGTAATACATGATGAAGGTATTCATATGCTATTACGGGGTAAAAAGGATCTATATTATGTTTACCTTCCTTATAAATGTTGGACTGTGAGTTTGGAAAGAAGTATTTTGGATAGTTCTAGTTTGGATTATTTTGGATTTCCATAAAAGGACAACCCGAAGGTCGGGCGGCAACCCGTCGCGTCCGGCAAGGCTGTGAGACTTGAACCCGCAACCGAAGGGTGACAAGGGTGTATCACCTACCACTGGCCCACAAGATGTCCTAGATTAAATAATGTAGTTTTTATTAAAAGATCTTGTAGATGAATTATAAATTCGTTTATTTTGGAACCCTATAGGAATAGTGTAAATAGAATTTTTTTACATTCTATTATATTTTAGAGTGAAAGATGAGTTTGTGGTAGAAATTTATTAATGGATAAAACTCTAATTATAAAGTAAGTATATCTCCTTATGATCTTATCCAATATCATAAATAAATTCCTCAACATTAAGAAAAGCAACTTAGTACAAATTTTTTTTCTTAGATGGTACCTTAAATCATCACTAATTTATGGCTTTGGGATTGCTGGCCTTTTCATAGCCATGTTCTCTACCACTCTCCATCAGATAATTGATGGTTAGATTTTTCTTCCATATCCATATTTTCCTACATGGAACCCTAGTATGTGTTATTTTCGGTAATCTTCATACTTTCGACTCTTTATTTTAAATAGAGGCCTCATTAATTCATTTTTCGATGTGGGATTTCAACTAAGATATTTTGAAACGTCAAAAATGTGTTATCCTAATACCCTATGTTTTGTTGAACCTATGGTATTTCAAATCATCATAGATTGATGAATTTAAGGACCTCAATTTTACACTTGTTTGTGATTGATGACCTCAATCACTACCTATAAATATTTACATTTTTCCTCCAATTATATGTCTCTAATTTCCACCAATGTTCTCCTAATCGAGATCATAATTTGGTGGCGACCCTTTGATTTTTCTTTTCCTCATATTAAGACTAAATTTTAGTAACCCAATTTCCGATGTGGGTTTTCCCACAAATATATTTTATACTTTCAACCTTTTATTTTCGAAGAACAATTTCAAATTGTGAGGACGCAATTTATTGAAGGAGGGGAGAATGTAACACCCCAAGAATTCATAATGTGTTATTTCTTCAAAATAATTCAATAACTTGCACTACACGCAACACCGAGTTCAATTGCACCATGACTTACCAAAAATCCATTCAAAAGAGGTAATGAATAGTATTAACTAAATTTTAAACTTTATATAATCCTTATAATTTTTCCATATTATGAGTATCTTAGACATAATGCAAGAACAAATTCATTTTCAGTATTGCACTTTTATCAACTTTTAATAGTGAACCCTTTTTAAATACATTATTTTAAACTTTTTGACTAAATGGGGACATCAAAAATTTAAAATGAAACATCCCAAGCTTCCACGGTACGCTTTCTTTGAATAATACAGTAGCGTGTGTTGTACGCAACCTTGAGTTTTAACACACACCACAACCAATCAAACTAGCCGTTATGAATAGTAATACCTAATTTTTGAAATTATATATATTTTATGTTTAAAAATGGACTTCATTTTTGGATTCGGAATATCTAATTTAGCCTAAGGTGAAATTTTGGTACTTTTCGGATAACTTTCATATTTTGATGAATACTGAAAATTACTGAAATTTAATTAAAAACTACTTTTTTAATCAAAATAATTAATAGTGATAAATTATGAATTTGAGTGGTTTTAAAGTATATTTAGAATATATTTTTACAATTTAATATAATGTTGGTCATTGGACATAATTTTACAATTAAACCGAACATAAACAAGTGTCAATTTTTTGATAGTTATTATCTCTTGAAAACACGCTTTTTGTTTTGACAACGGGAATTAATTTTACAGTAATTTCTGCCACTCATGTGTTTTGAATTTAGAAAAATTGATTCCATATTTGGAATCAGGATTTCTAAATTGTGTAAATAGGTAACTTTTATTTTTAGACATTTTGAATAATTACTGCGGTAAATATTTTATTTACCATGGTTAAGGGTAAATCCGGTAAATATGGGTTATAAAATAATATTATAATAATACTAAATTACCCTAAAACGTGTCTTAACCCTATTGGTTGATACATGGTCGACCATGGACATATTGGGGTCGATTTTGGGACCCCATGGATCCACTTGTAAGTGATAATGACACTTTATTTTAATTAAGTTAAAATGAATACAAAAATGACACAAGCATATATCTTTTAGAAAAACAATTGTTACATAGGGTTATATATGTTGGATTTTAGATTATAAATATTAATTAGAAATCTAAAACGATTTCCTACATAATGATATTTTATTTATAATTTTTAGACATTAAATAATTTATTTTATTTATGACACAATGATGATGCAGTAATTACTATAATAGTGAAAAATTAAAATAATTGATATTATAAATACCCAACTAAATATAATATGATACTTTTAATGAATTAAACTAATTTTCTAGGATAATATGATATATTAGGAATGATTTAATTGACTTTGTTCGAAGTAATAAATCTGTTATGAGTTTCACAAAAATCAACTATTGAATAGTGTCAAAATTGACATAAAAGAGTTCTTAAAACAAATATTATATTATTAATTGCTATTAAATTCCTTAAAATCTAAGGTTCGGCCAAGAGACTTATATAATGATAGGTTAATCATTAATGGACCACTTGGGGGTCTCTTGGATGTATTTAGTAAGTTTATTAACCATATTATATAAAAATACAAAGAGACATTGTAAAAGTGAAACTAATTAACTTAGAGTTAATACTTAAAGATAAGGTTAATATAAGTACCCAAACCTGTCTAAATTCTATTGGTTGAGTGGTGTTCGACCTATCCCCATCTTAACCTTTGAATAATCAACTTTGGAGCCATTAGAAACCGAATATGAATTTATTATAAATTAATATTTCTAGCTTTTCCAAAGGTGCCCCTCACCCCTCTTATAAAAGGGCACTCCTCCTTCTCATTTCTTCACACCTTAAAAGCCTTTTGGTTCGGCAAAACTCTGGCCAAATACTCTCCCAACTTCCCTCACTACAACCTAGGGTCCTTAGTTTGATCAGAAAGCCAACCTAAGGAGCCCTTTTGATCAAATCAAAAGGAAGAACCCGAAGAAGAGGTAATGATTTCACCACCCTTTTCTAAGTTCATTTCTTCTTCCACTTCTTCTTCCTTTGTTGTTACCATTCTAAAATAATAAATCCAGTATCATATATATACTGTGATGTTATTATAAATATGGTACAACCATATTCAGTATTCTATCCACCCTTTGAATAACATGTCACCATACGTGCGTACGTACGGCTTACCGTCTCCACGTCGTGGTGTAATTGTTATTCAATATAATATTATTTGGATGGTATAATAATGATGTGTAAATCATGTAAATAATAAATATACCATGTTATGGATTCTGTATATATGATATACCATCCATTTATATATTATTTTAATATCAAAAGAATGACATTGTCGCTCGTGCGTACGTACGGACTACCGTCTCCACGAACGCGATGAGATTCATTCTCCATCGTATCCATTCAAGTATAATTATCATTTGATGATTTAAAAAATGATGTTTAAGGACTTGATATCATTCTGGATATGAATAATATACAACCTATCCTTTACAAACATGTCTTACATAACAAAACATATAAAAGAAAACAAGTAAGTTAACACCCGAAACCACGATAATACTAAGATATTATTATCAAATCAATATTAAAAGATCATATATGATATCATATTAATGTATATGATTCTTGTATAATTTAATAAAAATTATTTCACCATTATACAGGAGGTTAACCTACCCCAACCAAGGAAAAGTACAAGGTAAGGGGTTTTCATCTCACTCCTTATTCCCGTGAGATTCATGCCATATTGCCACCATCACCTTTTGTGTGGTGTATGTACTGCCTATAATTATATTCTTTGTGTAATACACTCTAATTTATGTGTATTTACATATTCATTATATGATACCTCTTTTATGGGTTGTATGTTTCATATGTTACCAAATTGGTAAGGGTTATTTCACAATCTCTTCATTATCCGAGGTTGTTTATATGTAATAATATACTGGGATCTCTTTATCATCCACATCCATGTTTCTTCAAAATGTATTTCAAAACATTTTTATTATTTACAATAATATGGGTTAAATTCATTTATACCCTTGTTTGACTTTTTATAAGAGGAATCTTTCCGTCTTTTTCAAAACAAGGTCCTTTTTAACCTTTTCGACAGAATTAAGGTAAGAATGTTTTTTTAACTTATACGGAGAGTGCGGTTATTTTCTGCCGTTATAAAATCTTCAAAGTTTTCCTTACAAGTTTATAAGAATATTTTCAAAGAAAATGTTTTATTTTATATGGATCTTAAATGATTTCAAAATAAAAGGATATATTTCTTTAAAAAGAATATTGATTTCATCTATGTCAACATCCTTTGATGGATTTTAAGATTATTTGAAGTTGATTTATTATGATACAAAACTTTTATATTGTATTGAAGGTTTTGTGATATGTTTGACTGTGGATGTTCTATTTATATACCATTCATAGTTTATGATGAAATTATTTACATTTCGTATGCTAGTTTTAATACGAATGTTTATGTTATGTTTAAACCTTTTCATATGGGAATACATTGGACTTAGTAAGTGACGGGTGGAGCCCGCTATAGCTCCTCGATGCATCAGTAGGTCTCATGAGACAAACTAGTGTCTTGGCACAAGGCCTTGACAAAATCTTATTTGTAGTCTTGGCATGAGGCCTTGACTATGTGGTTATGATAGTCTAGCATTATGCATTCCAACATTATGAAAGTGGTTATTGATTTTGCATGTGATTATTCGATTAGTAGAATATCCATGTGAATAAGTAAATGGAATTATTTCATTTTATTTATTCCGTACCATGTTGAAAGTTCATGTTTGAAAGGCTTTTGTTTTAGTTATACATTGCCTTAAATGTTTATTCTTATTTATGAAAGTTTCCGCTATATTGTTATCCTTACTGGGCATTTGAGCTCACCCCTTTTCTATGTTTTTTTTCCCAAGAAGTGAAGAAGTAAATTATGAATGACATGCAGGGATATTATGTTGGATATGAGTGTGGATTATGGAGACATTATGTTGTTGTAGTAGTTTTTTATTTTATGATGTAATGTAAAACTTATGAATATATCTAGTGTTTCCAAGGCTACTAAACCAATCGGTCTTTCGAGATTTGACCTTTCTTGTGATCATGCCAATGTTATGTAATAATGCACCGACTCTCGGTAACTAGGGTCGGGGCGTTACAAAACTTATCTAAAATTTTAATATTGTACTCATTTTTAATTAATCAATTTTACTCATTTTTAATAACCATGAACATTAGATTAAATATTCATTAATAATGTTAAAAATTCCATTGTCAAAAAAATATTTCTAAATAAAAAAATTTATAAATGTGTATTTACATTTTTATAAATATATAGTAATAAAAAAATACTATTTTTTAAAAAGTCTTTGTATAATTATAAATAAATAATTACAATATAACAATATCATTATTTAAATATGGAATATATTTACTAAGTATATATATATAATGATACTAATATTATTTCGTAAAAAATTATTTATATAATTATAAATAAATAAATATATATTCAAATAATTATAAAATTATTAATTTATAAAAAGTTGTACTATAAGTATTATGATTATATATAATAATTATAACCATTTTAAAAATTATTTTTTTTAAAAAAATTTATTATAAGTATTTATCAATGCTTTTTTTAAAGAAATAATAAAAGTGTCATGAACTATTTTATGAACCCAAACCATCACAAACCAATTCATGATATCTGAATCTTTATATAAAAGTGACCTGCTTTCGGAGCTCCTCGGTGTCAAATCCAAGATCGATTCTAGGCTATAATCAAGGCTCCAACATTACCAAGACTTGAATATAAGTCTCAAGAAATTATAGAGTTCAATGAAATCATGGCTTGAATGAAATCAATGTTTTATAATGTCTATAATTTTCCTCAGTTATCCCCTAAACCTTCTCATCCCACATCGAAGTATAACAATAAGTCTAGTTGCACTATCCTATAATAAAACAATAAAAAATTCTTTGTTTTTTAGGTATATTGATGTATCGTCATCCCTGATATATTGTTGGAATCCTTGCGAAAAAATTGGTACAATTTAACTTGAAATATATAAAACACAATGGTGGGTCATGTTTTTGTGAGGTTTAATGGGTTCCCAATACCTATATTCAATGACATCTACTACTTTGCAATCATAAAATTTTGAAAAAATCATCCACATAATAGTTGTTGTTGTCATTCGTTTAGAATATTACATTGAGAATACCTTGGATGACGAAATACCAGAAATCATTGGGGTATTATATTATGTCTTTCAACAATTGGAACTAAGAGGGTTCAGTGGGAAGGAACTGAAATATAGGGTTATTTCCTTCTATTTGGAAGTTAATTCTAGATGTCAATTCCAGAAAAGGGTGATGAAATATCTGACACATGGGAATAACTATATAATGATTCTAGAAGAAATATTTTCCTAAAATAATGATCAATAACATATTCTGTAAAATTAATGGATTTATATATGATTCCTTTAAACTATTTCATGAATATTGGGATAGATTTAGGGGTTACTTATGAAATGTAAGAATCAAATGATTCTTATAAAACTGTAAAATCACATGTGAAAAAATGTTATAAGTGTTTGATTTTTTGTTTAATTTATTTAACTACTTCTTGAAAAATCTATAATGTTTTCGGTTTTTATTATTGAAATATTTCATTTTATATTTAAATAAAATTAATTAAATTCTATAAAAATAAACTTTATGAGATTTAAGGTTTTATAATCCAAGAAAAATATTTTATAGGAACAAATTATTTTGAGATAAAATGTAATTGATATTTTGATTTTGGTTGTTGAAATATAATGAGAAAATAATCATTTGGAAGGAGTCAATTCTTGTAAAAACCTCAAAATCATGATGTTTAATGAAACAAAATAGTGTTTCTTTATACAGTGTAGAAGAACAGTACATTGTTGATATAATTTATTATTCTCAATCCTTCAAGACTGATCAAAATATTTCTAAATTTGATATTTTATTTGAAAAGTAACATATATAATGAAGAAATTTTTCTATCATTCAAATTTATAAGAATAATTTAAATCATTCAAGAATAAATCCTATACCGCTATATTTTACAAACATTGATAAAATAATTTATTAACATCAATTGCTATAAATTTAATAAATATGTTTTACGAGAATCTATTTTCTTGAAATAAACATTTCTTCATAAATATAATCTTTAAACATTAGGAATCCCACTTCATGTCAGCATTATTAATTCTGATTTAATAATTAAATGGAATTTTATGTTCACTATGTTTTATTAATTATATTGAATTTTATGGTTCACTAAGAAACTTAAATCCATTTTTTATGTCCTTATAGTGGTAATTTTATGCCCCACAAATGTGACAATCCAAATTATATAACATAAAAAGTGTTTCAGTATAATAAATTTTTGTGACCTTTTTTGTTAAGAGTTTTACATAAATAAAATAAAAATTATCTAAAATACTCATGTATTTTAAAATAAATGGACATAGTTTGGAACAATATATTCCAAAACATGTTCCATAATAATCCTTCATTGTTCTTATTTGGATTAAGCTCCTCATTTCACATTGTTCTTATTTGTATCGAGCTCCTCATGCATATATTTTATCCAATTATCATCTTTTTCAGGCTCTATAAATGATTTAGGCTATATTTTAGAGAAAATAATGTTTTTTGTAGACTCTTACTCCTTCAGGTCTTCAACAAAAAATTCTGATCACCAATGAAATTTTATTCATTTATTTCATCCTTACTTGTATTTATTACAATTGATTTAAATATTTAAATCTTTAAAATGATATCCCACACATTAATAATTCTTAAAAATCACATCATTTCTTTCATCACACATCTAATAAGTACTATGTTTGATTTATATTAACACATCTAAAAACATATCATTCTATATCATTACCTTTTTATTACAACCTTAGAAATCTCTGATTACTTCCCTTGTAATTTTCAATAATGGGAGGCATTCACCATTGATAATGAATATCTTAAGTGTATATATTGATTTATTGTAAAAAATTAATATTTTATAAAACAGATTTAAAATCAATACTTTATATCATATGATTAAAATCTTCAATACAATGTATCTTTTTTTCTTCTCATCCTCATCACTCATTTATTAATTTTTTTGGCAATATTTGTTTTGTGTTTTTTATCATCATTCTTGCTTTACCATCATAATATCCCTATGGTCAACAATTTTTTCACAGTAAAATAACTACACCAAGATTTAATGTATTGTTTCATATTTGTATTTAATTTATTTATTTTCAATATTACTCATAAAATAATTGTTTTCTAGTACAAGTGGATTCTTTTGTTCGAGTTGGGATGCTTTGATTGATGTTTTTCATGCTCACGAGGGGTTGGAAATCGGGCCTACAACTAAGATAATGAAAAAAAATAAATTTCCCAACATTTATTACAACCATAAGCAAAAGGTGAATTCATAATACATATTCATTTATTTTTTCCAATAATTTATCTACTATTTGTAAGTAAATTTCTTTATCATTATTATCTAAAACTTATTTTGTTTTCCCCACATATCTTTTGGAATGTCATATTTTTCTTTCAACTATCTGCCACAAAACATAAGAGATAAATGATTATTTCTTCCAATGTGACCAAATTTTCTATATTACCTACCATTCTTTATATAATTTTCAACACTACATATTGATTCGATGTTATTATCTAGAAAACCATTCTCATTTTCAAAAGCCTATTCTCTTTTGAATATCAACAACAAGAATTATTTTTCAGCTAAGAACATCGATTCAATATGTAGTGTTTTAGTTCAACATACAAATACAACGGAAACGTGATAGAATTGGTAGTTATGATTGTTTTTAGACTTTTAGATGTATATTAATCAACCTCATCTCATTCTGACACATGGTGTGATGGGTATTACTCTATATAATCATTTTTATTTAAAATTGACATTAATTTTATTATAAAGGAAAACCGACATACTAAAAATTAAGAAAACACATTCTAATTATTTTAATACTTTAGGAAAATGATCTATAAGTAATTTTATATGTGTTTTAATCATTTGTTAACCCAATTCAATGATTGGTGTGACAGCAATAACTAAATGTATCCATTATAATTTTAAAATTAACAGTATAGTTAAAAAATCACTTACTAAAATCAAAGAAAACAAATTCATATTTTCTTGATATTTTATGAAAAAAATTCAAAATTCATTTGTGACATGTTGGAATTAGTCATAAAAATGTTGATATATGATGTAATCATTATTGGTAAAAGTATGTGTTTTCAATTTAAAATGACATATTATTAAAAAAAAGTAACGTACTCAAAAATAAGGAAAAACATTCTTATTATTCTGATACTTTTTTACAATGATCCATATGTCATTTGGGACGTGTAGGAACTATCTGTACTTCAATCTGACACATTATGTGACTGGTACGACTTCATGTGTGTCTTTTTATTTAAAAATGACATAATATTTAATAAAAATGAAAAATGATGTATTGAAAACTGAGAAAACATGTTACTATTATTTTAATTCAGTAGGAAAATAATCCATAAGTCATTTGATATGCGTATAAATCATTCAAGCCTCAATTTAATGCACTTTTTGATTCTCTAACTCTAAGTGCATCTTTTTATTTATAATTACATGAATTTTAAAAATAAGGAAAACTGACCAACTAAAAACTGAGAAAAAATACATATTATTTTGACATGTTAGGAAAAAATAACCCATATTTAATTTTTATTATATAGGATTCATCCTCAACTCAGTCGAATATAAGATGTTCCCAATATGAATTAATTTTGTTTGTTATCAGTTTAAAATCGACAGTTTAGTTCAAAAAGTGTCACTCACTGAAAACTATGAAAAAATGATCATATATTCTTGATAATTTAGATCATTGATTCAAAAAAACTTATTTTCATGTGTATGAATCATACTCACATAAAATAGATACATGATGTTAATGGTATGATTCAACGTGCGTGTTTCCTATTTAAAATGACATTTTAGTAAAAAAATAAATGACATACTCAAAACCGAGTCAATGAATTCTTATTATTTTGATTCTTTATAAAAATAATTCATAAGTCATTTAAGACAAGTAGAAAT
The DNA here is from genome assembly GCA_963277665.1 of Viscum album. Taxonomy (NCBI): domain Eukaryota; kingdom Viridiplantae; phylum Streptophyta; class Magnoliopsida; order Santalales; family Viscaceae; genus Viscum; species Viscum album. The sequence continues at coordinate 1,568,316,894 of OY728138.1, forward strand.
TATCATCACCTCAATATGGTGTACAGTGTGAAAGATATGACTCTAATTGTATATTTTTATTTAAAATTGACATTTGTTTTAGTAAAACGGATGACTCACATAATCAAAATAGGGAAAACACGTTCAGATTATTTTGATACTTTGGTTAAATAATCCACATGTCAATTTTTACATGCAAGGATCAGCCTCACCTCAATATGATACATAATGTGCCTAGTATGACTTAATCTGTCTATTATTGATTTAAAATCAACATTTTTGATCAATATGTTTTACTCACTAAAAACTAAGAAAACACACAATTATTGTCTTTATAATTTAGAAAAATTATTTTATATGTCATTTCTGAGATTTAGGAATTTCTATCACATTACACCGATAGACAATGTTACTGGTATGAGTCAATGTGTGTGTTTCTAGTTTAAAATGACATTTTAGTAAAAAAGGAAAGTGACATACTCAAATCCAAGAAAACATAATAAGATTGTTTTGATACTTTAGGAAAATTATCCATAAGTCATTTTAGATTTGTAACAATCAACCATACCTCAATCTGACTCATGGTGTGACTGGTATGACTCCATATTCATTTTTTCAATATATAAGTATCATTGTAGTTTAAAACATAGCTCACATCACCAAAACTGAGAAAACAATCCTAGTTTTTTTATCGTTATTTAAATTATGTATTCATACTAATTTAATGGTGTTTTTATTGGTATATTATCTTATAAGATCACACTGCATTGGTAATGTTGTGTGTTTTTAGAGCTCACTACAGTATGCCCCTTTATCAACACTTTTAGAAGTGCTGAAAAAGGGATCATTATTAGTGATTATACAAGTGTTGTTAATGTGATACATTATTAGTGCTTCTATAAGTTCTGATAATGGACGCTTTATAATTTCTTTTAAAATTTTTGATAAAGGGGTCCTTTATGAGAACTTTTTTAGTATTGATAAATGAATCAGGCTTTTAATCTCACTCTAGTTGTCAGCACTTCTCTAGTGTTGATAAAGTCCATTTTGAGAAAAGTAATAAGTCTATTTTGTAGTAGTTATTGGGTAACCTTTGATTCTTATAATAATAGTCCTTCATAAATATCATGATACTATACTGTGAAATTTGTCACAACTCATGCCATATTAGAATAAACTCATGGAACACTTTAGAAAAGAGTCTGTGGACTCCAGTAAGTTATATGACAAATGTTTCATTTGAAAAAACCCCATGAAACTATTGAGTTAGGTGGTGAATAATAAAGATATTCCTCTATAAAAATATCTAGTGACTTCCATGTAACTCATTCCATTTTTTCAATGACATCGTTTCTATTTCAGTACAACTAATGCTAAATATCATAAAACTCATCTTTGATACCTCTATTGAAAAGAAAACATCTTAATAATTTTTTATGAAATATTCCCTAATATTTAAACTTAATATATTCAAATAAGAATATATAGAACAACATAATCTATTTATCTAAATTCTTGAAAAAATTCTATAGCTTATGATCACATTTTTTTCAACTACACGTTCCATGTTACACTAGTTTCTCTAGTACACGAGAGGTCTCTTAAAACGATACAATGGAGTTTATAATAATCACATATTTGTAGAAAATCCACCCACATATTATTAAATTACCATGAAGAATATATTTATTGAGCCAAAATCCACCCAAAAATGGTCTTAATCTTCATGAAACTCCTTCATTAATATTCCACCCAACAAAACTTCTATAATACAGTCATGTCTCCCCCTCTATACAATAACCCATGGTACAATACATCAAACCTATTTTCTCCCAATAACAATCTAATTAAACTTAACTACCCATATTTTATTAAACATTTCAATATTAATCCCATATAATCTTTGTTGACATGAATAAAAAAATACCAATTAAATCTATCTAAATTAATTTTTTGACACCTATTATAACTCCCATACAATTTTAGTCAATTTTCCAAATCCTAAAATTAATTTCATTTAATTAATACTCCAAACCACATGTTTGACAATCTCTTATGAATCAAAAAATTTGGACAATAAAAAACCTCAGAAACAAATAAATTTTATTATAATCTCGTTCAAACACTCGTTTTTAATAAACTAAATTTACAATTAACTTTATGAAATAAACTAGAAACACATGTTTTATAACCAAATCATGACATTTTATGTTTTCTAATATTAAATAAAACTACTCTCTACACCAAACCACACTGAAAATTTGTTACGATACATAATAAGTTGATGAATTTTCTTCCAATAGTGTTTGATTTCATTTGTTTTCAATATGAGAGTTTGTTTTGGGTCATCGATGTGATGAATCTTATAATATTTTTATCGATTACATCCACTATATATGTATTTGATTATTGAAATTGAGTTGATATAAATTTTAATGATATGCTGTGATGATTATGATTTTACAATATACTAAATTATTTGGGTGATATTGTTGGGTTAAATAAAATGTCATATTGAAAAGAAAAATTTATATTTCTTGAAACTTAATGGTGAAAATACATAAACTTTATGGAGGAATTATGGTGGATTGATTAATTAAATACTAGTCTAAATTTATTGTAAATGTATTTTTATTTAGAATGCTATGGTATTACGGGCCTTATTTTAGAAATGGAATGATTATATAACATCTTTAAATAATTTACAATTGTCACCCATCTATGGGAACCTTATCAACTATATAGATAGAGACATCTGAACCATGGCCACCCATAGAATCTATATAGGAGGATCAATGATTCAATAAGTGTACATGGTTGCATTGGCCAGGTGTGGATTGTGTGGCCTTGAACATGTGGATTTTAGCCTCTCTTGTGTGGGGTAGCTCAATATGATGAGGGAGATCTATAGAACCCGTGTGGCCTTTATTGGATAAATAAGGGAGTTCCTAGAATTATAAGTTTACAAAATTTCCATATGTTAATTATTTTAGACTCATCCATTTACACATCCATTGTTCACATATTAATAAATATATTAAAATAACAATGGTCATGCATATTTTACCAAAACCATTCTAAATGCATAAAGAAACTATATATTCCTTAACCTTATCTAGTGTCTCTATGTCTACATGTGATGGAATTAACGGATATCACTTTCATGTGAGTATATATTGACAATTTGATACACAAAAATATTGATAAACCGAAGGAAAATTGATAAATTCATGAGGAGTAAATAAGTTGTGGGGTTTTTTACATGATGAAGACGGTATGTGAGGCTACGATAGGAGAATGAAATCCTAGATATTTGTTTTCAAGGTTAATATAAATATATAAAATTACTATGAATTTTTAATGTAAGATGATGTGATATGTCATGATTTTAATGTGCAATGAGAATTATATTTGATACAGTAATTTTTAAGTGGTGCGAGTGAGGTGAGTATGAAATAAAGGATTTATTGAGAGGATGGTTCTTGATCATGTAGTTTTGGTTGATGGTAAGATCATGAGGATGGTTAATGATCATGAAATGCATGATGATATAGAATTTACATTACTCGAATAATATGTGATGAGAATGGGGTTCATGTGCACATATAATGTTAAACAGAGACATTGAATTTTTCATTATCTTGATGTATTAAATTATTAAACATGATTTGTGGAATGATCATGAGGTATGAGAATTATTTACAAAAATAAATACCGCTAAGACCCATTAGTAAATTTGATAATGAAATTTAGAATTTATTAATTAGATAATGTTATAGGCTCTTACTGTATCTATGTACTCTATAGACCATAACTATATATAGCATATGGGGAGTCTTGAGTTTATTTCTACTATTTTTTTTGTGAAATTTTTCATTCACACAAAAAAAATCAAAAAAATCCTTGTGGATAATTTATGTTTTCAATCTGAGATAAGAATAATAAAAATAAAAGTTGTTTGAAATTATCTACAAGATATAGGAAATGTTCATGGAAAAATACATAAGAAAAAAAGGATTGGGAAGAAATTAAAAGACAAGTTAATTATGAGAAGAAATCCATCAAGATAAAGAGCTCTGATATTCATGTATGTCTATGAAAACTAGAGTCCACAAAAGCGGGATAATCCAATGAAATTGAAAAGAAAGATATTTCAACACATATTTTCATTGAGATTTATAGTCACTAGAATTCTCAAATGAGTGGCAGGAATTTCTTGAAGTCAATCCCTAGTTAACCAATAATATATTTACCATACATATTAAAATTTGTTGATTTTCAAAATATATGTTCAATATAGTACACGATTTATAGAAAAAAATATGTAATTTTGGATTATAAAAAATAATGAAAAAAATACGCCAATGTTGGGTGGAAGAGTGTGTATGAAAGATGGTTCCATAAATAGAGTCTATAAATATGACAAAAATTCCAAAAATAGAATGTTTATATGTCAATAACATTTTTTTAAATAAAAAAGAATATGATTCACTTTGAGGTATTGGGGATATTATAAGCACATGGATAAGGATTTTGACTACGGGGATAACATTTCAGTTCGTTCAAATCAGATAAGTCCTATACCAATAGTGAGAAAAACTATTGATAGGAGAAAAACATCTGAGAAATAGAATACGCTTAAAGAAAAAAAAACATGAGTATGCCTTTAGGATAGAAGGGAAGTTAATTAATAAACCAAATACTAACAAGAAGTCAAATAAAAAATGAATGATGGAAATCAATTGAAACATGAGTATGGAGATTGACTTGTGTGATAAGTGTGGTAACTGTAGTACTCTCAGAGATACAGTATAAAAGGGACATTCATGCAAAGTAAATGATGAGATAGGAAGGAATGAGTTTCATAGGTTGATCGGAAACTCCAATCATGGTTTTATATAAGATAAATCAGAGAGGTATTACTTTATTACCTTATCTATATTTCTTATAATAACATGTAGAGAACCAAATGAGATGAATCCATCCATTAATGGGGAGCACAGATGAGTTTAAACTGTTACATCTTCACTGAATATTAAATTCATAATTTCTGAATAGATTTTTAAAAAATGAAAAATGATTTCTAAAAATCAATCCCATGTTCATATTATCTTTTTAAAAAAATCAAAAGTGTTTATATTTCATTTAAAAGGGATATATATCTTTTTTAATTTGCGATGTCTTATTTTTTGTTTATATATGAGTGTATGATGAAACTCTTTCATGATTTTATTATTTGATAAGCCCCAATATATGAAGATTGTGTTATGAGACAGGTTTCACATGTAGGGTTGTTTATAAATTGTATTGACAACCTAGGTTAATACCTCTTGATTTTTACATGGAGTTTTCATAAGTAGACTTAGATTAGACTAACTAAAGGTTCGCTATGATTGATATCATGTGATTTCATCATTATCACATATGTGGTTCAATATATGATTCTAAAAATAATGGAGGAAAAGAGGGTATATTGATGTCAGGTGAAAGATATTTTTGATATGGTAAGACCCACATTGTACATTTACACTTATTTTCAATAATTTGGAGGAAGAGAATACCGTGTATTTATATAAGTTTTTTAGACTTATTGAGAATAAAAAAACCAGGGAGAGTATTCTTTATATGGTGTTTTATTTCATTTTTTCATTTAAAAAACATGTTTTTAGTGATATAGGTGCATAAAATCAAGGGATTATTATGGATTATTTCATAAAGATACATTTATAATGATTTATAGAGAGATTATACCAATGATAAAGATAAGTGGTGACAATTATGATCATACTATCCCCAACCTGATCTATGCTATATTTCAATGCTAGACAGTAGTTTAGATTGAAAATGAGAAGTTATTTTGAATGAAAATTAATTTTTTTAGAATCAGTATTCATGGTGGAGGATTTTTTGTGGCTTGATGAATTACAAACTAGATTGAATTTTTAGGAAAATTATTTTTATTTGGATGGATTTGGTATTATAGCTCTTATTTTTGGAAATTTAATAATAATTTACTATTGTAAAAAAATGGTCATCCTTTTCCTAACTATGAGGACAGGTTAAATTCATGGTGAGATCCTGTAAAAACATATCCAATTTTGGTGGATATTAATGACTATTTTGGAGGTAAAAAATGTGAATGGTCTCATGGTTCAAGAATTATGTGTGTGCTTCAAAATTTATATCTTTTATCCTTTAATGTGTGGGGGCTATGGGAGGTTGATGGAAAACATAAAAACCCTTTCGATCTTCATCAGGTAGAAAACGAAGTTCCCAGTGTAATAAGGTAGAACTATTCCAATATGGGAATAAATGTGTGACTCATCCATCAATCTGGACAAATTTTAATAATTAACAATGATACAAAAATAAGTAGGTCCATGTAGGTTTTACCAAAACGATGTCTCATTCATCATGAAATTGTGTCATCCTAAACGATGGAATGTGAGGGTTTCTTCATGTGAAGGAGTTCAGACGGATTTCAATAAATCTTGGAGATCTCATCCATGATAGTAAATCGAAGCTTAGAAATGTGAAGGAAAAATAATAAAGAGATAATGATTGTGTTTACTTTGATGTTATTGTGAGATAAAGATAGTATGTGATACTTCCACAGGATAATCTACTTGCACAAATGATTTTTCATGGTTCACATGCATTTGTATATTTATTATGTGGTCATAATATTGGATTATATTCAATTTTGTGAGGTTGGTAAAAAATGATAATAGTATGTGATACACCAAGGGGTAAGTGGTGCATGAGATATAAGTTTGTACCGAATGAATGATTTCATGGATAGTGTGTGATCATGTATACATATTGGTGGTTTCATCATGAGGATAGTTCAAATTCATATAGTAATCTATGTTGGAGAAATTTTTTGATTCCTGGATTTCTCGCAGTGGGGATCATTTGTAGAAAATTCCCAAAAAAATGACCAGTTTCTCAACTATTAGACCGTTAGAAATATGATATTTGAACCATCTTAAGTTCATTATCAAATAATATTATTAAAAAACTGATCATTCAGTGCATTTCCACACGTCAACAAGGTGTATCTGAATTATCATGTCACTACACTATACCTACTACACCAATTCAACCATTGGAATCACCATAGAAAATAAATATAAAGAAAGTTCAAAAAACAAGAAACTATAATAAATGAAATTCAAGTATATAACTTAGTAAATGAACCCTAGATACTAACATTAATTAGGTTTTTTATCCTATGTGAATGGATGGAAACCATTGCCACTTCCTTATATTTAAATATGTTTAAAAATTAATCAATTGACAGAAACATAAGTAAGAACTAATTTAAGAGTGATTAACATATTTTCAAACATCAACATCAACTTTTAATTTTACTATTAACTATTAATAAATAGGATTCATTGTTTTTCATTTTAGATATACTATTCAATGTACACTCATGAATGGGCCAGGCTCTTTCCCCATTTCCTGTTAATGAAATCGAGCGGGTTGATCAAGTCACCCTCCCTTATTACATTCATGGAGAAGCATCCAAATTGAGTGTCAATGTTGATCACCCATAAAAATGTTTACCTCCCCAGATTTCTCTAGTAAACTACATTGGGGTCTTCCATTGAGATACTTATTTCTATATAGTTCACAAAATTTTGGGACCACCATTTATGTAATCAATAAATATGAAATTCAACTAACCCTACTATCACTTAAGAGAATTACTGCCACTATATTTGGGTCTTGAATATCCATCTACCACAGAATTAAAGTTTGATGAACATAAATTCAATGCTCTAACATCTAAATACTATAAAAGACATCAAATTCTAACATTCTCCCTCATGAATACTTATTCTAGGAAAAAACCATCAAAATCACTTCTCAAAAAAACAATATTCCTTAATAGTAACATTGTTACTCTAGCCTTTCATTTTTCCATTCACTCCAGCCCATTTGAGGCATGATTTATCTTCATAATTTCTTGACCTAAATGCATAGTGATCAGGTTTTCTGGATTTTGGATACCGAAGATCTTCCATTAATCTCATGATTTATCCTGTAAATTGTTTTTGATATAGTGGTACTTTAATCTAATGTAATTTTATCTAATATGAAAGAATATATTTTTATCTATGTGAATTGAAATATGGAAATCATAGAAAATAACTCCTCCTTCCTGACTTCTTCCAATATCCATCATAAATTTCTTCAATCATCCATCTACATCCTAACTTCAATTTCTAATATATAATATAATTCTGTTATAATCAATATACCAATTTATAAAACTAAAACATCAAACTGAATGATTCTCCTTTATAGTAAAATACGAACCATATTGTTCTTTTAGAAAATTTTGAATATATAGAAAATTTGGCTGCAATAGAACCTAGCATCAGATCCTCTTCCCAAAAATCTGGAGCCTAATCTTCCAGTCCTTTTAAATATTAATTGAACCCCATAACATCTGATAATTTTTTTTTTCAAGGGTCTAACATAAACCTATTTATAAAACCCACTACAAAATGAAAATTTAGTCAAGTAGAAATCATTTCATACATTAATATTCTGATAGATGAAGTATATGGTACATTTTCTATTTTAATTTCCACAACTTTTACTATTGGTTCTTATCATATATCTATTTTGAATTTTTAAATAATAGGTGTAGATACAAGATATATTTTGACCATTCGATAACATTATAGGTTCTTCATGATATAATCATTATGAGATAGTGATAATGTACCTAAATTCCTATCTATTTTGATCCTCTTCCCCAAAATCATCCTTTCATGTACAAGTTTTTTCATTTAAAATATTTCAAAAAAATTGCACATCAACATTCAGATTTTCTGAGAATCCAGTCTAGATATTAATATTTCATCAATAAGCATTAGAAAAATGATGAATGTTTCATCTACACATTGATTTCAATAAAACAAATGGTCAATATTACATTTTTTGAAAACATATTCATCCTTAAAACCACTTTATTTATGATTCAATTATTGTGGTTCTTCATGTAGGCTATAAAAGTATTTCCTCCATTTAAAACCCAAATTCCAATGCCTGTTTTCTGGTAAAAATATTCATTGTTACATGTAAATATCCATCAGAAACTCACCAATAAGTACATCTATAATAACCAACATATGATAATAATACGTATCTTTTGATGAAAAATTATAGAAAATTTTCTCAATGGTATAATGTCTAACTACAGGAGAGAATAATTATGATAAATATACTCTTTCTTTCTATTGAAACCCATTCACTACAAGATATGTTTTTCTTTTTTATTTTCATCTTATTATTCCTTTATCTATTTATCCCACTTCTCCTAAAGTTCCTTTTTACACTCTGAATGTTCAATCATTTCCCATATTTATTAAAAATTAATGAATTCATCTCATCATTCATGAATAACTATCGCTTCTCTATGTGACTAATATAATATCCCTCCTACATAATTTTGGTTTCTCTTACATCTGTTAGGCGTATAAAATTTATATAATCCTAAAACATTTAAAGTGGTCTTTTTATTGTTTTTGATCTCCTCGTCTAAATGAGTTATACTGGGATTATTGTTTCTAATATTACTATTAGTATTTAAATATTCGGTATTCATACTTCTTGAGATCATACTTCAAGTTCTCCCACCTAAGCGTCAGCTAGCCTTGAACTTTTTGATACTTACAATGGTCTTATATCTTCATTTTTGGTATTATTATCACTTGAATATAAGTTCATAGGTTTTTCATGATATAAGTACATTTATCAAACTTGAATTAAATTATTTATTTTTATCATAAAATATACTCTAACCAGTTTTGGTACTTCTAAATAACAATTTAATTGAATCAAACAGCCCTACTTCTACTGATTTCTTTCTTTCAACACAACACCCTTTATATTTAAAATTTTCATACCCATATCAAAGAAAATAACAAATTTTGAATTTTAATTCACGATTATTTATATCCATAGAACTTATATATATTTATGATAAACTACAAAAGTATTTAATATGATGAAATTAAATTCATTTTTCATACCACAATTCCTATAGAAGTCTGTGTCCAACTATAAATGTCAGACTTCTGATGATATTTTCTACTGTATTGAGTACATTTACCCAAATTTCCTTAAAAATTACTTAATGAAACCATATAATAATTTTAAACACTGTCAAACTCTGGTTTATTATTTTCATTAGTCCATTCTATTTTGGAGTTCTGAGAACCATAAAATCTTTCGATATTTATTTTTTTATAATGAAATTCAGGAAGTTTCATCTTGGGAATTCACTATCATTGTTTATCTATACTCCCTTAATTATTAAATTTCACTCCCTTTCTGTTGATTTTTTCATCCCAATAAACACATAAATTAAATCATACTTTTTATTTAATAAATAAGTACATAAATTCCTAGTAGAATCATTAATTTAATTATGATATTAAATGAAAACATCATATGACTGAATAGGGGAAGGTCCCAAAAAATTTTAATGTAAATAACCCTACTTTTGATTCCATGACTTTAAACCATCTATGTTAAAGTACACTCTTATTTTCGTTCCCAACACACAATATTTACCCTTTCCAATTTTTTTGTCATGTTATGAATTTGAATATCCATTAGAACCATTATATTATTTCATCTATTGTTAATAGACCATATTACCATACTTATAGAATATCTGATGTTATACTTCTAGTAACTATCATCCCATCTGAATGTTAGATCATGTAAAATGTTTAATCACTAAATCTATAAGAAAACATTATTCATCATCATGTTAATGTCTCTGCCAAGTCTGTAAAACTAGTTTCATAGACAATATAATCGAGTTTCCAAACTGATTTTATATTCTTCTACAAAACAAGGATGTTTTTAACTTATGATTACTTAATGATTCATTCATTATTAAATTGAATATTGAATTTTTTCCAACATCTTATATGGAACCACCATCTACCAAATTGAATACCCCAAAATTCCATGATATATAATTCACAGTTCAATTTTGATCCCCTATTAATTGATAAGATTATCTAGATTCAATCACTTAGTCTCTTACCATAATATTCACACGCATCAGATAGCCTCTTTTGTCTTATATTGTTTTAATGTGATCTGATATTCTAGATGTTGATGCCTTTATAGTATACTTTTATAAATGATGGAAGTATTTTTTAATATTACCCTTATTCCTCCATTTCAAGAATGTGGATCTAGGACCAAGTGACTTACTTCATCTTCTTTATAGCGACCATTATTCTATTGGTTTATTTTATTATACTTATTCTTATGGGGTGATAATTCCCTTCCATCATTGTTAATGTAAATACTATCTCATATATGAGATTCACTTTTTTGAAGTTCTTTATTGAGTATTATATTTCTAATATCATCCATCACCCACATGGTTTTCTTCAAGAGTTACTAACTGTAGTAATTATTACACCCTAGCTTTCTCATAATGATGATATTAATTGAATCACTCATACATAATCATAAAAGTTACCATTACTGATTGGAGATTCCCACAAATCATGTTAAAGTCATTAAAATGATCATACACTAGTTTTCCAAAAAAAATCATAATACAAAAAATTATTGAAACATTAAATAATTATTTTGGGATATTTTTTCAAATATATCCTCCATCACCTTCATAAAATCTATACTAGTCTTCTTCTCTCGAATATTGGATGCGGCATTTCACACCTAACACATACTTACTAATACCAAATCATTTAAATACATATTTTCCCATTCATAATCTACTATCAACACTAGATTTACTTTGGTCAATAGAAAAATATATTCTATTTGAGTTAGATGGTCTTTAATACATATTCTCCAAAAACAATAATATTATTGATAGAATTTCTCAATCTTAATATTCCCATAATCTGATATCATACATAATTTTATGAAAGTTAGTTGAACCTCTACTTTGATATAAATTTTTGGGGATGAGAAACATTAGAACTAATTATTCAAAAACATTAACGCTTATACTACTGGTGAACTATCAGAAGTACGATCATCAACCCAATATAATTGCGCATTAAGATTAGTGTAGTGGAAAAACTGAAACTCTTTAGATTTGTCTTCCCTAAACTATGAGTACAAGAAGTATGATTTAATTACACCCTATACATTGTACTAAGTAATTTGTTTCTCACACATTATAATATATATATATATATAATGTAATGGAATAACCAATAAACTAAGGTATATAAAGTAGTAAATAAAAATAGGATATTAACAGGCTTTGGATGATTTTTCTATGTGCATGGATGGAAACCACTATTAATTTATTTTATTACATGTTTTACATGTAGTACATTCAAATAAAAAAATCATTAAGAACTCATTATAGAGTGATAACACACTATAAAACTTTAATGTTGATATGTACTTTTACCATAAATGATTCATGTGAATGATGAATTATTCCACATACTTGATACACTATTCAATGTGTACTCAGCCACACTTTTGTGTCGGTCCAAAATTACTTTTATAGTAAATATAAATAGTTTACTAGGTCTCATTATATTACAAAATTAATTGGGGAGACTCCAAATGGAATATCACTATTTATCACTTGTTACATTGTTTAAATTCACTGATTTATCCTATAAACACCTTTAGATTTTTCCTTTAAAAGACATATTCCATGAAATTTCACCAACATTCTGAACTTACCTTAATTTTTCTAAATATATGATCTTATTTATCCCTGTTGTGAATGAAGAAAAGTGCTACCACTATTATTTCATCAAGACTAGCCATCTTCCACTGACCAAACATTTAGTGAACATAAATCCAGTTCTTGATCTTATGATGGAATGAACAAGTATTCACATCCCATCATGGAGTAAAATATGAGAAAGGGATGATCCAAACATACCATGTGGAATAAAGGCATCATATTAATTAGTTTTAGGATGTTTTGAATGGTTAATCATGATATATGAGAAGATCATTATAAACTAGTGTGATTGTAATCTTATAAATACCCCTATAACTCATTGGTAAATGTTCTAATTATGTTTATAATATATTAAGTAGATAATGTTTTATGATCTTATAATTCATGTGAACTATGAGAAAAATAGTTGTACACATATCTTATGGAGAGTCTTGTGTATTCTGTATACCATTATATTACATAAAGAAGAAGGGGGAGACCATTCAACATCACTATGTGAATCATGGATCCTTCGTGAAGCATCCTTATGTATATTGTGAGTAAAAAATAATTTGGATCATAGAGGTTCTATTCATAGAACATCATTGTACATGACTTGAATGAATGAGTATACTTATTATTAAATTGTTGTGTTATATGATCACCATGTAGTATTTTATAGATTCATGAATATGGTATTGATAATTTGTTTTAAAACAATTTTTCAATCAATTGAGAAGACAATAATATGAGAAGTCTGATACATCATTGTATTGATGATAGAGAAAAAGTTTATGCCAAAATATATTGATTTCACATATATATTAAATATATAGATAAACGAAAAATTAAAATTAAACAAATTAAAATTAAAAAGACGTAAATTGAGAAAAATATTACATAATTTATTAATTAGATGAATATTGATAATGAAAATAAATAATATATATTAAATATATAGATATAATTCAATATATAAAAATATGATTTATATAATACAAAATATTAGTCATGCTTTATATTAAATATTAATATATTTAGTGAATAATCGTTTCTAATTAATAATTAATATGAATTAAAAATATAGACTAATTGCACCGAGTAATGGACAGAGTTGACTATTGTTTGATTTTTCAATTTATAACATAGATCAAACGTATTATATTGATTTCACATATGCAAAATTAATGTATTTTTATATACATATTCACACACACACAAATATTTCTTGGAATTGAATCACTTTATATTATTTATTTTATATTTATTTATTCACTATTTTTTAATATTTTCAATATGTATTCGACATTATTTCAATATATCTCAATTTTTTAATGATTTATATTAATCAAACTTATCTAAAATTTTATTATTGTACTCATTTTTAATTAATCAATTTTACTCATTTTTAATATGCTTGAAATTTAGATTAAATATTCATTATTAGTATTAAAAATACCTTTGTTAAAAAAATATTTATAAGTAAAAATATTTATAAATGTATATTGACGTTTTTATACATATATAATTATAAATAAAAATTAATATTTTTTAAAAAGTCTTTGTATAATTATAAATATATAATTACAAAATTATAATATCTTTATTTAATTAAGGAATATATTTACTAGGTATATATATATATAATGATACAAATTTTATTTATAAAAAATTATTTATATAATTATAAATATGTAATTATGTATTCAAATAATTATAAAATTATTAATTTATAAATAGTATTAATATAAGTATTATAATTATATATAATAATTATAACCTTTTTAAAAATTATTTTTTTTAAAAAATGTATTATAAGTATTTATCAATGCTTTTTTTAAAGAAATAATAAAAGTGTCATGAAATATTTTATGAACCCTAACCATCACCAACCAATTCATGATATCTGAATCTTTGTATCGAATCAACCTGATTTCGGAACTCCTCGGTGTCAAATCCAATATCGATTCTAGGCTATAATCAAGGGACCAACATAGCGAAGACTTGAATATAAGTCTCAAGCAATTCTAGAGTTTAATGAAACCATGGCTTGAATGAAATCCAGGTTTTTGGATATCTATAATTTCCCTCAGTTATCCACTAAACATTCTCATCCCACATTGAAGTATCCCAATAAGTTTAATTCCACTATCCTATAATAAAACTACAAAAAATTCATTGTTTTTTAGGTATATTGAAGTATCGTCATCCCTGATATCTAGTGGGCATCCTTGCAACAAAATTGGTACAATGTAACTTTAAATATAGAAAACACAATGTTGGGTCACGTGGTTGTGAGGAATAATAGGTTCCCAATACCTATAGTCAATGACATCTACTACTTGGCAAACATAAAATTTTGAAAAAATCATCCACATAACAGTTTTTGTTTGTCATTCATTTAGAATATTACATTGAGAATCCCTTGGATGACGACATATCATACATCATTGGGGTCTTATATTATGTCTTGCAATAATAGGAACTAAGAGGGTTCAGTGGGAAGGAACTGAAATATATGGTCATTTCCTTCTATTTGGAAGGTAATTCTAGAGTTTGATTCCAGAAAAGGATGATGAAATATCTGACACATGGGAACAACTATATAATGATTTTTCAGGAAATGTTTTCCTAAAATAATGATCAATAACATATTCTGTAAAATTAATGGATTTATATATGATGACTTTGAATTATTTCATGAATATTGGGATAGATTCAGTGGTCACTTATGAAATGTAAGAATCAAATGATTCTTATAAAACTGTAAAATCACATGGGAAAAAAATATTATATGTGTTTGATTTTTTGTTTAATTTATTTAACTACTTATTGAAAAATCTATA
Source organism: Viscum album (assembly GCA_963277665.1). Classification (NCBI taxonomy): domain Eukaryota; kingdom Viridiplantae; phylum Streptophyta; class Magnoliopsida; order Santalales; family Viscaceae; genus Viscum; species Viscum album. Next base: position 1,568,332,428 of record OY728138.1, read on the forward strand.
GTGTTTTCAGTTTTTATTATTGAAATATTTCAATTTATATTTAAATAAAATTAATTAAATTCAATAAAAAGAAATCTTTAAGAGGTTTAAGGTTTTATAATCCAAGAAATATATTATATAGGAAAAAATGATTTTGAGATAAAATGAAATTGATATTTTGATTTTGGTTGTTGAAATATAATGAGAAAATAAACATTTGGAATTAGTCATTTCTTGGAAAAACCTCAAAATCATGATGTTTTATGAAACAAAATATTGTTTCTTTATATGGTGAAGAAGAACAGTACATTGTTGATATAATTTATTATTCTCAATCCTTTAGGACTGATCAAAAGTTTTCTAAATTTGATATTTTATTTGAAAATTAACACATGTAATGAGGAAATTTTTCTATCATTCAAAATTTAAAGAAGAATTTAAATCATTCAAGAATAAATCTTATACCGCTATATTTTATAAACTTTGATAAAATAATTTATTAACATCGATTGCTGTAAATTTAATAAATATGTTTTATCATAATATATTGTCTTGAAATAAACTTTTTTTCATAAATATAATCTTTACACATTACTAATCCCACTTCATGTCAGCATTATTAGTTTTTATTTAATAATTAAATGGCATTTCATTATCACTATGTATTCTTAATTATATTGAATTTTATGGTTCACTAAGAAACTTAAATCCATTTTGTATGTCATTATAGTTGTAATTTTATTCCCCACAAATGTGACCATCCCAATTACATAACATGAAAAGTGTTTCAGTATAATACATTTTTGTGACCTTTTTTGTAAAGTTTTTTACATATTTAAAATAAAAATTATCTAAAATACTCATGTATTTTAAAATAAAAGGACTTTTTTTTGAACAATATATGCAAAAACATGTTCTATAATAATCCTTAATTATTCTTATTTAGATTAAGCTCCTCATGTCACATTGTTCTTATTTGTTTCGAGATCCTCATGCATATATTTTATCCAATTATCATCGTTTTTAGGATCTATAAATGATTTCGGCTATTTTTTAGAGAAATTGAGGTTTTTTGTAGAGTCTTACTCCTTCATGTCTTCAAAAAAACATTCTGATGACAAATGAAATTTTATTCATTTATTTCATCCTTACATGTATTTTTTACAGTTAATTTAAATATTTCCATCCTTAAAATGATAACCCGCACATTAATACTTCTTATAAATCACTTAATTTCTTTTATCACACATCTAATAAGTATTATGTATGATTTATATTAACACATCTAAAAACAGATCATTCTATATCATTACCTTTTGATTACAACCTTAGAAATCTATGATTACTTCCCTTGTAATTTTCAATAATGGGAGGCATTCACCTTTGATAATGAATATCTTATGTGTATATATTCATTTATTGTAAAAAATTAATATTTTATGAAAGAAATTTAAAATCAATACTTTATATCAGATTACTAAAATCTTTTATACAATGTATCTTATTTTCTTCTCATCCTCATCACTCATTTATTATTTTTTTTGGAAAGATTTTTTTGTGTGTTTTTATCATCATTCTTGCTTTAACATTAGAATATCCCTATGGTCAAAAATGTTTTCCCAGTAAAATAAATATCCGAAGAATTAATGTCTTGTTTTGTATTTGTATTAGATTTATTTATTTTCAATATTACTCATAAAATAATTTATTTCTAGAACGATTGGATTCTTTTGTTCGAGTTGGGATGCTTTGATTGATGCTTGTCATGCTCATGAGGGATTGGAAATCGGGCCTACAACTAAGATAATAAAAAAAATGAAATTTCCCAACATTGAATACAACCATCATCAAAAGGTGAATTCATACTACTTATTTATTTATTTATTCCAACAATTTATATACTATATCTAAGTAAATTTCTATATCATTTTCATCTAAAACTTATTTAGGTTTCTCCATATATCTTTTCGAAAGTCATAATTTTCTTTCAACTATCTGCAACAAAACATAAGAGATAAATGATTATTTCTTCCAATGTGACCAAATTTTCTATATTCATTACCTTTTTTTATAGAACTATCAACACTGTATATTGATTCGATGTTATTAGCTAGAAAACCATTCTCATTTTTGAAAGCCTATTCTCTTTTGGCTATCAAAAACAAGAGTGATTTATCAGCTAAGAACTTCAATCCAATTTGTAGTGTTTTAGTTCAACATATAAATACAATGTAAACATGACATAATTGGTAGTTAGGATTGTTTTTAGACTTTGAGATGTATATTAATCAACCCCATCTCATTCTGACACATGGTGTGATGGGTATTACTTCATTTAATTATTTTTATTTAAAATTGACATTAATTTTATTACAAAGAAAAACCTCCATACTCAAAATCAAGAAAAAATATTCTAATTATTATAATACATTAGGAAAATGATCCATAAGTCATTTTAGATGTGTCTAAATAATTTGTTACCCCAATTCGATGAATGGTGTGACAGTTATAGCTAAATGTGTCCATTATCAATTTAAAATTAACACTATAGTTAAAAAATCACTTACTGAAAACAAATAAAACAAATTCATATTTTGTTGATAATTTAGGAAAAAAATTCATAATTCATTTGTGACATGTTGGAATTAGTCTAAAAAATTTTGATATATTATGTAGTCATTATTGGTAGAAGTATGTGTTTTCAATTTAAAATGGCATTTTAGTAAAAAAAAGTAATGTACTCAAAACCAAGGAAAGACATTACTATTATTTTGATACATTTTTACAATGATCCCTACATCATTTGGGACATGTAAGAATTATCTGTACCTCAATATGATGTATGATTTGACTGATATGACATCAAGAGCGTCTTTTTATTTAAAAATGACATAATATTTAATAAAAATTAAAAATGGTGTACTGAAAACTGAGAAAACAAGTTAATATTATTTTAATAAATTAGGAAAATAATCCAAAAGTCATTTTATATGCATATAAATCATTCATGCCTCAATTTAATTCATGTTTTTATTCTCTAACTCCAAGTGCGTGTTTTTATTTAAAATTACATGAATTTTAATAATAAGGAAAACTAACCTACTAAAAACTGAGAAAAAATTCATATTTTTTTGATATGTTAGGAAGAAATGACCCATAATTAATTTTTAATGTATAGGATTCATCCTCACCGCATTCCATTATAGGATGTTCCCAGTATGACTTTATTTTGTTTATTATTATTTTAAAATCGACAGTTTAGTTCAAAAAGTGTCACTCGCTGAAAACTATAAAAACAAGCTCATATTTTCTTGATAATTTATATCATTGATTCAAAAAAACTTTTTTTCATGTTTATGAATCCTACTCACATAAAACAGATACACGATGTGAATGGTATGATTCAAAGTGTGTGTTTCCAGTTTAAAATGACATTTTAGTAAAAAATCAAATGACATACTCAAAACTGAGTCAATGAATTCTTATTATTTTGATTCTTTATAAAAATAATTTATAAGTCAATTGAGACATTTAGAAATTATCATCACCTCAATATGATGCACAGTGTGACCGATATGACTCTAATAGTATATTTTGATTTAAAATTGACATTAGTTTTAGTAAAATGGATAACTCACATAATTGAAATAGAAAAAACACATTTAGATTATTTTTATACTTTGGTAAAATAATCCACATTTCATTTTTGACATGTAAGGATCAGCCTCACCTCAATCTGATACATAATGTGCCCAGAAAGACTTAATGTGTCTTTTATCGATTTAAAATCAACAATTTTGCTCAATAAATTTTACTCACTATAAACTAGGAAAACGCACTATGATTGTCATTATAATTTATAAAAATGATTTTATATGTCATTTATGAGATTTAGGAATTGGCATCACATCACACCGATAGACAATGTTACTGGTATGAGTCAATGTGTGTGTTTCCAGTTTAAAATGACATTTTAGTAAAAAAGGAAACCGACATACTCAAAACCAAGAAAACACAATCATATTGTTTTGATACTTTAGTAAAATGATCCATAAGAGATTTTTGATGTGTAAAAATCAAACTTACCTCAATATGACTCACTATGTGAATAGTATGACTCTATATTCATTTTTACAATATATAAGTATAATTTTAGTTTAAACCACAACTCACATCACCAAAACTAAGAAAACAATCTTAGATTATTTATCTTCATTTAAATTATGTATTAATATTTTATTTTTCTAATTTAATGGTGTTTTTATTGGTATATTATCTTATAATATCACACTGCATTGGTTCTGTTGTGTGTTGTTAGATCTCACTACATTATTCCCCTTTATAAACACTTTTAGAAGTACTGAAAAAGGGATCCATTATTAGGGATTATACAAGTGTTGTTAAAGTGATCTTTTATTAGTGCGTCTATATGTTCTGATAATGTAACCTTTATAATCTCTTTTAAAATTAATGATAAACGGGTCCTTTATGAGCACTTTTTTAGTGCTAATAAAAGACTCAGGCTTTTAATCTCACTCTAGTTGTTAGGGCTTCTCTAGTGTTGATAAAGGCCATTTCGAGAAATGTAATAAGTCTATTTTTTAGTAGTGATTGGGTAACCTTTGATTTTTATAATAATAGTCCTTCATAAATATCATGATACTATACTGTGAAAATTTTCACAACTCAAGTCGTATTAGAATGACCTCATAGAACACTTTAGAAAAGAGTCTGTGGACTCTAGTAAGTTATATAAAAAATGTGTCATTTGAAAAAACCCCATGAAACTATTGTGTTAGGTGGTGAATAATAGAGATATTCCTCTATAAAAATTACTAGTGAGTTCCATGTCACCCATTCCATTTTTCAATAACACCAATTCCATTTTAGCACAGCCCATGCTACATATCATAAAACTCATCTTTGATACCTATCTTGAAAAAAAAACAACTCAATAATTTCTTATGAAAAATTCAGTCCTATTTAAACTTAATATATTCAAATTATAATATATAGAACAACATACTATACTTATCTAAATTCTTGACCAAATTTTATATCTTATGATCACATTTTTTCAACTACACGTTCCATGTTACACTAGTTTTTCTGGTGCTCGAGAGGTCTCTTAAAACGATACAATGGAGTTTATACTCATCACACAATTGTAGAACATCCACCCCCCATCTTATTAAATTACTATAAGGAATACATTTATTGAGCCAAAATCCAAAAAAATTGGTCTTAATCTTCATGAAACTCCTTCATTAATATTCCACCCAACAAAACTTCTACAATACAGTCGTGTCACCCTCTCTCTACAATAACAAATGGTATAATACATCACATCTATTTAGTCCCTATAACACTCAAATTTAACTTAACTACCCATATTTTATTAAACATTTCAATATCAATCCCATATAATCTTTGTTGACATGTATAAACAATTACCAATTAAATCTATCTAAATTAATTTTTTGACTCCTATTTTTACTCCCATATCATTTTAGTCAATTTTCCAAATCTTAAAATTAATTTCATTTAATTAATACTCCAAACAACATGTTTGATAATCTTTTAAGAATTAAAAAATTTCAACAAAAAAATCCTTAGAAACAAATAGATTTTATTATAATCCCTTTCAAACACATGTTTTTAATAAACTAATTTTATAATTAACATTATTAAATAAACTAGAAACACATGTTTTATAACCAAATCCTGACATTTTATGTTTTCTAATGTTAAATCAAACTATTCTATACACCAAAACACATTGAAAATTTGTTATTATACATAATAAGTTTATGAATTTTGTTCCAATAGTGTTTGATTTCATTTGTTTTCAATATGATAGTTTGTTTTCTGGTCATTGATGTGATAAATCATATAAGATTTTTTTAGATTACATCCACTTTATATGTATTTGATTGTTTAAATTGAGTTGATATTAATTGAAATGATATGCAGTGATGATTATGATTTTACAATATACTAAATTATTTGGTCGATATTGTTGGGTTAAATAAAATGTCATATTTAAAAGGAAAATTTATATTTCATGAAACATAATGGATAAAATAAATAAACATTATGGAGGAATTATGGTGGATTTTTTAATTAAATACTAGTCTATATTTCTTGTAAAAGTATTTTTATTTAGAATGCTATGGTATTACGAGCCTTATTTTAGAAATGGAATTATTATATAGCATCTTTAAAATAATTCCAATTGTCACCCATCCATGGGAACCTTCACAACTATGTAGCTAGAACCGTCTAAAACATGGCCACCCATAGAGGCTATATAGGAGGATCAATGATTCAATATGTGTGCATGGTTTCATTGGCTAGGTTTATGATTGTGTAGTCATGGACATGTAGATTTTAGCCTCTCATGTCTGGGGTAGCTCAATATGATGAGGGAGATCTCTAGCACCCTTGTGGTCTTTATTGGATAAATAATAAAGTTCTTAGAATTATAATTTTACAAAATTCCCATATTTGAATTATTTTAGACTCATCCATTTACACATCTATTGTTCACATATTAAGAAATATATTAAAATAACAATGGTCATTCATATTTTACCAAAACCATTCTACACGCATAAAGAAACTATATCATCCTCAACCTTATCTAGTGTCTCTATGTCTACATGTGATTGAATTAACCTATATCACTTTCATGTGAGTATATATTGAAAATTTTATACAAAAAAATCTTGATAAATCGAAGGAAAGTTGATAAATTCATGAGGTGTAAAAAAGTTGCATGGTTTTTTACATGATGTGGAAAGTATGTGAGGCTACGATAGGAGAATGAATACCTAGATATTTGTTTTCAGGGTTAATATGAATATATAACATTACAATGAATTTGTAATTTAAGATGTTGTGATATGTCATGATTTTAATGTGCAATGAGAATTTTATTTGATAGACTAATTTGTAAGTGGTGTGTGTGAGGTGAGTATGAAATAAAAGATTTATTGGGTGGATGGGGCTTGATCATGTAGTTTTTGTTGATGTTCAGATCATGAAGATGGTTAATGATCATGAAATTCATGATGATATAGAATTTACAATACTCAAATAATATGCGATGAGAATGGGGTTCATGTGCACATATAATTTTAAACAGAGACATTGAATTTTTCACTATCTTTATGTATTAAATTATTAAACATGATTTGTGGAATGATCATGAGGTATACGAATTATTTACAAAAATAAATACAGCTAAGACCCATCAATAAATTTGATAATGAAATTTAGAATTTATTAATTAGAGAATGTTATAGGCTCTTACTGTATATGTGTACTCTATGGATCATAACTATATGTAGCATATGGAGAGTCTTAGAGTTTATAACAAATCATTCTCTTAGGGGTCTTGGGATTTACATTAATTGATTATAATGTTATATTTTAGTATCTAGGTTACATTTTCAAATGAAAATAGAATTTAATATTTATTTATTTTGAACCATGTAAATGCTTTCATGATATTTATGTTTTATTTTTTCACATGAGGTGTGGTTAAGAGTTACTATTTAATGGATTGATAATATTAATAGGTTCATATGGTTGAATTAAATAAGGATTTTGTTTATAAAATACCACTGTTTAACCCCCTAGTGAAAAATTTGGTTTTGGGACTACATGTTGTATCAGATCAAGGTTCTCTATAAAGATACATGTTTTTCCTAATTTATTTATTTTATGATGTTTATATTTCAGAATGATTTGGGGATACCATATATTTAAAAAAAATTAAGATAATAATTTTGCAACAAAAATATATATTTAGATCAATACTCAGAAAATTAGGAAAAAACGTAAAGAATTATAATAGGACTCCAAAATTAAAGAGATAAGTCCCTATAAATTAATGTAATCATATTCATACATTTTATAATAATTCTACTAATTATTATATATATATTGATTATTTTAAAAGGTGGGATGGTGATGTATCAATTGGTGGTATTCATTCTAAGATTAAGTATTATAAGATGAAATTTCCCTAAGAAGTTGTGAATTGAATTTTAGTACTATCTAGTGCCTTCTTATAGATAAATAATAAATTTAAGATGGATTCCAATAATTGGATATTTAATTAAGTAAAAAATAATAAATTTACATTATTTTTTAAAACCTTGGGAAATATTTGTCGAAATAAGATCACATTTCAATGAATGACTTTCTTAATATAAAGAACAATTGAAGATTTTTGTTTCTATAAAATTTATTTCTACTATTGTATTTGTGAAATTTTTCATTCACACAAAAAAAAAATCAAAAAATATTCTTTGGATAATAAATGTTTTCAATTTGAGTTTATAATAAAAATAATAAAAGTTTTTTGAAATTATCTAAAAGATATAGGAAAAGTTCATGGAAAAATACATGAGAAAAAATGGATTGGGAAGAAATTAAAAGACAAGTTAATGATGAGAAGAAATCCATCAAGATAAAGAGCTTGGATATTGATGTAAGTCAATGAAAACTAGAATCCAAAAAATCTGGATAATCCATTGAAATTGAAAAGAAAGATATTTCCACACAAATTTTCATTGAGATTTATAGTCACTAGAATACTCACATGAGTGGCAAGAACTTATCGAAGTCAATCCCTAGTTAACAAATAAAATATTTACCTTACATATTAAAATTTTTTGATTATTAAAAATATATGTTCAAGATAGTACAATATTTGTAGAAAAAACAATGTAATTATGGATTAAAAATTTATGAAAAAAAGCAATATGCCTATGTTGGGTGGAAGAGTGTGTATGAAATATGGTTCCATCAATAGAGTCAAAATATGACACAGATTCCAAAAACAGAATGTTTTTATGTCAATAACATTTTTTTATATAAAAAACAATATGATTCACTTGGAGGTATTGGGGATATTATAATCATAGGGATAAGGATATTGACTATGGAGATAACATTTCAGTATGTTCAAATCAGATAAGTCCAATACCAATAGTGAGAAAAAATATTGATAGGATAAAAACATCTATGAAAAATAATACGCTTAATGAAAAGAACCATGAGTATTCCTTTAGGATAAAAGGGAATATAATTAATGAATAAAATACTAACAAGAAGTCAAATAAAAAACTAATTATGGAAATCAATAGAAACATGAGAATGGAGATTGACTTGTTTGATAGTTGTGGTAAATCTAGTACTCTAAGTGATATAGTATAAAAGGGGCGTTCATGCAATGTAAATGATGAGGTTGTAAGGAATGAGTGTCATAGGTTGATGGGAAACTCCAATCATAGTTTTATAAAAGATAAATCAGAGAGGTATCAATTTATTACCTTATCTATATTTCTTATAATAGCATGTAGAGAACCAAATGAAATGAATCCATCCCTTAATGGGAAGAACAGATGAGTTTAAACTGTTACATCTTCACTAAATATTAATTTTTTTATTTTTCAATAGCTTTTAAAAAAATGAAAAATGATGTCTGAAAATCAATCCCATGTTTATATTATCTTTTTTAAAAAATAAAGGTGGTTTATATTGCTTTTAAATGGGATATATATCTGTTTTTGATTTGTGATGTCTTATTTTTTGTTCATATATGAGTGTGTGATGAAACTATTTCAAGATTTGATTATTTTATAAGCCCCAAAATATGAAGATTGTGTTATGAGATAGGTTTCACATGTAGGGTTGTTTATAAATTGTATTGACAACCTAGGTTAATACCTCTTGTTTTCTACATGGAGTTTTCCTAAGTAGACATAGTGTAGACTAACTAAAGGTTCGCTATGGTTGAGATCATGTGATGTCATCATTATCACATAAGTGGTTCAATATATGATTCTAAAAAGAATGGAGGGGAAGAGGATATATTGATGTCATGTGAAAGATATGTTTGATATGCTAAGACCCACATTGTACCTTTACACTTATTTTTGCTAATTTGGAGGAAGATAATATCATGTATTTTAATATATTTTTTTAGACTGATTGAGAACAAACAAACGAGGGATATTATTCTATATATGGTGTTTTATTTCATTTGTTTTCATTTTATAAACATGTGTTTAGTGATATAGGTGATTAAGTTCAAGGGATTATTATGGATTATGTCATAAACATACATTTATAATGATTTGTAGGGAGATAACACTAATGATAAAGATATGTGGTGATAATTATGATCATACTATCCCCAACATGATCTATGCTATATTTCAATTCTAGACAGTAGTTTAGATTGAAAATGAGATGTTATTTTGAATGAGAATTATTTTTTTTAGAATCAGTATACATGGTTGAGGATTTTTTTGGCCTGATTAATTACAAACTAGACTGAATTTTTAGGACAATTGTTTTTATTTGGATGGATTTGGTATTATTGCTCTTAGTTTTGGTAATTTATTAATAATTTACTATTGTAAAAAAATGGTCAACCTTTACTTAACTATGAGGATAAGTTAACTTCATGGTGAGATCCAGTAAAAACATATCCAGTTTTAGTGGATATTAATGACTATCTTGGAGGTATGAAATGTGAATGTTCTCATGGTTCAAGAATTTAGTGTGTGGTTCAAAATTTATAGATTTTATCCTTTCATGTGTGTGTGGAATGGGAGGTTGATAGAAAATATACAATCCCTTTCGATCTTCATCGTATAGAAAATGAAGTTCCCAGTGTTATAAGGTATAACTATTTCAATATGGGAATCTATGTGTGACTCATCCATCAATCTGGAAATTTTTTAATAATTAACAAAGATAAAAAAATAAGTAGGTCCATGTATGTTTTACCAAAATGATGTCTCATTCATCATGACATTATGTCATCCTAAAACATGGCATGTCAGGGTTACTTCATGTGAAGGAGTTCTCATGGATTTCAATAAATCTTGGAGATCTAATCCATGAGAGTAAATCAAAGCTTAGAAAAGTGATGGAAAAATAATAAAGAGATGATGATTGTGTGTCCTTTGATGTTATAGTGAGATAAAGATAGTATGTGATACTTCCACAAGAGAATAGCCTTGCACAAATGAGTTTTCATGGTTCACATGCATTTGTATATTTATTATCTGGTCATAATATAGGATTATATTCAATTTTGTGAGGTTGGTAAACAATGATAATAGTAAGTGATGCACTAAGGGGTATCAAAATTATCATGTCACTACACTACACCTACTACTCCAATTTAACCATTGGAATCACCTTAGAAAATAAATATAAAGCAAGTTAAAAAACATGAAACTATAATAAATGAAATTGAAGTATATAACTTAATAAATGAACCCTAGATATTAACATTAATTGGGTTAGTTATCCTATGTGAATGGGTGGAAACCACTACCACTTCCTTATATTTAAATAAGTATAAAATTTAATTAATTTACAAAAACATAAGTAAGAACTAATTTAAGAGTGATTAATATCTTTTCAAACTTCAACATCACCTTCTAATTTTACTATTAACTATTAATAAATAGTATTCATTGTTTTTCATTTTAGATACAGTATTCAAATTACACTCATGAATGGTGAAGTCTCTTTACCCGTTTCTTATTAATGAAATCGAGATAGTTGATCAAGTCACACTCCTTTCTTATATTCATGGAGAAGCATCCAAATGGAGTGTCAATGTGGATCACCCATAAATTTTTTTACCTCCCATGATTTCTCTAGTAAACTACATTGGGGTCTTCCTTTGTGATACTTATTTCTATATAGTTCACAAAATTTTGGGACCACCCTTTATGTCATCAAAAGATATGAAATTCAACTAACCCTACTATCACTTAAGAGAATTACTGCAACTATATTTGTGTCTTGAATATCTATCTACCACATAAATAAAGTTTGACGAACATAAATTCAATGCTCAAACATCTAAATACTATAAAATACATCACATTCTAACATTCTCCCACATGAAGACTTACTCTAAGAAAAGACCATCAGAATCACTTCTCATCAAGAAAATATTCCATCATACTAACATTGTTACTCCAGCCTTTCATTTTTCCATTCACTAAAGCCCCATTTAAGCATGATTTATATTCGAAATTTCATGACCTAAATGCTTAGTGATTAGGTTTACAAGATTTTGGATACCAACGATCTTCCATTAATCTCATGATTTCTCATGTAACTTGTTTTTTATGTTGTGGTACTTTAATATAATGTAATTTTATTTAATATGGAAGAATATATTTTTATCTATGTGAATTGAAATATGGAAATCATATAAAATAACTCCTCCTTTCTGACTTCTTCCAAATACCATCATAAATTTCTTAAATCGTCCATCAACATCCTTACTTCAATTTGTAATATATAATTAATTATATTATAATTAATATACCAATTTTTAAAAATAAAACATCCAACTGAATGATACTCTTTTATAGAGAAATAAGAACCATATTTTTCTTTTAGAATTATTTGAATATATAGAAAATTTGGCTATAATAGAACCTAGCATGAGATACTCTTCCCAAATATCTGGAGCCTAATCTTCTAGTCATTTCAATTATTAATTGAACCCTATAACATCTTATAAGTTTTCTTTTCAAGGGTCTGACATAAAACTTTTTATAACACCCACTACAAAATGAATATTTAGTCAAGTAGAAATCATTTCATACATTAATATTCTGATAGCTGAAGCATATGGTACATTTTATATTTAAATTTCCTCAACTTTTACTATTGGTTCTTGTCATATATCTATTTTGAATTTTTAAATAGTAGGTGTAGAGACAGGATTTATATTGACCATTTGATACCTTTATAGGGTCTTCATGATATAATCATTCTCACATAGTTATAATGTACCTACATTCCTATCTATTTTGATCCTTGTCCCCAAAATCTTCCTTTCATGTACAAGTATTTTCATTTCAAATATTTCTTAAAAATCACACATCAACATTCATATTTTCTATGCATCCAGTCTAGATATTAATATTTAATCAATAAGAATTAGAAAAATGATGAATGTTTCATCTACACATTGATTTAATTTAAAAAAATGGTCAACATTACATATGTTGAAAACATATTCAGCCTTAAAACCATTTTATTTCTGATTCAACTATTGTAGTTGTTTATTTAGGATATAAAATTATTTCCTTCATTTAAAACCCAAATTCCAATGCCTGTTTTCTGGTAAAACTATTCATTGTTACTTGTAAATATCCATCAGAAACTCACCAATAAGTAAATCTATAATAACCAACATATGATAATAATACATATCTTTTGATGAAAAATTATATAATGATTTCTCAATTGTATAATGTCTAACTACAGGTGAGAAGAATTATAATAAATATACTACTTATTTCTATTGAAACCCATTCACTGCAAGATATTTTTTTCTTTTTTATTTTCATCTTATTATTCCTTTATATATTTTTCCCACTTGTCCTGAAGTTCCTTTTTACCCTCTGAATGTTCAATCATATCCCATGTTTATTAAACACTAATGAATTCAACTCATCATTCATGAATAACTACCACTTCTATATGTCACTAAAATAATATCCCTCCTCCATATTTTTGGTTTCTCTTGAATCTGAAAGGAGTATAAAATTTATATAATCCTCAAACATTTAAAGTGGTCTTTTTATTGTTTTTGATCTCCTCATCTAAATTTGTTGTCCTGGGCTTATTGTTTCTCATATTACTATTAGTATATAAATATTCGGTATTCATACTTCTTGATATCATACTTCAAGTTCTCCCACCCAAGCTTCATCTAGCCTTGAACTTTTTGATACTTACAATGTTCTTACATCTTCAATATTGGTTCTATTATCACTTGAATATGATTTCAATGGTTTTTCATGTTATCAGTACATTTCTCAAACTAGAATTCAATTATTTATTTTTATCAAAAAATATACTCTAACAACTTTTGGTACTTCTAAATAACAATTTCATTGAATAAAACATCCCTACTTTTACTGATTTCTTTCTTTCAACACCACAACATTGATATCTAAAATTTTCATACCCATATCAAAGTGAATAAAAAATTTTGAATTTTCATTCATGATTCTTCATATCCATAGAACATACATATATTTATGATAAACTACAAAAGTATTTAATATGATGAAATTACATTTATTTTTCATACCACAATTCCTATAGAATCTGTGTCCAACTATAAATGTCAGACTTCTGATGAAATTTTCTACTGTATTGAGTTCCATTAGCCAAATTTCCTTATGAATTCCTTAGTGAAACCACATAATATTTTTAAACTATTTCAAAGATTGGTTTATTATTTTCACTACTCCATTATATTTTGGAGTTCTGAGAACCATAAAATCTTTTGATATCCATTTTTTCATAATGAAATTCATGAAGTTTCATCTTTTGAATCCACTATCGTTGTTTATCTATACTCCCTTTATCATTCAATTGCACTCCCTTTCTGTTGATTTTTTCATCCCAAGAAACAAATAAAATAAATAATACATTTTATTTAATAAAAAAAATACACACATTCCTAGTATAATCATTAATTTAATTATGATATTAAATGAAACCACCATATGATTGAATAGGGGAAGGTCCCTAAAAATATGAAAGTAAACAACCCTACTTTTGATTGCATGACATTAAACCATCTATGTTAAAGTACACTCTTATTTTCATTCCCAACACACAATATTTAAACTTTCCAATTTCTTTTTTCAAGTTATAAATGTACATATCCATTAGAACCATTATATTATTTCATCTATTGTTTATAGACCATATTACCATACTTATAGAATATCTGATGTTATACTTATAGTAACTATCATCCCATCTGAGTTTTAGATCATGTAAAATGTTCCATCACTAAATCTATAAGAAACCATTATTCATCATCATGTTAATGTCTTTACCGAGTCTGTAAAACTAGTTTCATAGACAATATAATCGATTTTATATTCTTCTACAAAACAAGGATGTTTATAACTTATGATTACTTAATGAATCATTCATTATTAAATTGAATATTGAATTTTTTTCCAACATCTTATAGAGATCCACCATCTACCAAATTGAATACCCCAAAATTCCATGATATATAATTCATATTTCAATTTTGATCACCTATTAATTGATAAGATTATCTAGATTCAATCACTCAGTCTCCTACCATAATATTCGCACGCATCAGATAGCCTTTTATGTCTTATTGTGTTTTAATGTGATCTAATATTCTAGATGTTCATCCCTTTATAGTATTATTTTATAAATTATGGTAGTCTTTTTTAATATTACCCTTATTCCTCCATTTCTAGCATGTGGATCTAGGACCAAGTGACTTACATCATCTTCTTTATAAAAACCATTGTTCTACTGGTTTATTTTATTATACTTATTCTTATGGGGTGAGCATTGCCTTCCATCATTATTAATGTAACTACTATCTCATACATGAGATTCAATTCTTTTAAGTTCTTTATTGAGTATTATATATCTAATATCATCCATCACCCACATGGATTTCTTCAAGAGTTACTAACTATAGTAATTATTTCATCCTAGCTTTCTCGTAATGATGATACTAATTGAATCACTCATTCACAATCATTAAAGTTACCATTACTGATTGGAGCATCCCAAAAATCATGTTAATGTCATTAAAATGATCATACACTAGTTTTCCAAAAAACAACCTTAATCCAAAAAATTATTGCAATATTAAATTTTTGTTTTGGGATATTTTTCCATATATATCCTCCATCACCTTCATAAAATCTACACTAGTATTCTTCTCTCAAATATTGGAAGATACATTTCATATCTAACACATACTTATTAATACCAAATCATTTAAATACATATTTTCCCATTCATACTCTACTGTCAACACTAGATTTACTCTCGTCAACAGAAAAACCTATTCTATTTGAATTAGATGGTCTTTAATCTATATTCTCCAAAAACAATAATATTATCGATATAATTTCACAATATTAATATTCCCATAATCTAATATCATACATAATTTTCTACAAGTTAGTTGACCACTACTTTGATATAAATTTTTGGGGATCAGAAACTTTGGAACTAATTCTTCAAAAAAATGATTGCTTATACTACTGGTAAACTATCTGAAGTACGATCATCAACCCAATAGAATTGCACATGAAGATTGGTGTAGTGGAAAAACTGAAACTCTTTATTTTTGTCTCCCCTAAACTATGTGTATAAGAAGTATGATTTCATTACACCCTAGCAATTTTACTAAGTAAATTGTTTATCACACTTTATAATATATATATAATGTAATGGAATAGAAAATAAACTGAGGTATATAAATTAGTAAATAAAAATAGGATATTAACATTGTTTTGATGATTTTTCTACATGCATGGATGAAAGCCACTATTAATATATTTTATTACATGTTTCACAAGTAGTACATTAAAATTAAAAAATCATTAAGAACTCATTATAGAGTGATTAACACACTATAAAACATTAATGTCGATATGATCTTCTACCAAAAATGATCCATGTTCATGATGAATTATTCAACATACTCGATAAAATATTCAATGTGTACTCATCCACACTTTTGTGTCAGTCCCAAATTACTTTTATAGTAAATCCATATAGTTGAGTAGGTCTCATTGTATTACTAAATTCATTGGGGAGACTCCAAATGGAATATCACTATTTATCACTTGTAACATTGTTTAAATTTACTGATATATCCTGTAAAAACCTTTAGATTTTTCCTTTAAAAGACTTATTCCATGAAATTTCACCAACATTCTGAACTAAGCTTAACTTTATATGAATATATGATCTTATTTATCCCTGTTGTGACTAAAGAAAAGTGATACCACTATTATTTCATCAAGACCAGCCATCTGCAACTGACCAAACAATTAGTGAACATAAATCAAATTAATGATCTTATTATGGAATGAACAAGTATTCACATCCCATAATGGAGTAAAATATGAAAAAGGGATGATCCAAACATACCATGTAGAAGACATGCATCATATTAATCAGGTTTAGGATATTTTGAATGGTTAATCATGATATATGAGAGGATCATTATAAAATAGTCTGATTGTATTCTTATAAATACCCTTCTAACTCATTGGTAAATGTTCTTGTTATATTTATAATAGATTAATGAGATAATTTTTTATGCTCTTAGATTTCATGTGAACTATGAGAAAAATAGTTGTACACATACCTTATGGAGATTATTTTGTATTCGGTATACCATTATATTACATGAAGAAGAAGGGGGAGACCATTTAATATCACTAAGTGAATCTTGGATCCTTCGTGAGGCATCCTTATGTATATAGTGAGTTAAAAATAATTTGGATCATAGAGGTTCTATTTATAGAACACCATTGTACATGACTTGAATGAATGAGTATACTTATTATTAAATTTATGTGTTATAGGATCACCATGTAGTATTTTATATATTCATGAATATGGTATTGATAATTTGTTTTAAAATGATTTTTCAATCAATTGATAAGAAAAGAATATGAGGAGTATGTACATCTTGTATTGATGATAGAGAAAAATATGAAGCCAAAATATCATTGTAGAAAAAGACTTACATATCCAAGTATTTAGTTAGTTGATAATATTAATATCATGTAGAGATATTAGGGGATAGAAAAACAGATGATCATATCAAAAGAATACCTCAATCTATAGATTTATCATTTACATAGGTGTACCAGATCCAATATGATCATAGATGAAGATCTAATCAAGATTGTATAGAGGAAACTAAAAGCTACAAGTGTTATTTCTATCGTTTTATTAACATAGAATGTAATTCTGATAGGGGTTTTTAACCAATAAAATTGTAGAAATTTTAGTTTTTTTATATCTAATCTTGGTAGAAGAGTTGGTGGCTGGGGAGTAGAGCCAATCACAACTAGAGAATCTACTACTAAGGTGTAAAATCGGTTGTTGTTGAAGGAAATTCATTAGGGAGTATAATTAATCACACATTTATAGGACTCAAAGACCACTAAAATTTATTTTATTATTGAAATGGACAACCCTTATTTGGGTTTCTAACCAACATAACCAGGATTGTATTTTTTATCATAAAATGTAAATATTGTGTGTTAGGATTTTTTATTTCGTACTGCACATGTGGCAAGGTAGTGAGTTACAATTGGTTGGATCGTGAACTTTAATGGGATTAAGAAGTTGATATAAAAATGAAATAATTCTCAAATAAGCCCAATAATTCACCCCCCCCCCCCCTTCATTTGTCAATTATGCCTATGGTACAACAAGTTTTATCTGAGTGTGGTAAACTGTAAATATACAGGTTTTTCTCTGATTTATAGCTTCTATGAATTTATCAACTTTGTACTTTTTATATTTCTAGGATAAAGATAAATAAAGATAATTTTTATATGAAAAACTAGTTTTTAATCCCATACATAAAATGTAGGGGGAAATAGAGGAAAGAATGCTTAAGAATAATCGAGAAGTAATGGAGAAAAATACTAACTAAAGATATACTAAGTGATATAAGATATAATAATTAAATTGATAATGACTCTTCTAATAAAGTGTGTTCAATATATGATGATGATTTTTAACTTCATGATCTTTAACTATAGATTAATAAAATATGAATAATGTTCTTAGAAGATTAATTTTTTTTATATTTTAGTGTTTTTAAGGGAATTATTTTTGATAAAGAAAATCTATAAAAAGAATATGAATAACTTTATAGTATTCTGTGTATGAAAGTTCAACAGACTGTTAATCTCACATACCTTATAAAAGATAAATATCAATCAATATCACCTTTCAATGATCTATTTTCCCATGATTAATATGAATTCCAAAGGATTGTTTGAGAGATTTGTTTCTAGGATTTTATTTTTCAAATTTTCAAAACACAAAAAAATAAAAAACTCACTATGGATATTTAAACTACTATATTATAGTTAAAATAAAAAATTTAAAAAATATCATATTAATTCTTCACATGATTAAAAAAAGATCTATAAGAATAAAAAGAGAAACCAAACAAGGACCATGAAGATAGAAAAATATTAGTTGAGGGTGAGAATAAATTCATAAACATTAAGTTCCTTGATCTTGAATTAAGTCTAATTAATACATATTTTGAAGAAAATGGTTCTTCCTAGTAAATACAAATAAATAGTATTCTACACGTAGTTCAATTGAGATTTTGAATCACAATAAGACTCACATGAGTTATAAAACGTACATGAATTAATTACATAGTAAATAAATAAATATGTCAATATCTATATCATATTATTTTTATCTTTCAAAATAATTTATTTTGGATAATGCATTATTTAACAAAAATATATATTCAATTAATGATGATAAAAATTTATTAGAATTATAACACTTTGTATATGATGAGTAGAAGAGTGTGTATGAAAGATGATTCCCTAAAAAGATCCTACAATTTGGGAATAATATTGAAAAATTATCAAGACGTTAAGTCTGAAAATATTTATTTTAAAGAGAAACAAAAGGAATCATAGGGAGATGATAATATCATTGGAAATTTGGGCATAGGGATATTGGATTTGGTCATAGAAATTTAAAATGTGAACATCAGATAAGTCATATAATAATGAAGTGAAATGATGAATAGGGGGAAGGACTACAAACTAATCATATAAGTTAAAATAATATAGTCTTGTGTATCCCATGAGAAGTTAATAAAATATAATTTATTTACCACAAATTCTTATGAAGTAAAATAAGGTAGGATTGATTATTATCAATGGAAACTTAAAAATAAATTATGACTTGTGGGAAATGTGTGATAAATCATGAAATATTCAACAAAACTTTATAGAAATATTACCTAAATTACTAATATTTTGTACGGATGAAATGAAATCAGATAAAAAAACAAGTGATATAATGGTTATAGTTTCAAAGGGAGGATTAAAAAATGAAAAATTTGAGGATCTAAGGAAGAACTATAATCAGTTAAGAAGAAACTCTCAATATTAGTGCTAATTATGATTTATTAATGTATTTTATCCTTATTCTGTTATATATATATATATATATTTGTATACTAACCTATGGTGAATTGAAAGAGATTGATGAATCCCTTTAGGGGGATGATAGATGAGTTTAAGACTTTAACACATCACTACATAGTGAATGTGAAATTTCATTAAAGATTCATAAAACTTGATTGAAGTGTTATAAAAATAACTTCCATATCTATACATAAAATAATTTAAATATTATTTTCAAGAGGGATTTGATATTGAGAGGTAGGTATATGTTTTGTTTTTTGATTTTTCTAATGGGTATCATCAGATGAGTTTCGGGTGAATATAATTGTTGATTTGATAGTTTGAGAAGCGTCAACATATTATGAGCGAGTTATGATATTGGTGTCACATATACTTTTTTTATGGACAGTATTGACTGACCTGGTCGATCCTTTTTATTTTCTTCACTTATTTTTTCCCAAGAAGATTTATGATGGACTAATGGGTGTATTTTTTTATGTAACTTCTTGTGATTGTATTTTTCGCTCACAAGTGGTTCAAGATATGATTATGAAATTGAATAAAGATAGGAAGAATTATGGATGAAATGTGAAGGATATTTATTTGGTGATAATACCTCATTTTTTACTTTGGATTTACTGTAAATAATTGGTATAAGGTGAGGCTCACATATGGACATGTTTTTGGAGGAATTGAAGAAAAACACACTTGGGTAGAATATTTTGTCTAGAGTTTTTATTGATTGTTTTCAATATGTAAATATGTTTTTGATGATGGAATTGGTTATTCTTGGTGGATTTTAATAAATTATATCCTTAAGGAACATATATGATTATTGATCAGGATTTGATATTAATTACTATGATAAGGGGTTATGATTATGATCAGTCTATCAATTACATGGTATGGGGGATTTTTTGGGTTATAAAAATAGAATGAGTAAAAATTATATTTTATTTTTCAAAAATATTAATGGTGTGAAGAAATATATATGGTTAATGAAATATGGTGGATTTGGGAATTATATTCTAGTTTGAGTTATTTTTCTGAATATTTTTATTGTGATTATTTTTGTATTATGAATATTATTTTTCTAATGAACTTTTTATATACCTTAGAAAAAAATCGGTTATCATTATGCCATCCCTGGAAACCATTTCAACTACATTGTGGGAATTATATCAACCATAGTCATCCGTGGTAGCTTTATAGGAAAATCAGGTATCCATGTAGTGTGAATGGTCGTACACATTAGACATGGATCATGTGGGACAATATATGTAAATTTTATCCTCGCATGTGCGGGGCATCATGGGAGTGTGAGGGAGATCATTAGAAATTTTTTATTATTCAATAGATGGAAAAGGGAGTTCCTAGTATTATAAGTAATCTCCCTTCCCTACTGAGAATCAATTTGGGACTCATCAATTTATGTGTCCTTTTTTGTGAATTAAAAAAAATGTATAAATAAAAAGGATTGCATAAGTTTTACCAAAGTGATATCACATACATCAAAGTATTCTTTCAAATTTAACATTAAATAATGAGGGTTTCCTTATGAATATCAGTTCTCATGGATTGCCTTCATGTGAAGAATTCTTGACCATTTGGGATAGTCTGATCTCGACTCCATGATGTAATAAATGGTAAAGGAAAAGAGGAGAGAGTGGAAAATGATATTGTTTCATGATGAAGATTGTACATTGGGATTATATAAGTTATTTAGTTTTCACATATTTTTTGTAATTGTTCGTATGTTTTTTAGAAGTCACCATGTGGTGGTATAGTGGGATGATTTTAAACTATTGATGTCCACCAAATGAGCATCAACAAAATAAAAAATGAATAAATACCACAATATGTGTATTATTTTTCCTATAAAAGAAAAGGAAGAATATTTTGGGCAGAGCTCATTGATCTTGTGAACCTTTATGAAACTTGAGACTGTGTGACTGTCATAGGGTCACATGAAGGATCCAGGTGAATCTCATAATCTATATTAGGCCTAGAAGAACCCCACTTGAGAAGTCCATCTGCTCTTATAAAGGTGACTTAGATAACTAGTGATCAAGATGTGGTATCCAGATGGGCTTCCCCTGGTCATGTTGTTTTTCATTAATTGTTCTCTTGATAACCCATCTAAAAATCCTTCAAAAATGGGAAGACAATTCCTGAAAGGAAGAGAATTATTGGGGTCATAAAACTATTACGATGGATCACTGATGGGTAGAAGGATTGTCCATAATAAAATTTGAGAAAAATCATGAGCCCCTAAGACTTTATTAAATAAAATAAAAAGATAGGAGGTGGGAGCCACATTCTATCATAAAATCCATGCGATGTTCCCCTGACAATCTAACAGAAGTAGTAAGACCTCGGTGAAATGTGTTCCTGAGCTCATAAAAGCCCAAGGGCATGCCATCCTACACATGTGAAAGTCCCTGGGTAGGTCCATGAAATGTTTCACTCCCCCTTTAGATCAATAATAATAAATGGATGAGATTATAGATGAAATGTTAGTGCATATACACATGACCTATACTTGTGTTTCATCTCGACTATCATCGTACAAGGGAAAAAAGGACTACCTGATAATAGCTAATTGATTTCTATTATGGAGTTTAATGTCAGTTTTCTGTTTCATTTCAACCCTATTCACAGTGTGACCTATTTTTGTCAGTGATATGGTTGCAATGGGACTGGGAAATGTGTCCTTTTTATATTGTGAAGGAGTTACCACAATTGAATGGTCCTAGCGGGTGGCTGTAGGGGAGTTGAGAATGTGTTCAATCTGTCTGTGTTGGGTATGAGGTCATCAGATGGTCTGCAACAGGTTTATTCACGGAGCTAGAACACCCAAATAAAATTTTATCCATGAATCATGTTCCTACATTCCAAAATAATGTGGTCCTTAGATGATTTTTCTAGTGATACTTAAGGGATCCACAAGTCAAGAGGATGGGAGGTTAGGCTCAACACACACTTTTGGGGGAAATTATTTCCCACTATGGGACTCTCTTATATTTTTAGTAAATGTTCATATGTTCGTGAATCCATGGTTATTTTCCACGTATGTGTCTATAGATTACACCTAAGTCATAGGACCAATAAAAAATATTCATGGGTCTGAAATCATCTGTATGAATTTGAGGTTCTCCATTTAAAAAGACATTTGTACACATTAGATGTTCTTAAACAATTTGATCCTTTTGTGGACACATTAATAATTATATTTTTAATTTATCAAGACAATGATGAGTTAAGATTTATAATAAGGTGATCTAGAGTTTATCATCATCCAGTAAGGATAGAAGTTGCTTTGATATCAGGATAGAACCCATGAGATGGGATTCATATGTATCCTCATGGGAGGCATCAGAACCCATGTAGTTTGGTTCCACTTAACCGTACCCACAACCTTTTAAGGTCATTTGATGGGGACCCATTTATGTATTTTAGGGTTGTGTGGTGGGGATGTCTAGGTGTTGGATTACTACTCCATATTTTGTGTGGGACATACACCGAAGTGCCCCAAGAAGATCAAGAGAGGTGTGGTCTCCAGGTGCATATGACCATACTGAGAATATGTTCTGCTGAAGACTAGGGTTATTTGGGTGCTGAGCTTGGACCTCAGGACATCATCCTATGTATCCTAGTTTGTTGGGAATCAAATCCATCATAGTTCAGTCTAAGGTGGTTATTATACTGTAAAAGAGTCCCTTATAGATGATTCACATAGGGGCTTATACCTAAAGGGGATTCCATTATGAGCCAGGGGAAATTTATTGGAAATGACATTTAAGGAGAATGTACCTTGAGCTCGGGCCTTAGGCAGACATCCTATATATCTTGATCAAAGTAGTAATTGGAGAACTCACAGTTCATTGGGGAGAGGAATACGCATGAATTCTTCCCATTTCTCTAGAACCATGAGGAGTTTCTTGACCCATGAGGATATTAATGTTTTGTTGGGGCTTAAAACTAGGAGTATTACCATGTTTTGGGGATATGCAGACATCATGATCACCACTAACCTCTATGACCACGTGAGTCATGATCGGTGTGAGAAACAAGAAGAGGCATCATAATTGAAGATCACATGTCCCGCATCATCTTCTAATAGATGGTACCAAAGCCCAAATGGATTGAGATACAGGGTCTTTTAATGGAAACATTCAATTCTCGTGTTAATATCAAGGATAGTCATATTTACAAATCTATCCGAACTTGTCTTGGGAAGAACCTAAGAGGAGTACGAGTGCCACATCCTGGGAAAATTATAGGGGCTTACCTTAAGGAGAGTGCCTTGAAATAAGTTCTTGGGAAGGGGAGAAGTATTTACCCTCATAAATCAGAACAATAGGCTGATACCATTGACTTTTCACTATGCCTCATTGAATGGAAAAGTCAGTGATTACGATTGATCCCGAGAATGGGGATATTCACATGAGTATTCTGAGGTTGGTCCCTAATTTACCATGTGAATGTAAAATTAAAAACATTTTGGGCATCCACACCCTTGTGAGTATTACCCATTCGACATTTCTTACCATGGATATGATAACTCAGAAGGATGTGCTGATTCACGTGTTGGTTTTATCATACGGGTCTGATGCATTTGGAAGTGGATTTATCATGATGTCTATAGATTGGTTAGTAGACGGGATTCAAAGGATGGAAAAGAAACATAAGGGTGTGATCTGGAAGAGAAGCTAGAAATCCCTAAGGTACCCTATTGTATGTACCATTTGTTCATGCGGGGTGGGTTACCCTCTACTAGGTGCATTGCAATGTGGATGGAGGGTTTTACCATGTACTGAGGTGGTATGTGGACCTGGACATGGTCAATATAGAATTTTGGTATGTGTACCTGGGACCATTTTTTATACCGAGGTGGTACATAGTGATGGATTCCATCCTTGTAGTGGGATTCTACATGAGGAATGGTTTCATCTGTATAGAGATGTGTTAAGTGGTACACCAGATTGAATATGGGGCATGGGTCCTGTAGTTCACAGGAAGTTCAACTGTGAAGGGGGTATAGTTTGTGGTTCACTAATTAGGTTCGTAATTTTCTCACATTTTATTGATTCATTATTTTTTATAGTTATCAATGGATTTATACATACTGGAAACCATACGCAGTTCTGTACTTCATCAACTTTTTTCCTTCAAAGTATTCCATATGTAAACTCCATATTCTATAAAAATCCTAATTTTCCTTTATTTTTTTTCTCTTGGTGTCCTTTTATAGTGTGTTGAGGAAGAAGTATCTATGGGACACACAACTAGTTTTTTGGAATCTCATGATGAAATAACCAGACATATGGGCCACTCGTTCAACTAAGGTTTGTGGAGTTTATGTTCATAGGGAAAAGGTTTCTGGGGAGGCGATTCATGGGGTTTAGGTTCACAACATCAAAAACCACTACCTCAATCATGTGTATGGTTCAGTTCACATAAAGATGTCAACCTCACCTCATTTTCGAACTGTGTTTGTAGAGATGGTGTGTGTGGGCATACCTCTTTGTCACATTTTATCCAATGACACTGTTCACAGGGCTACGGTTCACATTTGGAATTTCTCCACCTCTATTCCAAAAACAATGTGGTTCATGGTCGAATGGTTCCATTTATTCATTTATTCCCAAGACTTCCTAGTTTTTTGTCCATTGGCTCGTGGGCCATCATTTCTTGAGCTTCCTGTGGGTCGTTCGGTTTGTGGTCAATATCATCCACGTATAATTCCTGAAAATCGGTACGCAGACCACTTTGGTTCTTTTACAAATTTGATTTCTTCAATATTCTTCTCAATTTTTCCATCAAACCTACATCTTCTTCCATCATCTAATTTTTTTTGATTATTTCCCTTCCCTTTTGCGGAGTTTTTAGGACCCTACAAATGCACACCATTTGGATGGGTTCTGATGAAGATGAAGAGGAGGCTATTACGTTGTAGAAAGAGTTCATGAATTATAAAGGTTTACGATATAAAGGAGGATCTAACGGGGGACCACTCTTATATATAGGGGGCCTAGGTCCTTTTTCCTTTACTAGAAATTTCAGTGAAGAATTATCCATAAAGTGCCCTCAACTTTCCCTGCTTCTGTGTACCAGTTTCTTCGTGAAATCAGTCATCCGAGAACCGTGATTCACATTTCGTGAACTTTCTTCTCTTCACAATCATTTTCATGTGTGAACAGACATTTGAATTGGTGAACCAAATTCTAAAACAAAAAATGTATGTTTCAATTACTATGTATTAAAACACTATGTGGTTTTCTTACTCCATAGACTAGACCTCAATTCAAAAAACTAAACATTAAATATCAAACATAAAAATTTAAATCATATCTCTAGAATACCACATAATGAGGATTGATACACAAATTTCTTAGACTATGAACTATTCTTTTTTCTAGCCATTACTTCAGAGGGCAGTGTCTTGAAAAGAATTATGCAAACTGCTTGTTCGTGGTGGAATGCATTCTATGAACCATTTTTGGTTTTTAGTATGTGGAGTCTTGACTTGTGTACTTCTTATAATCCTTTTTCAATTTTCTATCTTTTTCCTAATAATTTTGTTGGATTGAATCTTTTTTATGGTCTTTTTTTTAATGTAGGATGAGGTGGATCTTCCTCAATAAACTTCTAAAGCTATTTTTGTTGTTGGTGATTCCATCATTCCCCTTTCACATACTGTTGAAATCTATAGGAGTTTGGAAGACTTTTTTATGACAAAATCCCTTTTCCCCACAACAACAATGCTTACTGAATCTGCTTACTACTACACAGAGGGAATATCTAATCTCAGAATATATTCCAATTTATGTATTCAGTATAATTTCTGATACATCGATTATGGAACCACGTGTGGCTGACCAACCTACTTCTTAGATAATCAAGAGAACCATTCTTAAGGACCTCATCTTCTAAATAGAATGATTCATACTGAAGGATATCGCTTCTAGGTTATTATTGAACTATTCCCCTCAGACTCTAGAGGAATCATGATTGAATCCATATAAATGGCCCATTTTTTCCATATCATTTCATGAAGGGCCTTATAAAATGAGAAACAAGGTAGGTCATTAAAGTGGGTCCTTCACTCAGGAGGTTTGTTTGTCATGAATTGGGGATGACAGTTCTGGGTCCATTAAAGTTGTGAAATATTTCAGGTCAAATTTTAGGGGATAGGGTTATATGAGGATGTCTGGGAATCCCAAACCTATTCTCATCAGACCAACACCCTCATTTCACAACTTATAATTATATGGAGTATAAATACCATTACCATTCAGTTATCCCACAGGGAGGTCAGTATTAGTCGTTGTGATGTTAAGATGATTTTGTGGGTCCCTATTGTTGAGGATATGTATAAAAAGTCACAACGTTTTTCTTCTACATGGTACAATGAGGAGAGGACTCCTCCTTTGGGTAAACTGCACTTTTCCTAAGAAAAGAAACTTTTGAATAATGTAGACCCCTACCGAAATAAAGGCATTTCTTTCTCAAGTGGATTAATGTATTTTCCAAGATAAGTGTTCAATACCCTCATGTGTGTAGACCCAAGTCTTTTCCATTCAAAGAAACACGATGGAGAGTTAGTTTCTACTGGCCAGCCTTGTAGGAGGGCTAGTTTTGCGAATGGGTATGGGAACTCATCCCTGACCTGGACCAATTTTTTTGGATGGAAACCTTCTTTGTCATGTTTTTGAGAATATGTCTATAAGCAGTGCGGAAGTCTCGTGGTGTGGGAGTTATAACCTTTATCATAACAACTCATCTTGCCACTAGAAAATGAATCAACATTTCTATTCAAGTCTTGTCCAAAATCTACCCTTACTAGACCATGTTAGTGATGGATGGACACCTCATTAGATGACTAGTCCCTTCCAAATCTTTTAGGGCTAGATAGGATCCCACATAGAAGTCTAAACAATTATCAACCCCTTAACAATTACACATTTTATTTTTTAACCATACCATCAACGCACCAGTCGGGTTATGTCGTCCGGATGGGCCACCCAGGATTAGAAGGAAGGCCAAATTGAAAATAATTAAAGAGAGTTGATGGATTGAATCAACTGTAATGGCCACTACTTTTATCATCCTTACGCATCCCCTACTAGTTTGATTGTGAATGTTGATTAAAAAAATCAAGTGAGGCTACCTATTTTCATTGAGAGAGGGTATTTTGGTTGCCCATGTTAGTGGAGAACATATCTGTGAAGGATAGGTGCCCTGCAGATTTGGCTGCCAGTTTAACTACATCCAGATGGTGTGTCACCCTACCCTTAATAGTTTATGTCATGTAAAACATCTTATGATAGCATGATAGTTGTGGAAAATGTTTACTCTAGAGGATACTCATTGTAAAGTCATGATTCATTATTCTGAGTGTTATGTACCCTTTATTACAAGAGGTTATACTGAGGCCTAGGTTCAATTGTATCTGGATGGCCACCTTGAAGATCTAGTTCCAACTGTTACAACCCCCAAGGCATATAAGTTCGTGGGGAAGGGGAAAAAGGAATCTTCTAGACATTCCTTGATTGGGAAATTATTTCTGAAGTGTCAAGGTTCTGAACATCCGAGGAAGGTTTTGAGATATTAGGGTATTCCCTCACAAGATATTGAGGCTTCCACAAGGATTTAACCACCAACCTCTTATGATTCTACCTTTCTAGTGGCCTAGAGGCAATGTGATATTTTGAAGAATCGCCAATATTTTCACAATCCGTCTCCTTGTTCCTTTTGGATGTTCCTCCAAGTGAGAGAGGTTACCCTCACTAACCTTGGTTGTGTGTCAAAATCGACTAATGTTTACAATGATGATGAGCCTTATAGGGTAAATTGTTACCTTCAGGACCTTGAAAATATAATCCATGACCAGAATAATCATTTTAAAAACTCTCGTCGAGTGCTTTCCATGTTGTGATTAGATATTGATGAAGAGGGTGATGATGATTATAACACTTCAGAGGGTTGTGAGATTATTGATTTTCATGAAGCAGATGGAGTGAGGGAATCTCCTTGATCACACCTGGAGCCTCATAATCATTCATATCTTGAAGGTACCCAGGCTAAAGAGGCACCTAGGAATCAACTAAGACTGATGAAACCTACTCTGCTTCCCCATCATGATCCTCTAGCACTAGCCATCACCATTACAACCCTATTTCCAAGAATAAGGAGGGTTTGGGATTACATGAGTGTGAACACTTATGATGATGATATTTGGAAATTGCTTCAAGGTGGGAAATTTGATCTTTTGGGTTTTGGGGAATCTATTTTACCTACATTTATTTCTACTCAAAATCATTCGGATAAAGTAGCCTCATTCCAAAGTGAGTTGGATAGATGTCTCCATGATTCTAAAGACACTCTTTACTGGTCTAACTGAGTGGCATGGATGGCGGTACTATCGGAGCCAATTTAAATTGATGGAGTGGTTGTTATATTTACTAACCCTTACTTTAATTTCCTTCATTATAAATATTATGAAATGTCATCTTTTACTTCCATAGGGACTTGGTGAATCTCAAGAGACAATTCTTTTTCCAGTATAGACCCCAAGGACACTAAAGCTTGGGAATATGTTCCTTCAGATGTAGGGATTGTTGGGTATGGTTCCCCCGGTGATCCTGAACATATGAAAGAAGTTATTGAAAATCTGATTGGGGAATTACCCCCTCTGGGTCCACTTGACATTCTTGTCTAGGATCTGTCTCCATTGTGCCCCAATAAACACCCATAAGCGTCCAAACTATCAAAATGCATCTGAAAAGGGATTACAAGTAACTTTCATATATGCCTATCTATTTTTTAGACCAAGTAATTTTATATTAATTACCATTCATCATATGCATATTTTGATATAGAACCAATAAGTAATCAAGAATTAGTTTCCTAGGTGTCTATGGATTTTGTTCCTTCTATGGAATTATAAACACCACCATTAGTTGTGATTGTGAAGCATGGAGAGCCAGGTCCAGCTGAGTAGACCAAGGGTATTTTGAGCCCTCTACACATTCTTGCACCAAATAAAGAAACCTCTACCCCACTAGGGGAGGAACATTTAGGGGTTGAAATCCCAATAGAGAATGTTGATCCCTCTTGCATAGAGAAGGACGAGATGATATTTATTATAGAAACTAATTTTGGCGAAGAGCCCCAATTGTCTCAAGATATTAGAGGGGCTCCACTTCATGAGGACATAGACACACCAAACTAGATGGACCCCAAAAATGTACAGGGGGAACCATTGGGGGGGGGGGGGTGATGGTCTAGTTGAGATTATTAATCCTACTTCCCCAGAAGACACAGCTGTGGGGGAGGCATCTAGCCTAGATCCTGAAAATTATGAATGGGCCATTGTGTCTTTTTCTGAAACTATAGGAGCACTCATGGCCCCAGTTCCAATGGGTTTAGAACTAGCTATAAAACCATTTTTTTGGATGATTATTTCTACATGACTAATTTCTATAAGTTAACCTTTGGATGCTACTTTAAAGGTTTGTGGTCTGTTTGGGCATGGCCCTAAGTAATGGGTGCCCTTGGACATCCCTAAAACTAGATTGTGCATTGAAGACACTATACCATCTTCATTTAAGGGAAATTCCTACATGGAACTTGAGGAAATCGATGTTTCATAATTTGGAAGATATATTCACAATCCTCCTACCCCCAAAATTTCTCTCCCCCATTAGGGTTCGAGGGTGTTTACTTGGTTCATTTCTCAATTTAGGATCACAATCGCAAGCTCCGATGATTACGGTAGAGACTTCCATCTTTCCCTATGTTGCAGTAGTCATTGATGAGGATGCTGAGGGATCCATTCGTGATGGGGCCATTGAATCATGTCCCTCCCTAGAGAAGTTCATTCTTGAATATATTTCCTCATAATGGAGTGAATCCGAGACCGATCTATAGGGCTGGGTCAGCCTTCGACCTGGCTATCAAAGGGCACGAAAGAACATCTAGAGGTTTATTTCTCAAACACCAATTACTGATATGTTGATGAAGCTTCCAATGTTTTGTCACCAGTTTTTGGTCCTAGGGTTTGGAGGATTTGATTACCATAAAGATTATGACATAGTGTTGTGGGTGGTATGGGACAGGGTGAATGTTAGTGTGCTCGAGTCCCATCCTCCTACTAATGTGTCTATGGATCATCTTGTTGTGGCCAAAAAAATTCTTATGAATGAAGCTAATGATTAGGCTAGAGAAGTCGCAAGTCTATAGAGATAACTCACAAAACCATGCTCCCTGGAAGATTAGCTCGATCAGGAACTAGAACAGTAGAGAAAAAAATTGGAGCATCTGAAATAGTAATGATTCTTCATTGTTACCATAATTGATGAGGGATAAATACTATTTGAAGAAGGGTAAAAGGATGGCCTCAATGTAGTGATGGAGGCAGATGTGTTGCAGGAAGTTGCGGTGGCTGAGACTGCAACATTTTAAATCTTCACTAGGATATTTAAGAGTCGAATTAAGAATTGATACATATTTATGAGTCCTCTGAACAACTTTTGTACTGATCATGTCCCGCCCATATGGATAGGGCTCCAGTTGTGGATACCCTACATATCATTTTTTAATGGAAAAATTTATTTTTCTCTCTAATTCTTCTCAGTTTCCTTTTTTGGTAATATAAATCATTTATAATTGACTACATTTGAATATAATCTCAAATAGATATCAATTTTAAATATCATCCGAAATGAGTGAAATGGTCAAATCATGATTTAATATATTGTTGATATCATGGACTGATCGAGAAAAGTTTGATGGTTTCTATGGTCACATGGAAAACCATAAAAACATTCTACAATTATTTTTATGACCCTGATTTTTAACTATGCCTGTTATGGTGTAGGCCAAGAGGGAATAAATTTATTTTTTATTAGGCCACACTTTACATATTTTTGACCTAACATGATTTTCATATATTAATGTTTTTTTTATTTCTCAATGTTTTTCATAATCTGTTGGTAGTTTAAGTTTAGCGAGCTGGTACTCGACTTTTTTCTAGGGTGACCTTTGAGGGTTTTCACCCTAGTGGGTTTTCTTATTTTACATTGGTAGTTTAGTGTCTCAGAAACCGGAAAATTGTTACAGGCATTTTAGGTTGAAAATCTTTGACTATGACTTTTGTGTAATGAGGTGATACATAGATGTCATAGGGGGTTCGGATATAGGAAAATCCTCTCTGGATGACAAATTTTCCTTTGGTTGATTGAAAATATTTGTGGGAAGCATATACAGATCTTTCAGAGTGTTGTGCGTATAGTCAATCCAAGGTGTCTGCGAGACACTAGAAATCCATTTCCAATGGCCATATATAGTTATGGGGATTTAGAACTATCTGAAAATAGTGTATGGTGTGTGAAGAGGGTTTAATGATCATGAAAATATGGATTTTTAGGATGAAATTCGTTGGGAATACTAGGAATTGGTGGAGGCATATTTATCCTATCAATATGAGTTGCTTCTTATCCAGCTCTGGCCCTTGCATAGGAGGGGCTGGGATAATACTCTTTTGTGGCTGGATCTGAAAAATGAGATTCAGATTTCACTACTTATCCTATGATAATAGGAATCACACTATAAAAAGTTCTTTTTAAGGATCATTCCTACACGGGTCTGATTCATACATATGGATGGGGAATTTTTGTGGATAGTGATTCAAAAATGAGGCGGGGGAGTATGTTGATCTTCCCTGTACAAATTTATTTCTTTCATTGGGTCATGAGGGAAAATTCCCTTTGATGTGACTTAGCCAATGGGTGAACACCAGGTATCAAGTACCATGTTGTTTAAACATCATGTGATTTGGATAATTATGTAGAGGCCCTGAGTAACTAGATGGTAATAATGGTTGGATGTCCTAACATGTCTAGGACCTGGGAAATGAGTGGAGTGTAAACCATGGTTTTGAGGGATCATAGATCCAGAGAAATGACATGGGTATTGTCAGCCAATAGGCATATGAAAATAGGAAAATCCTCTCCTGTGGATGAATTTTCCTTTGCTTGACATGCCATGTTTTTTGGAAACATATATAGAGCTATGGGGGTATTGTATGTATAGTCAATCAAAGGTTCACACAAGACACAAACCTTCCATTCTCTATGGTCATTAAAGATTAAGGAAATCCAACATCACTCAAATCACAGAGTTTGAATAATCAGGAGCGTTGGTTTGGACATATCAGAAACACTCAAGACGTGATTATTCATGGAAATGAGGGTCTTTCTACACGGATTTTACTTATATTTGAGGTGAAGAATTTTTTCTCCATTGTCGTATTGGGGCATGGTTTTGAGGATCTAGGTGTAACAAGATTAGATTCCCTACACAAGTTTGTTCCATGGACAAGGAGTGGGGGAAATTTAGTTATATTTGGTGTACCATTTAGTTTTATTTCATATGGTTAGGACATTAGGTTTCCAAATATAGAGGGGAAACCGTAATATGCCTTTTAATTCATTATTGTAGGGTCAGTCATTGTATATTGTTTCTGCCTAGTTCTATGGGGAGTCCCCTGTCAAAATTCCTAATCCCATGTGAGATATGCTCGGTGTGAGAAACAAGGGGAATCAAGGGTTTCACTCAACCACCTAGGGATGGTAGGATCAATGAAAAGATCATTTTTGGGACATATAGTTTAATGTCATGCAATGATGATGTAGTTGACTCAATGTGAATGAGCTATCTTTTGTGGGTCCATGCGATTTTAATTCTTACTGAAATAATGTTGACGACATACTTTAACGTCTTTTTGCAGGGATGAAATATCAAAGGGATAATGTGTAAATATGAGAAAATAAGGTCATGATATTCTTAATATTCCCAGAAATGAGTGGGGGAAGATGGTTATTATTTTGTAAGACCTCGATTCAGGTGGGATGATTTTTGGCTTATGAACCAATGGAAAAAAGATAATGTCTGAATAACCTATAATGGGGAACAATTTTTCATTGTTCAATAGGCCATTTTGCGGGAAACATATGGAGAGTCGCTAGGTCATTGTGTGCATTGTCAAAAAAATGTGTCCGAAATATACTGGTCGTCTATTCTCGATAGCCATGGGTGATTATGTTGGTATGAGATTTCTTGGGTAATGGAGTTTGACTGAGAAAATGGGATATCTGTGTATGTGAGAAATATATAGACCATGATTAGTTATTGGGTAAGATATCCTCTATATAGATCTGATTAGTATGTAAAGGGAAGTATGGTATTTTGACACTTTCTAGATGTAAGATTCTAGATTTGAAATCCCATATGTATATATACATTTCACATGTAGGGGATTGGGTGAATTTTTTTTCTTTGTTTTTATCTTCGTGGATAGACCTAGGATTTCTGGCCCGAGTGTCACTATATATCTCATTATAATATGAATGAAGCCACACATTTTTATTTAGATATGATTCTCATTAATATCATGCAGATAGGAATTATTTGGACATTTAGTTTAACAGCACGTGGTTGGAACCCATGAATTTCCCAACACAAGTATGGATTATATGCAAGGGAATGAATTTGTTTCATAATGGATAGACCCAAGAAGTCCTAGGTATCAATACATGTCCTATTGATGAATGGAAATCAACAAACATGTTGTTCTGGTATCTTATTCAGTTTAATGTCATATGCTGAGGATGGGATTGAGCTGACATGAATAGGATGAGGTGAGTGAAGTTTTGGTCTTGAATCTCATGGATGTTTCCAATGTATCCTAGTTAGTTTGGAATCAATGTCCATGTAGTTCTGTAAACATGTTCCCTATACTGGTCTAACCCATGAACATGAAAGGAGTAACTTTTTTGAATGTCATATGGACTAGGATGAAAGATCCGAGAGTCACTATGTATCCTATGAGAGTAGGAATCATGCCACGTGTAGTTCTTGAAAACTATCTATGCTAGTCGGACCTGTACCTAGAGAGGGGGAATTTGTATCATGCGGTGGCTAGACCAAGACATAGAGTCAAGGTGACCCTATATATCATGTGAGAGTAGGAATCAAGATGTATGTAGTTCTTGATGCACCTTATTGTTTAACGATGTATGGTTAAGACTTCTCATGGATTCCCATGTGCAAGTCTGAGCTGTATGTAGGGAGAGGGGCATTACTGACTTTGACTGGTGGCTAGGCTAGGATGTAAAATCTTGGAACCAATATGTATCCGATTGTTGAATGGGAATCATGTAGGTTCCAGGCATAGCAGAAGTGCATTGGTGGGTGTTCCTAATTTTAATTTTAGCTTTATCAATGATCAATCTGAGATCCGTCACAATAATAAAACACCGGATCTTCAGAATGGAATGAAGAGCGAAAACGAAAGAGGGTAGTCCTCGAACTATAGATGTGATCATCATATTTTAGTTATAATTAATTTAATTAATTGACCAGAATTACCTTGATGGAATTCGTTATTCGCTGATGTTTTCCTGTCACGATCTGATATGATCCATCGGTGCATCATAGAATCCAAGTGTAGGATTCCTCTAGTGGTGATCCACATGTGCTCCACGTGTCTTTGTATGACACCGAAGGAATCTCAATGTGCTAGCATGGAAGAGGATTCTCTTGTGATGTCTTCCTTCGATCGCCTTGATCCGGTGGAGGTGGATCTCTCTCTCTCATATCTTTAGAGCATTCTCGGTGGAAAAATAATTCCCTCTTGGCTTGAGAGATTTTCTTAATCTGTTGTCCACAACTAAACAAAATGGCTAGTCTAATGAGAAATATATAATTGGGATTTTTAATCACATCGAATAATAAAATGAATTAATCACCCATAAGCATTTATTCATTTCATTTAATTCTTAGTAATACACCGTGTCTTAATAATAACAGTTGATGATTATTATTACTTGACATGTGCCCAGCGAATTAAACCTAATATTATTTAATTCAATAAATAATATTATTTCCCTTGAATACCAAATAAAACTACATGGGATTTATATATTAATATACATGGTGTGTACTTTTATTTTTCCATTTTTCTTTATTTACCACACAAAATATAATGGACCTTGAATAATTACTATTTGTTTCTAAAATAAATATCATTGCATTATTTGCTAATAAATATATTATTTTCCACACAATATATTCTCTCAAATAACTAGTTTCAAAATAAATGTGATCAGACATCCTTAAATAATTATTAAACCACAATCTTGAATAATTTTTATTTAACTTGTTAAATTAATATTTAACTGAGATACATGGACACACTTAGTGTGTGACCCTCTAGGCCTTTTTCTCAGTGGCATTAAGCGGAGCCTACCTAAAGTCCAAGGTTAGCATCTGGCAACACACCAAGGCACCCATAGAGAAAGAATATAATGATGCAATGATGTATCACCTCCTATGAATGCAAACTGTGTAATATAATCCAATTGTCTCAATATCTCTAATAAAGTGGGTTGCATGCTAGTTCCATCAACCCTAGTGCTTGATTATTATTTCTTTGACTTCTATGAGTTATAATCACCCATTCATTACCATGGACAAGGATTTATTAGGCTATATCAATTCCATCAAAAGGTCCAAAGATATATACTTCTATTATGGAATAATAGGGAAAAATCCTATGTCACATTATTTATTAATGTAGTATTACTTGTGATGCACCCAACATATCATACCTCATTGAAAATAGTGTGTCATCATAGTTTTTTCCAATACATTTAAGAGAGCGAGCTGTAAAACCCATTAATAATAGTCCTAAAGTCTAAGGACCAATACACACATCTACATATAGGAAAATCCAATGACACTATGAAATGTGGATTTACTACTGGCGAGTCTCATTCTCATAATATCCTCATGGATATTTCCAAGGGCTCACACCATGAGATGGTTCCTCAATGTTTTATTAGTCCTCACCCATAATGTCTTGTATTAATTGTGTCCCTCAAATAACATCATCCGTCCATAGAACATATATTCAAGAACAATGTTATGGCTCTTCTAGGTTCTCATCATAGAATGGATCTAGAATGAACCTTTAATGATATAACTATCCTTAGGACATTATCAGGTGCATTGTCAAGAAGAAGAACAATCAAGATGTGATATGGTGTTTATTAATGAATAATGTAGAAATTAGTTCGTTCTAGGCCACAATCTTCAGCAGAATCCCACTTGGACTAGAGCCAAATGCTAACAACCTTTAACCTGCTAGATCTCACATGATATTCATTCTTTTTTTGAGATAAGATTTTAGTCATGGGGTCTACCATGTTCTCTTCCATGGACACTCTGCTCATAGAAACTTCACCGCTTTGATAGAAATCCCTCAAGAGGTAATACTTTTGGAGTATGTTCTTTTTCTGTTGATGTGACCTTGGATCATTTTCAAGATCCATCACTACAGCATTATCACAATAAAATGTGATATGATTTTACTGATAGGCACCACATCAATATCCTGGACAATGTTCTGAATCCAAAAGGATTCCTTGGCTACATCAGAAGCCATTGTATATTTGGAATCTGCTGTAGAATCAGCTACAACTAGCTTCTTTGAACTCTTCCAGCTCACAGCTCCACCATTGAGACAAAAAACATATCCATACTGTGACATTAGATCATTCTCATCTGTCTGAAAACTAGCATCAACATTCCCTTTTATGAAAATCTCCTCATCTCCTCCATACACTAGGAACATTTTGTTAGTTCTTCTCTGATACTTAAGGATAGTCTTAACCTCAGTCCAATGTTTTTCTCTAAGATTTTCATTTTAACATCCCACCATGCTCAGTGCATCGACAATATCATGTCTGGTATGTAACATGGAATACACGATGGATCCTATATCCATAGTGTATGGGATCATACTCATTCTATCTTTCACCTATTGTGTCTGAGGACACATCTTCTTAGAAAGATGTAGGCAACGTGACACTAGAACTAATCCCCTCTTGGATTATTCCATACAAAATCTCTATAGTATCTGGTCAATTTATGTACCCGAACATAGTCCAAGTAGCCTCTTGGATCTATCACGAATGATCTTGATCTCTAGAATGGAGGCTGCTTCACCCAAGTCCTTCATGGAGAGACACTTGTTCAACCTGTCCTTAACTAACTGTAATACTGGTATATCATTTCCAATAAGAAATATTTCTTCAACATATACTACTAGGATAACGATCACATTCCCATTAAACCGCTTATAAACACATGGATCACATTCATTCTTAATGAAACCAAATTATATTATGGTTTCATCAAATAGAATGTTCCATGACATGGATTCTTTCTTTAATCCATAAATGGATTTCCACAACTTGAAAACCCGTTTGGCTTCACATTGTGTTACAAACCCTTCTGGTTGTGTCATATATACATCTTCCTGAACGTTGCCATTATAGAATATTGTTTTGACATCAATTTTCCAAATATCATAGTCATGGTAGGATAATATGTAAAGTATGATTCCTATGGATTTAAACCTAGAAAATGGCGAGAAGGTTTCATCATAGTCAATTCCATGATGCTATCTAAATCCGTTAGCCACTAGCCTTGCTTTGTAGGTGCTAACTTGGCCTTCCATGTCCAGTTTTCTCTTGAATACCCATTTTAATCCAACATGCTTCACTTCAATAGGATCATCGACCAAAACCCAAACTTTTTTATGATACATGGAATCCATCTCCAAATTCATAGCTTCAACACATCTTGCAGCTTCTGATCTTTCTACCACTTCCTTGTAGGAGAGAGGTTCAATATTGTCCAACAATAATGATTCACCATCCATGGTGAATAGGAAACTAAATCTCTCTGGTTGCCTTACATCTCTTGAGATCCTATGTAGTACTTGTGTTTCTGGAACATCTTCCATGGGGACCTATGGAACTTTTTCTTATACCAACTCCATTGTATCTTGGGTGTCAACTTCGTCGAAGTCAATCTTGCTCCCACTATCCTTTTGAGTATGTGCTCCCTCTCAAGAAAGATGGCTTGTCTAGCGAAATTAACATTCTTTTCTAAAGGTGTATATAAGTAATATCCTTTCATTTCCTTGGGATATCCTATAAAGACACACATCATGCCATGGGGTGCTAGTTTGTTATCTGAGAGTGCCTTAACAAATGCCTCGCATCCCCATACACGTGTGTGCGAAAAAATGGGTTTCTTTCCATTCCATAAATCGGAGAGAATTCCATTTTTCACCTTAGTTGGTAATCAGTTTAATGTGTATGCTACATTTTGTAATGAATATCCCCAAAAGTACAATGGAATATTTGCATAACTCATCATCAACCTCACGATGTCCAACAAGGTGTGGTTCCTCCTTTTAATAACAACATTCCACTGTGGTTTATAAGATGGAGTGAGATGAGATAGAATCCCAAACACCCGTATAAGATCGATGAACTCTTGGTTTATATATTTTCCACCATGATCTGATCGAATTTTCTTTATCTTCTCACCAAGCTGATTATCTACTTCATTCATGAATTTATTAAATTTCCCTAATGCTTCTGACTTATACCTCATTAAGTAGATATATCCATTTATACTCAAATCATCAGTAAAATTAATTGATGTTATTAATATTTCCATGAATTATTATATACTCCCTTTACTTATTTTATATGAAATTTGCATAATTTGTGTGAAATGTTAATTTTTTAATACTAAGTATAATATTTGAGAATTTTTAGAAGTAGTCCAATTGATTTAGTTTACTATTTTATTAATAACTCTCACCCTAATGATTCAAATTATGTGGTTATAATTTTTTTTGGATTCCTTATTCAATTTATTACATATCATTAGAAGGAATCATGGTCCAATTCTTCCATTTGAAGGCTCATATGTACCACACAAGATGACCTAAAGAATTTGTGAAGAAACTGGACTAGTCATGATGATTGAGTTACTGGTCTCACTCCTGAAGCCCATATTTTTTTTAACTCCGCCATGTGTTCTTTATTATCCAAAAGAACTGTGGGTAAAAATTTCACGTCCCAACTCTATGAAAAAGTGGCCAAAATGAAACAATGAAGTCTATCCCACCATTCTGGAAGAGAATTAAAATAGTACAGTGTTGATGACATGGATCCTGATATATACATCTGTTTGAGCTGATATTTTTCAGTGTGAAATAGGAGATATAGGCGGTCGAATTTTTTGAATACATCATTCAGTTTTGAGGGAATATTAATATTAAAAACCCCTTTCACATTATGGATATCAAAAATACTGGATTGAAATGGACAGATTAAAATTGTTTAATTAGCCGACCATAAATTTGGCATCATAGGACAAAATGACTCCAAATTTTGAGAGAGGTATTCCAGACATATTATCTACAATTTTGAAGAAGGATATTTCTTGATATTCGGCTATCTCAATAGCCATCTTGGCGATGGTAGTGGAGGGACAGATTGGGAATGAAAATAGTCATCTTCTTTGGGCTATAAATGCATCCCCCTACTCTCCTTCAAAGGGGTGGCATTTTAGAAGAGAGGATCACATATTGGCACGACCAAAGCCTTTCCAAAGGCTTGGGAGGACCTTCCATACTAATGTTTTCACTTGAGATACCCTCCCTCCTCTCTTTGTTTCCATTCACTTTTGTGCTTTTCTTCATTTATAATCTCGTAAGTGTTGTTTTCGTAATTTTGTTTTAATGTAAGTTTCTTCTTCAATATCTCGTATTCTCATCCACCATCTGTAGTTTAATTTTAATGTTCTCAAAATATTTAAAATACAGTTTAATCCCCTTCCCTTTTCTTTTGATTCCTCATTTAATCGAAAGCTCGTTTTTAATTATCATTATTGTCCGTGTGTGTGTGTTCGACGCACCACTCTTTTCTTATACCTTTCTTTTTATTCTCTTTATAATTCATCACCATAAACATATATTAAGAAATTAATAACCATATTAATGTATGATTAAATATCTCATTGGGGTGAGTTTTAATTTAGGTATGCTAAGCGATTGAGATCTTTTTCTCGATGAGTATTCGTTGAATTAACATTGTGTATGCTGGACTTAACATGTCATGGAGTAATGACTTGGTTTGTTTAACATGTGGTTTCCATGGATTATTGGAACTATAAATACACAACCATAAAAAAGATTTGATCAAGATTAGAACCTTAAGTTATGGTAAGGCTTGTATTAAAGTCTTAACACATGGGAATTCAAATCAACCTCAACTTGTGACATGGGTGTTAATTTAAATACAATATAAAGCAAAGCTCCAGGATATCACAAGATTAACTAAACTAATGATGATCTCACCCCAATCATTATCAATTTGATAAATCAATCATAATCAATTAGTCATTTCAATTAAGCTCTGCAAACAAACCTCCAAATCAGAATAAAATCAACTAAAAACAAACGACTATTTCAAAGTATCATAGTCGAGGATTCGACTCGAGTGTTTCTATACACATTATCAGAGGACCAGAACCTTTACCGGTCGATGGGCGACAATAGGACTTGCATTTCAAATAGATCCATTGCCGGGGATAGTGCTTTATGTAGTTATTAGTTTCTCGTTCTTGTAATAAAACCCAAAAAAACAATGTTTAAATAAAATTGAAAAAAAAACACAAAGAAAAACCTGTCTTCTCATAAAAATCATAAATGAAAAAAAACAATGAAAAATTGCTCTTCCTTTTTCTTCCAACATCTTTTTGAATGCCTCGTAGCCTCTCAAACAATCCCTCAGATTTGTTTGACCCTAAAATTTAGAGAACACTTCCCCAAATTAGGAGGAACATCAGAGATAATCATATAATTCAAGAACCAGTCCTTGTCCAACCAGTTGAATTAGAAATGGACAATCCTAGGGAACAAACCCTTAAAGAACTTTCTTCCCCAAATATGAATTACCAACCTATTGGTATTCAATATCCAAACATATAGGCTAACTTCAAACTAAAATCGGGTTTGATTCATCTTCTTCCTAATTTCCACTGGCTAGCCGGTGAGGATCCTAATCTCCACCTTAAAGAGTTCCAAGTGGGGTGCTCTACCATGAATCCTCAAGGGGTTTCTGAGGAACAAATCAAACATCAATCATTACCTTTCTCCCTAGCTAACACTGCTATGTCATGGATTTACTACCTACCTCTTGGTTCCATAACCACATGGAATGATATGAAGCGAATCTTATTAGAGAAATTCTTTCATGCTTCTCGTAAAGCTTCTATCCGAAAAGAAATAAGTTGTATCTG
Source organism: Viscum album (assembly GCA_963277665.1). Taxonomy (NCBI): domain Eukaryota; kingdom Viridiplantae; phylum Streptophyta; class Magnoliopsida; order Santalales; family Viscaceae; genus Viscum; species Viscum album. The sequence goes on from OY728138.1 coordinate 1,568,374,700, forward strand.
TAAGTTCCCAGGTGAATCACTCCATGAATACTAAGAGAGGTTCAAAAAGATTGTTGCAACCTGTCCACACCACAAAATCCTTGACCAAATCTTGATTCAATACTTCTATGAGGGGTTATTGGAAATGGAGAAAACTCTCATTGATGCCACAAGTGGAGGTGCTCTTATTGATAAAACTCCTACAGGCGAAAGAGATCTCATAAGTATCATGGCTACAAACACAGAACAATTCCATACTCAAGAACATGCTCAAGTAAAACAAGCCTAAGATAATCAATCAATTGAGCCGAACAAGATGACAGAGTGGATGAGTGAACTTACAGGTCTTGTGCGACAACTAGTTGTGGCTACCAAATCCCCAAACTCTTCTTCTTCACAATAAATGTTTCATGGACCTGTCAAAAAATTTGGAATTTGAAACTCTTCATCTCATCCAACAGACACATGTCAACAACTTCAAGAGGATCAATCTGATTCATCTGGACCAATGGAGCTCAATGCAGCATATGCTCAGCGGAACAGCAAACCTCAAATATCAGGTTAGTTTGTTAGAAACTTCAACCAAACTCAGTCTGAGTCCTTCTCTTCTTCCTATAACCAAGGCCTTAGGTATGGTAATCCAATATCTCATCCTCCTCAATTCCCTCCTCAAAACCCAAACCAGTTTAAATATGGTCAAGGTGTTGGTAACTTCCAACAACCTTATCCTTTTATTCCTCAACCTCAAAGGAACAATCCTCCTCCTGGATTCCATTATCCTAGTGAGCCTTCCCAATTCCATAACCAATACAATCACTTTCCCAATAACCAAAATCTAGGAAATCCCAATTTGGGACAAGACTCTTCTTATATGAAACCATGGGAAATTTCTATTGAAGATCTTTCCTCCTTCACCCATTCTAGTATCATGAACATTGAATCCCAAATTGGTCAACTTGCATCCCACCTTAGTCAACAGCAACCATCCAATTCTTCCCAACTTCCAGCTCAACCATTACCCAACCCCAAGGGGAATTTAGGTGTAATTACACTTAGATCGGGGAAGAAAATTGTTATTCCTCAAGATAAGTCCTCCAACCCTCCTTTGAATGTTGACCTAGAAAATTATATGAAAAAGAAAATTGAAAAGGAACCTGAATCCATTCCCTCGCCTCCTTCTATTCCACATAGGTATCCAATTTCGTTTCCACAAGCTGTCTCTAATCCAAAGAAGTCATTTGAACCTGATCCTAAATTGCGCAACTTGTTTAGACGTGTTGAAATCAACATTACTCTCTAAGATTCCATAAAACAAATTCCTATGTATGCCAATTTTATCAGAGAGTTGTGTACCCACAAGAGGCAACTTAGGACCTTCGAAAATGTTTCTACCCAGCAGTCTATTCCCATAATATGAAATGATCCAGGGACCTTTATGGTTCCATGAAAAATTGGAATTTCTAACTTCGATGATGCACTCATAGACCTAGAAGCCTCAATTAATGTCCTGCCCAAATCTATATCCTCCAACCTTGGTCTAGGTCCCTTACATCCAATGGGTGTTGTCATTCAGTTAGCCAATCAAATCACAACCAGTCCCAAGGGAATAATTGAGGATGTCCTTGTCCGAGTCAATGATATTATCTTTCCTACTGATTTCTATGTTCTTTACATGGAAGCTGTGACAAACTCTTCTCGATCTCCCCTAATTCTAGGAATACCATTCCTCATGACTGTGAGAAACAAGATTGGTGTCCATTAATACATTTTATCCATGGAATTATGTGACCAAATGGCCAAGTTCAACATTTTCCAAGCCATGCAATACACATCTGAGGATCACTCTTCATTCTCAATCCATGCTTATGAGGACACTTCTAAGAGTCAATTGAACCCCATTCCATCATTTTCATCCTATTATGATGATAAATGATCATGTTAAATTTTTACCATGATTAACCATGTCATAAACGGTGAAGTTGATGTGGACCTATCATTCATAGACTCTATAAATCTAGAGGAACTTGAAAACTCTCTTGAATCCCACATCAACTCTAATCTCTACTGCTCCACCTTGGACAATATTAAAAAAAATGAATCAAAAGCAAATGAAGTCCCTCCTCCATTCCTGAGTTGTCTAACCCACAAATGAAAGATGAGAATGATCTGAAACCTTTTCCTGAACACCTAAAATATGCATTCCTTTTCCATGATCACTCTTATCCTATCATTAGCTCTTCTTCACTTACCGAAACTGAGGAGTCCAAACTTGTTCAAGTGTTAGAGGAAAACAAAAAGGCCTTAGGTTGGACCCTAGATGACATACCAGGAATCAACCATTCCCTTTTCATGCATCACATTCATCTTGAGGAATCATCAAAACCGATTAGACAACCACAAATAAGACTCAATCCACTCATACCGGAGGTAGTTAGGGAAGAGATCACCATGCTTCTTCAAGATAGTATTATCTAACCAATTTCTAATAGTGAATGGGTTAGTCCAATTCAAGTTGTACCTAAGAAGGGTGGGATAACTTGTTTTCACAAATGAACATGGAGAGGTAGTCACAACTCGAGTAAAGAACAAATGGCATGTGTGCATCGACTATAGAAAATTGAATGTTGAATCAAGAAAAGATCACTACCCTCTTCTATTCCTTGATCAAATGCTGGAACGATTAGCTGGAAAGTCACACTACTGCTTTCTTGATGGATACACTGGCTACTTCAAAATCCCAATCGTACCTCAGGACCATGAAAATACTACTTTCACATGCCCATTTATAACATATGCATATAGAAGAATGCCTTTTGGACATTGCAATGCTCCTGCAACATTCTAGAGGAGTATGATGAGTATCTTTTCTGAATTCATTGAACACTGCATGGAAGTCTTCATGGATGAATTCACCATTTATGGTGAGTCATTTTAATCTTGTTTTAATTCACTCTCTCTAGTCCTCCAAAAGTGTGTCAAGTGTAACCTTGTGTTAAATTTTGAAAGATTTCACTCCATGGTTGAAAATGGGATCGTTCTAGGGCACATAGTTTCAAAAGAGGGTATTGAAGTTGATCCTACAAAAATTGAAGTGATCCAATCACTTCCACAACCCAAATCTGTTCGAGACATCCATTTATTTCTCAGTCATGCCGGTTTCTATAAGATATTCATCCATATCTTTAGTAAATTTCCCTCCCACTCACTCGGTTTCTCCAAAATTATGTCACTTTCCATTTCGATGAGGTTTACAAGCGAGCCTTTTTAGAACTCAAAATTGTTGTTACATTTGCCCTGATAATCCAACCCCCAAATTGGTCCTTACCATTTGAGTTGATGTGTGATTCTTCTGATAGAGCTGTTGGGGCTGTTCTTAGTCAAAGAAGAAAAACAATTCCTCATGTCATCTATTATGCCTTAAAAAAATTGGATGAAACTCAATCTCACTACATTGTCACTTAAAAGAAACTTTTTTCATTGGTTTTTGCCTTAGATAAATTCTGGCTCTATCTCTTAGGTGACAAAATCATCATCTTCACAGACCATTCTTCTATAAGGTTCTTACTCAAGAAATGTTATTCCAAACTGAGGCTAATAATATATATCCTAATGCTCCTAGAGTTTGACCTTTTAATAAATGATATTCCAGGAAAAGAAAAACTTTTAGATGATCACTTGAGTAGAATTTCTAATTCTTCTCCTTCTGAAATCATAAATCTTGAATTCCCCATTGAGCACATTTCATCTCTTACACCAAAGTTACCATGGTATGCCGTAATTGAAAATTACATGGATTCTGGTGTTTTCCTTGAATTGTTTTCAAATGAATAAAAAATGAAGTTTAAAATTGATTCAAAACGCTATTTTTGGGAAGAAAATAAACTTTGGAAAACTAGGGTAGACATGGTAATTACGAGATGTGTTGATGAAGAAGAACATTCCTCTATCTTAGAATTCTATCATTCAATGCCTGATGGTGGCCACATTGGACCCCAAAGGACCTCCCAAAAGTTCCAAGATTCTAGATTCTTTTGGCCTTCACTCTTTAAGGACTCACATGAGTTCTGTCAATCATGTCGCACTTGCCAAATGTTTGGCACAATTTCATAGAGAAATGAAATGCCCCAAAAGCCTTTAATTTTCTATGAGATCTTCGATGTTTGGGGTATCAATTTCATGGGACCATTTCCCCCTTCAAATGGATTCTCATACATCATTCATGCATTTAATTATGTTTCTAGGTGGGTCGTGTCCAAACCTACTAGAAATGATGATTCACAAACTGTTAGTCAGTTTCTAAAAACCCACATCTTCCATAGATTGGGCACACCACGCGCCTTGATCAGTGACTTAGGAACCCATTTTTATAATAATACCATGGAATCTCTTTTGAAAAAGAATGGGGTTTTACAAAAAACTTCAATTGTATATCACCCCCCAAAAAATGGCATGGTTGAACTTTCTAATAGAGAATTGAAAAGAGTGCTTGAGATGATTGTAAAACCCACCAGAAAAGACTGGCCAGAAAGACTTGGTGAAGCACTTTGGGCTTATCGAACAACCTATAAAAACCCACTGGGGTGTCTCCTTTTAGGCTAGTTTTTGGTAAACCATGTCATCTACCAGTTGAAATCCAACATATGTATTTTTGGGCTGTGAAAACTTGAAATTTTGATTGTGAAAAATCTGGTGAAAAATATTGTTTCAATTGGTTGAACTAGAGGAGCTTCGACATGATTCATATGATAATTATAATCTGTACAATGAAAATGCTAAGTTACTCCAGGATAAACACATCTTGAGAAAGGTATTCCATGAAGGTGATAAGTTAATGCTCTTAAATTATCGATTTTAGCTTCACCCAGGTAATTTTAATTCTCATTGGGAAGGCCCTTTTGTTATTACTAATGTTTACCCATTTGGGGTAGTGTAAGTCCAAGACCCCTCATCCAAAAGGACATTCATGGTTAATGGACATCGATTAATGCATCACCATGAGAGGACCCACACCCCAGTGACCACCTCAACATCCATTGGATCCCCAACTTTTGTAGTCGACCCACCACTAGATAGAGATGGCGACCCGCCAAATCCAAACCAAGGGAACCACTTTCCCTTTAACTCTCTCTCTATCTCTTCCTCTCCCTACATCTTTCTTCTTCTTCTTCTTCCTTTCATTTTTTTACCACTTTCATTTTCAAACCATTTATTTTTCTATTTCTCTTTTGTGTGAGTGTGTCTTTATTAAAAACTAAAAAAAACAATCTAAAAATACCTAAAAAACAAAAAAAAAACAAAAAAACCATTAAAAAAATGAAAATTAAAGAGTCATGATTACTCACCTTCCATTTTTATAATTTTATCCAACCATTTTGGGGAGTCAACAGGAATGTTTTCGTCTAAAAAATTTTGTATTTTCATTATGAATTTTGATTAATAATTTTGTGTCAAAACCAACACTATTTGAATGCTCAAATTTTGATTTCGAAAATGCTTTTCCTAAACCGTGAGGTACTACATTTCATTTCATGCCAAGGCTACCTATGGCTATCTTTTCAAAATGTGCGTTTTCACCCCCATTTTTTAGTCTTGAGTTTGTGGACCTTCGATCTGAATTTATTACTTTAGTGTGCATTAATATTACAGAGGCATTTTCTTTAACCACATGAGAATCACAATAGCCAAATAGCCTCCCATTTCCCTGACATTAATCTTCTTTTTGAAGCCCCTTCGAGCCTATGAAAACCTTTTCATTGATAGACACATTACAAGACCAATACCTTTTTCCCACCTAATATCAACATATATTTTCATTGCATAATGTTTTTTGAAATTTAAGTGTGGGGGGAATGGATTTCATTGTTTGGGTACCCTATTATTGAGTTTCAATAAGTTATCATCTTCTTGAGGAAAAGCTTCCATTTTAGTGTGGGGGAGAAGTTTTCATTCAGTGGGTTTTGTGGAATGTAATGTACTTCCATTTATGTAATTTTGTAAATGTTATTGACAAGTGTTCAAAAAAATTCAAAAATGATGAAAAAAATCAAAAAAAAATGAAAAATTGGGTTGTGTCTTAGGTAAGTCAAAAATCACTCTTCCTCAACCTTTGATCTTATTATAACTATTAAAATTACTATCGTGAGGATATCAAACCTGGGTTGGGATATAAGTGTGAGATCTGTTTCAAGGTCAACTTTCAAAAAAAAAAGAAAAAAAACAAAAAAAAAAGAACACTTGCATTATATTCTTATTGGGAGAAGTTTTGTGTCTTGTAAATATTCAATCATCTCATTACCTTCAAATTTTATTCCTCTATTGTGTATTTATTTAGACAATCATTCCATTTTAAATATGTTTTTTCATTTCCTTCCATGTTTTATTTCAAAAAAAATGTGCATTTCTTTTTCTATGTTGGAGTTTTAACGCTCTTCTTATCTCTTTTGTACATTATATACCAATCATTCCATAGCCACAAGAAAACCCCTTAAAAAGTCCTCTTGATTATTGTGAACATTGGATAGAGATTATGTGATGATATCACTTTCAAACTCTAAGATTTTCACTATTGGTTGGTTAAAGAGTGAACCTCCACAAATGAATTTTATCATCTTGAGAGGTGTGAGTTTTGAGTGTCCAAAATTTCCATGTCTAAATTTTAGCATGAAAATGAATTGTTTTTGAAACATTATTTCTGTAACAATTTGTGGTGGAATTCAATATGGACGAGTGAAATAGTCTAAACCTCCCCTCATTGGAGAAAACAAAATTTTAATATTTGGTGATTAGTGAAAATGATTTTTGTTATATTTTTATATTTGTTGCACATGAAGACGTGCACAAGACTGTGTGTGGGGGAGTTAATTTTATTACTATTTTCATGACTTATTATATACCCCCTTTACTTATTTTATATGAAATGTGCATAATTTGTGGGAAATGTTAATTTTTTAATACTGAGCATAATATTTGATCATTTTTAGAAGTAGTCCAATTGATTCAGTTTACTATTTTATTTATAACTCTCACCCTACGGACTAAAATTGTGTGGTTCTTGTTTTGTATGATTCCTAATTCAATTTATCAGATATAATTAGCAGGAATCATGGGACAATTCGGCCATTTGAAGGCTCATATGTACCCCACAAGATGACCCAAATAATTTGTGAAGAAACAGAACTAGTCATGATGATTCAGTTACTAGTCTCACTTCCGAAGCCCATATTTTTTGAAACTCCACCATGTGTTCGTGACTATCCAAAAGAAACATGGGTAAAAATTTCAGGGCCCAACTCTAATAACAATGGGCCCAAATGAAACATTGAAGTCCATCCCGCCATTCTAGCCGGTAATTATAATCAGTACAGTATTGAGGACATGGATCCTGATCTAGACATCATTTTGAGCTGAGTGTTTTCAGTGTGAAATAGGAGATATAGTCATCATACATTGTTGAAGACATAATTAGGTTTTGAGGGCATCGTCCTATTCAAAAACCCTTTCAAAGTTTGGACATCAAAATGACTGGATTGAAATGGAAAGATTAAAATTGTTTAATCATCCGGCCATGACTTTGGCTCCATAAGTAAAAATGACTCCAATTTTGAGAGAGGTCGTCCAAAAGTATTATCTACAACTTCGAAGAACAATATTTCTTGATATTTGGCTGTCTGAATAGCCAATGTGGTGATGGAAGTGGAGGGAAGGATGAGGAATGAAAATAGTCCACTTCTTTGGGCTATAAATGCATCCCCCTCCTCTCCTTCAAAGGGTTGGAATTTTAGAATATAAGAGTACATATTGACACGAAAAAATCCTTTCAAAAGTCTTGGGAGGACCTTCTATACTCAAGTTTTTACTTGAGATACCCTTCCTCCTCTCTTTTTTTCCTTTCACTTTTGTGCTTTTCTTCATTTGTAATCTCGTAATTATTGTTTTTGTAATTCTGTTTTGATGCATGTTTCTTCTTCAATATGTCTTATTCTCATCCACCATTTATAGTTTAATGTTAATGTTCTTAAAATAGTTAAAATACAGTTTAATCCATTTCCCTTTTCTTTTTCTTCCTCATTCAATCGAAAGCCCATTTTTAATTATCATCATTGTCCGTGTGTGTGTGTTTGATGCACCACTATTTTCATGTCCCTTTGTTTTTATTCTCTTTATAATTCATCACCATAAACATATATTTCCAGATTAATAACCATCTTATTGGATGATTAAATCTATCATTGGGGTGAGTTTTAATTTAGGTATGTCAATTGATTGAGATCTTTTTCTCGATGAGTATTTGTTGAATTAACATTGTGTATGTTGGACTTAGCATGTCATGGATTAATGACTTGGTTTGTTTAAAATGTGGATTCCATGGATTATTAGAACCATAAATACACTACCATAAAAAATATATGATAAATATTAGAACCCTAAGTTAAGTTAAGGCTTGGATTAAAGCCTTAATACCTGGGAATTCAAATCAACGTCAACTTGTGACATGGGTGTTAATTTAAATGAAATATAAAGCAAAGACCAAGGATATCTAAAGCTTAACTAACCTAATGATGAAATCACCAAAATAATTATAAATTTGTTAAATCAATTTTAATAAATTAGTTATTTCAATTAATCCTTGCAAACAAACCCCCCAATCAGAATACAATCAACTAAAAACAAATGACAATTTCAAAGTATCATCATCGAGGATTCGACCCAAGTGCTGCTATACACATTAGCAGAGCACCATAACCTTGACCGGTAGATAGGAGACAATTGGCCATGAGATTCAGTAATGAAGTAAGTATATCCACCTCTAGTTTCTACTTGAAATTGTCCACACACATTCGTGTGCACCAATCCTAGAAGCTCTGTGGCCCTTTCACCCAGTACACTGAAATGCAGCAAGTTCATTTTTCCTTGTAAAGAAGAATGACATCTATCAAGTGGTTTTATCTCAATAGAGTGTAAATAGAAATTTTGTCAGAGCATTTTCAAACACTTCTTGTTTAAATGAACAAGACATCGATTCCACAACTGCGTGATGTATGATTCATGTGAGTCTTTTTTGTTTTCGATTTCCAATACATGGTTTTTGTAATTTAATATATACAAACCATTATTTAAATGTACCATACCATAACATAAGTTTTTCTTATAAAATATACAAACCTCATTTCCAAACTATAATATAAATCCATCTGTATCCAAACAAGATACATAAATTATTTTCTTGGTAACACTTGGAACATAATAACAGCTATGTAAAACCAAAATCATCCCAGTAGGCAATGAGTGGTGGTAATCGCCAATGGCCAACGCAGCCAGCCATGCACCATTGGCATCTCTAAGATCAACCTCTCCTCTAGAAATCCTTTTAAATCTACTTGGTTACTGTATTTGAATATAGATGTGGGGCCCACAAGCTATATTTAATACCCAATGTGTAGAAATGGATAGATTACACTCGATAAAGAATGCACCTTTAGCGTCCCTATGATTTTGGGTGAAATTCCTCTTCTAGTGGCCTTGCTTGCCACATGAAAAACATATTTCCTACCATTACTTACCCTACCTCTGGATCTTCCCCTTCTTAGAGGGATGGAGATCGGGGGCTTCAGTACATTTATACGTCCTTGTCCCCTTTTCCTTGTCCTTCCTTTTCTTATTCCCCATAAGGAAAACGATTTTGTTAGTCCCCATGTCTTTATCTACCTAGAAAATTAAGGTTAGAAGTTCTGATATACTCTTATAAATGTTTCTCAGGTTTTAGTTCACTATGAAGCTAGAGAAGGTCTTTGGTAGTGATGATAGGATGTTATTTGTACGGAACACATATGGGAACATAATCCCTAAGATTTCCATGCATTCAATGTAGCCAATGAGCATTACTACATAAGGCCCAGCTGGCGCAGACTCTCAAAGTATATTTGTAAACAAAGAGTTGGAGATCTCATATCTCTCTTGTCTCACCTTCTCTTGGTAGAGATACATAAGGTGAGACATTATGATATATGCATCCATGTTTTCATGTTAGTTCAAGATCTCATTATACATGGTTGATAGCAGAAACATTTAAAATATGTGGAATCATCCATTAATTTCATGTGGAGAAATAGTTCCTCATCACTGTCCTCTTTCACAGGGGCAATTGAAACAGGCTATTCCAGCACATAAAATTTCCTCTCAGGGAAAATCATAATGCGTAAATGCCGCTGCCACTCTTGGAAATTGGTGCCAGTGAGAAGGTTTTCCTTGTCGGGTATGGTTCACAATGTTATCTTTGAAGTAATTTTTCTTTATTTTTCTACAAATTAATATGATCAAAGGTTTAGTACATTATCGTGATAAAACTGAGACAAAAAATTATTTAATACTTATTATTCTCCCACTATTTTATCGAAATCCAAATGCCCTCACCATTGATTTCAGAATATTTTGTTACCTAAATATTCTAGTTGAAAGGATATATATTTCCCTTATCATTACCTTAACTAGGGTTGGTCATGTAACTTGAAGGGTTTAATTAGGCATTCCATATTCCAACTGCATTAACTCGCAGCTCCTTCATTCACTGAGTAGACTCCCCAATCCTAAAATAATTTTATTTTGGATTTCTACAACCTTTGTCTCTTGGTCACACCAAGTCCTGCTGTGGCAGTAAAACCTTGATGCTAACCAAGTTAATACAACAAAAAACTTTGAATTAGAATTCCCTGATAATTGAAACCACCCAACTAAGCTTGGTCAAGCACATGGAACTATGGTTTGATTTTACCCAAGATTATGGAAGGCAATACTGACATAATATTTCTTTAAAGGATTTTATCCTTAAACATAAATTGACAATTTATTTTCTTTGATTACATGTTTTTTAATATTAAGTGGGATATACTTAAGTAATTAACCATGTCAATGATAATATTTACGCATAAGTCAGTCTTATTTTAGTTTCATCTTGCATTCTTGTTTAATTCATTAATAGTGTGATTGTGACAACAAACCCATAATAAATAAAACATGAAACTGATAGGAATAAAATAAATGGTATGATCATGATCTTGTTCTATTGGTTAGATTATCTAGAGGTTAATAAACTAACCCAATAACTTGGGGATAAACCCCTTGAACCTTTTATGTTTGTGTTTACCGCTCTACACCTGTCCACCTTTGTATCTCCTTGGATTGGTTTCACCTTGGATCTGGACTTGAGCCGCCTCCACTAGCTTGGGAGCTCAATCCATTACATATGCATTTATCTCACACATAGGTGAGGAGTAAAAGGGGGTTTTTACATAAAATAATCATTGGGCATGCATGACCTACATATTAATGAGGAGAAGGCCCGCATGCCAACAAATTTAATTTAAATAAATAAATTAAAAGAATCAATTTACATACAAAGGTCTTGGTCTAGACCATGATCATCCATACATGCAATGATATTGATAAATAAATAAAACTAGCATTCAATAATTTAATCATTTTTGATTAAGATAAATCATGCTTGAATAAATTAATTATCTTTAATTAATCAATCCTTTTATCTTAAACCATTTTCTGAATTTTCTTAAGATTATAATCCATCCTAATTTTAAAAAAAATAAATTCATTTAAAATTATCTTTTTATGTAACTTGTACCTTGGAGGCTACCCGGTGAATTTATGTTCATAACTACCCAATGAGTAGAAATGAACATTACACATATATGAAAAACTTATCATGTGTTGTGCCTCAGCTTTACGCCTGCAATATGGTACACCTCTCAAGGGTTTTTTATCATATAATAATAAATTTTACTAAATATGAATAATTTTGATGAGTACACGATGTGTAGTTCCGACTACACAGTGTGTACTTTTTTTAGTCATCCATCCGAAGTACATGCCTAGGGACATGGCGTATAGATGTACTTCAGAAATTATTGGAGTACACTGCATGTTCAGTGGGAAAAACGCTATGTAGTATCCACATTACAGGGTTTCCACCTGAGCAAGCCGTGTACGGGGTATACTGTCCAACCCTAACCCGAAGGGACTACACCCCATGTTCAGTGGACCACACGACTTGTAATCTGGAAACCGTGTGCCATCTGTTCCTGGTCACCACACGGTGTCATTTATGACATAGAGATACCCTAATACACAACCTGATTTGGAGGACTAGTTTGATGCATTGAACCTAGACTACATGGTGTGTACTTCCGAATACACGCTGTTTATTCTGGTGTTGTATGACCAGTAATGTTTGGCACCTCCGGATGAGTTCATCTATTTTATTTTAATTAATATTTATAGAAAAATTTGGTTCTGTAAGGTGAACGAGAAACGAGAGTGGAGGAACATATCTCGATATTCAGATTTTAAAGAACAATTTACTTGAATTGAAACAAATAAATTATAAAATGTGTGAACCACCAATGAAAAAATAAATAATTATAATCAACAATATGACTGCTCTGATTCCACTTGTAGGTTACGGGTGCAGCGGATGGGCATTGGTGGGTGTTCCCAACATTAATTTTTGTGTTAAAAATGATCAATTTGAGATCCATCACAAAAATAAAATGCCAAATCTTTAGAATGAAACGAAGAACAAAAAAGGAAGAGGGGAATCCCAGAACTTTAGATAAGGTCATCATATGTTGTTTATAATTAATTTAATTAATTGTCAAGAATTACCTTCATCGAATTTTTTCTTCGTTGAGGTTTTTCGATCACGATCCGATGTAATCTGTTATTGTGTCGTATAATCCAAGTGTAGGATTCCACTAGCGGTGATCCAAATGCGCTCCACGTATCTTTGGATGTCACTAAAGGGATCTCCGGGTGCTAGTGCGGAATAGCCTTCACTTGCGATGTTCACCTTTGATCACCTTGATCCGGTGCAGGTGGATCTCTCTTTCATAGCTTGAGAGCGTTCTTGGTTGAAAAAGAATTCACTATTAGCTTGAGAGCTTTTCTTAATCCATTGTGCACACCCAACAAAGAACAGCTAGGATAATGAGAAATAATTAATTATGATTTTTAATTACATAAAATTATAAAATTACTTAATTACCCGTAAGAATTTATTCATTTCATTTAATTCTTATTAATACCCCATGTATTATTAATAAAAGCTGACCATTATTATTACCTGACATGTGCCCCGCAAATTAAACCTAATATTATTTAATTAAATAAATAATATTTTTCTCACGAGTCCCAGAAAAACTACACGCTGTGTATATATTAATATACACTGCCTGCACTTTTCTTTTTCCATTTTTCATTATTTCATCCATCACATTAATTAGACCATGAATAATGGATATTTATTTCTAAAATAAATATCACTGCATTATTCTCTAATAAATATATTATTTCATCCACAATAAATTCTTTCTATTAACTAGTGTCGAAAGAAATGCGATAAAGCATCCATAAATATTTATTAAACCACTATCAGGAATATTCTTTATTTAACATGTTAAATTGATATTTAACTGAGATACTTAGACACAATTATTGTGTGACCCTCTAGGCCTCTTTCTCTGTAGAATTAGGAGGAACCTGCCAAATTTCTAAGGTTTTCATTTAGAAACATGCCAAGGCACCCATAGAGAAAAAATTTAACGTCGTGATGACATATCACCTCTTACAAACGCTTAAAATGTAATATATTCTCTTTATCTCAATATCTTTAATCAAGCGGGTTGCATGCTAGTGCCATCAACCCATGTGCTCGATTATTCATTCTTTGAATTCTCAGAATTGAACTTGCCCATTCCTTACCAGGGACATGGATTTATTAGGCTATATCAATTCCATCAAAGGGCCTGAGATATCTACTTCTGTTATGGAATAGAAGGGACAAATCCTTTATCGGATAATTTATTAATGCAGTTTTACTCATGATGAACCCAACATATCCTACTTAATTACGAATAGTGTGTCGTCACAGCTTTCATCAATACATATATGTGTGCGGGTTGTAATACCCATTAATAATAATCTTAAATTATAAGTAACAATACACACATTTGCAGATAGGAACATCCAATGACACAATGAAATGTGGATTTCCTACTGGCGGGTCTCGTTCTCATAATATCCTCCTAGATATTACCAAGGGCGCACACCATGAGAAGGTGCCTCAATGTTTTATGAGTCCTCAACCATAATGGCCTGTATTATTTGTGTCCCTCAAATAACATCATCTGGCCATAGAACATATATTCAAGAACAGTGTTATGGCTCTTCCGGGTTCTCATCATAGTAGGGATCCACTATGACCCTTTAATGCAACAGTTATTCGTAGGACATTATCGCATGAATTTTCATGCAGAAGAACAATCATGATGTGATAAGGTATTTATTAATAAATAAAGTAAAAAGTAGTTAGTTTTAGGCCACCAACTCCCAGAATCTAGATATATGTATTTCTAAGATACACTCCTTGTGCCAGTCTGACCTATAAATGGAATGGGGGTGTTTTTGCCTTTCCCTCGCATAGAACTAATTTATGCTCAACAAGTCATTATACCAGACATAATGATCACCATGAAATTTAATTTCTTGTGGTAAGGATGAATATTCTCTGTAGTTTAACACCATATAACGTGGACGCATATGTCACTATGAATTTTACAACATGAATCTAAGACAATCTCATCGTGTAGTTTAATGACATGCAATCATGACCATTCTTATACAGTTTATATTCTTGTAACATAGATGTAGGAGATGATATGGAATTTAACATCACGAAGCTAAGATGAGTTTGATATGATTACAAAAATACCTTCTTCAAGAAACTCAAATTGGTAGGAGTTGTGGTGAGATTTCCATCCTTTGAAATTAACCCATATACACCATTGGAGTACAAATTATTTATAATTTATGGTCCTTCCCATTTTGGCTCTAGTATTAGAGGTTTATTTCTGAGTATTATTGGGGTTCTTATGAGAAACAACATTTCTCCTTTGAGTAATGATAAGAGGTGTACCTTCATATTGAAGGATAGTGTAATCCAGTTCTAGTATACTTGAAAATGGTGTAGAGTGTGCGATCTTTTCTCATCAAACCGCTCCATCTCATCGAACTGTTTCTATGACTTCTCATATATAGATATTTGATTGCAGATAGTGGCATGTAGAAATGGTATTTGAACATTAATTGGTATAACCTCTTCTTTCACATATACTAATTATTATTGGGTTGCTTGAGTGGGGGTGTGTGTCATGGTCTGGTAAGCCCATAGAGCATGCAGGAGCTTATCTGACCATGATTTCTTATCCATATATACCATTTTATAGAGTATATTGTATAGGGTCTTGTTCAAGGCCATTATATTCCTGTTGGCCACTTCTTGATAGTGATATAAGTAGTTGGATATTATTCCATTATCTTTATATAGCTTGTCCAACTCAATAGGGCTAAAATTGGTTCCATTTTCCATCAGCATTGTTTGAGGGACACCAAACATGGTGATGATTTTGGATTTCACAAAGCATAAATTTCTTCTTTCCCTGGCAACATTGAGAGGTACAACTTCTTCCCACTTAGAAAAGAAGTCATTTTTTTTAGAATATATTTGAATGGTTTGGCCGTGGTGGGAGGGTTTGATCCCACAATGTCCATTCCCCATATGGAAAATAGTCGTGAGTACATGGCTGTGTGAACTAACTCCAAGGGCTAGTGGATTCAAAATTGCATGAACATGGTAGGAATGACACATCCTAGTGAATGTGGGGCAATCCTATATCATGGAGTACTAATAGTATCCAATCCTTCGAATCTTCTATGAGATCTTGGATATTGATTGATGTGATCTATAATTTTCAACATGCACTTATTTTATGACGACTGAGGTTTCTTAAACATAAATTAACCTAAGAAAGACTCCATAAAGGCTCAATTATAAAGGAACTTCTATCAGTATGTTCCATCATACATCATGAAGTTGATTCCCATCTTCATATTTTCTCTATTCTAGCACTATCTGGTGGGAGGTTTCCCCTTTAATGGAAATCTATAATGGGAGTCATCCTGTCAGTGGTAGGAACATATCCCTCAGATATGGGACTAATTACATTAATTTATTCTGTGTTGGCCTATATGAATTATAATATCACCCATCTATGGGATATACTGAGGATTGTTTCACTCTAATCCGGATTGGCTAGAGTCATGGTTGCATCTTTCAATGCATCAGCTTGAACAATTTGTGACTGGGGGACATAATTCAATGTCATCTCTAATGAGATTTTTTTTCCAGTTCCCTAACATGGTTCATCATATTAATGACTTCCTATTAATCGATATCATAGTCACCATTTAATTTCTTGATGAACAATTCAGAATCACCTTTAATCGTTAGGTGTTCATCTTTTGCTGGAAGTGCCAACTCTAGGCCTATAATGAGGGTCTGGTAGTCTACTTCAATATTCATGCATCATTTTTAATATAATAAGGAATAGTACATAATTTCATTTTCTAGGTATGTGAGGATGACTCCCATCCCCACTTTGTTGAACTTGGGGGGGACTTCCATTCTTTTTCATATCGGGCTTCTGGAGGCACCGTCGAAGTGCATTACCCATATACAGGGATCCTATTAAACATAGAACACTTCCTCATCCTTTTGATCACCATATAATGAGTCCAACTATATTTAGGGATCCACTTCTAGGAATTAATTCTGCTAATGCCTATCCTTTGATTTCATTTGGTGGTATGAATCTAATATCGAACTGATGTAGAATGATCACCCAACATGGTAGGAATCCATTTTTCATTGCATTGCTAGGATAATACTTAAGAGGGTTTCTACCTAAGATCGAATGGATTCATGGTTCTGAAAGTAATGCCTTAGCTTCTGTATTTCAAATATTAATGCAAGGCATCCCTTATTTATATTCTAATAATGATTCTCTGCATCGATCATGGTTCAACTGAGGTAATAGAAATTATTCTCACTATCGGAATCATTCTTATGTGTGAGGAAGGCACCTAGGGATCACTCCAAGGAAGTTACATACAAAATTTGTGGTCATACATAAACATTTAGCCTTATCATTGGTAGATATAAAAGATATTTCTTGAGGTTTTTGAACCTTCCTGATAGTCTTTAGTCCATTGATATTATACCCCTTTCTTCACCAATCTAGTGAATGGTAAGCATTTTCCTATGAGGTTGGCTATAAAGTGATGATTGTTGGCCTTGTGTCTATAGATTCCTCTAAAATCACTATGGATGGGAGTTGGTTACATTACAATGATGTATTTTCCTTCTCATGTTCAACTTCGATGCCCCGGTGGCATGTCGCGATGCTGAGAAATTTCTCTGAAGTAACTCCAAAAGCACATTTCAAGGGGTTTATTTTCTGATTATGTTGACATAGTTTATTGAAGTTGGTTTCAAGATATTATAAATTGTATAAGAGTATTCATTCTATAGAAAACAATCATCAACATATAATTCAATCACCTTTCCCAAAAATGGTTTGAAACTATGGTGCATGACATGCTAATATGTGGTACCAACATCTTTCAAACAGAAAGGCAGCACCTTGTAGATAAAAACTCCATGGATAGCCCTAAAGGAGGTGTATTATTCATCTTATTAAGTCACTTAGATCTGGTTATACCCTTAATAGTCATCCATGTATGATATATCCTCATATCCAACAGTTTTATATATCAGTAATTTTGTGATCGGTAATGGGAAATCATCTTTCGAGTAGTGCCGGTTGAGGTCCCTACATTCGATGCAGGCCCTGATCTGCAAGTTTTTCATCTTGAAAGGTAAACTTTTTCTAGACATATTGTGTATGAGACCTCTTAAATGAAGTTATCTCTGATTATCTTGTCAAATTCAGCCTCTATTATGGAAACAAGTGTTGTGAGCGTCCGTCTAGAGACATGTGTGTAACCACAGTGGTCTTCTATAAGACCCAGGTGGTTAGTTGAAACCTATGGACTGAGACCTGAAATTTTTGTATAATTCTTGGAAAAAAATTCTTGAATCATCTTTAGGATATAGTTTTATACCTCTCTCTCTCTTCAGAAGGCATGGTCACACAAACCAAAGTGGGTCACGGGTCTCCTTCTGTACCCAAGTTGATTTCCTTGAGTTCATCAACAGTGGTAGAGACTCCTTCCACAAATTCTGGAGTGGAATACCTTTGGTCTTATTCTTCCTCCTCTTCATCCTCATCATCGTCCTCTTATTCTTCTCATGGCGAAAAAATCATTGAAATAATTTCTCCATTTCTAAGAGAGGAGTCACAATTTTGGTGTATAGTAGGTGAATCCATCTCCTCTGCCTTGACCAATGGAAAGGGCTTCTATAGAGAATATGAAATGAGGGGTAAAATATTTTCTTCATATTTTTTTAGTGATTTGACACTTCCTCCTAGCTTAGTGGATGAGGCAGGAATTGTTTGAGGTTTTTATGAAGGTTTTTTGGCCTTTTCATCTGAATCATCACTGTTATCCTTTGATTAAGTGAGTTTTTAGCATTATTAGGCTCGGAGACCATAACTAAAATCAATTGGACCATAGAATATGCATATTAATTTTGAAATATTCATTTAATATGATTAATTGGAAGAACATATTCTGCCACGATCTTCATAAGGGGATCAATGGGAAACATTTACAAACCATTTCGTGCGGTTACCCAATCAATTCTCTCACCTGAGGGTTGTTTCCACTTTGGTTCATAGAACATTGTTTCAATATAGTGTGATTCTAAAATGTCAAACAAGGCCTTATCAACATGTAGAGTCTCACTCTATCCAATAATTCTATATTTCAGGCACTGATAGTATAAGGATGGCATTGCTTCATGTTTATGCATCCAGGATCTCACTTTTAGGGCATTGAAGGCCATATTGTTTTGGATGATCCTAAATTTTGTGTGAGCTATGGGGACACCAAATAGGGTATTGATATTTATTTGGCCTAACAGCTTCTTCTCACTTTTTTCACGGCCCAATAGGGACATAGTGCAGGGTGTCAGATCATCCTTGTTCCAGCTCAGTAGACGAAGTGTTCATAGTGGAAGAAGATTAACCACAGAGCCATTTTCTATGAATAATTTTCGGATATCGATGCAATTTATTATGCCAAACACATATAAGGGTTTGATGTGTCCTAGCATGATGAAATCTTAATCATTATATGATAAGGAGAGAACTGCGTGGAATTTTGTAGGATTGGTCTCTGTATTCTAGACTTCCATAGAGAACACCTCATCTATGAACTATTGGGGACATAGAAAAGCCTCAATGAGTTCTTCCCTGCTATCTTCTCATAGATACAGTGCATCTATGATTGGAAGCATAGCTAGTACAGAAGCAAGCTTCTTGATAATGTCATATTTCCTTTCTAAAGGATGACACTTCCCCTATTGGATATATTCTTTCATATATTGTTTAATGTATTTATTATTTTATAAATATGGGTTGGCCCTTTGGATCATAGTCGGAGGACCTTCCATCATTTGTGCATTTGGGCGGGTAGGTCTACTCACCTACCCCGAGAAATTACTCATATGTTCTTCCTCTAATATATATTTCATAATGATTGGACTAGGGGGTATTTTTTTGGGGGATTGATAATTTTCCTATCCTTGTCAGATTCGTTGTAGGGTCTTTCCAAGGGTTTTTGAAACACTTCCGGTTTGAGAAGTGGTGTGGCCATAAACATGATTTCTTCCATGGACATGTCTCCATTAATATCCCTTGATTTGGTGGCTTCCATCCTTGGGCACCAAATTGGGTGTGGGGAAGTTTGGTTGAAAATCATATTCATCATCAGAGAACGGATCCATCAAGTGGATTTCATTGACAAATCCAAAAATCAGCTCTTTTTCTGATAATTAATTGGACTCATCATCTTCCCCTGGTAGTTCCGTTTGGTAGGGAGGATCCCACTGTGCTGTTTGGTGGGGTGGTGACTGTTGTTCTATTTTTTAGGGTGGTGCCCACTATGCCCATTTTTGGGCCAGTGGGCATTATTCCATTTGGTCGGGACGTTCATATATCTTCATATCTGTGGGCATAAAATCTTAGAGTGTCAAATCAAACTTTGGTCTTGTTGCAATTTCATCTTCATGCACTTGCTTTTTTCCCTTTTGATTGGACTTCTTTTTGGTGATTGAACTCAAGAGGGTTGTGTGGATGAGGGTGTCATATGTGTTTTATTTGGATATGTTGAGGGAAAAATTGGCTGCTTCAACTATTATGGGAGGATATGGTGGTCTTGGTTTATTGTTTTTTAGTCAAACAACTATAAAACTTTATCCCTTTTTTGTTAACAACTTTTTGACACCCCCACTATTCATCTGATTCAGTAGTGGAAACATATTCCACTTAGACTGGAGGTGGTCCTAGATTGACCTTTCTATAATATATCATTCATTGCATGATTTCCTTGAATAAAATTCACTCTTGAATATTCTTCCCCGATATCCTGTGTAAGGGAAATTAATTTGGCCGGTCATCAAGACTTACTTCATAAGCCCACATTGTCTCTGGAAGTCTAAGAATGTTGTAATTCATTGTAGCTACAATGTAGCCACAAACATGATCATATCAGAATGAATATAATTTATTTTTTTCATTACTCAACATGATTTATTTTTTACCATACAATCATATTGACGAGACATGGGTGGATACTAATGTAAATGGGGACCCACATAGATTGGTTCAGTCGTGGGAGGCAAAGCTATTATAGGGGGTGGATTAAGCATGAAATAAGGCACTTCATCTCTTACAACTCTTTTTACTGGGGATTATGGGGATGCCTGAGAATTGAGGTTAGTCTGTTGTAAGGAGTCTTCTATACTATGAGAAATAATATAGAAATATCGAAATCTAATTATATACTTCACTAGAAAGAGTGGGGTTAGCAGCTCAACATAGAGATTATCGATGCGCATAGCCAACATCTCATCATGGGGGAGTGGCTGGTTCAAGGATTTAGTCAGAACATTCCATCTGGAAATAAATTCTAAATCTCTCTTGTTCTCTCGCTATTTTCTATTCATGATGTCACTAACTATAGTTTTTGGCAATGTTGAGTGGAACTTGAACAAGAACTGGCACCGGAGATCCTCGTATCATGTTATCGAGTTAGCTAGAAAATTGGTATACCACACAAAGGATTAACCTTTTAGAGTTTGCATGAATAATATAAGCATTCCTACTTCTTATTTATCTGAGGTTCCCATCATGGGATCACATTAATATGAGTAGTTCATCAGATGTTTCTCTATGCCCCTTGAGCCATTAAACTCTAGAAATATGGGGTTCATGAAATTTTGAGGTGAAGGGATGTTGCATACCCAATCGGGATAAGGCTTATGTTTTAGTTGTATTGGATCACTCGGTCCTTCTATTGCTTCCATTCATGTTTTCAATAACTCAATGGTATTATAGATCCCTTGACGCATGTCACGTTGGACTTGAACATGAGCGGGTGAAGTAGGGGGAAAAGTTGGATGTGTCGGTGCTACTGGAACTTGAGGCGGATACCCTACTAGGGGAATCCTTTGTCGAATCAACTGAATCTATTCAGGTTGATTCCCCAGTGGATGGAAATTGTGATATCCTTCCAGGGTTGGGTTCTGGTAGATTGATGGTCTCAGAGCATCCTTAAATGAGCTTTATAGCCTTACTATATTTACTAAGATAAGATTGTTGGGAGAGGAACATCTTCTAGATGCATATGTTGACACTCTTTGAAGGGAATGTACCCAATAGGAAGACTTTATAGGAGAAAATTAGCATTGATTCTCCTTAGATCTTTCATTTCTTCCTCATGTTATAAAAATCTCTCCTCGATCATCAGAGATGCATTTTCATTTAGAGGAGGAGTTGGTTCGTATGAAACCTTATTCTTGATATTCTCCTAGTTGGGGATTTTCAAGGAAGATAATGGGGAATCACATAAGGGGATTCCCAAATTTAAGGTATCTCTTTGGTTTTGGGTACGCACACCCCCACACTTGGTGTGGACCTCCTCCGAGAGGGTACCATCTTCCCTTGAATCCTCTCCATTTACATTATCTTTAGTAAGTTCCATGGGATTGGCATCCACATCATTCACTAATTCATACCTTATTACGAGTGATGTACAAGGTATCGAATGTTAAGAGAGGTTCTTGAATCCTTTTTTGGATTTCCTCATTCAATTCTATGGTATCCTTCATGTTTCTTGGGAAATGGTGACTCAATGGGATCCATGATATGATCTTATAATATGCCTTCTTCCCTGGGGACATGAATCATGAGATGTGGTAGAATGTGTGACCTCTCTATTTATCATTCTCTCAAGACGGGAGAAGACAAATGTCTGATTGAAAAAAATGTGAGGTAAAAATGCCCTTATCCCTATTGGTTGGGGTGATATCATTCTTCAATTTTTTATCCATAGTTTAGATTCATCAGTCATATGGGGGAATTTTGTGTTAAAAATTCCCCCATCCCTACGGGTTGGGGATGATCCCATATTATGGCAGTTGATGTGGCTATTGATGCTCTCATGATCTCATGCA
The DNA here is from genome assembly GCA_963277665.1 of Viscum album. Lineage (NCBI taxonomy): Eukaryota > Viridiplantae > Streptophyta > Magnoliopsida > Santalales > Viscaceae > Viscum > Viscum album. The sequence goes on from OY728138.1 coordinate 1,568,397,222, forward strand.
TTCCAATGCAGGCATGAGATGGATATGATTTTGCATCTGCATGTGATTTGTTTAATTCTGAGGACACTATCATTTATCTTTGATTATCCTTCATTAGTCAGGAAGGCTCTTGAATGTTCTCAATTTCCAAGATCAATAACTTTTCGATGGACTTCTCTCATTGGGCTGACACTTTTGAGACTTACTCAGGGCATGTTCTTTAAAAGCATGTCATCATTCCTGAATAGGTACTTTATTTGGCCATCGTCTGGGGATGATTTCATTTTATGATTCCATTTATAGTGGGTTCTGTTGAGTGGGATGTGGGGTAAAGTGTAGAGAACCATGTTCTCCCCATCCCTGAATATTAACATTAGACGATGCGTCATTGATGAGGCAACCCAATTTTTGTAGTGTGTGGAGGTAAGAAAATTCAGGGGTTTTCTATTGCCTCTCTAATTGTGGACTCCATATAGATAGGAGGGATTCCAGGTTTATTGGATGGTGAAGCTCTCATAGGAAATTAACATGGTCTATATAGCCATCATAGGAAAAAACATTGCTTTTAACAAGTAGAGAGTTACCTAGATATTAAGGTGAATGTTACGCATATATTGTTCTGAAAACTCTCTAGGTATGTTGAACTGAGAAGTGATGGTGGGCCAATAAATCATAGGTCTATCATCACTATCTAGTTTTCTTCTCCATAGTAACATATGTTGTTGTTGTTCCACTTGGGACTCTTTTGTTTGATTCGCTGAATTTGACTAATCTTTAATGATTTCATTCCTAGTAGCGAGGTAAGTAGAGACTTAATTGATGAATTAATGATATGGGGGTGTCTTAGAAGATGGTAATATCTCTGAGCCATCTCCTGGCTAAGAAAAAATGGAACATTACATTGACAGTGTTTCTAGCATATTCGACCATGTCCTTCCAAGAACCTCAAAATATGAGGGATTTATCGAATTTAGACCGATGGGGGAGAACATTCTCACCGGTGTTAATTTTGGCTATGGGGAAAACCTTAATAATTTGTGTTGTGATGGTGAGTACTACCATTGCATCTTGGTTTCTAATTGTTGGCATAATGTCTACCACATATTCCCAGGGGGGAACTTTAGGGCAGACCGCAACAAAGGGGCGGACCTTTTGGTTGTATGGCATCATTCAGGAATGGACCTTCACAATGACTGCTATTATGGAGAGGACTATGATCATAGATCCTGATATATGTAGTATATATGTTTTGTAAATTATTTTTACGACCTTTATGTTGTACAATAATGAGGGTAGGACCTTATCATTTCTTTTTGTCACTGTGGGGAAGGCCTTCACATTTACTACCATCATGGATAGAACTAACATGACAGTTTGATGTCTGACTACATGTAGAATCATATCTGAAGCATATATCTTGGGTAGAACCATCAGGGAGGACTATAGAAAGGGTATTTATTATTTTTTATGATCTTCTAGTCAAAGGTGGGGCTACCATGACACTCATCATGATATAGACTCTCATGATCGATCTTTTTTGGCCCACTGAGTAAGCCCCTATGGGTGCTCTAGGGAGGACCTTCAAAGCTTCTTGTAGAAATGTTATGTGGAGGACCTTTGCAACTACTGCTTCTACTTCCGTAATATGGTAATGTATCTACAGGTTTTGAGCCTCTATTTAGATATTTTATTTCCTCAAGAACTCCACTTTCTTGCATAGCAAAATCATGAATTTTCACTTCATTTTTCAGTTACCTTTGGTGCCTTTCATTTATGGGTTATCTCTTGTGGGAAACTTGGGCCACCTACTATTTTCAACAAACTTAATATATAGATCCCAATATAATTAGTTCCCATGATGCTTCCAAGTTACCCCGATGAACATATTGAGTTCTGGCAGGGATATATGCCTTCCCTGGAGTGGCCCCCCATGTTAGAATGGTGTCCCAATGTTGGAACGAGTATTTGTTCCCAATACGATTCTCCTTATATCATGAAATGTGGTTATTGAACCTCCTAGATTGGGGCAGAGATTTTGGTCTTCTATAGAGTGATTATCTATTTGGTTTGATGAATCACCCCTCCCAGGGAGATCAAGTCGTGGCCCTGACTCTTCATTTTTTCCACTGACGCAATGATGTATTGATAGGTCTGGAGGATACATTCTGGGATCGATGTTTGATCCTTCATCATTTCCAATATGTGTTGTGATATTTCTTTAGATGTAATGGTTATGTATTCCCATTTCTATGTTGGATAAGGAGTTTTTGTCTGCTCTAATACTCAATGGGTTTCCATTTTGTATAGCAAGTTCTCTTAATTTGGGGAAAATAAATGAGTCTACACCTGACTAGCTAGGATATGCCAGTTATTTTCATCAGTTTCTTCTATTTTTGACTAGTGGTATTTTATTTTCATGCATGAATTTTCATCTGCTCATTTCCTCTAATATTTGTCTCACATGATTAATTTTCATCTGTAAGAACTTAACTCTTCTCAAATTTTCTTTCCACCGTATTTGGTAGGTGGGCTCCTTATGCACTGGTGGTGTTATATAACCACCCATAATCTTCCAACCAATTTTGATAATGGTAGTTTTGTGTGTCATAATAAATTTTCATTTTCTTATAGCTTTTCTTCATCTTATTTTGATGACGGTCTTTTTATGTATTGGGAGATATTTTCATCTGCGTATAATTTTCCACTCTGTTTGTGTGGAGGGACTAGCTAGTAATGATAGGAAGGTGTGTTTACTAATATTGTGCCTCCCTATTCCCATGGTGTACTTCATATGAGATTGAGTGGATATACATTCACTCATTGAATTCCACCATATTTTCATGGTGGGATTCAGTTGGTGGTACATTATTTTAGGCTTTTCCATTATATGATTCTATGGGTTTTTGGCGGGCCTCCTCCTCATGAACCAAGGTGATAAACTACTTTTTATCATGTTATTTCCACCCTCGGTTATCATCCTATGGGGATCATGTCTATTAGACATTAGTATGTTAACTTGTCATGGTATCCTCTTTAGAGAAAGGATATCAGGTTGTACACCATAGGTGGAAATGTTCTCTACAATGATCCTGTGAGCAGGGTTCTTATATATCTGAGATGAATTTATTGGTATCAACCTCATTTTTATACCTATGATAAGGGAGGTATTCATTGTCATGTTCTGGGGATAGGTTCCTAAAAATATTTGATACAACTAGTTGAGTCTTCCTATGTTGGATTGTTGATCATGGATGAAGAGGTAGCTAGTGATATTTTACTAATTATTGGGTCTGAATTTCAGTCTCCACCAATGGGAGAGTACTGTTTTGGTGGTACTATTTGATCAATGCATTTGAAACCCATTGTTGAAGATGTTGGGTAGGTGAAGGAGTCATTTTATTTGTTGGGGACCTAGGAAAATGTGTGGTCACTGAAATGCATGTTTGATTAGATTTTTTGGATTCCATTTGGATACAGGAGAGCCTTACGATATTCCTTATATATATATATATATGATATATACAGAAAAAAATGTCGTCAAAGTATTATATCATGATAAAATGAATAAATTATGGTATTTCTTGTCCATCTTCCTTTTTGGATGAAATATTATTGTAGTGGGATAATACTTCCATGATTGTTAAGGATTCACATCAGGTTCACCACTTTTGTTTCGTCATGATTCACATCGTAACAAGGAAAACAAAATGGCCCAATGGAGAAAATATAGTTTCTTTCTACTATAGAGTTTCTTGTCTACTTAACGATTTAATTTCGACTTGATTCCCATCTTGACCCTTTTTCGTGGGCGAGATGATAGCACCAGGACTAGGCAGTGTGTCCTTTTTATATTGTGAAGGAGGATTGGCATCTAAATGGTCTTGGCGGTTGATTGAAGGGGAGTTGAGTATGTATGCAATCATTCTAGGTCGAGTAAGATTTCATCGGATGGTCTCAAATGGGATTATTAATGGAGCTAGAAACACCCAACAACCCTTTTATCCATGTTTCATAGACCTACCTTCCAACAGAAGGTGCTCATTGGATGATTTGGACAATGACACTTAAGGACTCAACTAGTCGAGTGGATGGGAGGTCAGGATCCTCACACACTTTTGGGGGGAATTATTTTCTTCTATGGGAATCTCTTAAAGATTTAAGAAATTTTCATATGTTTTTCAATCCTTTGTTCTTTCCCTAGCATGTGTTTGTGGATTAACCCTTGGTCACAGAATAAATTAAAATATGCATGGGTCCGGAATCATTTGTGTTCATCCAAGGTTCTGTATTGATAATGAAATCCATATGTATTCATTGTTCATCAACAATGTTACACTTTTTTGAACACATTAATGATTCTTTGGTCTTTTATCATGACAATTTCGAGTTAATCTATATACTAAGGTGATCTAAATTATATCATAATCTGTGAATGATATAATTTTCTTTGATATCAAGATCGAATCCATGAGATGGGCTTCATATGTATCATCAATATTGGAATCAGAACCCATGTATTTCAGTTCCACTCAACTGGACACATCACCATTTAAGTTCATGTTATGGGAACCCATCCATGTAGTTTATAGTCATATAGTGAGGATATATAGGCAGAGGATGCCATGTCAATATTTCATGTGGTAGATACACTGAAGTGGCCTAGGATGTTCAAGAGTGGCATGGTCTCCTAGGTAGATATAGACCTACAAGGAATATTTCCCTATAAAGTCTATGGTGATTTGGGTGATGGGTTTAGACCTCAGGGATGCTTCATATGTATCCTAGTTATTTGGGAATAAAATCCCCCATAGTTCTGTTTAGGTTAGGGATTATACCATAAAGGATTTCCTTCAGTAAGAGTCACACCTAGGATTATACATAAAGAGGAATACTTTATGAAACTGTATAAATTTATTGGCACTAAATTTTAAGGAGAATGTACCTTGATCTCGGGACTTACGCAGGCAACCTATGTATCATGATCAAAGAAAGAATCAAAGTAAATGTAGTTCATTAGGATTCGGACTACATTTGGAAGATTCCCATTTTTATTGAACCATGAGGATGATCTTGAACCATGATTATTTGATGTTTATGTTGGGTCTAACACCTTAAAGGATGACCATGTTTTGGGGCTATGAAAATTTCATGATCACCACCAACCTCTAAGACCCTACAAGTCATGCTCAGTGTGTGAAACAAGAGGAGGTAGAAGATTTGAGGATCACATGTTCCACAAAATCACATGATAGATGTTACAGGATCCCAAAGGGATTGAGAGAGAGGCAATTTGATTATGCCAATATCCTTTCCCATGTTGATAACTAGGATAGTAACATTTGGAAATCCATCTAGACATGTTTCTGAATGATCCTAAGAGGAGAAAGGGAGACACCTCCCATTAAAAGGACACGGGATTACCTCGGGGGGAGTGCCTTGAAATAAATTATAGGAAAGGGGAGGAGAATTTCTAATAATAAAAGAGAAAATTAGTTTTATCCCTTTGACGTGTCACTTCCCCTCATTGAATGTAAAATCCAGCGATTACCCTTGATCTCTGGAATGGGGAGGTTCCCCTGAGTATTCCAAGGTTGGGGCCTGGGTTACCAAGGGAATGTAAACATAAAGACATTCTGTGGGTTCGCACCCCTAAAAGGTTTACCCAAGTGTTTCCTCTTACCATGGGTATATAATACTAGAATGAAGCACTGATACACCTAATGGTTTTATCATATGGGTCTGGAAACATTGGATGATGCTTTGTCCTGATGTCAATGGACTGGTTAGTATAGATGATTCGAAGGACAAAACAGAAATGGAAGGTCATGATCAGGACCGAATGGCAGAAAGACCGAAGTTCCCCTATTCTGTGTACCATATGTTCATGAGGGTTGGGGTACCCTCTACATGGCACATTGCTATGTGGGTGGAGGGTCTGTCAGTGTACCAAGGTGGTACGCCAACCTGGATGTCATCCATATACCAAGGTGGTATGTGGACCTAGATGTTGTCCACATACCTTGGTGTCCCTCAGACGTAGATATGGTTCACTTATCCTAGAGGTATGAAACCTTGGGTCCCATGGACATAACATGGTGGTACATGGTGATGGATTCCATCCATGTAGAAGGATACTACATGGGGCATGGTTTTGTATTCATAGAGATGTTCTAAGTGGTCCGTCATATTGAAGAAGGGGTGTGGGTCATATAGTTTGTGGGAAGTTAATTCGCGAAGGGGGTATAGTTATTTGTTAACTAAACAGGTTTGTGGTTTTCCCATATTATAAGGCTTCCTTCATTTTTATAGTTCTTGGTATATTTATACCTGTTGAAAATTCTTCATAGTTTCATACTTCGTTGATCGTTTTCCTTCGAAGTCTTCCATCTTTAAACTGAATATTATTCGAATATCCTATAATTTTTCTTATTAATTCCACTTGGGTTCCTTTTATAGATTTTTTGAGGAATTTTTATCATTGGTTCACATGAAATATTTTGTAGACGCACATGACTAAATTTCCCAGCCCAAAGACGTCGCGGTCAACCAAGGTTTTCAGGGATGAGGATTGCGGGGCTATGATTTATGGGGCTATGGTTCGCAGTGATGTTGTTTGCAGTGATAGAAATCACCACCTCAATACCATGAGTGACATAGTTTGTGGGATGCTTCCAACCACACCTAATCCACAATATGAGTTTGTAGAGACAGTTTGTGGGGGAATACCTCTCTGTCATGTTTTCTCTAATGATACTTTTCGTGCGGCCGCAGTTCATGGGTGTATTTTCTCCACCTTCCTTCCACAAATGATGCGGTTCATGGGGGACCAGTTCTATTCATTATTTATTCTACAAACAACTTAGTTAGTTGGCCAATGCCTTATTGGCCAGCATTTTCCGGGCTATCTGTATGTCATTTGGTTCGCGGTGAATACCATCCACGTACTATTCTAATAAATTAGTACGTTGACCACTTTGGTCCTTTCCCAAATTATATTTCATCAATATTCTTCTCAATTTTTCAATTTAACATCCATCTTATTACTTCATCTAATTTTTGGGAGTATTCTTCTTCCCTTTTCAAAGTACCCAGGTCCCTATAATCGGTCACAAGAAGCATCATCAATAAATAGATTAATTGTCTTTAAAGTTACTCATGTAATATCACATGACCTTCAAACTCTAGAAAATAATCAAAGTAAAAAATAAGATGAGGAGGTGGGAGCCTCTACTGTTCATAAAACCCTCTTGACACACTAATTCCCTCCAAAACATGGCTTCATGTGAATTCATAACAAATCCACCAGATCCCATGAAATGCGTCAAAAAGCCATACATGCCTCATGAAATGTCCTAGGAAAGAATTAAATCATATCCTAAACACCATTCAGTATGAAATTTGATCACACGAAGGCCCTTGGACATGTTAATATGACTAATATATATGTCATTTGGCATGGCTGCATTTTTTAACAAATCTCTTGTAATTGGAAATAATCCAATAAAGGGTGAGGTGATGGGATGAATCACTAATACTGAAAATTAGGTGATTCTCTCAATGAAAATCCATGGTTGAGGTTTGAAAAGACACATGATGAAAAATTCCTTTCACAGAATCCATTCTGGACTCAAACAACATATGCAGTGTAAGACAAAAAAATCAGGGTGGTGATGCCTATAGATCAAGCACCATAGCATGAAAAATTATATTACTCTAGAAGAATGCAATCTATACCATGAGTTTTTTTATATTCAAACACACTGATGAAAGATAATTGTTCTTGAAGCTGTTGATCTTGTGAATGGTAAGTTCTCTGTCATGAATGGTATTGGGTAATATCTAGAGAAAACATGCATAATGTATAGGTCCTTCATTTGATCACCATAGATCATGCAAAGGACTTCTGGTAGGATACGTGAAGGTCATCCGACACACCTTCTAGATCACATGAGACTTGAAATAATCTAACATTAAAAAAATATAATGAACGTGTGATAAAAATGCTGGAACAAAGACTAAAGATAGGAGAATTATGTTAAGGACACATATGATGACCCTCATGCTCATCACGTGAACAACCCAAGACATGCGACAACACTAAGAAATGTTGCCTAGATTTCAAGATTCTCATTTGGTATACTATTTGGATCATGTGAAGTCCTCGAGATATGTCAAATTAATTCAAAGGGTACCCCTCCCACATTCCACTCATGTATCATGAGATACTTAAGTTCACCTTTCATGGATTGTGATGTCCTTCATGATGCATCGCCTGACTCATATAATGGCACCAAAACATCTTAGTTGAGTCTCACGATAGCACCCATCCATGTTCTTGTCCTTGAAGGTGCCCTCTAGGTATGCCTACCTTGTCTCATGATTCCCTTAAAAGAAGATATCCAAGACATGGACATCCTCCATGACTTTTGGCACTAACTCTCACAACACTCTATATATGTGTCATGTAGATCTTGAGATGACACTAGGTTGAGTCAGTGGGATCATCTGAAAACCTCTATAAAGGTTAACCAGATCATTCAATGGCTTCCTGGAAAATTCATCTAGTTTATGCGTTGTCCTCTGGACATGTCAAACATGATCAAGAGACATCCCATAGACATTACATCTATATTATGTATTATCATCCAAAGAGGTTAATAAAATTATAAAATTTCCTTTGGACATGTCAGGTAGACCATCTATTACATATATGATATGAAATAAGGACATGAAGAGTGGAAAATCAGTGGATGTCTGGAAGGCATGTAGGTGAGGCCACAAGGGAATCTCTAAATTTTATAACCTTGTATATCCTCAGTATATAAGTCCCAAATATAAGGGAGATCTCAGATTGTATTCCCCATGAAGAGAACTATGGTGACTCTAATTCCTTCAATAATTAGGATACATAGGAAACATCCCCAAGGTTTGAGAATCATATGAATCATTCAAGGGTAGTCCCAACTCATTAGTCCTATATCCCCATGAAAAGACATTGATCATTTTCTACCCACTTTTTCTCACACTGATCATAGATCACGTGGTCATATGAAGTTGCAATAATCATATCATTTTCACAATAATCCTCTACAAAGCAAAGGGAAACATTATTGGGTAATCCCAAGACCAATTGATGTATGAGGAATCTGATTCATTCCATAACCAAGGTAAATAGGATGACTTCTTAAGGCATATGCCTAAACTCAAAGGGGTATCCACCTCTGTGTGGGTACTACTATGTGTCTAAAATTTCAACCATCAGGGCCTAATCAGACCTAGGGGATGGTTACATTACCCCATCCCTTAGTGGAATGAGAATCCAACTACACTATGATGACTGTAATTCTTGCTATAACCATGATACATAGGATGCCTCCCTCGGGCCCGATCTCTATAGTAATTCTCATTAGGGGTTTCGGGGAATACAAGTCCCACACCCAGATGTTCTGAGACTAATTACTTATTATCACTTATTATTCACATTGATTACAGCTCATGTAAGCATAGGGGAGTATAGTAGTCATATCATTAAAAAAACAAATCTCCACTGGGTAGGTAAATGTCAGCATATAAGCCCCAATGATAAAAATGATGTAAAACACCCCATATGAGTACATCTACATTGGGGACCATCCCAAGGTCCTGAGTGAAATATGATAAATCTTATTCTCACTATATCTATGATAAATAGGACATAACCCTAGGAATCGATTTTGAATACCCGATGCCTAAGAGGCCTCATATATGACCTCTATGCATGATGATAAACTATTTGAACTCAATGAACTATTTGTGTTTTTAATCATGAAATAACAAGGATATTTAGATTGCCGCAAAATGGCCCAATACCCTATATGGAATATTATCCACCTCTATGTGCAGTAATATATTCCAAAGCTCCTAGTAGTACGGCTTCAGCGCATTCATACCTATTCATTAATTGGAAAAGGATAGAGAACCTCATATATATTCAGATGGATTCATTAACGATACCTCTATATTCAAGCACATACAAGTGAATTAACAAATGACCATTTTTAGGGTAACCAGATCTGTATCAGGATTTGGAAGAGATTCACCAACATTTCTAATATCTATAAGATTTTCCCGCAGTAGGAAACAATTCTACAAAAAAACGTGTGACAAACCCGACCTCCCATCCTCTCAACCAATGTGAGTCCCTAATAATTATTGGGCTTGAAAATCTATATGATCATCTAACTTTGGAATTCATGTGTATACCCAATTACAGATGGATGAACCATTGGGATTTTCTAGTAAAAATTAAAATGGTAACATAATGTTCATGATTGTGCAAAAAATATATCACCCATAATCAACCATCAGGATAAATTAGGGTCATTTCAATGAGGGTTCTCAATTTCCATCATAGTCGCATTTTCTCTATCAAAAAAATTGGTGAACCTTATATGAATCTCTCAAATAAAAAAAATTATCATGCTACCATCCATCAGTCCATTTTCATGGAACATTACATATAAAAAATGGTGAACTTGATGTGAATCTCTAAAATGAAAAAATGATTCTATTACCATTTTTGGACCATTTTTTTAGAATTATATGCAATCAAAAATGGTGAACACAATGAGAATATCTCAAATGATATAATTATTGGTTAATCATGCATTATAACACTTTATTTTGTATATCCTATGCAAGAAAATATAGTAAAACTGACATAACCTTACATTTGATCCTCTATAAATGGTGCTCTCACAAAAAAAGTCATCCTTGATTTGATAAGTCCATTCAAGTGGAATGGAAAGATTAGGAATAAAATTAAAATTATGTTAAACATGCATATTTTATTGAAAATATTATGCCTATGAAAATTCACTAATCAGCAACCTTGTTCCTTCATTTCTACAAAATTGCATATACTATTCATGGGATCATGATTGGAGACAATGTCTTCATCATTTAGAGAATTTTTTGGTAAATCAGCAATGGTTACAACCCCTGTAGGTTAAAAAACAACCTCCAATACTCGACATATCTAATGTAAGTAGGAGACCATGATAATCCCTGAGTACCAACAATGTGGAATGATTCCGACCATGGAAGTTGCTCATGAGGTTCTTCAAACATGGAAACTGATGAGTCTGAATCACCCAGGGAATGCTGCAGCTAAGATAGTGGCCCTTGCTGACACAAACAACCAATTTGGGAGATTGTCTACAAAGCACGAAAACTACCACCTTCAATCTCTAATGAATGTTAATCTAGGTTCCAAATAAATATCTTTTCTAGTTCAAGCGCCTCCAAGGATGGAACCTGACAACCAGCATTGTCAGCACCATCTCTTTGATATCCACCAATTTCCTAATTATGGTACCATCTAACATGCTTCCACCTATGATGCACATGAACAAAAAGAAATGAATGCACATCATGTAAAGGTGGCCCTAGATAACCAATAGTGGGATGATATCCCCACTCCCACTGATGAATTCATTCAACATATTCTATTAGTAACCAGTGATTAGGATTATATTCTAACTAAATCATATCATGTTTGTGGGAATATTTCAATAGTAGGCTTGGGGGAGGCACATATCCCTACCCTTACGCATGAATCCTGTCAGCATTTTTGGGTGGAAAAAGGATGAAAAAAATGGTTTACTATTCTCTCTTCTATCAATGATATCTACCACTATGTTGTGGAGATGAAAAATGTGAAGAATTATATCCCTAAACACATTTTTCTAAAATGAAAATATATTTTAGCAATAGTCTTTAGAATTAATCAAGAATTTTCTGAAACTTGTGTAGATAAAGGGATAATTGTATATTCCTATCACTATAGCCTTTTCAATACATCAATCTGATCATTACGAACAAGTTGTTGTACTAGAGATATCACACATTCTTTCTACCATCGAGGAGGATTATCATTATATTTTGATAAAGTAAGATTCATTAAACCTGGATCATACTCCCATTCCATATAGGGCTCACGAGAAGAGAGAAACACATGACTTGGGATAGGGGCACATGTTTGTCGAAGAAGTCTAGCAATATATTATAAAGTCCCAAGATTGAGATCATATCCCTCTTTAGTATGGGGGCGACTATGTGAAAAGGGAAAAGCCTCAGCACATGCTCATATTCCAGCTGAATAATTCCTACATCATACTCCAAAGTCCCATGATCAAGAATATATCCCCGTTCTAGCCGGGTTTTACCATGTGAGAATGGAACAATCCTTTGGATGACTTCATTAACATATCAATGAATATTTTTGGTATATTTCACCAGATCATTGATATCAGGAACATATTATTAATTTTAAAATACAAATATGAATACATCATTCTGATGAAATATATGAGAGGGATTGTATCCCTTTTCACATTTTGATGGTCTGTGGGCATATTCTGATAATGAATGAGAATTCGAATCAATATCATATCATTTTTCCAACTATCGCACACCAAGTGAGAGTGAAACATGCCTTGGGGAGGGTATATATCCCTTCTGAGAATAACTAGCACAATATTCCAAAGGCTCTTGATTGGGATCATAATCTCATCCAGACCAAGGATCACCATGTGAGAATGGGACGTGCCATGGGATAGACTCAAATTACTGTCTATAATTAGACATTCCATTGGTATATTCAAGAAGATTATTAGTATTGGTATCATATCTCTTCATCATCAGATAATTATATACAAGTTCTATCAATTTTCAATCATTTAGATCATATCCCTACAAATTTCCAAAATACAGCTCAATATATTCTAACCATGATGTAGAACATGTCCCGTATTTATAATCTTCTCAATGCTAAGGTACTTGAGGTTGTTTGATACACATTCCAAACACCATAAGAGTTTATTAACACTTCAACTGAAGTAGCATAAAATAATTACCATGATATTCCTCTTCTCGTTAGTGTGGAGATGGATCACAGAGACTCTACTCCTAAGATTTACTATGGTAAAACACCCCATGGGGATATCTCCCATGTACAAGGAAATCCTCCCTTTTCCTAGACAGCTACATATAGAGGGGTGTTTGAAAATCCAACTCCTTCATATATAGAGGTGCTTGAAACATTGGTCTTAACTAAATTTGTCTCTCCCAAAACAACCAATTAATCCAATCTAGTCCACATGAATCCTTAAGAAGAATCTTCTACAGTATGACCAAACAAAGGCTTGTAATTATGATAAAGAGGAGTATGAGATTTACATGTAGGAATAGTTTTCTAAAAACAACCTCCCCATCATGTTATGTCACAACAATACCTTTTATTTTGCTATCTCAAATGACCAAAAAAGGATTTCATGCCCAATCTATGCCAAAATATGTGGGAAATCATCAAAAACTAAAGGTTCAAAATCTCCCATATTCAGAATACGAATGTCACCTTTATAAAATAAAGATAATTTGTTGTCATCCAGACCTGTACACTGTCTCTATGGTTTGGGATCCAAAACTAGAATATAATTGGGTAAATTTACAACATTCTTTCCACCATTTAATGATAACCCTTCGAAAGCTAATCTCTGATGCCAGATCAAGCATCTGTATTTGAGGGTGTGGAACGTTTGGAGAATTACATGTTTATGAAATCCTAGAACAACATAACCCATTAGATATGGTTTCGAGAAATTTTATATACTTTAAAGAAATTAGGGGACCTAGTAACACTTGGTTCTATTGGTTACTACAACCTAATTACCCCACTTCATTAATTTCCATACATCATGAACTAAGGGAGAGGATAGAAAACAAGTCACCAAACTGGGCCCCTGAAAGTAAGGAGAATACATTCCTGAATGGAAACAGATGTTATAATCACCCAGAGAACATTATGTAAAGAATTATTCTCACCATTTACTTCCATCACACCAATCACCTACGTTAGCACAATAGTACCACATCAAACATGATATAGTATTAGCTACCATAGAATGCATCCAGTATAGGACCAGACCCACTAGGATGGAAGAATATATACCACTACCTTTACCCCTCATATCTTCATTTACTAAAAGGATTCAATAAATATCCTTAGTAGATAAAAATAAACCCCTACCTAATGTGTTGGTGTCATTTATATCCTAATCACCATCACCGTGTTTATCATCCTCTGAGAGGGTCCTGGGAAAATAATCATTGATTCCAAATCACCCCCATCCCACTATTTTGGGAAAATTTATATCTCATTGTTCATCCATGGAATCATCAACTCACAGACTAAAATAATTGGATCCTCAACAACTAGATTAGTCGATGCCAATTGCAGCACTGAATAACCCCCAATCCTGTTGAATATGGTAATTTTAATCAATATCTTATCCATAGTGGAAATAAATCATCTCCATGATGGTAGGACAGTATTAATAATAATCATACAATCCATTCCTCCCCCCAAATGATAAACCTCTATTAATCATGTCCATTTTGGTGATAATGGAAAAAATACCTCAGGGTCAATACTCATAGGACAATACATGAGAAATGTATGAAACATGTGATTAGAAACTGTTGGGGTTTCAAGAGAAAATATCTGATTATGGGAAAGGATTCAAAGAAAAACCATGATGAAGGTAGTGAAAAATCATCCTATTTGGTCAAATGTAATGGTACAAACCCCATTTCTTGATATTCCTATTTAAATATAATCTTTTTCAATACGGTATACTTTTTAGATCAATATGTAAATACAGTGGGTCACAACAAGAAAAATCAACCATAATAGTAGGGTGACTTAGATCCACCAACCAAGGCTACAGATACCCAGAACCAAAGAAGGATCCAAAATCTAGAACAACCAAATATAGATTTTTCACCTCTATTGCAGAATACTACCAAAGAATAATTAAAATGTTTGACTAAATCCCTATCACCACCCGAAATATTTTAGGATCCTTCTACGGAGGAACAACTTTAAAAATATGAGAGACAAATACATGCTCTCTAAAACTCAAAAAAGAGATAATAAGTAGAAATATTCCCATTGGTTATCATATTCTAGTAGAGACTAATATTCTCTCCCTCATGGATGATTCACAAAAAATGTGGAATCTAAGAATAAAACTGGCTCTAGATATAGGAAGCCAGTCTTGGTAAATAAGGAATTCAAAAATGACCAATACTTCACTCCATTGCAGTGAAATCCTATCCCTAAATAGGGTAACCAATATTTCATATGACTAATCAAGAATTAATGTTATAGAAAGTGGATGTCACCTCATCAACCCCTACTTTCTCCCTATAGAAGGGAGATGGTTCATATAGTAGTGACACCCGAGTTTATTAATGTTATCGGGTCCCTAGATATTCAAATGGAATCCAGGGAAGGGATAAGTTCTATTATGAATCTTGGGATGAATCCATATCCCTAATGGTTGAATGATACCACACCTCTAATGAAGTTCATTAATCCTACCTTATCGACCTTTGATAGTCCATAGGACCCCAAAAGAATCTCATCGACTTAGTGTCCTGATGTGCGTCGATGTTGGACCCTCGAGATTAATTGTAAGTATTAAATATGAGTTGTTTTTTATATAAATTGATGGGTTTTGCATTTTTTTGGTAGATAATTCTTTCAGAAATATCTATTATAGGATGGAAAGACCTTATTCGTCAGTTCCATTATTAGTTCATCTCCATGATGAGTAGAATGACAAGTTTCTCCCTAATAAACCATAATAAATGTGAAAAGGATAGGTTTTTTGACTTTATAAAATGGTTGAAGGTTTTAAACAATTTGATTATCATCCCTCTATTATAGGACCATCTTCTGGAACTCTGTGTATAAAATATTTATGATGAGTTGCATATGCCTCTATTTCCAATGAAATATCCAGATGGATTCCTGAGTTTTATGGAAATAGCCAAATGTTTGGATGAATCCATTTAAGGAACCCAATAAAAATATTAACGTATGACCATAGTATATGGAAAAAATCTAGTCAAATACTAATCTATGGATTTCACCCTCAAGTTAGTAGTAGTTCCCATCCATGCACCTGAGTAGGTCCTGAACCTCCCAGAACCTACTATCTTGCGGTGAAAACAACAGAATCACCCTCATCCAAAATCATAAATAAATTAGAGCCACTAGTGATTTGAGAAATAGATGAACAAGTCATACATATTCGGAAGTGAACAAGTCCCTTGTTATTTTCTAGAATCCATGGACAATATCCTTCTCCAACCACTATATCCCAGGTATCTTGATGAAGTAAACCCCAATCACCTTCCTGATTACTTCCCTTTATATTAGAGTATTGGTAATAATATCTTAGATTGATTTATATTCATAGAAATCCTTCATGGAATACTAAACTCTAGATATGCGGTGTTAGATAACTCCTCAGAGAAAGTGTCCTAAATAATCGTTGTTCGGTCAGAAGAAGAAGATGGATGGTAGAATGTTTTTCCCAGGTGTTCATGAAAATTAAACAACTAGATGAATTGGAAAATAGTAGACTAATCCCATGAAACCATGTAAGTGAAGTTATGTAGAACTTCTATAGCATCACATCCTATGATGGAGACCATAGAGATTCCCCCCAAATATGGGTGTGATAATCATATGAAGGAAGAGAAAAAGGTGTATGATTTATATTCTACTCCATTTGCAAGCACTAACTCTTGAAGACTACTTCCATGAGACATATGGATAATGGGAATTACCCCAATAAATATAACCCTTATCAGATGAAGAGATCGTCATTTTTTCAATCAATTTTATATACTTTTAAGACCCCTTATTCTATGATGAATATGCCCCCATGAATATGGGTTTCCCTCATATAACTAGGGAACGAGAGTCAAAATTCATAGGAACCAAGGATACAAAGGATTAAACGAGAGTGGTTTGACCTAAGATTACATCCTTGTTCTCCAAGATGACACATATATAGAAGATACCCCTGTTAAGGTACTCCAGTGATCCCTAAAAAGTCATAGAGGGGTATCAAAACCTTCATGTTTTCATCCTCCCCCAAATTTCTTGCATGAGCACCAAGCAAGGTTTCGATTATCTGATCATCCCAGATATCTGGGAAGGTAGGTAAGACCCATTCTACTTGTATTATATGATCCTTAATCCTCTTTACATGCACTAGGATTATCTACCTTAAATTACTTAGTTCCTGAGCCACATATTTAAGAGCACCCCCACATCGGGAAGTGCAAACCTCCGGCACAAAAGTAGTACGTTCTGAAACATTTAGTGGTATTCCTAGACAAACTTCAATCCTGTATTCAATATATATTTCATGATAACCCAAGGAGTGTCTCTTTGAATCACCCTAGAGATTACAAGAGTTTAAGAAGGACTTTTTTACATATGAGGTTTATCGAGTTGATACCATTCCATTAGAATGCCATGTTTCCATTTTCATCACTATCTAGAATTAGGAAGAGTTCATACAAGGGAACATTAGGCCCCTATATGTCTCATGCAGACTCAATATTGTTAATATCCAATGATCCTTGATTGATAATCATTCCTGGATCAAACTCATCCTCTTACAAACCTAACAGAATTATGGATACAATGAAGGGGAACTATCTCCACCTAAACTGATCATTCAAGGGTATGAAAAGTTTGATTAAAGACCTATTAGGAAGATAAAACTCAAATATTAGTTTGGAGAACACACATTAGACAGTAAGTTTATAGTTATCTAGAATGAAACAACATACAATGTCTTTCTTGGATTCTTCGGCTCCATAGTCACATAGAGGGACCATAAACATTACACCGCTTTTTGAAATACCATATCAATGGGAAGGTCAGAATACAACATGATGAAGGATCCCACTTTATGACTTGTGAATCCATATATTATGAATAAAATTTCTATAAGATGGAAGGAAATCTAACCATAAAATATTTTGATATATATGTTTTAGATCCCATTGGTTTTTTGACCTCCCTTGTGAATCATTAGAGTTTGATCGACAACAACTATGTTCTCCCCATAAAGCTAACTGAAGAAACAAACCATGTATAGGAGGTCCAAGCCCCTCCTATCCTAAAAAAATGTAAAAAAAATCAATTTTTCCATCTATATACTACAAAACAAATGTAAGGGGATGACAATTTCTCTTGAAATATCCTATCTCTCCCTGATAGTGATGGTGAAACCCCCATATTTTCATATTCATCTATAAATGACTCCATGAACTCATTGTTGGAATAAGACAAGTATAACCTCATAAACACCCCTCCCCCATTCGAGGATGGTGTCTCCACCACCATCGTTGAGCTCTGGAAAATAAATACGGGAATGAAAAAAGTCCAATGACCTACTTTGATTAGTTCCTCCATGTATCTCAAAAATAAAGAGATGTATATTGCATTTCTAATGAAATATCAATATGTGGTTTTGTGGAACTATAAAAAAATTCCCGAACTGAATCTAAATGTGGATACACACTATCTCAGCCTACCCGATGATCATTGGGGCACCAAAAAGCCATCCAGGATGATTCACCCCCCTCATGCCTCCAATTTAGTGGTAAAATTTTACAAATTGATCAAATAAATTTTTTTAGAGAAGTGAAATACACAAGATTCATTTAAAACATCACCCCAGTCAAGAAAAAAATGGGATAATTAGGGTCTGCATCAATTTCAGAGACCATAATCAAAACTTACCAAAGTATGATTTCCCTTTGATAGTCATAAAAATATCAATTGATTTAACTTATATCTTCCAATAATTTTCCTTAATGGATGAATATTCAGGGTAAAACAAAATAATGATGTCCCCTGACGATGAGGAAGTCACTCCCTTTATATAATCTATGGGGATCTTCGGTTATCTGTTCATGTCATTTGGCTTAATGAATATTGGTTCCACATATCAATGGGACATGCATAAAATCATTTTGTTATTCCTAGGAAGGATAGATGATTTTTATTATGAAGAACTATATTTTATATTCCGATTGAAATGTTATCACATTATGGATCTTTAAACATTCCTTGATAAGATGCGACAACACAGTATGAAGATGAATTTTGCTAAATTGCACTCCCGGGGTCACATTAGGTATGTTCCTTGGATTTATGGTACATCACTATGATACCGCGGTCAAAATAGAAAATAATGTTTGTATCTTTGTAATATCTCCCCCAGAAATATCAAATAACTAACGATGATCCAAGGTATCCACACCTACATTTGGAAATTCAAAGACATCCTAGTTAGAAAATCACTCCATTTCAATAGGTTGATGAAGAAGGGAATCAAAAATTAATGGGAAACTGATTGATAAGAAGGATTCAAAATCCTGAAGCAGGACTTACTACCCCCATGGGTTATGATACCTCAAATGGAATCAATTACCTTAATCTTGTATGTGTTCATGATGGAATGCTCATTGGGTTCCCACCTCCCATAGAAAAATGATGCATGGAGCCAGAATAGTCTCTACCACCTCAGCATGACTATTATGTAATTAAACTATATACTATGATGTTGATAAGAACAACCCCACACATATCTTCATAGCGAAAATGTTGAGGCATTAATTTTTGTATAAAAATTCCATATGGTATCTCGTATTGATAAGATCAAGGAAATCCTTGGCCGCCCTATCTTGACTGGGTACTTGGCCCGATGGGTGGACATTCTATAGTAACATGACATTATGTTCATATCATAAAATTTAATGAAAGGGAAAACCCCAGTTGATTTTCTCGCATCACATCCTACCCTGGAAATTGCACAGGAAGACATTGAGCTTCTATATAAGGTTGTATTCCATGATCAGGATGCTACAAGGAAATGAGATATATACTTTGATGGTGCCTCCAAGAGTCTTATCAGCTCATGGATGCAAAACCCAAGGCTCGGTCATGTGTTTTCCAGGGATTTTACTTTTCTCTCCGGAAAAATCAGTTTTCCCTACTCTTTCTCTCTATCTGAAGGAAGCACTGAGTACAAAGACCCATTACTAGTTTAGAACTATCCCTATAGTAGAGAATTGTCTACATAAATATTAAAGGGGAATATAAATTGTTGATAAATTAGATCAATGGTGAATATTCCATAAAAAAGGAATAAATGTTCCCCCTCACAAGATATGTTAGGGGACAAATGGTAGAGTTCCCTTTTGAACCCACATTGCATGATGATTCCCGATCAGAGAATGCTCACATAGATCCATTGGCTAATGGAGCCACCATCATACCCGAACCAGATTAGGAGTACACAATCTTATATATCACACATTGACGAATTGTCTCGTCAATCATCAAATGTGATATGTAAGAGATCAATCAGGTAAACATTAGAAAAAAAAACATGATGAACTAGTGGCCACACCTAGATAGATGGATCCCATAATTAGTTATCTTCAAAATGGGATTCTAGCAATACACTATGATTGAAGGGATCATATTAGGTGTGATGAAACGAACTACACTCTATAAGACAACACAAATGAGAAAAAATACCTATTAAGTGATGATTTAATGGAATCATCCTCTAATGCACAAAAAGGAGACATTTCATACATCCTGGAGGAATTCAATATAGGTTCTTGTAGTGCCCATAATTCTGGGACTAGGCTCTCCCATAAAATCAAAAGGTTTCTATATTACTAGATATCCATGATACAAGTCTAAGTGGAATTTATCTAGAAATTTAATGCATTCTATATCCTTGTGTGATTCATCCATAAACCCCCATAATTCCTATATTAAACTAAATATTCTAGGATATTTTCAATTGGGGGAATGAATGTTGTGGGGCCATATCCCTCAGCCACAACTATGAAGTTCAAGTACATCCTTACTTCCACCAACATCTTTTTTAAATGTTTTGAGGGAATACCACTCAAGGATGTTAGGATGACGAATATCATCAACTTCATGAAGTCTCATACTATCACTTGGTTTAGGGTCCCTCACCCAATACTAACAGACAATGATCCCAACTGCTTCCCTACAGAGTTGAAGAGACTGTACTCAGAGTACAATATCCACTCCAATCATCTATCTCACTATCATGAAGCAAAAAATGGATAAATAGAGGCCTTTGATAAGACTCTATTATATTTAATCAAGAATAAGTTGAACAAATAGAAGATGTATTGGAAGGAAAAGATTATAAATGATTTTTTGTCCTATCACACCACCATGATTACTACCACATAAGTATTTCCATAATCATTGGTGTATGAAATAGAGTTAGTATTACGTATTGAGGTACATCATTCATCACTTAGAATATACATTTTTAAGAAATTCTCAGATAATAAGAAATTAAAAAATGAAGAATTAGAGTAGATGAAAATAGGTTGTGCACACTACCCAACCTAGAAACCCATCAAAATCAGAATGTATGAACCCTTAATAAAAAGATTTGTCACCATTCATTCCTATGTGGAGAACTGGTGTTGGTTCTCAGAACACCAATGCTACCAGGGAAGAAGCCTCCAAATCTGAATATTAAATGGGATGTCCCTTACATCAAACATAATTTATATAATAATGGATCCTATTCATTGGACACCATGGAATGAGTGCATGTATCACCCACCTCCAAAGAGAGATTTCTCAACAAATACTTCCCATATATGTAATCAATCATATCTCATCATGGCTACATGATATCAAAATATGTGATCCCATCCTAACAAAATTATGTTAAACTATATGCAGTTCATCTCAATGATATAATGTTATACTATATAGAGTTCTACCTAACCCCATGAAGTTAAGCTGTTTGGAGTTTTTCCTGACCACATGACATTAAACTGCACAAAGACCAATCGAGATAAATGATGTCAAACTGGTACAACATCATACTGGTTACATGATGTTAATCTATACAGGCTTATCCTAACCACATGATGATAAAATGTGGGGAGATTTTCCTAGACACAAGACATTAAATTTTATAGTTCCACATGACCTACATATGGATTGCTTCCATCCATTATAAGATATAGTGATAGCCAAACCTCTAGTTTTATTCTAAGCCACAAACATCTTTTTCTCTCACAAATCGGTGATCTATGTTCTTTCTATAAGATGTTAAACTGCACAAATAAGTTTATTTTCCAAAAGACGTTAAACTGAATGGTTTTTATTAAACTATATAAGGCCTAAATGTCATTTTTTAGAGAGATATGTTGAGACACATCCATCATATATCTTTATATATCCACTACTTGATACAAAATATCCTTGACATACACCCAACTACCTCTGAATTATTAGAGGAACCCTTTTCATTCCTTGTTTCTTACATTAAACATAGATAAATTGAGCTTAGTAATTGTAGTGATAAATTCCCCACATGAACAATACATGAGAACACATGAAAGTTCCATCACGATCCTAAATGAAAGACCATAAAAAGCATACCCTGAGTCATTTCCATATGAAATTAAACAAGATGGTCAATGTACTTGATGCATGAAAAAATGCACGGTTCCTCATGATCTACATGTGTAGTGATTGCTAACATTAGAGGATATGTACGGATGCCTTAATCTTTAATCTGAGACTCAGCTACAAAAATCAATAAAAATTCCCAACTCTGTGAACGGGTAAGATCTTTTGAGTGAGAGTTTCTCATTCGAGAACTATGTGTGACATGATTTCTATTCTCCCATGATATGTAGTGACAACCATATTTCCAAATCTGTTCCCAATCACAAAAAATTAATATAAAAATTTCCCATATTTGTGTATGGGTCAATCCTATGTAGGGAACTCCCCTTGAGAACTATGTATAGCTTGATTCCCTTCATTATGGGATACCTAGTGACGCCTAGAATTCTGTTTGATGGGCGTAGCTTCTATACCACCATTTCACATCATAGGACCCATATCCTCACTACATGATCTTAATCATCACAACCACTTGAGAACTATTTGGGGCTTGATTTTCATGCACATTTAATATGTAGTGACACCTAGAATTAAATCCTTATTCCCAACCACAACATTTCCATTATTTCATGTCGGTTCATCTTTTTCATCACCGCATGATGTTAAAATAAATTGGATTTAGAGTGCTTCATGTGGCTCGATACTTATCATCACATGATACATATTGACGTTCAGATCTCCAATCATGGCCCATATTCAATAACTGAAATGAAACGAACCCCAACTGTATAAGAATCCAGCCACACAAGTTCATTTTTCATGTGTACACAGATGATCCATGCACAAATTTCTTGTGTGAATAATACATTTGGAACAAAAATTCACGTCAGTTCCCACATCCTTGCTGTATTTTGATAAACTGTAAGTAAAATGTCTTGGTGTCATGACATTAAACATGAACAACAAATTTTTCCTCACCGCGCGATTATAAAATGCATGTCATATGAATATACCGCATGATGTTAAACTGCATGGAGAACATCCCCACTACAAGATGAAAAATAGTTCAATCCATCACCCATCATCATCCCTTATCAAAGGACTATAGGGTCCTCACCCCTAGTCAACCAGAGTACATGGTGCTTCCACCATATTTTAAAGCACCTCAATCTGTAAATCAAACATCATACCTCTGGTGCTTTGGGTTTCCAAAAATCTTTCATGGCCCCAGTAAAGGAAACCCAGTTTTAAGAGACCCTTTTCTTTACTATGCATATATTCTCATAGCTCATGTATATGTGATTATGGTATTCAAACAAATGTTTCACTCTGAAAAAGGGATTTCTTGTCCTTCTGAGATCTGACATCCCCGTAATGAAATAAACACCTCAATGTGGTCTAAAATACTCTAGATATGATTATCCCATATCATTAAACATAATCCAAGAAATGAGATACATTGTTTAAAATATCTTCCTCGCCCACTAAAGAATATGTTTGGGTACTCTTAACCCTGGGTGTCCTAATTAGGGTCTGATGTATCACCCACCATATCAGTTCCATTTGTTCCACAACGTTAAACTTCTGATACATTAATCAAATATGTAAGACCTTAAACTCTATCCCATAATGGTTCAAATCAGAAGAAGTTAAACTACAATCTAAAGAGACACAAAACTAGTCCTATTGAAAACCCTTAATGGGAGGCCTGAGAAAAAGTCAAGTCTCCACTCACTAAACCATTCATCTACAGTGTTTAGAAAATATTGGGTGACAATGAATAAGTTATAAAACTAATAGGGTCTACATTGTAACCCTAGAAAAATCCAAGATATGCTTTTTGGACCCCACTGGTTCAAGAAATTGTTAGGGAAATGATTTCCCACATCACATCACCATGAGAATAAGTCTTCCAGGTAGTGAAATAACTTTTATGGTTCTTGAACCCTTCTCAGATACTATACATTCAACAAATCAAACTTCAAGATTTGGGTGCCTCAAATCAGCACAACCATTACTAGACCTCATAATGGATACCCGATTCTATGGGACATTTTTCTTGACTATTCAAGTATTTCTATGGATCCTACATATGCGCCTATGGTAGTCATCCAAATGAATCACTCTAAAAGGGTTTTTCTAATACTTGAGCCCTAATATAACTTTGGTATAACTAAACACATCAGTGTGTCTGAAATACTCATGGTTTGACTATCCCATATCATTACATTGACCTGAACACTTTGGACCAAGATTTAAAATATCTGTACTATACAATCCCTATGGATTCAACATCCTCGATGTTAATTCATCATGTTACCCTTTCTCAAACAGTAATGTGTCACTCCATTCCCAAAACATTTGTTGACCACACCCTATGATATGAAACCACAAGGTGTAGAGCTCGAGCATTGCAATATAAGATCCAAATTTCCCAAAAGTGCTAGAACCCTTCTTAGAAAGGCTTCCTCCCATACCCATCCCCATCTTCTGAAAATTTGAGTCTTCATAAATCTCTCATGGTCCTCAAAAGGCGTGGATATCATATTTTTATTTACCATGATACTTACACATAAGGGCTCTGAAGGACCATGTAAAGGAATCTACCCCTTGAAATAAAGGAGAGTCAATCCTTGTGAGCCCTAGAAACACCATGTTAGAACATGGTATCTCATAATGTCGTGGGACATACCTGACATATCTGCCCCAAATCATAGACTGAAACTATTGGGTGATGATTTACATAACCCATATTCCAATTAATGGGGAAGGCCAAGAATCCCTAGTGTTTTCCCAATCGATATTACCAAGATAAATATTTCATTGACATCAAGGAAACTTTTCTAGACTATGAATGTATGTCTATTTCTCCTGCATATGTGCTTATGGTTGAAAATCAAATGATTCAATATTTAGAAATGTATTTTTGATCCTTGTGAGCCCTTGAAACACCACAAAAAACCCACCACCTCATTGTGTTTTGGGTCATTCCAGACATGTCTACACCATATCCCATGACCATAAACTAAAGTGAAACCAGGTTTTTGGTAAAAGGACATAAACTAAGGTAATATTATGTCTGAGCTAAAATAAACTAAATTAAAGAAATATAAAGTTTCATCTAAAATACATTAAACTAAATCAATATCGGGTCTGTGCTAAAAGACACTAAACTAAAGTAAATTTGGTCCAATATAAAATATTCTAATCTAAACGAACCTTAAGTACATGATAAAAGAAACTAAACTAGACAAATAGTTGGTCTGAGCTAAAATACCACAAACTAAAACAATATCATTTCCATGATAAATGCACTAAACTAAAGCAATATCAGGCCTGCGCTAAAAGACCCTAAACTAAATTGATAGAAGGTATGATCTAAAAAACCCAAAAATAACGTAAACAAATGAAATGTAAAGGTCTAAGATAAAATACCCTAAACAATATCATAACATAAATTTATTATGCATGATCCTGTAGGTTCCACCATATGGAATTAGAAATCATCAAGCTAATCTATACAAGCCAATCACCTTTGAAATAAGATAGATAACTCCCACTATGTCACATAGATCCTACCCAAGTAATCCTTATATAAATCAGGTGATCTCAGGATAACTAGGAAAAATTATCAATGAAGATTCTCATATTGGGGGGGGGGAATTCATGATCATTTCTCAATAAAAAATCGATTAGAATTTCATCATTCTGATATATCAATTCATGTTTACATGATGTTCTTCAAGGGACGGGTATCGTGGAAAATCTATATAATTCTAGAGTAATGAAATATCATGCATATCACGAATGAAAGTAGCAATAGACACAACAAATAATGTTTAGTAAACCCATTCCCCAATAAAGAATGCAACAGGAGAAACCTCCACATGTCAGACTATCTCCCTAGAAAATATTATCAAATAAATGATTTAAAAATTATTATTTTTCACAGAATATGGTTGGATGAGTCCTTGAGTTCTGTAAGTCTCAACTATAAGGATATCATGGATTGACATAATTGATCGAGAAATTTGAGTTTATAATTTTTCAACCTATTGTAGCCCCTCTTCCCTATCAATGGACTCAAGACGCACATTTTCTACCACATCAAGAAGTTACAGGTTCTCCATCATATCCTTCTCATATATCTTGAGTAAATGTTGAAATTTGGATAAATATTCTTGAAGATTGAATATCATATATTGTAGATGACAAATTTCAGATAGAAATAATCCAATTTCAACATTCCTAGCATTAACTATACCTCTATGAGTGGATAGATCTATTGAAAACTTAGAGGCTTTTTTTATAGCCTAATCCCAGATCTACTTCCCCAAACAAGAATCCCCAGTAGCTTCCTCAATTTATTCAAGAGCCCACTTCCTCTCTCTCAGAGAAATCACTTTCTTTACGCCGGTTTGATGAGTGGAATAATTGATGCTCTTGTAACCAGGGGTATGGAATTTAAACTGAAGGTAGATCAATTTATCCTTCATATCCCCCATGGGGGGATCTAAAAATATGGCCACAACCCCCCCCCCCCCCCCCCCACATGTTCCACCTCATCAATTGATAGAATGCCATATATCATGGGCCTTCACTCAACCCATCATGGGAACATGAACATATTCTGGGACTAGGTCACTCAGAGAAAGATTCATGCTCACAGCATTAATGGTGAAGGGAGAGAACCAGACTCTTCATTAGTTGATTGAGTTTGAGGAACCCCAAAGGAGAATAAAAAAATGCCTCAAAACTATGACGTGAATATTCCACAACAAGGGGAATAACGGATTATCATTCATAGGATAAATAGTAAGGGATAATTAGGATGTCTATGTACATGAATTAAGTTATAAACACACCTTTCTCGGTCATATAATTAGCAACATCCACTTCCCCAACACAATCATCAGGTGAAGAGGTAACAAAATCTTGCGAGGAATGGATTCATGGAACCTCTCATTCATTTCCTAAAGAAGTCTATTTTCACCACTCGTTTGGAATACAGGAACATAAAAATAGTATCAAATGATATGATACAAGTAAATATAGTTTCTAGTCTTAAAGAACTATCCACCTTCTCAAAAAGTCACATACATCATATCTAACATAGTAGTAGAATAAATACCTATGTCAGCATCCTCAAACATAGCGTCCACCTACATCAAGACAAATGGAATGATAGTTGAATCTTCTACAGCAAGTAATGAACATGATTGGATTGGCTCCTCGACCACATCCATTTCCTGCAGGGCCTGGCTCGATAGCACATGGTATGCAGAAGAAACCAAATACATGATTTATCCTTATAAGATGATACAAGATCTTAAAGGAAATCTCCATGGGGACTTAAACATTTTTAAAAAATTACAATGTGTTACTAGAATAGTCCACTATAAGAAAATAGATAAACACTATCCTTACTCGATTGTTCCAACGTAGAATTACCTGAAAATGTTGGAAACTTTTTTTTATTTTTCTTAACTTATGATGAAGGATCATTAGATGGTGATATAGCTGAAACTATTTTTTATATGTTTCAATAACTTCCCTCATCTAAGGCTGTTGTCCTGAGGACCCATTATCATGAATCCCCTAGTTACTACCAAATTCCTCTCCCACAGTTATCCAATGGGGAGTATATTCATGGGATGGTAGATCCAGATGATCTTATGTAGCCTTCCAATATGTAAATTTATAGATGAATTTAATTAATTTTCAAAGGCATTGTGACCCTTAAAAAAATAGTAGTAAACTTGGACATACCACTTCATTGGCAATATGACAACCATGTTCATCCACAATAATTTGAAGTGTGTCAGAGACAACCATTAGATGGATAAGTGTGGTTTAAAATATATTTCCCTTGACACTATTCAAATCCAAGTCAAGGAATCAAATAAATTCCATGATCGCCTCATAATGGTCTTCAAAGGTGATACCAATAGGGGCAATGAAATAGAAAAAAAACCATTAAAATGAACCTCTACATATCAAAATAAACCCCAAAACTCAGCCTCATATAAGATACCCTATGATGATATGTAATGGGATATAATAAATTTGGAACAATATCTCCCCCTATCAATACTATTACTATAATATTTTTAGTAGGTTCTTCTTTGTTCAATGGTAAGAACCTAACTTATTTATAAGGTGATTTTTGTTCTAATGACCCTCTTTAATCTAGTAGCATCCCAAGCCTGGGATTGTGCTCTAGAAGTGGTGGTTGGCTATCCTCACTTTCCAATCCTAATAATTTCCCACTAGGATATTAGAGAATCCAAATTTCAGCATAACCATGTGATATACTAATCATCATGTTATAATGAGGAAGGTTTATCTTAGCACAAGTCTCTTCCCTAATAAAAATCATCCAAAATTGGTGAGCTACCATCAGATTCTCGTCATATTGAACATGACATATTGAGGACATATTGACTGGATACATAGAAATTTGAAGCTGAATAAGAAGGTTGCATACAATTTATAGATAAATTCCTATTCAATATTGGAGGAAATAATTCCCTCGAAAAGTGGAATCACATAAGTCTATTCCTTGAGTTTGGACTCACCAATATCAACTGTATCTCCTATCAAAACGAGTCCATATGTTATCAAATAGAAATGGTCATAATGAATTATGTATACCCTAACATCTTGATCATACAGTGTAATGAGTCTTACCGTGTTGATGCATTGAGAATATGGTATGAAGTTGGTATTCGGGATACCTGAGTTTTTTAGATATTCATAAACTCCAAAATTATCCCCTATACAACCCCATAAAACATGGAAGGGTCCCACTATACTATAATAATACTTTCCCATATAACTATGGTGAAGAAGGTGATTGGGTATGTCCAACATAGGGATGGATATCCTGATATTCCCCTATTCCATGGAGGTCTCCATTGTGAAAGTAGAAAATCTAACTCTGCGTTTTCCATTATAGGAGTAAGTTAATAATTTGGTATAGGGAATGGAATCCAACTAGTTAGATAGATTAATAAATTCTGGGAAAAATTTCCCACCCCCGTTCTATACACATCTCATCATCAAACATGGTCATGTATGCACCTGGTGAACTATGGGTATCCTCCATGAGCCAGGCCGTTATGTTCTCAGTCTCTAACTCAGAATCGTTATTCTTAATAAATCAATAAACCCATGTCTTGAATGGGATGTCCACTATAGGAAGAAGCTCCATTTAAAGGGAATTATCTTCTAGCTTAATCATCTCTTGAGTAATGAGAGGAGTCCTTATTACATCATCCTAAGTAGATCTTAGTGGAAATAACCCTTCATACATACCAATCAGTATAGTTTCACCACATATCTACTCTACATCCCAAAGGTTGGTTCCCACATCTCCATGAATGAGGTGGAATGTGTCTGTATATTGAATCCAATGGCTGATAAAATATGTCATTAGAAACTTATTGCGATAAGTAGACATAAGTGATATCCATATGGACTAATACATTATAATTTTCATTATATCCCAAGATAAATAAACAAAAATGTATTGAACCGAGAATATCCATCCCCTATCCAGTTCACAACTACGTCCTGGCCAGAAGACCCAGCTAGAAACCACCCAAAACTTTTGATAGAAGACAGACTTGTAAATTATTTAGTGTTACTTAATGACATCCTCATCAAGTTCATGATTGGTCACATCAATGACTATGGACATGAATTTTAGTGGGTGCTCATCTTCACAATCCCCCTGGGATATAAAGTACCCCCCGGTCAGATGACTTCCTGGATGATGTTATGGGTCATCTAGATCCTAGAAAAGGGTGAAAATGAGAAATTTAGATGAGGTATGGGAGCATCATTTCTTAGTCCAAACACTTAAAGGGTACTACAGTATAAAAGGGGGTAATATGAAAATATTAATCCCATCAACAATATCAAATTCATTTGGTTTATCGAAACAAAATGGTAGCACTTACTATCTACGCTCAGCACTATATCATCATGATTGGCTATTTCATCCTTTGTCTCACTATTTGAAAGATTATAGGATGGTCTATGAGAACCAGAATCCATCTGAAAACAAGTATGTTTCTTACATTACGCATATAAAATAAAAATCATTTCCAAGGAAATACATAATAAATCAATAACATCATAAATGTGATTAGGGAATCATATGAAGAGTTTGAGAATCTATAGATTCTTATAGGTCTAGTTAGTTAAATAAACCCCATAGGGAATCAAAAAATTACATGACCACTTAGAGACTCTACATAGGAGGTATCTATTAAGGGAGATGAATTTTTTGATGACCATAAAATTAGAGTAAGAAAATTCACAGAGGAATAAATACCTCGATGTGGTTATTATTTTTCCCACAATAGATAAAGAAGGGGAAGGTGTTCTAAGCTCATAGATTATGTGACTATCATAGGTTCATGTGAAGGAACCATGTTTAGTAGATAATATATGGTAGGTCTCATGAATCCACTCTTGACAATCCTATCCACTCTTAAGAAGGTGCCTTGGACAACCAGTGCTCATGCATTGGTAGCCATATGGGCTCCCCCAGGTCACCAAGTTTTTTAGCAGGTAGGCACATGACAACCAATATGAATATCCTTCAAAAATAGGGGGAAAATTTACAAAATGAGGAGGATTCTTATAGTCATAAAACTCACGTGATGGATCATAAATGGAGAGAATGGTTATACTTAACAACATTCTAGAAAACTCTTGATAACCCAAGCCGTTGTGAAGTAAAATAAAGGAAATAAAATGGGAGGCGGTAGGAGCCACTCGCAGTCATAAAAGTTGCACGACTTCCCCTAACAATACAAAAGACACTTTGAGACCCTAGTGAAATGTCCAAATCATCTCATGAAATCATTTTAGTATACCATCTTCATCACATGGAAATGATTTGGTATGTATAAGAAACGACTACACACCCCCTTTGGATCCATAAGAAAAAATAGATTTGATTTTTTAGAAAATTCCCATGCATCCCCATAAGCCATTTGTTGGTTAGGCGATTCATCATCATGAAATAGAATAATTTCAATTAAATTACTCATGTAATCATGCATGAACTTCCATCATTGGAATATAAAAAATGAAATAAAAGAAGTGTAGGTGGAAACTTCTCATAGTCAAAAAACCCTTGACACACATAAAGATCATCCTTAGCATGGCTTTGAGGGACTTCCTAACAATTATACCAGATCACATGAAATGTCTCAACAAGACATCCTTGCCTCACAAAATGTCCTAGAAAATTATTTGAGCATCTCTAAAACACCTTTCAGTATGCACTTTGATCTTTTTAAATCCCCTATACATGTCAAAATAAAAAATATAGAATTCCTTAGACATGCTCCAATGATTAAACAAATCCCTATTAGTTGGAAATAATCCAATAAAGGAGTCATTGATGGGATAAATCAATGTCACTAAAAATTAGGATATGATCTAGAATAAAATCTAGATTGAGACTCCCAAGGACACATGATGCCAAAATCATTTCTATGACCCCTTCTTGGACCCACACAAGATACGTCATATAAGGTGGCGAACAATCATGGTGGTGAGGCATATAAATACCCCACCCTAGCATGAAAAAGGAGACTAATCTGAATGGAGAGAATCTAGAGTTCAAGGGATTTTTTTATTCAGATACCTATGAAATAGAGAGGAACTCTTAGATTGGTGGATCTTACGACATGAATGTTTTATGTTAGGTAAGGTACCAGTCAATAATCGGAGAAATCGTGCAGCATGAATAAGTGCTTCACTTGATCATCATAGATCATGTGAAGGACTTCACATAGTTCAAGTGAAGGACATCATCAAAACCTATTAGATCACGTGAGACATTAAATAAGACAACATTGAAAAAATATAATTCACTTATGATAAAAATGATAGAAAAATGACTAAAGGTGGGAGACTAATGTGAAAGGAACATACACTGACCCTCATGTGCTAAGAATGAGCTTCCTAGGACATGCGAAAACACCAAGACAAGTAGCTTAAATTTTCTAATTCCCATTTCTTATACAATTTTTTCATGATATGTCCAATGGAAATGTTGAATAAAGTCCCAGGGTTCCCCTCCATCATTCCACCCAAGTCTCACGAGATCCTTCGAGCTTTCCACTCTGGTCTCATGAAGTCATTTATGTTTATTAAAATGAATCATATAATGGAACTAGATAATGTTAGTTGAGTCTCATGGTAGCACCCCGTCTTGTGAACTGTCTCTCGTAGTTCCCTTTAGGTAAACCATTCAAGTATTTTGATTCCCTCTATAAATTTCCTCCAAGAAATGAGTGAAGGACCCCAGAACACCCTAAGAGGGGAGCGGTGAATCAGGGTGTCAAATTTTTCTTTTCAAATTTGTGGATCTTATTCCTACATTAGTTGAAACATGTTAAATCCTTCAAACAACTGAAATCAGTGAGGTGACATAATAATTTTTCATGGTTCAGTGCAAAGGGCTACATCTTAGAAGTATACGCCGATAGTGTGTCGGTCGTACCTAAATCCACTAATCCATAGAATTTTGAGAATTAAAAGATTCGGTCACAAACACCTTGTGCCAGACACACTGCCTCTACAAAGGTTTAGGGATAGCTCAATGCGTCCCTTGGATCACTTCTGTCAACTCCCCCTAGCTCAATGCCTTTTGAAAATTCTAACTCAGCTCATCAACATGAGGGGCATTTCAATATATTTTCATGGAAGTCTTTTTCCTTGTTCAGTGTGAGACACTGCTTGCATTGAAGTCCGGAAAAGATTCACTTGAAATCACTAAATCACTGAACTAGATAATCTGAACATGCAATGAGCTTGCACTAGATATTGTGCGCAACCTCAACCCTATGCACACAAGATTTGACTTTTGTGGGAAATATTCTCTTTTTGCATGAAAAATATTTCACACAACTTAAACCTTTACGTGAAGTTGTATATTTTTTGGCACATCTGTAATTTTTTCCACAGAACAGTAATTTTTTCATGTAACTCAATCTTTTCTGTGCAGCCATAAATTTTCCACGCAACTCTTATTTTTCCACGCAGCACCCTTTTTTCCCAACTTTTATGCACTTCAAAACTCAGATCATATCTATATATTCAGTGTGTGACAATGAGGGGGTCACCTCTTATTTATAGGCGCTGTTAACCCTTGTGGTAAAAACCCATCATGGCACAAAAAACCTCTCATTCGACGCGCAGTACTTTTCATGCTGGAACCATTTTCAACGCACATCTCCAGATTTCTTGAACAGCCCATGCATTTTCCTTTTTTTGATGTTATAATACATAAACATGATTTTTTCCAAATATTCCATTAACCTACAACATTTCGTGAAATTTCATTTTCCAAACACACATTTCTACTTTTTCTTATTTTTAGGGCCAAAAATTTGGCAAACACTAGGAAACGATGCCACCATCAATACTGTTTTCCTTTTAAATAGTATGTACCCTTTACATAAAAACATTCCGAACCTCAAATGATGATTGACAATAAACAAAAACCAAACTACATTTCTTTAATAGAATGACAGTGGCTCCAAAAATGAGACACCGTCTATGGCATCTTTCATTGACTATGGTGACCATCTCTATATGTCTCCTTAATATCTTGTGAAGACACCAAGGCAAGTCATATGGATCATCTAATACCCTCTAGACATGTCATCTATATCTTTTGATGGATTTCAAGAAAACCCATTTCGTTCTTTTTGTGTCCTCTAGAAAAGTAAACCTTGATAATGAAAAAACCCTCAGACATGCCATAAAAATTATGTAGAGTCTGGTAGAAATGTCAACTAGATCATAAAATTGCCTTTAGAAATGCATAATGGAAACTATCTTACATATATAATATTCAATGAGGACATGGGAAGTGTAAAATCAAAAAATGTTAGGAAGAAAATAATATCAGGACATGGGGGAATCTCGGGATCTTAAAACCTTGTCCATCCTCAGTGTGTGTGCCCCAAATATAAAGGGGACCTCATAGTGTAAGACCCATAAATAGAATTATAGGAAATATAATTCCTTTTGTAAATAGGATATGTAGGATACCTCTTTGAGGTTTGAGAACCATATGAATCATTTAAAGGTAATCCTAACAAATAAGTACCATATCCTAAAGAAATGACATTAATCATTTCAAACCCCTTGTTACTCACACCGAGCATAGGTCACATCGACTTAGGGAATGGAAGTAATCATATCCTTTCCACAATAAGAATCCATTAAGAAAATAGAAGTTTCATTTAGTAAGCCTCAACCCAATTGAAATATCAGGACCTTCATTACTAACATAACCAAGATACATATGTTTCATTCCTAAGTCTCGAGCTGAAAATAAAATGGGTATCCATAATAGCGTGGGTCCTGTAATGTATCTGAAATTTCAACCATCAGAATCCAATCACTCCCATGGGATAATTAATTTACGTCATCCATTAGGGTAATGATAAATCCACTGAACAATGATTATTCTGATTCTGTTAATAACTATGATACATATGGAGCCTCCCTAAGGCCTAAGATCTATAGTAAATTTCATTAGGGGCTATCCTAGTACATAAGTCCCACACCTGGATCTAGTGACTTCGATTAATTATTATCCATTGTTTCTCACATTGATCAAAGATAACATGATTATAGATAATTATAGTTTTCATATCATTCACAGCAAAAATATCCACCCGCTAAGGAAATTTCAGCATATAAGACCCACTGAGCGGCATGATCTAAGACTGCCCATAAGAGGACATCTACCATGGGGCCACTCTAGAGGTCTTGAATGAACTATAAAATCATCGATTCTCACCATAATCGGGATCCGTAGTACATCTCCGGAGGACACAATATTGAATACCTGATGCCCCAAAGAAGTGATATATATCCCCTACGCATGACATTAAACTGCACATGTTTAATGAACTACAGGGTTTTTGATTCATGTTATGACCTGGACACATAGGATGCCTCATAATGGCTCAATCCCCTCCTCAAAATATTAACCTCCTCTCTTCTTGACACTACATTATAAAGCTCCTAGTTGTACTTATTTAGCACATACACAATTACTAATTAATGGGAAAGGAATGGACGACCTCAGATAAATATAAATAGATTCTCTAATGATACCCCCATATTTTTTACATAAATGAGAATTAAGCCATGCTTTTTTTTGTAATAGTAACTGGTCATGTATCTGGATTTGAAAGAGATTCACATACATATATTTTATCAATAAGAGAGTCATGTAGTAGGAATCAATTCCACCCATATAGTTGTGATGAGCCTGAACGACCATCCTCTATACCAATATGAGTCCCTAAGAGTCATTAGGTCAAAAAATTAATATAACCACCAGCCTTTGGAAAGTAAGTATGTACCATGTTACTAATGGGGAACCATTGGGAGTTTTTGGTAAAAAAACACTAACATGATGTTCATGATTATGCAAAAAATAAACCACCCAAAATATAAAATTAGGCTAAAACTAGACCTATTCTGTAGGATTCCCAATCACCATTGCAGTACCCTTTTCTCCATCAAAACAATCATGCCTCAAGGTCGGTGTAAGATAATAATGGTATAAAATTAAATAATAGGTAAGTTGTGAATATGAGATGTGTCTGTGGTGAAGTATTGATCATGTAAAACACTCATTATCATATAGTACATGGTGATGGTTTTTTATCAAAAAGAAGGTTTTCAATCATATATAATACAATAAAGAAGAAAGTATATGACACATTTAGTACACAATGATAAGGCGGTTTCTGCACACAAATCATGTGGAATAGAGACATCGCATTTTATTGATTTCATGAGGTTTTAAATGTTTAGAGAATATTTTTGGGAAGAACACATGCTAAGGATATGAATAATGGATTTAAATACCCCTATACCACATTAGTAAATGTACTAAGAATTTGATGGTAGAATAACAAGAGAAAGTTATAGGATCTCAAATTTCATGTGGACTATATGTATAAGAAGTACACATTTCTTATGGTGATTCATGCATACTATGGATATTGGTATTTTACATAAAGGATGATGACAATGAATAGTTTAACCATTTGAATCAAGGGTCTATTTTGAATCATCAGTACATAGATAGTGATCTCACATGGCTTTGGTTCATAAAGGCTCCATTTTCATAAAATCATATTACTAATATTGTGTACATGAAATTATTTCTTATAAAAATGA
This sequence comes from Viscum album, assembly GCA_963277665.1. Lineage (NCBI taxonomy): Eukaryota > Viridiplantae > Streptophyta > Magnoliopsida > Santalales > Viscaceae > Viscum > Viscum album. The sequence goes on from OY728138.1 coordinate 1,568,433,787, forward strand.
GGTTTTATGTGATATACATGCAGTATTTTATAGGATCATGAATATGGTTTTGATTATTATTCAAAATAGAACTTAGGAATTTATTGATAAGAAGATAATCTAAGGAATATGATACACTGTTGCATGATAGAGAAATAAGAGGCTAAAGAAGGAAAAAATTTGTAATAGAATACTTGCATGTATAATTATTCAGTGAGATAATATGGTTGAAAACATGAGGAGATATGAGGAGTAGATAAATCCATATGTTCATGTTTGAATTATACTTGGAGGTATATACTTGAATTGTACATGAGAGGACTATAAGATGTATGATCATGGAGGAAGATCACCTGATGTTGTTGTAGAGGAAACCAGGAGATTCTAGAGAAATTTTTACCTTTGGATCAATATTGAAGAAAATGCATATATGGGTACCCAAACAATAATATAAAATATAATGTATTTGAGGAATATAACCAATCATGGAAGAATAGTGTATGGATAGGTTTTAGAAGAAGACACACCTTTATGATTGACTAATTGAGCATATAACTATTTATTTCCAAAGACAAGTGATTGAAGAGCATAGCAAATCAAAAAAATTCCCATACATAAGCACCAACATAATTTATTATAAAATTATATATTATAATATGTGTCCTAGTGCCTAAATAATATATCAAGAAGTATAATTTTATGTCTATCCTCTTAAATACTGTGTGATCAAATTTCTCTTTTACTATAGAATATGAAGTGAGGTTATGAGTAACTATTAAAAGTATCATAACCATTAATACATTAAGTAGGTTTAATTAAAAATGAAATAATTCAAGAAATTAGACCAATAATTATCTGACACCCCAATGGTCAATCCATCCAGGGGAAATAAAATGACCATGAACTAATGAATCAAAACCCATATCATAGTATCTCCCTAAATAATTTTATTCATTTACTTATAAATTATTAAATCCATAAACTAATTTTCATCCATGAAAATTAGTATTTTCTATCATTTACTTATCAACACATTACAAAATCGATAACCTAAAATAATATTGGTAAAATAAATTGGAAATTCAGAATAATATAACCAAATTAATATTCTTATATATAAATATTAATATTTAAGGTTATACATATCATTTATATATAAGAAAAAATATTAAAATTAGAATGAATAATCTACATTATTTGACAAGGTCAATATATTTTGTACCTCTATATTACTCATGCATGATACTTATTATAACACATCTAGGTGGCCACAACCTATAAAAAACAACAATAATAATTATGACGATAAAAATAAAACTTCTAATAATGTGTTACCCAATCTTTTATAAATGATGAAAATTAATTGTACAGTGAATTCAATGATTCAAAATATGTTTTGAAATCATGCATAACCACTCCATATCAATTTTTTAAAGATTGTAATTACTAAAAACATGTTACAAAGTAAAAAAATCCCACTTTGAATATATTATTTCATTCATTAAATGATTAAAGATCATTATCAAGGGAAACAGAAATAACCCATGGTGGTTGAATCATTAACAATATTAGAAAATTTATTTGTAAATTTTATAAATTATTGATCCTTTTAAATTATAGTTCAATATTATTTTTATATGGTATAAATGTAATGAAAAATCATTTTCTATTATATCTATTTTGATATTGATTGATTATCCATTTTTAATGCCAGAAGAAACCTTTAATCAAATTTAAAATCTACAAATATTTTTTAAAATAAATTTTTTATATTATTTATACATATTTAATAATTAACGGGGATTAAAATTCAACATAAATATTAAAACTTACTTGGGGTATCATTTGTATTCATTATGGGATTTCTACTGACATATAAACAACACAACTACTTTTCCTAAATTTTGAAATATTGGGTTTATAGATATAGACTATTTTAAAAGGGTAATATGCATGATAACTTTATATCCTTATTTGAATCAATGTTTCTACATTTAATTTTGTCCCACAAGTAAAACTATGAAATTGATTTTTCAAGACAATTGATCTAGTAATAAGTTGTAATTGTTTTAGATATGATTTAACGAGACAATTTTGAGTGCATATTTGATCACAATTATGGTAAACACTTGTTCCAATCAACATAAAATAATAATTGAATGAATTAGCTTAATATTTAAGACCAGTATATATTTAAATATGCTTTATTAGATAATTTTGGAATTATTCTCTTAATCTGATTATTTTGGAAATTATTATTACAAATTCTATGTTATTAATTGATAATAATCACACAATAGACAATCTAGTAAAAAATTAAATTTATATAATTAAATATTGAGATAGTCTACATGGTATATAAATTATATGACATATATCATCATGTATACTTTTTAATAACACATGGGATTAAATCTCAAAATTTGATGGTGGTGGTATTATAATTTTTTTCTCAAGAATAAATAGTACATTATATAAAATTTGGTGTAAGAACCTTTTAATGAACTAATGCATGAAAATTAATACATTTTATAATTTTCACATAAAAATTGTTCCTAGATAACCCAAATAATTAATCAATGTAATAATATACCATGTTTAGTAAATATTTGTTTTACCATATTTTGTTTGATCATATATAAAATAACATAAAACAATATAGAATGAAACATTGAAATTATATCTTGAATATAATAATTTTATTATTACTTCATGTTATTTAATCATATTAAATACCACTTGCATCTATTTTCTTAATGTGATATTAATTTTTTTTAATACATATTGCGTAATAGATTTTCATGCAACTTAGAAGAAAGGGTAAAATTTTTTATTAATTATTTTATACCACTATATTTTCTTTTTTTCAAGGAACATTGATTAGTCTCATAGTCACCATTAAAAAATCACAATATAACTTTTCATTTTATGATTGATAAAATATTTTTCCAGTTTAAGGATTATTTTCATCATGGATCCATTTATGATGAAAATCACTTCTTCGGGGAAAATAATTCTAGTATATTGGTTACTAATATCTATTTATAATAGAAATGAAATATGATATATATGTAAAAAACATAATAAAAAATATTTATTTAACCATTATTCAAATATAGATGATCTCCTCCATGATAATTTATATATTATCATTATTCGAAAAATAATTATGAATTATAAAATAATTTGGGGTGTTAAAATAAATATTCCATCATCATAACTCAGGGAATTGTGAGTAGAGTATACTTAAATATATTTATCCATTACATTAATTGATTATTAATAAATATCAATAATGTAATTTCATCTACTATAGGTACATGACTATATCCCCTTAAGTATACACCAAAAACATTCACTCATATAATGTCTAGTATTACATAGACAATTGTTTTCTCAAAAGATCCTGGATACCGTAGTAACCATATAACTGATCCAATAAAAACATATCTCTAAGGGTTCTCCCAATCCATATGGGTCGGGGACTATTACCTAAAATCATACAATATAATGTGGGAATTAATTTTCCACAAAACATTGGAAGAGAAAGACATGTGTCAGTATTCTTCAAAACTCAAAAAGGTGACACTGCAAGAAACCAAATAGGTATATCAAAAACCTAAAACATAAATCATCAAAGTATTAAAACTACGAAATGACAAACTAAACATCCCAAAGGTCATGTATCTCCAAGCCCCAAGGTATCAATAACAACCACCTCTTCCATGAGGCACTTTCCCTTTACTCAGACATTGAAGAAAAAAATATACAAATTACCAAAGGAAAAGTTAGGGTGTGATCTAAAATTCCCATTAGTGTTTCCCCAAGTGTTCCATAACAAGATTATATAATTATAAAAAAATATAATGAATTAAATTTTTAAATAAAATATGGAATAGATATATAATTGAATATTTAAAACCAAACATGATTTTTATTTCAGAATGATGAAAGACACTTCTAATAATAGCTTATGTAAAGATTTTATATAAAGTAGTTTATATAAATTAGTAGGAATTAGTAAATCACTTCCAAAGTCAATGTAATTTATAATCAGAACTATCAAAATAAGCACCGTGGTTATATATCATGTGGTATGATAGTTTATAGTTATAGTATTTTCACAAAATCAATTTAAAATTTCAATGAATTTAAAATTACACCCCAACTTCAAATTCCATTAAAATTTGGTGTTTTTCCAAAAATATCATACCCAATAAATTTCTAATTCCAATTTTCCTAAAATTGGGTTTTCTTAATTTAATTAAAAGAAATTCTAAAAAAATCAATGTTTAATCAATTGGTCACTCTTAAATGAAAAAACCTACCTTTATCAAAAAAACACAACACCCACAATAAGACTCTCTAATGATGGTTGAAGGCGTAAAAGATCTACAAACTCAATGTAAAATCATGATTCAAAAACACATAGTTTAGAAAATCCCATTCTGATATGATCTATCACACATTAAGTATGAAATAGATAAATAATGATTTCATGGGAATGCTACTTACCCATAGTGACACAGCAAAACCAACACAATGATAAATTTCCAAACATATTATTTGGAGCGATTGGAAATCTCTAAAATTACCAAGGAAGAGCCTCTTGGTTAATAGAAATGAATAATATAGGAATGAAATTATAATTTCAGTAGAACCTCCTAGTTAAAACCATCATTAGGGATTTTACATGGTGCATAATCCAATTACATGTCATTGAATTATAATGTCCCATATATGATGAAAAACCCATCACATTTTATTAAAAATTATTTCTAATGATTACATGATATTTAATATGTAAGTAGAGTGTACCCTTTCATGTTTTCAACCCATTTCATTGAATCTTTTAAGAAATGATTAAAAATCATGTAACTCTATTATATGGTGTGTAAATCTACTAGAGATAGTAAAAACTAGCAGTTTTATTGAAAAGAACCAAAAAATCCTTGACTTTACAATTATAGGTATCCTCCCAATTCCTTCTCAAGATTACTGAACCAACAAAAAAGAAAAAAAAACTAGGTTAAAACATACCTGAAAGAAAGGTAATGGGGAATTTTAACCTCCCCACCATAAAAACATTATATCCCCATAAATCCAATTAAGAAATTTATGGATGGTGGTAAGGAACTTCCATAATGGGAAGAGTTCCAACAATGGGACTATACTCAGTTCTACCCTGAGGAAGATGATTGGGAAGCAAGGGATAAGCTGAAAACTTTGAAGTATAAGGGGAAAATCTACGAGTATGTTTGAGAGAACGTCTGACTAAAGCTCTAGGTACAAGTAATGCGTGATTATGAATATAAAAAAGGTGAGGCCACTACTCTCTCCTCAGGGACTTATGCTCCCATGTCTCATATTAATTATAACTATGTTTACATAGCACACAGACCAAAGGTTTTATTCTCCCATGAAGTATCTTTATCCCATAAATAAATATCCTGAATAGATTCTCAGTCACAAATAAACCAGGCTCATGTCAACATCACTCCAACTAAAAACATGCGATGGATCAAAAATACACTTTTATAACATCAAAACATGTAAGAAATTATGTATTTCCATTAACTGATGTGGAAGTTCTCAATGTCAAGAAGCCTCCACTACCTTATCAATAACCACAAAATGTACCACAAAATTAGGATCAAGATCTTGCCTCATAAGACATCGATTCCCTAAATAAGGTGAAACTATCATGAACACCTATTCCACAAATGAAATTTTCAAAGGTCTATGATAAAGGTCAGCATACCATTTATACAAGTTCTATGCCTTCCACATAAACTAACAAATCATGGGAATATTTTTTGTCATCTCTTGAACTAAGCTCGGTCCATCCATAAAACATTCACCGATCTCAGACTAACATAATGGAGATTTTCAATGCCAAACACTAAAGTCCTCAAAAGGATCAATTTTGAACGCATACAGGTATCTATTATTATTGGAAAACACAACTAGTACAATATTGTAATTTCAAGATCCAACAAAGTCAATTACACATCCATGAATCATATCATCATGAATCTAAATAGCCCTCTATGTTTCACAATTTGTTTGTGGATGGTATGTTGTTCTCAAATGATCCTAAGATCCCAGTTCCTTCTGAAGGCTTGTTAGAATGAAATCAGTAAAATGGAGATCTCTATTAGTGACTATATCATATGTTCCTCAATGAAAATGAAAAATATCTTTCAAAAAGATTTCTCATCCCCTCAACATTGGTTGTATCATGAATGGGTATGAAGTGATCTGATTTGGTCAGCCTATCGATCACTACACATATCACTTTACTCATTTTCTAGGTAGGTGGAATCCCAACTGAAAAGTCCAAATAAATATCATCCCACATCCAAGACGACATTGGATGTGGCTAAAGAATACATTAATGACTTTGATTTCCATCCTATACTTTTTGGAAAGTATTGTAGTGGGAAACAAAATCGGTGATGATTCATAATATACCCAACCACCAGAATCATCATCAATTGTCATAAAAAATATTTTTTTCCCTTGGGGTAAAGCCCACTAAGAATTATAGATATCCCCCATCATATCTTATCTCGTAGTTAACAAAATGAGATAATTATTGAGAAAACATAGAATACCTTTTGTCGATAAAGACCACTCAAAAACAGTCTCCCCACTATAATGAGTTTCTTTAATGATAAGGAATTAAATATAAAAATTTTATTCTTAAAGAATCATACCGAGAATAGTGGAGGTCAGTTGAAAACTAGGTATGATAACCTTATCCCCTTTCCCCCGAACTACAGTATGAAACTACAAATAAATATCCATCAAGGTCTACTCTATCAATGATTCCTTCACTACTTCGGTCAGGAGTTTCCTACTTAATAAATCAGTGATGACATTCCCTTTCCATGATGTATAGGTAATATCCAAATAAAAAAACATCATCTACTCCATCCAATAACTCTAATGGAGATTCAAATCAATTCAGAGAGTATATAACTCAAGATATTTTGGTTATAGTACAAATTAAAACTATCTTATAAAAGGTAATGCTGCCCACTCTTAAGAGAATGCATCATAGCATCAAGTTCAAGGTCATAGGCCAGATAATTCTTTGCATTTGTCCAAATACATTGAGATCCATAGGCTACCATGTGATCACCAAACATAATAACACAACCCAAAACTGAACCTGATGCATCATAGAAGACCAAATTTCCCTACTCGTCCTATCGAAGAGTCTACATCGGTGCATAATTCAAAATAAATTTCATATCAACAATAGAACTCTGACATTTCTTATGTGAATAAAACTTCACTCCCTTTAGAGTTAGAGAGTTCTTCAAAAAAACTTAACTTTGATAAGTCCTTTAAAAATCAATGATAATACCCCTCTAAACACAACAGGCACTAAATCTCAAAAAAACTATTTTGCTTCTCCCATTTCATAACATCTTTGAACTTATCATGGTTAACTAAGATTCCATTTTTTAACACCTTGTTTCCCAAGATCTTCACTTCTAGAATCCAAAAATAAAATTTTTATTTAATCACATAATTGTGGTGATTTCTCAAAAAATCCAGTACTTCCCTCGAATGATGCACATGTTCCTCCTCAAACATTGAGTAAACCAATATGTCATCCACAAATACCATCATTAAAATATCAAGATACTCATGGAATATCTTATTTATCAAATCCAAAAAAACTATTGGATAATTGTTTCAACTAAATTCACTGAAACTTTTCTAATAATGAGAATACATTGTTTAAAAATATTCTTTCTAAATGTCATATTATTTTATTCTCTATTAATGATAACGTGATCAAAGATAAATCATTGTAAACCACTTCACCCCTTTCAACTATTCATTAATACCATCATTTAATGGAAATAGATAATTTTTCGTTATTGTAATTTTGTTGAGTTTTTGGTAATCCAAAAATATGATAAGTGTTCCATCATCATTGATAGAATAAAGAACAGGTATTTCCCAAGGTGACACAATCAAGTGTATAAATCATTTCAATAACAGATCTACTAATGGAGTCATAAAATCTTTAATTTTATCTAGTATCATGTGCTATGAAGGAATAGATATTGGTTGAGTACCAGGCACAAAATAAAACGAAAATAATAGCTCCATTATCAGTGTAAATTAAATGAAATTATAAGGAAAAACATCGAGAAACATGATGAAAAATAGAGTGAAATCAACACTTAATGATTCCACTCCATATCAAAACCAAATACAGATATCACTCTCCTAAACTTTGGATAATAAGATCCATATCTAAAAGATCTTATGTATCATTCTCCCTAAAAGACACTACACACCCCTTCAAGCACAGTAATGGGGATCCATGAAATATAAAAAACAATTAGAGTTTTTTTTTCAATGAGTAATTCCATCCCAAAAAAGGAATCAAGAGGTTTATGGTTAGGAACCAAAAAAATACAAAGTAGGATTGATGTTTGATAATAAAAAATCATAAGCCGGACAATGAAGACCCTTCTGTCTCTTTATTCCAAGGGGCATAGTAATATCCATCACCTAAGATAAAATTTCAATAGAAATATATAGAATGTTCACAATATGAGTTTATATAAATGAGTAAGATGCACCAATATAAAATAAATTAGTCACTAAAGATTATGATATAGTGATAGTACCTATCATAGTTATTGGACCCTTATATACTTCATTTGGATACTCTTATAATGTTTCAAGAATCTTCTTTGTGGACACATGTGATGGGAACCCCTTTGATAATGAATCATCTGAATACACCATGGTAATTTTAGGTGATGATAATCAAGTGTCACTATTTGAAGCAGAGAAAATATAACATGATTTCTGCAAATTTCCTAAATTATCATAGAAACCACATATATTGGGTATCTCAGTGAAAACTCATTACGAATGCCTAGAATTTCCACACTAGATGTGTTTCAAATACCTTATTCTAGGAACTATAGGATGTTTTATATAACCCTAATATTGAGACCCACCATGATAATTTTCATGCTTCCAATTCACTTTATAGGAACATAATGAACTTCTACTGAAAGAAACATTGACTCCTTACAACCCCGACATACCATCCATGGCATGATTTTCCATCAACACCCTATCCATCCCATAAACATAAGAAGATATATTGAGAAATAAAACCAAATAATGAATATCAGATCAATGTATCATCTAAAACATTTAAGTATTCATTTTCTCATTTGATACAATCTCATATAAAAACTATAAAATCTCAGTAAATCAGTTCTCATATTTCGTCATGGCCATGTCATCTTCCTCGAGTTTGATAAAATCTATAGACTTATCCGACAACATAGATTATTTATATAACTCATTAATGAAGAGAACATTGATTTTATTAAACCCATAACCGTTTTCATTCTACCCCATCACCATCAACTCCCAGCATCTCCTACTTGTTCATTCCATCTTGAAGAGAGAAATTATCATCTTGATTGACTCAAGAATTTCCTACAACTCAAAAAGAATCTCCATATTTCTTAACTAGCCCTCAGCTAATTATGTATTATTAGTGCCTTAGAATACTAGTTTCTTTTTTCAATGTAACTTCTGAGCACAAATTTGGAATTCATCCCTCTTTTTTTCCACAGCTAAATCTTGAATGTGAATGGGTATCGATGCCCATCCCAATGTGTTTACAACAAAAACAATAACCTAAAACATATTCCAGTACATAGGAGGATTTTCTTAAATGTGCTTCATTAGTAGCTTCCACATGAATCCTAATCACACATCTTCTCAAAGGAATGAAGTTTCATAATATCATCAAAAAATATTGAGTACATCAGAAGATTCCTCAAATCAACAACTCAACAAGATAAAAAGGGAAATTAACTACATTATATAGATAAACAAGATTTTGATTTTAGACTATCAAAATAAAAAGTAGAGAAATGACTAAAATTAATCCCTAATATGGATATCCCAAAACACTCATGGTGAATCAAGGCTCGTTAAGATGATATCTAACCAGAAACTCACTCAAAAATATCTCCTAAGTATTAAAAATCTATTCAATTAATCATACTGATATCAAGGAAATTTTTCCACCTACCCATATGATAGCACATTGTCATGAACCAGCTCGAATACCCTGGTACATTGATCCTTGATATCTTAATAGGACATAATATAAGCCAAGGGAATTCTTGATCCCCATGGGTTGGTGACTAGCATCTAGAATCAGAAAATATAAATTTGGGAGTTAATTTTCCACAAAATAGTGAAAGATAAAGACATGTGTATTTATGCTCAAAACTAAAAAAGGAGACAGTACCAGAAGCCAAAAAGGTATATCAAAAACCCAAATATCACATCATCAAATTAATCAAATTCTAATATGACAAGATAAAAATCTAATAGGTTGTATCACTCCGACACCCCCAAGGATCAAGATCATCCACCTCCTCTATGAGGTACTTTTCCTTTAATCAGACCTGTATGGAAAAAATCTACAAATTCCCAATGGAAAAGAAGTGATGTGAGATAAAAATATTAGTAGGGTCTCAATAAGTGCTCCATAATATGATTCCATAATAATAAACCAAATAATACTTCAATTTTAAATAAAAATGAAGTATATATAAAATTTAGTATTTAAAACAAAACATGATTTTCATTTTTGAATGTTGGAAAACATTTCAAATAAGGTATAAAGTAAAAAAAATTAAAACAATTTATATAAATCACTACAAATAAGTAAATAAGCATCAGAATAAATGAAATTTATAATCCAAAAAATTATAGTAAGAACCACAGTCATATAACCTATGTTATGATTGTAACACCCAATATTTTTATGAGAAATATTTTGTTTTTATATTATATACATCATCAAAGGAATCTTTCACTACACACAATACTAGCTTGTCTTGATTTACATGAAATCATGACCTTCCTCAACAGCTTGCGTTTTACGCAATACCGAGTTTCACTAAACAATGATATGCTATTAAAATATTATTAAAACTAGCCATTATGAATAGTAATACACTATTTTTGAAATTTTATAAATTTTATCATTCAAAATGGAATTCATTTTTGGATTCTGAATATCGAAATTAGCCTAGGGTGAATTTTTGGTATTTTTTTTGAAAACTTTCAATTTTTGATGAATAGTGAAAACCCTCGGTTACTATTTAAAAACCTACTTTTTATTTAAATAATTATTTATTTTATTTAAATTTATTCTAGGTCAAAATTGATACATAATAACTATATAAGTTCAATTTAATTAATTGGAGACATTTTAAAATAACTTTAGATATATAAAAATTTTATTAAGCTTTTCACCGTCTTTATCCACCTCCTAGGAGAATTTGAAAATTTACATAAAACATAATCTTAACACTTTTGTGAATGGAATTTCAAAAATCCAAGAGACATGGTTGATGTTAGTAATTAAAATGTGGTTCAATGAGATGAAAATAATTTTTGGTGAATAGTAACTTTTTACTTTTATTTACCACGGTTAAAAGTAAATAGAGTAATTTAGGGTACAAATGATATTATTATTACCCTAAAAAATGTCATAATTCTATTTTATAAGTTTAATTCAACCAAAAACAACCTTAGTAATCAAATATGACCATTTAGGTCCAGAAGGATTAGATTAGGACAGTTATTATTATTGTATTTAAAGAAGAGTTAAAAGTGTAATAAACAAAGTTTAATAACTAAACCATTTTTAATTTAGGGTTATAAATAAGATAAATTAGACTATAAATATTCATTAGAAATATAAAAAGATATCCTACATAATGGTATTTTATTTTTAATTTTTATACTTTAAATAATTTAATTTATTTATGACACAATGATGATGCAGTAATTACCTTATTAATGAAATATTAACAAAATTGATATTATAAATACCCAAATAAATGTAATATGGGACTTTTTATGAATTAAAATAATTTTATAGGTTAATATGATATGTTAGTATTGCTTTAATTAACATTTTTCTAACTAATCACGCTGTTACTAGTTTCACAAAAATCAATTACCAAATAGTGTCAAAATTGAAATAAAATTGTTTTTAAAACAAATATTATATTATTAATTGTTATTTTTTTCCTAAAAATCTATGGTACGGCCAAATAACATAGATAAGGTTATATATATTAATGATGAACAACTGGGTGTTTGTTTTCCTTGTTATAGTAAGTTTATTAACCATAGACTGTAAGAAAACAAGAAGACACGGTGAAAGTTAAATTATTTAACTTAGAGTTAAATCTAAATGATAAGGTTAAAATTTTAACCTAAACTTGTAAAAATTTTATTGGATGAGAGGATTTCGATCCATCCCCGCCTTATCTTTGAAATAAATCAATTTGGAGCTATTAAAAACTGAATATTACTTTATAATAAAATAATATTTTTAGTTTTTCCAAAGGTTCCCTCTCTCCTCTCTAATAAAAGGGAACCTCCTCCCTCTACTCCTCACACCACATTGAGCCATCAAGCTTGGACAAACCTTGAAAAATTCTCTTCTCCGCTTCCCTAGAAACATCCTAGAGGTCCTGGTCATCTTCAAAGACCATCTTTAGCGCCTTAAGAGGAGGTTAAGAAGAGGCGCTTCAAAGAAGAGTTATTGTCTGTTTCCGATACTTTTCAATTTATTTCTTCTTATACTTCCTCTTATTTAGTTGTTTAATTATGACGTAATAACATCAGTATCACTCATATACTGATATATTATTATAAATATGAAAGAACCCTAATACACCTTTTATCCATCCTACGGAAAACAAAATCACCGCGCATGCATACGTGTGGAATATCGTCTCCACGCCGTGGTGTAATCTATTTTCCACCACCACCTTACTTGGATGGTTATAATGGTGTAAATAATAACTATATATAATTATTTAAAAGATATATTTATTCTGAAATATTATACATACACTTCATTACAATTCCACGATCATGGGAAGGATATTATCGCTCGTGCGTACGTACGGCCTACTGTCTCCACGATGTGACACGACTCATTCTACATGATCTTCATTGCATAATGATTATATAAATGAACTCAATGAATAAATATGATATATATTACACTAATAACATTCTATAAATGAGGTATCTATAACCTAAAAAGAATAATAATAATTTATTCGACAAAACACGCATAAGAACAAAAAGCAATAATCACCCGAATAACAAGTAACAATGAAATATTCATAATAAGAAGCCAAGAATATGACCATATATGATATCATAAAAATAAGTAAGATTCTGGAATAAGTCAAGAACATTATTTAAATCATTATACAGGAGGTTCAGACACATAATAAGCAAATCGGACCTAAGGTAAGGGAAAATCTCACAATCTCATTTTTATCCGAGATTGTTTATACTTGGGTATTTATTGGGGTGTATTTATCATCCACATCCATGTTTCCTCAATATGTAATATTATTTCTCTCCTCCTAAAATTGTTTAAATCCAATATTACTTTTTTGGTGAGTATTTAGTAAAATATATGAATGGAATATTTCATCGTTTTTTGTACGATGTACTTTTTGACTATTTTGGCCAAAGTAAAAGAAGAATGTTTTTTAACTTATACATCCTGAATAGACTTTTAGAACATTATTTCCATGATGTTTCCTTTACATGTTTTCAAGTTAATTTTTAATCATCTTTTTTTAGTTTAAAATTTCATGACATGTTAAGAAAGGGAAAATGTTTTTGAAGTATAAAAGATATATTAATCAAGAATGGAGTTCAAGTGTTTTATCAAAATTATTTTCCATATAAGATAATATGGGATTATGTTTCTATCCCTATTTTTACATTGATTTGTTTATGTTACGATGGAATTATTTTTATGAAACCCTTTTATTTTGTATGGATTAAGTTATGATGGAATAATGTTTAAGAATCCCATTTTTATTACATGGGTTAGGCTATGATTTATGATTTTTTGGCACACATAAGAATGGTTTCATTATGAGATGGTTGGGACATATATTTCCCTCAAATGCATTGGGTAATGATTTATATCTCATGAGATAGACATGGCTGGAACGACAAGTTAAACCAGTTCCATGATACAGGACTGAAATGAGAAGTGAACTCGGTTCAGAAATGGACTTTTTCCACTAAGATAGTCTTGGAAATTAGTCTTGACAACTATGAAATTATTTTATATGATTATGTGTGTATGAAACAAAGTTTTGTGTTTTATGTTATGATTATTGGTAATACATTTCACTACTATGATTTATCCCATGTAATGTTATTATGATATCTTTTGCAGGTTATGATTTTTGAAATGATATGTTCTTATGAATATGATATTACCTTTATTTACCCTTACTGAGAATTTGAGCTCACTCTTTTGTATGTTTTCTTTCCCCAGGTCAGGAATAAGGTTATTAAGTAGGATGTTCCAAAAGGGACTCTAGATAAGATGAAATAAACAGGAGACAATGTAGATGCTTTATGAACCAACTGTTTATGTTTCCAAGTTTCTAAATACACTATAACTATAAGGTCCAATCATGGTTTTTTTATATGTTGTAAAAAGTGTGCTTCAATTTTGGAGTAATAACAATGTATGTAAAGTATGGGTCGTTATAGTTGTTATCATAGGAAGGGTATATTCATCCATTGGAAACTTGGATGTGAAAGCCTTAGTAAGCACCATAAGGATAAGTCGAAGCATAGAACACAATCTTAAAGTTTTAGAAATAGCCCTGAACAACCTATGATAAAACCTTAAGTGTGAAATTTTATTCTTGATTATGTAGTTTTCCAATTATAATTATTGTTTCTCACACTATTCTTTTTGGTTTTAGTCAATGGATGGAACCCGATGGAACCGTGTTATTGCAGAATGCGACAGGCAATGCAATGATTTTCCCCCTAAGAAACCAGACGTTATGGGAGATGGAATGAAAAACCTTGTAGCCATGCTCACACAACGTTCTCAAGCTATAAATCATGCAGGACATCCAAATGAGCAAAGGAAGGAGAAACATTCTATTGAATCCTTTATGATGCACTTTCCACCTTCATTCAGTGGGTCTACTGATCCATTAGTGGCTGAACAATGGATTAGTACCACTGAAAAGATATTTTTAGTTATTCAATGTTCTGAAGATGATAAAGTCATCTTAGTAGTATGTCGTTTGGAAGGTGAAGCTAATCAATGGTGTAATCTTATCAAGAATATGAGGCCAAGAGATGAAATTGAGTCCATGGAATGGGATGAGTTCAAGAACGTATTTTTCAATAAGTGCTTCCCTCGTATTCTTTGAACAAAGATGGAGAAGGAGTTTCTTGAACTGAAGCAAAAGGATGATGAATCTGTTGGTACCTACGAAGCAAATTTTAAAGGACTTGCATGGTACGCTTCTAGGATTATTATCCAACCTGAGATTAAGATCGATCGATTCTTTAGTGGCTTAAAACCAAGTCATCGAAGGACGTTAGCCATAAGGGACTTCAATAGCTATAAGTAAATCGTTCAATGTTCTCTCAAGGTTGTGATGGATATTGGAGTAACCCATCAGTCATATGCATCTGATAAGAAGAGGAAAATTGAATTCAAAGGGAAATCTAAAGTTCACACTCAAAAAAAGATGATTTTCCCTTATGCTCAACGTGTGGAAAGAAACATGGAGGGAGTTGTCTTAAAGGGACAATTAAATGTTTCTAATGTGGAAAAGAAGTTCATCGGGCATTTGAATGCCGCAATAATGGGAAGAAGATGTCTAGTGATGCGAACAATGAAAAGGCTACATAGAGTGAACCTCCAACAATTCAATGATACAAGTGCAAGGAAATGGTGCATTATGCTAATCAATGCCCTAATCCAAGGGTTGTTGATGATGATCGATGTCAACAAACTCTTAAGGCTAATGACAAAGGAAAGTCACCTACAATTTCTATCAGCAATGTGGAGTACGGTAACGAAGTGGTGAAAGGTACACTTACCATCCACTCTAAAGTAAAAAATGTTTTATTTGATTCTGGATCCAACCACACTTTTATTTATGAAGAATTTTCCAAGGGTATCATTGTATTCCCTCAACAATTAGATGTTGAGTCAGCTGTGACAACCCCTAATGGCACAACAGTCGCATCAAATGTTTATAATTATTCTCTGATTGATGTTTGTGGGAAAGTGATTCCTGAAAATCTTGTGATCCTTCCTATAGTGGAATGTGATGTGATTCTTGGAATGGATTGGCTTTATTTATATGGAGCTCATATCAATTTCCAATTAAGGGAAGTCACATTTTATATTCCAGATCAATCTATGATCGTTTATCGATGCAAGGATGAACATAACCTTCCGGTGGAAATTTCTTCCATCTTATGGGTCTTGATTCCACTAAATGAATTTTATTTATCTCAAATGGTTGGAGATAAACTCACGATTAAGAATATGACCATTTTATGGGAGTTTGATGATGTCTTTCTAGAGGATTTTCTGGGTCTTACACCAAATCGTGAAGTTGAGTTTTCAATAGAACTCGTACCGGGTGCTTTGCGTATTTCAAAGACACCTTATAGAATGTCCCCAATTGAGTTGTAGGAATTGATGAAGAAACTCCAAGAGAATCTTGATAAGGGATTCATACACCCTAGTGCGTCACCTTGGGGAGCACTTGTTCTATTTGTTAAAAATAAATATGGATCAATGAGACTCTGCATTGATTACAGATAACATTACAAGATCACTATCAAGAACAAATATCCTCTCCCATGCATTGATGACTTATTTGACAAACTATGTAGAGGTCAATACTTTTCCAAGATTTATCTTCATTCAGGGTATCATCAATTAAGGGTCAAAAGGGAGGATATTCCAAAGACGGATTTACGAACAAGGTATGGATACTATGAATTTATAGTGATGCCATTTGGTCTTACTAATTCCCCTGCTATCTTCATGGATCTAATGAATTGTGTCTTTAGAGACTATCTTGATCATTTATTGGTAGTCTTTATAGACAATATTCATATCTATTCCAAGAGCAAGGAATAACATGAACATCACTTGAGAATTGTATTGAAGACCCTGAGAAAGGAGAAGCTTTATGCCAAATTTACCAAGTGTGATTTTTGGCTTCAAAAAGTTTCATTTTTGCATCACATAATCTCAAAAGAGGAGATATCTGTGGATCTAGAACAAATAGAGGTTATCAAAATATGGTCGAGACCAACAACAGTAACTGATATCCAAAGTTTTTTGGGTTTGGCTGGATATTATTAACGTTTTTTGAAAGATGTTTCACGATTATCTAATCCACTCACCAGGTTGACTCAAAAAGGAGTTATTTTTGTTTGGACGGAGGAATTTAAAGAGAATTTCAAGGAGTTAAAAATAAGGTTATCCAATGCACCTATGCTCACACAGCCCTATAGTGGAGAAAGGTTTGTGATCTATAGTGATGAATCCAAGAAGGGATTGGGGTGTGTTCTCAGGAAAAACGATATGGTGATAGCTTATGCCTCATGACAGTTGAAAATCCATGAGAAAAATTACTCAACTCATGATTTGGAGTTATCTACTGTAATCTTTGCATTAAAGATTTAGAGGCATTATCTTTATGGTGAAAGGTGTGATATTTATACTGATCATAAAAGTTTAAAGAATATTTTCACACAAAAGGAGCTGAATATGCACCAAAGAAGATGGTTGTAGCTGATTAACGATTATGACTGCTCAATTCATTACCTCCCTAGGAAAGGAAACAAGGTGGCAGATGCATTAAGTCGACAAGACCATGATAGATTATCCACGATGAGGATCACAGAAGATCCAATATTTATGGATTTACAAAGGATGGATCTTGAAATTATAATGGAAGGGGAAAATCTTATCTTCCTCAAATGAATGGTTAACCATCTATATGTGTGAAGATTAAAGAGGCACAGAAAGAAGATGTAGAGTTACAAAAGAAGGTGAGAAATGTTCCTGAATTCAACCTTGATTGTGATGGGATAATAAGGTTCAGGAATCGAGTTTTTGTTCCTCCCATCCCAGAATTAAAGAAGGAGCTGTTGGATTAGGCTCATATTTCTTCATTCTCTATTCATCCTAGAAGCATGATGATGTATAGATACCTGAAAGAGTACTTCTGGTGGGATGGCATAAAAAGAGATGTTGCTGAATGTGTCTCTCGATGATTGGTTTGTCAGCAAGTTAAAGCTGAGAGACATAAGTATAAGGGGATGTTACAACCATTAACCATACCTGAATAGAAATGGGAAAAAATCACTATGGACTTTGTCACCGGACTTCCTAAAACATCCAAAGGCAATAATGCTATCTGGGTCATAGTTGATCATCTTACAAAGATGGCACACTTCATTTGTCACGAACCGAATCAATCGCCACCGAAACTGGCACCAAAACTGGCCCGTGACAAGGCCCAAAGGGCGTTCCTGATACCCACGGGCTGGCACAAGTGTCCAGGTATCATAAAATGAAAATTGGGAACTATTTACCAGAGTTTATAATTATAAAACAACAAAAGAATTCAATGAAACAAATCTGGATTTTTCAAACCAAACAATATTTTACATAAATTCAGAACTGAATTACATAGTCTAAAACAACTCACCATGACTATAACAAAGGTAAAAACCAAAAAACAGCCCAATAACTTCAACATGGAAAGAGGCATCGACCTCAAGCCATTTCCACAACAACACATCATGAATGACCGATGAAAACCCGAACTGTTGGCACAAAAGTTGTACCCAAACCTACAACAACAAAAATAACCAAGTCTACTTACACCCAGGGCTGTAAGAAGGGTGTGAGACAATGTCCAATAGTATACCACTACTAAGATATTCCATGTGATAAGCATTAAAATATGGAAAGCATGCAAGTTTTCAAAAACATTTAATTTCTAGTTACTATTTCTAAAATATGCAACATAAAAAAACAGTTTTCAAGTGGGCTAATTTAAAGAATCAACACATTTAAAATAAATTCAAAAGCTACTGAATTTTCCAACCAAATATACCATATGCCGAAGGTAAGTATAAATGATTTAATGAGAAGAAGCAATAGACAATAACCCCTAGGCACTAGCTAGTTGTGGGTCCCAGGTACCTCGTATCTCGGGGAGATTAACCACAAACATTATCTGTTCTCGTGCACGAGCCACTAGTAGGGAACATACCCATAACCTATTGGTCTAAAATCATCATCATCATAGTTTAGTTAGAGTTTTAAACGTCAATCCTACTAAGTAAAACTGAGGCCAAACCTCACGGATTCACTAGCATACTAGTACACGTCCACCCACCTAGATACCCGGGTTTTCCCTTTGTGCTCAAACAAGTTCAACAAGCCAATAAATATATTTTTAACATGTAGATATTCATTCAAAATCACACATTAACCAAACATCCCCATGTAAATCAAATAAGTCACAAATTCCACTTTTCATTCAAATGCATTTTGAAATCAAACTCACACCAAAATAGCCCACGACACTTTTTGCATAACTTTCCCAATCCAATACATCCATAAAAAAATTTATAATGTGCCTCCAAATATGGTAAATAATACATAACAGCCTAATCACATGTTTCATAAAACCCATTTTATAAACAAAAATCAATTTTTCACATCGCACTCACCAAAACAACCCACATCACGTTCACACCTCTTTCACATTTCAGTAAATCCATTAAACATTATTATAAAACATTTCCAAGAGGATACACATCAAATGACAGACCTATTTGCATTTAAAATGGTCCATTTGAAAGTATACACAATCCAAAACAGTTTTCCAATATGGTTACACCTCTTACATAAATCATTCAACCATTCAAAATCTTTAATAAAACAATTCTAAAGAGTGTACCAAAGCTTTTCACATAAAACCCATTTCAAAACCGTATTTCAAGGACAAAATCACACCAATAAAAATTAAAAACAGAATTGGTAGCCCCAAAAATATTATTTAAACTACCCCCAAGTGTTATACAAGCACCTCAAACAATACCACAAAAGATCCACATGAAAAGCACACATTTTCAAAATCACTTTCATGAAGTACAATATGGTTTTACACCTTAAACACATTAAAAAACCCCTTTAAGACCGAATGGAACAACAATACCCTACCAAATCATATTTTTTATACCAAAAAAGATTTATTAAACCAATTTCTTTTGTTATAAACCACACCCAAACAATACCCAAAGGGTTGCACATGAAAAACACCCAATTTTAAGCTAAAATGAAACAATAAAAACAAATGCTTTACCAAATCCAACATAAACAGTTTCCGCACCACACACAACTTATTAGGAACATGAATAATAAGTAATTCAAGCAAACTAACTCATCTATAAGTGATTACACATGGAATCACCTAACTTTTATGCTGAATCCCTCAAAACATGCTGCGAAACATCAACCGCACCACAGCCGCACCTCAAGGAATATAAATCTAGACATTGACCAAAATATTTGACCAAAAAGACACCAAATAAAACCCTAGTTTCGAACCTCAATTTCTGGACATGATGAACTTATTGAAAGGGTGAAAGAAACCCTAAGCAAGGGGAAGAAATCAAGGAAAGAAACACTTACTCGAAACATCTTGAATAAAACAAACCATATACACCGAAATTTGGTTCTACAAGCAACCAAACCTAACATTGATTCTATAATGGGGATTAGAAGGTCATGTGGGGACATAAATAGGGGAAAAATGCTTAAAATTTAAATATTTATGAAAGAATCAACTTACATTCTCAAATCTTGACGATTTGAGGAACCCTAAGACAATCATCCCTAAATCGAGATTTCTAAGAGCTCCAGAGTGGGGGGAAAGAAGCTGGGAGCGTGGATGGGTGTAATGGGATCGTGGGAGACTTAGAATCACCAAAAAATAACTAACATTTAATATGTTATTAAATAAATAATATTAATTTTTAAAATTGGATATGGGCTTCCGGGCAGGCCCAATAACTTAAATAAAAACCAGAATAAACATTTTTCATGGATTTCTAAAAGCTCCAAATTTTACTTGTGGTGTTAATATATCAGGGGAGGACATTTAAGAGTTGGAATTATTGAAAAATATTAAAAAATGAAAAAGTTAAACAAGAAACAAAATTTATTTTTAAATCTGGAATTGGGCTCACAGTTTGGCCCAATTCATGAATACTCACCTATTCTACATAAAACCTTTGGAAACCCCCAAAACAAAGCATTAATGGAAATTAAAATAAAAAAAAAATTAAAATAATCTATGTATTTGACAATTCTCCCCACCATGAAAACTTTCCTCCCCGGAAAGTCACAATAAGGACAAAGCAACAACCAAACCCAACAGAGAAACCAAGAGGTACTCCCTTGCCATGTTTCTCCCCCAAAGGCCAAAACACCTCCAGTGATCAATGAAGGAAGGAATACTCTCACAAACCAAAATTACACCACTTTTATGAAATAATCAATCACATTAAGGCTTTATCCCAAATGAAAACTCCTCAAAAACAAACTGAACAATACTCAATCAATTTACCCAAATAAACAACAACATCGAACCAGGTTACACTTACCCTACTATAACTAAACCATTGGGAACTCTCCAATATCAATGTTTACCCAATGAAGATGTAGGTAGTTAGATATCTCCGAATGATAATACCTACTTCCCAGACATTTCTAAGGAAAAATATGAGTTACTAGTATGAAGAGACACAAATGGGCTCCCCACCATAAGAGACAACTTAAATTTTTTCCCAAGATAGAATCAAGACACTAATAGGGGAGGCCTAAACACACTCCCTAGTACAAGGGGTATACGTCCATTATAAATTTACAAAATAATATTCATGACACCCATGGTGGATCTTCCCACCACAAGAACAAACCATCTTAACCGACCGGCATGGGCCGACACGAAAAGTCCCCAAAATTAAGGAGTTGGGACGGTCGCACGGTTAGTCTGCACAGTTTGGGAAACTATGCGATACTATGTGGATCCTTATATCTGAATGGTTATTTTTTTCATGGTTAGAACTAACCATGTGAAAACCGTGCTCAACTTTTCTAGCCAAATTTCCAACCATTCTCCAAAGACTCAATGGAAACCAAATGGGGAGGGAATAACATTGTGTGATGACATGGGTACAAGACCCTCCACCTATTTCCACCGAATGGGAACAATATAAGAAATATGATGACACCATAGGTTTAAAATCTTCCTATCTTTCATAATGAGGATCAGACATTCTACAAGGGTTTAAATGACACTGGTGTTTCCCCTGACTACGCGCCAGCTTCTCTCCGGGACCTATGGCTGGAGCTCAAAATATTGAAGCATTTCCAGCATCACAGTTAGGCTGTGGAAACCCCTATATGGAACTTCTTATTTCGATGCCACAAACAACTACACCACATAACCTAATGGGTTCATCAAGACATAACACACTCCATATCTCACTTTACCAAAACAAGACATTTCAATGAAACAAAGGATCAGAAGATGCACACACATCGCACCTTGTTTCTTTGGGTGAGAAACAACAGAAGGGCAGGACACATAAAAAACCTTCCTCTAAGATAGAGGATGTTATGATTTTCCCATGGGAGACATACTGCCAACATAATAGAGAACCTCTGAGGATTGTGTGGCCTTCACCTTTACAGTAAAAAGAGCGCACAACATCACAATGCCTCACCAAATATGACCCTTGCGATTGATATAAATAATACATGGAATGGGACCATATTCCAAGTCCCTAAACAATAGACAAGTCTAAAGTGTGGACATAATATCCTATCATGACCAAAACCAAAAAATTGGTGGTTTAATAATATCGTTTTCTTCAAAGAAACTATGAAGAACCCAGTGGCCCTCGTAGACACAATCATGACACTCATCCATACTAACAACCATAGAACACTTCCACCTTTTATGAATCATGAAACTTAAGAAAGTAAGGTCTCTTTCAACCTTCCACAAGAACTATCCCACTACAAGAGGATCCAAAAATCAAAAAAATGAATGGGTGTAGACTCAATCAACAATTATCGATAAAATATTCCTTATATTGTTCAACTGGAGGATTTTCCAATGGTAAAACAATACGGGTTTCACATCAGTTGTGCATTAACCCTTAATGGGGGAGTACCTTATCCAATGAGATAACGCAAGGACTCAACCAATCTGGCCCAATGGTCAAAACATGCCACAAACCATATCCAAAGACATGAAGTGAACCACCATAAATGCATCCCAAAACATTTTTCAAAAGAGACCACTAACCATCCCTACAACAGAGCTTACAGACCAAACACAATCCCAAAACACAGTTCAAACAGAAGGGTTTCTTGGACTCAAAACATCCCACAACATAAACATTTTCAAAAAATCCATAATACAGACCATATCAAACTATTCATCAAGGAATCATGTTTTTTTAAATCCAATTCTTTGAAAAAAAATGGTTTTTCAGTAAGCGTATCCACCAATGGTACCCCACGGGCCTCACACATTCATGTTTTTGTGACACACCAGGAACCCTCCTCCTATCTGTCCCGGCACTCATCCAGTCATGTCATCAACCATCCATCATCCCATATAACCCCATTCATGTGTTCAATCACGGAAATACCAAAGGATAAAACAACGATTCTTTCCACTTTTTAAAACCAAAACGGTCAACAAACACATCCTTTTTCTCAAAACTGTTAACTAGGAGATCCAAATCCCAATTCAAATATTACTAAAATTTTCATAAAGACACAACCATTTATACAAGAAATCAATTTCATGTTATTGACATAAATTTTATAACATCTCATCCCAACAAAACACCCTATGATATTTTAGAAAACTCTATTGGAAACACTTTTTCAAAACAAACTTCAGTATAGTTTCTGCTTTCAAAAGAGGTATAAGCACACCATTTTCAATTTCAAAATAATTCTGAATATTTAGTTCCAATATTTCATAAATCAAACCATTCAATATTTATTTGAAAATAATTTCACAAAAACTTTACACTTCTTAAATCCAAGTCACTTTAAAACCAAAGTTCCATGATTTCAAAACTAAAGAACACAAGACAATGCGAGAGGAAACTTGTTTCAGTGGGTGACTTGGACATATAGTTGGAGGCCATATTCTAATCACATCACTATCACAGAGAATGTTCTAGGGAATATCCCTAGCTCTACATGGCTTTCCAGGCCCTACGATATTACTGAGACCATTAACCCAACTCTCTTTTCATTTCCCCTAATCATCATTAAACCAAGAAAAATAAAGGAATCCGAAAGATACTGACTTCCCCTGGAGACTTGAATCTAGTCATGAGGTGTGGTGATCATCCACACTACTCATAACCAAAATTCAAAGTCCCAAAAATCATAACATTAGACTATCTCGACTATTCTCCAAAAAACATGACCCAAAGAGAGCGAACCTCCTTTGATACCATTTTGTCACAAACCAAATCGACTACCACCGAAACTGGCACCAAAACTGGCCCGTGACAAGGCCCGAAGGGCGTTCCCGATCCCCATGGACTAGAACAAGATCTTGGGTATCGTAAAATGAAAATTGTGAACGATTTACCTGAGTTTATAGACATAAAACAACAAAAGAATCCAATGAAACAAATCTGGATTTTTCAAACCAAACAATATTTTACAAAAATTAAGAACTGAATTACATAGTCTAAAATAACTCACCATGACTATAACAATGGTACAAACCCAAAAACAGCCCAAGAACTTCAACATGGAAAGAGGCATCGACCTCAAGCCATCTCCACAACAACACATCATGAATGACCGGTGAAAACCCGAACTGTTGGCACAAAATTTGTACCCAAACCTACGACAAAAAAAGAACCAAGTTAACTTACACCAAAGGGTGTATGTAGGGTGTGAGACAATTCCCAGTGGGATACCACCACTAAGAGATTCCATGTTATAAGAATTCAAAGACAAAAATCTTGCGAGTTTTCAAAAACATGTAATTTGTAGTTAAAATTTCTAAAAGATGCAACTTAAAAAAAACAGTTTTCATGTGGGATAATTTAAATACTCAACACATTTAAAATAAATTCAAATGCTACTGAATTTTCCATACAAATATACCGTATGACGAAGGTATGTATAAAGGATCTGATGAGAAGAATCAATAAGAAATAACCCCTAGACACTAGCTAGTTGTGGGTCCCAGGTTCCTCGTATATCGTTGAGAGTAACCACAAAAATTATCTGTTCTCGTCCACGATCCAGTATTAGTGAACATACCCATAACCTAGTGGTCCCCAATCATCATCATAATAGTTTAGTTAGAGTTGTAATTGTCAATCCTACTAAGTGAAACTAGGGCCAAACCTCACGGATTCACTAGCATACTAGTACACGTCCACCCACCTAGATACCCGAGTTTTCCCTTTGTGCTCAGACAAGTTCAACAAGCCAAGAAATATATTTTTAACATGTAGATATTCTTCAACATCACACATTAACCAAACATCCCCATCTACATCAAATAAGTCACAAATTCCACTTTTCATTCAGATGCATTTTGAAATCAAACTCATACCAAAATAGCCCACAACACTTTTTGCATAACTTTCACAATCCAACACATCCATTAACAATATTATAAAGTCCCTCCTAATATGATAAATAACACATAACATCCCACTCACATGTTTCATAAAACCCTTTTTATAAACCAAAATTAATTTTTCACATCGCACTCACCCAAACAGCCCAAATCACGTTCACACCTCTTTCACATTTCAGTAAATCCATTAAACATTTTTATAAAACATTTCTAAGAGGATACACATCACATGACAGAGCTAATAACCTTTAAAATGTTCCATTTTAAAGTATAATCAATCCAAAAATGTTTTCCAATATGGTTACATCTCTTACATAAATCATTCAACCATTCAAAACTTTCATAAAATAATTCTAAAGAGTGTACGAAATCTTTTCACATAAAACCAATTTCAAAACCGTATTTCAAGGAAAAAATCACACCAATAAATATTCAAAACAGAATTGGTAGCCCCAAAAAATTATTTAAACTACCCCCAAGTTTTATACAAACACCTCCAACAATACCACAAAAGATCCACATGAAAAGCACACATTTTCAAAATCAATGTCATGAAGTACAATAATGGTTTACATCTTAAACCCATTAAAAACCCCCTTTAACACCTAATGGAACAACAATACCCTACCAATCAGAATTTTTATCCTAAACAAGATTTATTAGACCAATTTCATATGTTATAAACCACACCCAAACAATACCCAAAGGGTTCCACATGAAAAACACCCAATTTTAAGCTAAAATGAAACTATAAAAACAAATGCTTTACCAAATCCAACATAAACAGTTCCCGCACCACACACAGTATATTTGGAACATTCATAATAAGTAATTAAATCAAACTAACTCATCTAGAATTGATTACACATGGAATCACCTACCATTTATGTCGAAACCCTCAAAACATGGTGTGAAACATCAACCGCACCACCGCCGCACCTCAAGGAATATAAATCCATCCCTAGACCAAAATATTTGACCAAAAAGACACCAAATCAATTACTAGTTTCTAACCTCAATTTATGGACATGATGAACTTATTCAAAGGGTGAAAGAAACCCTAAGGAAGGGTAAGAAATCATGGAAAGAAACACATACTTGAAACATCTTGAATAAAACGAACCATATACACCAAACTTTGAATCTCTAAGCAACCAAACATAACATTGATTCTCTAATGGGGATGAGAAGGTCATGCGGGGACTGAAATTGGGGCAAAATAGTTAAAATTAAAAGATTTATGAAAGAATCAACTTACATTCTCAAATCTTGACGATTTGAAGAACCCTAAGACATTCGTCCCTATAAAGAAATTCCTAAGAGCTCCAAAGTGTGGGGAAAGAATTTGGGGGCACGGCCGGGTGTAATGGGATCGTGGGAGACTTATAATCACTTAAAAATATCTAATATATAATAAGTTATGAAATAAATAAAATTAATTTTTAAAATTGGATATGGGCTTCCGGGAAGGCCCAATCCCTTAAATAAAAACCAAAATAAACATTGGTTATGGATTTCTAAAAGCTCCAAATTTTACTTGTGGTGTTAATATATCAGGGGAGGACATTTAGGAGTTGGAATTAAAGAAAAAATATTAAAAAATGAAACAGTTATAAAAGCAACAAAATTTATTTTTAAATCTGGAATTGGGGTCAGAGTTTGGCCCAATTCATGAAGACTCACCTATTCTACATAAAAACTTTGGAAACCCCCAAAACAAAGCATTAATGAAAATTAAAATTAAAATATATTTAAAATAATTTATTTATTTTACAATTAGACCCACCATGAAAACTTTCCTCCCTGAAAAGTCACTACAAGGCCAAAGCAACAACCAAACCCAACTGAGAAACCAAGAGGTACTCCCTTGACATGTTTCTCCCCCAATGGCCAAAACACCTCTACTGATCAATGAAGGAAGGAATACTCTCACAAACCAAACTTACATCACTTTCCTGAAAAAATCAATCACATTAAGGCTTTATCCCAAATTAAAACTCTTCAAACACAAATTGAACAATACTCAATCAATTTACCGAAATAAACAAAAACATCGAACAAGGTTACACTAACCCTACTATAACTAAACCACTGGGCACTCTACAATATCAATGTTTACCCAATAAATATGTAGGTATTTAGATATCTCAGAACGATAATACCTACTTCCTAGACAATTCCAAGGAAAAATATGATTTACTCGTATGAAGAGACACAAATGGGATCCCCACCATAAGAGACAACTTAAATTTTTCCCAAGATAGAATCAACACACTAATAGGGGAGGCCTAAACACACTCCCTAGTACAGGGGGTATACGTCCATTATAAATTTACAAAATAATATGCATGATACCCATGGTGGGTCTTCCCACCACAAGGACAAACCATCTTAATCGGCCAGCGTGGGCCGACGCGAAAAGACACCAAAGTTAAGGAATTGGGACGGTCACACGGTTAGTCTGCATAGTTTTGGAAACTGTGAGATACTATGTGGATCCTTATATATGAATGGTTATTTTTTTGATCATGGTTAGAACTAACCATGTGAAAACCGTGTGCTCAACTTGTCTAGACAAATTTCCGACCATTCTCCAAAGACTCAATGGAAACCAAAGGAGGAGGGAATAACATTGTGTGATGACATGGGTACAAGACACTCCACCTATTTCCACTGAACAGGAACAATAGAAGAAATATGATGTCACCATATGTTTAAACTCTTCCTATCTTTCATAATGAGGATAGGACTTTCTACAGTAGTTTAAACAACACTGGGGTTTCCCCTGACTACGCGCCAGCTTCTCTCCGGGACCTATGGCTGGAGCTCAAAATATTGAAGCATCTTCGGCCTCGCAGTTAGGCTGTGGAAACCCCTACATGGAACTTCTTCTTTTGATGCCACAAAAAACTACACCGCATACCCCGACGGGTTCATCAAGTCATAACACACTCCATAACTCACTTTACCAAAACCAGGCATTTCACTGAAACAAAGGATCAAGAGATGCACACACATCGCACCTTGTTTCTTTGGGTGAGAAACAACAGAAGGGAAGGAAACGTATAAAAACCTTCCTCTAAGATAGAGGATTTTATGTTTTTCCCAAGGGAGACATACTCCCAACATAATAGATAACCTTTGAGGATTGTGTGACCTTCACCTTTACAGTCAAAAGAGCACACAACATCACAATGTGTCACTGAATATGAACCTTGCGATTGATATAAATAATACATGGAATGGGACCATATTACAAGTACCTAAACAATAGAAAAGTCTAAAAAGTGGACACAATATCCTATCATGACCAAAATCTCAAAATTTGTGGTTTAATAATAACTTTTTCTTCAAAGAAACTATGAAGATCCCAGGGGCCCTCTTAGACACCATCATGACACTCACCCACACTAACAACCATAGAACACTTCCACCTTTGATGAATCATGAAACTTAAGAAACTAAGGTCTCTTTCAACCTTCCACAAGAACTATCCCACTACAATAGGATCCACAAATCAACATAATGAATGGGTGTGGACTCAATCAACAATGATCGATAAAATATTCTTTATATTGATTAACTATAGGATTTTCCAATGGTGAAACAATACGGGTTGCACATCAGTTGTGCATTAACCCTTAATGGGGGAGTACCTTATCCAATGAGAGAACCTATGAACCAAACAAATATGGTCCCTTGGTCAAAAACTTCCACAAAACAGATCCAAACACATGAACGGAACCACCATAAATGCATCCCAATTTTTTTTTCAAAAGAGACCACTAACCGTCCCTACAGCACAGCTTACCGACCAAACACAATCCCAAAACACAGTTCAAACAGAAGGGTTTCTTGGACTCAAAACATCCCACAACATCAACATTTTCAAAAACCCTTAATACAAACCACACCGAACTATTCATCAAGACATCATGTTTTTCTATAAAACCAATTCTTTGAAAACAAATGGTTTAGCAGTAAGCGTATCCACCAATGGTACCCCATGGGCCTCACACATTCATGTTTTTGTGCCACACCGGGAACCCTCCTCATATCCGTCTCGGAACACATCCAGTCATGCCATAAACCATCCATTATCCCATATAACCCCATGCATGTCATCACTCACGGAAATACCAAAGGATAAAACAAAGATTCTTTCCACTTTTCAAAATCAAAACGGTCAACCAACACATCCTTTTTCTCAAAACTGTTAACCAGGAGATCCAAATCCCAAATCAAATATTACTAAAATTTTTATAAAGACACAACCATTTATACAAGAACTCAATTTCATGTTATTCAAATCAATTTCATAACATCTCATCCCAAAAAAAACACACTATGATAGTTTAGAAAACTCTATTGGAAACACTTTTCCAAAACCAACTTCAGTATAGTTTCTGCTTTCAAGAGAGGTGTAAGCACACCATTTTACATTTAAATATAATTCTGAATATTCAATTACACTATTTCATAAATCAAACCATTCAATATTTATTTGAAAATAATTTCACAAAATCTTTACACTTCTTAAAACCAAGTCACTTTAAAACCAAAGTTCCAAGATTTCAAAACTAAAGAACTCAAGACAATGCGAGAGGAAACTAGTTTCAGTGTGTGAATTGGACATATGGTTGGTGGCCATATTCCAATCACATCACTATCATAGAGATTGTTCTAGGGAATATCCCTATCTCTACATGGCTTGCCAGGCCATGCGAGCTTATTGAGACCATTAACCCAACTCTCTTTTCATTTCCCCTAATCATCATTAAACCAATAAAACGAAAGGACTCCGAAAGGTGACGACTTTCCCTGGAGACTTGAATCCCTTCATGAGGTGTGGTGATCTGCCACACTACTCATAAACAAAATTCAAAGTCCCAAAAATCCTAACTCCAGACTATCTCGACTTTTCCCCAAAAAACATGACCCAAAGAGAGCGAACCTCCTTTGATACCATTTGTCACGAATCGAATCAATCGCCACCGAAACTGGCACCAAACCCGGCCCATGACAAGGCCCGAAGGGAGTTCCCGATCCCCACGAGCTGGAACAACATCCCAGGTATCATAAAATGAAAATTGGGAATGATTTACCCATGTTTATAAACATAAAACAACAAAATAATCCATTGAGACAAATCTGGATTTTTCAAACCAAACAATATTTTACAAAAATTCAGAACTGAATTACATAAACTAAAACAACTCACCATGACTATAAAAAAGGTACAAAACCAAAACAAAACTGCCCAAGAACTTCAACATGGCAAGAGGCATCGACCTCAAGCCATCTCCACAACAACACATCATGAATGACCGGGGAAACCCCGAACTGTTGGCACAAAAGTTGTTCCCAAAACTAAGACAACAAAAATAACCAAGTCTACTTACACCCAAGGGTGTAAGTAGGTTGTGATTCAATGCCCAGTGTGATACCACCACTAAGATATTCCATGTGATAATCATTCAATGATGAAACGAATTCAAGTTTTCAAAAACATATAATTTCTAGTTACAATTTCTAAAAGATGCAACTTAAAAAAATAGTTTTCAAGTGGGCTAATTTAAAGAATCAACACTTTTAAAATAAATTCAAAAGATACTGAATTTTCCATCCAAATATACCATATACCAACGGTAAGTATAAAGGATCTAATGAGTAGAAGTAATAAGAAATAACCCCTAGGCACTAGCTAGATGTGGGTCCCAGGTACCTCGTATCTCGGTGAGAGTAACCACAAAAATTATCCATTCTCATGCAAGAGCCACTAGTAGGGAACATACCCATAACCTAGTGGTCCCCAATCATTATCATCATAGTTTAGTTAGAGTTTTAAGCATCAATCCTGCTAAGTGAAACTGAGGCCAAACCTCACGGATTCACTAGGATACTAGTACACGTCCACCCACCTAGATACCTATGTTTTCCCTTTGTGCTCAAACAACTTCAACAAGCCAAGAAATATATTTTTCACATGTAGATATTCCTTCCACATCACACATTAACCAAACATCCCCATGTACATCAAATAAGTCACAAATTACACTTTTCATTCAAATGCATTTTGAAATCAAACTCCCACCAAAATAGCCCACAACACGTTTTGCATAACCTTCACAATCCAACACATCCATTAATAATTTTATAAAGTCCCTCAAAATATGATAAATAACACATAACAGCCCACTCACATGTTACATAACAACCTTTTTATAAATAAAAATCCATTTTTCACATCACACTCACCCAAACAGCCCATATCACGTTCACACCTCTTTCACATTTTAATAAATCCATTAAACATTTTTTTAAAACATTTCCAAGAGGATACACATCACCTGAAAGACCTATTCACATTTAAAATGTTCCATTTGAAAGTATAAACAAACAAAAATTGTTTTTCAATATGGTTACACCTCTTACATAAATCATTCAACCATTCAAAACTTTCATAAAACAATTCTAAAGAGTGTACAAAAGATTTTCACATAAAACCCATTTCAAAACTGTATTTCAAGGACAAAATCACACCAATAAAAATTAAAAACAGAATTGGTAGCCCCAAAAAAAATTTAAACTACCCCCATGTGTTATACAAACACCTCAAACAATACCACAAAAGATCCACATGAAAAGCACACATTTTCAAAATCACTTTCATGAAGAACAATAAGGGTTTACACCTTAAACCCATTTAAAACCCCCTTTAAGACCTAATGGCACAACAATACCCTACCAAATCAGAATTTTTATCCCAAAAAAGATTTATTAAACCAATTTCATATGTTATAAGCCACACCCAAACAATACCCAAAGGTTGCACATGAAAAACACCCAATTTTAATCTAAAATGAAACTATAAAAACAAATGCTTTACCAAATCCAACATAAACAGTTCCCACACCACACACAACATACTAGGAACATGCATAATAAGAAATTCAAGCAAACTAACTCATCTAGAAGTGATTACACATGGAATCACCTACCATTTATGCCGAAACCCTAAAAACATGGTGTGAAACATCAACTGTACAACCACCACACCTCAATGAATATAAATCCAGCCCTAGAACAAAATATTTGACCTAAAAGACACGAAATCAAACCCTAGTTTATAACTTCAATTTCTGTACAATATTTACTTATTGAAAGGGTGAAAGAAACCCTAAGGAAGGGGAAGAAATCAGGGAAAGAAACACTTACTTGAAACATCTTGAATAAAATGAACCATATACACCAAAATTTGAATCTACAAGCCACCAAAACTGACATGAATTCTCTAATGGGGATGAGAAGGTCATGTGGGGACTGGAATGGGGGAAAAATAGTGAAAATTAAAAGATTTATGAAAGAATCAACATACATTCTCAAATCTGGACGATTTGAGGAACCCTAAGAAATTCGTCCCTAAATCGAGATTCCTAAGAGCTCTAAAGTGGGGGAAAAGAAGCTGGAGCGCGGCTGGGTGTAATGGTATCGTGAGAGACTAGGAATCACCAAAAAATACCTAATATTTAATAAGTTATTAAATAAATAAAATTAATTTTTAAAATTGTATATGGGATTCCGGACAGGCCCAATCCCTTGAATAAAAACCAAAATAAACATTGGTTATGGACTTCTAAAAGTTCCAAATTTTACTTATGGTGTTAATATATCAGGGGAGGACATTTAAAAGTTGGAATTAGTGAAAAATATTAAAAAATGAAAAAGTTATAAAAGAAAAAATATATTTTTTTCAATATGGAATTGGGCTCACAGTTTGGCCCAATTCATGAAAAATCACCTATTCTACATAAAACCTTTGGACACCCCCAAAACAAAGAATTAATGGAAATTAAAATAAAAATTCATTTAAAATAAGCTATGTATTTTAAATCATTGCTATTAGAGAGGATTTCTCTCTTGATCATCTTCCCATGATATATGTAAAGGAAGTGGTAAGATTGCATGGAGTACCACTTTCCATTATCTCTGGTCGGGAACTGGGGTTTACCTCAATGTTTTGGCGAACTCTTCAGCATAATATGGATAAAAAGTTGAGTTTTACCACTACTTATCATCCTCAGACATACGTTCAGTCTGAGAAAACAATTCAAACTTTAAAAGATATGTTCTGAGCTTGCTCTATGGATTTCAAAGGTGGTTGGGATCAACAGAAACATTTGGTGAAATTTTCTTATAATAATAGCTTTAACTCCCGTATTTATATGGCTCCTTATGAAGCTCTCTATGGAAAGAAATGCAGGAATCCAACTTGCTTTGATGAATTTGGAGAAAGAAAGCTATTAGGACGTGATCTTCTTGATGAGATGGTGGAAAAGGTTAGATCTATTCAACAACACATAAGAGTAGCTCAGATTCGACAAAAGAGTTATGCCGATAATCGAAGAAAAAACCTAGAGTTTGAAGTGGGTGATAAAGTGTTCTTACGAATATCTCCTCGGAAGAGAGTAATGAGATTTGGAAAGAAGGGAATGTTGAGCCCTAGCTATATTGGTTCTTTCAAAATACTGGATCGTGTTGGGAAGGTAGCTTAGTGATTGACGCTTCCACCGAATCTCTCTCAAGTTCATGATGTGTTTCATGTATCTCTCCTGAGAAAGTACATACACAATCCTTTACATCTTCTCAGCTCAGAAGTTGTACCGCTGGAGCAAGATCTTTCTTATGAAGAACAACCGATAGAGATTCAGGATCATAATGAAAAAGTCATACGGAACATGACCACTCGCTTGGTGAAATATTTATGGAGTAACCACCAATTAGAAGAAGCTACATGGGAGCTTGATGATATGATGAGGGAGATGTATCCTCATCTGTTTGTTACAATGTGACGAATTTTGAGGTCGAAATTCTTTTTAAGGGGGTTAGAATGTAACACCCAAGATTTTTATGAGAAATATTTTGTTTTTATGTTATATACATCATCAAAGGAATATTTCACTACACACAACACAAGCTTGGCTTGCTTTACACGCAATCACGACCTTCCCCGATAGCTTGCGTTGTACGCAATACCGAGTTTCACTAAACAACAATAAGCTATTAAAATATTATTAAAACCCGCCTTTATGAATAGTAATACCCACTTTTTGAAATTTCATAAATTTTATCATTCAAAATGGACTTCATTTTTGGATTCGGAATATTGAAATTAGCCTAGGGTGAATTTTAGGTATTTTTTTGAAAACATTCAATTTTTTATAAATAGTGAAAACACTCGGTTACTATTTAAAAACCGACTTTTTATATAAATACTTATTTACCTTATTTAAATTTATTCTAGGTCAAAATTGATACATAATAACAATATAAGTTCAATGTAATTCTTTGGAGTCATTTTAAAATAATTTTAGATATAGAAATATTTTATTGAGCTTTTCACCATCTTTTACCCACCTCCAAGGAGAATTTGCAAATTTACATAAAACATAATTTTACCGCTTCTGTGAATGAAATTTAAAAAATCCAAGAGACACGGCCGATGTCAGTAAGTAAAATGTGGTTCAATGATATGAAGATAATTTTTGGTGAATAGTATATTTTTAGATTTATTTACCATAGTTAAAAGTAAAT
Source organism: Viscum album (assembly GCA_963277665.1). Taxonomy (NCBI): domain Eukaryota; kingdom Viridiplantae; phylum Streptophyta; class Magnoliopsida; order Santalales; family Viscaceae; genus Viscum; species Viscum album. The sequence continues at coordinate 1,568,469,000 of OY728138.1, forward strand.
AGGGTAATTAAGGGTAAAAATGATATTATTATTATATTAACACTTGTCCTAATTCCATTGGATAAGTTTAATTTGAAAAAAAAAACATTAGTAATAAAATATGACCATTTAGGTCCACTTGGATTATATTAGGACACTTATTATTATTTTATTTAAAGAAAAGTTAAAAGTGTTAAAAACAAAGTTTAAGAACTAAATTTTTTTAATATAGGGTTATAATTAAGATAAATTCGACTATAAATATTAATTAGAAAGATAAAAATATTTTATACATAATTGTATTTTATTTATAATTTATAGACTTTAAATAAGTTAATTTATTTATGACACAATGATGATGCAGTAATTACCTTACTAATGAAATATTATCAAAATTGATATTATAAATACGCAAGTAAATGTAATATGAGACTTTTTATGAATTAGACTAATTTTTTATGTTATTATGACATGTTAGTATTTCTTAAATTAAATTTTTCCTAACTAATCATGCTTTTATGAGATTCACAAAAATCAATTACCAAATAGTGTCAAAATTGACATAAAATCGTTTAAAAAAAATATTATATTATTAATTGTTATTTTATTCCTAAAAATCTATGGTTCAGAATAATGACTTAGATAAGGTTATATATATTAATAATGAACAACTGGGGGTTCATTTGGATTGTTATAGTCAGTTTATTAACAATAGACTCTAAGAAAACAAGAAGACACGGTAAAAGATAAATTATTTAACTTAGAGTTAAATCTAAATGATAAGGTTAAAATAGTAACCTAAACTAGTAAAAATTCTATTGTATGAGATGATTTAAACCCATACACACCTTATCTTCTAAATAAAACAATTTTGAGCTATTAAAAATCGAATATGACTTTAAAATAAAATAATATTTTTAGTTTTTTCAAAGGTGACCTCTCCTCCCTTATAAAAGGGAACCTCCTCCCTCTCCTCCTAACACCACTATGAGCCATCTATCTCATCCAAACCCTGAAAAATTATCTTCTCAACTTCCCTAGAAACATCCTAGAGGTCCTGGTCTTCTTCTAAGACCATCTTTAGTTCCCTAAGAGGAGGTTAAGAAGAGGTGCTTCAAAGAAGAGTTAATGTCCGTTACCGATCATTTCCAATTTATTTCTTCTTCTACCTCCTCTTATTTACATGTTTAATTATGAAGTAATAACATAATTATCACTCATACACTGATATGTTATTATAAATATGAAACAAACCTAATACACCTTCTATCCATCCTACTGAAAATGAAATCACCGCGTGTGCGTACGTACAGAATATCGTCTCCACGTTGTGGTGTAATCTGTTTTCCACCACCACCTTACTTGGATGGGTATAATGGTGTAAATAATAACTATATATAATTATTGTAAAGTGATATTGATTCTTAAATAGTATACATACACTTCAATACAATTCCACGATCATGGGAACGATATCATCGCTCATGCGTACGTACGGCCTATCATCTCCACGATGTGATGCGACTGGTTCTACATGATCTTCATTGCATAATGATTATGTAAATCAATTGAATGAATAAATATGATATATATTACACTAATACCATTCTGGGAATGAGGTATCTATAACCTAAAAATAATAATAAGAATTTATTCGAAAAAACATGCATAAGAACAAAAAGCAATAAACACCTGAATAATAAGTAACAATGAAATATTACTAATAAAAAGCTAAGAATATGACCATATATGATATCATAACAATAAGTAAGATTCTGGAATAAGTCAATAACATTATTTAAATCGTTATACAGGAGGTTTGGACACATATAAAGTAAATCACAACTAAGGTAAGGGAATATCTCACAATCTCATTTTTATCCGAGATTGTTTGTACTTTGGTATTTACTGGGGTGTATTTATCATCCACATCCATGTTTCCTCAATATGTAATATTATTTATATCCTCCTACATATATTTAAATACAATATTACTTTTTGGTGAGTTTTTAGTAAAATATATGAAAGGAATATTTGGTCGTTTTTAGTACGAGGTACTTTTTGACTTTTTCAGACAAAGTACAAGAAAAATGTTTTTTAACTTATATGGCCTGAATGGAATTTTAGAACATTATTTCCATGAATTTTCCTTTACAAGTTTTCATGTTTATTTTTAATCAACTTATTTTAGATTAAAATTGTATTACATTTTAATAAAGGAAAAAAAAATTTAAGTAGAAAGGATATTTTCTCCAAGAATAGAGTTCAAGTGTTTTATCAAAATTATTTTCCATATATGATAATATGGGGTTCTGTTTCTATCCCTATTTTTACATTTATTTGTTTATGTTATGATGGAATTATTTTTATGATGTCGTTATAATTTACATGGATTATGTTATGATGTAATGATGATTAAGAATCCCATTTTTATTATATGGGTTATGCTATGATTTATGATTTTGTGGCACACATAAGAATGGTTTCATTATGATATGGGTGGGACCTATATCTCCCTCCACTGCATTGGGTAAAGATTTATATCTCATGAGATATACATGGCTGGAATGGAATGTTAAATTGGTTCAGTGATACAGGATTGAAACGAGGAGTGAACTCAGTTCAGAAATGGACTTTGTCCGCTAAGATAGTCTTGACAATGAGTCTTGACTACAAAGAAATGATTTTATTTGATTATGTGTGTATTCCACAATGATTCATGTTTTATGTTATGATTATTGGGATTACATTTCACTACTATGATTTATCCCATGTTATGATATTATGATCTCTTTTGATGGTTATGATTTTCGAAATGCTATGTTCTTATGAATATGATATTTCCTTTATTTACCCTTACTGAGCATTTGAGCTCACTGTTTGGTATGTTATATTTCCCCAGGTCAGGAAAAAAGGTTATTAAGTAGGATATTCCAAAAGGGACTCTAGATATTATGAAATAAACAAGAGACAATGTAGATGATTTATGAACCAGTTGTTTATGTTTCCATTTTTTTAATGACACTGTACATATACGGTCCTTTCATGGTTTTGTTATGTGTTGTAATAAGTGTGCTTCAATTTTGAATTAATAACAATGTATGTAAAGTATGGGTCATTATAATGATTGTTTCTAATTATAGGTTCCTCATACATCACATATCAGTGATCAAGGAAAGTAGGTTCACATGTCTCTTAAGATTAGGCTTAATAGAAATTATAAAAATCCCATTAGGCATAAGATCATCCTCACTAGGTTTTTTCTTTGATTTGTGATTTTAAATATTTTTCTAGGGAATTACCATCATAGTGTTCCTGTCCAAAATAACCCTCTAACTTATCCAGCTAAAATGTGATCAATCAATCAATAGAAAAAGGTAAAATTATCTCATTTAAAATTAATCATCATTCCTAGTTCAATGGCCCAATGTTCCATCTCAAAATGATAATTCATCTTCAAAACCAAAATATATTTTTTCCATAAATTCTTTAATTTCCCAATAAAACCAACCATAGGTTTTTTTCCAATAAATATAATTCATTTTTCCCAATATCAATTCACAAATTTAATTAATTTCAAAATACACTCTAATTTCCAATTCCATCGCAATTAGAGGTTTTCCCAAAATTTCATACTAAATAAACAACAAAATCCAATTTTTGATAAATTGTGGTCTATTAATTTTATTGAAATAAATTGCAAGAAATCATACAATTAAATGATTAATAAATTTTCCAATCTTAAATGGAACTACAAACCATTATCATGGAAACAAAACTCCCATGATTGGACCCACCAATGAAGGATGAAGTCATAAAAGGACAAGAAACTGAACAAATAATCATGATTCAATAACATGGACTATGGTTCCATAAATCCCATTATGATCTGTCATACTATAAGTAGGAAATAGAGAAAAAAATGTAAGAGATGAGAATATTAGTTACCCGAAGATATTCATAACAAACAACATGATGATCAATCACTGAATGGATGATCCAGAGTGATTCAGGAAATCCAAAATTCCAAAGCAGAAACTTCCAAGTCTAGAGAAAGGAATCTAGTGGGAATGAAATAAAAATTTCAGTTGAAACACTTTGTTAAATCCACCAATCAAGAGTTTTCATTGTTTTTAAAACAATTACAGTTCATTAAATTATCGAGTCCCACATATGATTAAAATCCACATTCCATTTTATGAAAAAATTATTATTAATATTTACACGAAAAGTTGGTTTTACATGACTTGTAACCTTTAAGGTTCTATAACGATTTCATGGACTCTCTTGGATGACGAATAAAACTCGTGTAACTCTATTAAAAAGTGTGTAAATCCACATAAGATAGAAATACCAAAAAATATATGACCACACCATTACAGGTAACCTCCCAATTCCTTATCAACATCACTCAGCCAAGGAAAAAGCATAACCAAAGCAAGGTTAAAACATACGAAAACAATACATAATAGGGTGTTATAATAAAATTCATTATTTGATAGATTTTGGATGATTCATGTAATGTATTCATTTTATATATGTGCACCTTGAGAAAAATATTTTTCCTATGCTTTATCACAAATAGATCTCATATTTTCATCACCTTTTCTTTGTATTTCAATGAAAAAATCCTCACCATACTAAAATTTTAAAGGAAAATTTATCATTTTTAGGACTTAGGGATGACTTTTAATTAATTGTTAAAATAATAAAATTCCTCATTTTTTATTTTTTCTAATTAATTCTATATTTATTTAAAAATTACATGATTATATATATATATATATATTCAATACAGAATTTGGAACATGAAATGGATGAAATTTTTCATAATTATTGTCTCAATTTTATTTAAAATTTTTTATTACATTCATAAATTTCAAATGCCTTTATGGATTTTTTATAGATTTTATAAATTTAATAAGTATTTTGGGAGTTTTAATAAATATTTTCTAGTTTATAATAATGTTAATCTGTAAAACATAGGACTAATTTTGTAAGACTTTTAATGGATCCCATTAGTCTTTGGATATTGTAAGACAAAATTTATTTTATTCATAAGACTCTTGATAGATCTTATATGATTATAAATCTCATTAGACTTTGAATCCCAATGGGCTATTAATCTGGTAAGACTCTAAATCTCCAAAAACTCTAAATATTAAACTACTTTGAATCTTAAAATACAGTTCACTAATCTCATAAGACCTTGAATTTTATAAGACATTAAATTGCTAAAAATTAAATTCTGTATGGAATTGAAAACATAAGTTATATAAATTTTTAAGAAATTTTTGATCTTCTCATATAAATCTTTATAATATTTTTAATTTTATATATCATAGGTGAATAACCTATGGTCTACAAGATAGATTTTATATCGATAAAGGAATTCTAAAATAAAATTCATTCAATATTATGTCTCATCTATGAGACTTCAATAAAAATATTGATGAACTTGTTGTGGGTACTAGGTATATTTAAATAGTATTAAAGACACAACCTACCTGAATGTATCGTGTGAAATAATTATTATAAAAAGAAATGGAAACATATTATACATATTTTCATGAGGACTAATATGGATAAATGAGTATTTAATGATTGAATCATTTTCCCCAAGAAAAAAAATTTATTCTATTTTAAAATATTTTCCATCCAATATAAGGGAAATTAAGGCATTATTAGTTAATAAAAATGAGGATTTTGGTGAGATAATAAATCATTCCGCAACCAGTGGTGATTTATTTAGAAGAAAATTAGGTGGATCTAGATTGAAAATATACTGGAGGGGATACATATAGTTTACCCATATCAACCTATACACTTTAAGCATCTATTAGTAATGGAAACATGAGGGAGCCACATTAAATTCCTGGTATCATTTCTTGTCTGCTTTAAATACTTTTAGATAATTTTTTTTAAAAGTTGGGGCTGAAGCCTCAATTTATTATTTAAAGAAAATACCTCTTTAGACTGGGTAGAGGGAGACCTATTACATAGCCTAAAGGGCCAAGGCCATGTGGCCTAAATACAAGGCTTGAAAGCCCATTTTTTTGGCCCAAAGGAACCCTCAGTGAATAGTACTACTATAGTACAGCCTCCACAACAGTAACTGCTACAGTCCCTCTGCCACAATAGTGTCGCCACTGCTACAGTTCTGTCACTGCTACAGTAATGCTACAGTGCCCTTCTACAGCACTACTGCAGTACCTATGTTTTCTTTTTAATATTTTTCGAGTCCAATGAGGTAAAATAATGCATTTACTTATTTAATTTTCATTGGGGGTTCTTTATTAGGAGTAAAATTATGTAATTAATCTTGAATACATGGAGGCCTTTGTGCTGTTGAATCACTTCTATATGTGGAACAATAATCATATTGAGGTCTATGTATGATGCTCATGTATAATTAGGTGTTCATTGGGAGGTCTTCAAGTTATCAATTAGAAATTCAATTAGGGAAAATTTTTCAAAAGGGTATGTCCAATGTTTTGATGCTTATTGAAATCCATTTTCCAAAAATATTATTTTCACATTGCATTTTGAAGAAAAATTGTGTTCTATATTTTATATAATTTCTATCAAAATATTTTTAATTAAAATATATAATGTTTTCTATAAATTGTTTCACAAAATTTTCATATCCTCAAATTTTCTTCTATATTCAAATATATTGAAAATAAAACTATTAGTTTTTATCATTTCGTGGCTCCACCATGAGAGATAATCTTGGGTCCTACTATATTTCATTCCATAGGTATATAATATAGATCCAAGATTTGTGAAATTCATAACTTTATAAATTTCTCATTGTATTCATAGAGAAGTAAAAAAAAATTAAGCAAATTAAATCTAAAATTTCACACCATGAATTATTTCCTTAAAAATCTAAAATTGATAGGACCTATCACTTTAGAGCTACATCTCTTTGGAATACTAATAAATAAAATCATTTTATTGAAATTGAGAGTGAAGAAACACTAAATAATCATCCTAAGATTTGAAAATTTTATAAAGACACTCCATGAATAAACCTTTTTGAACTAGAAATCGCAATGTTTAAAAAAATAACTACAATGTCATTTGATTCATATTATGAGGAGAATCAATAAAATCATTTCAAATATCCTAATACACGTACTGGTTTTGAAATAATGATTTAAATAAACCATCATCAGCTAATATTTAATGGAAATCCATTGAATTCACCACAATATCATCTTCATGAATTTAGTTATCCTTATGTTAACATTAAAACACTATGAGCAAATAGATATCAAATGAAACTTAATAATTATGATTTTTTATTGAATTCTAGTGCCAAAGACTTTTATTTCTACTCCCACACCACATTAATTATTGATTGGAAATAAATGGAAATAATATTTCATGAAAATGTTTTCCTTATTTAATAAATTCTCTAATTAGTAAATAAATACATAAAATTATAAAAAATAAATGTAAAACATTACATGAATATAGGGAGAGAGTTCATTGATTGTGTTTTAGTTTCCCCAACATAAATCATAGAAAAAATTTATATTTAATATTATTATGAGGGCCTTTTTATTACTAATGGGAGAATGATATATGTCTTTATAGGATGATATTTAATTGATAAACTCCCAACTCATTTTTAGAATTTTATGAAAAAAATGTCCAAAAAACTAATGAACAAACTAGAACAGGAGGCCTACCTTATATAAAATATGTGCATGAAGATCCCACATAAAATTTATAAAAAAAATATTATTAAGAGTCAACTCAAGGATATTAAAATAATTGTGAGGTCTATGATGTTTTATAATAATTTACAATTCCAGCCTAAACCTAAACTAGTTTTCAAATCCAATTTTATTAATGAATTTAAACATCAAATGAATATTTGTGTGGATAATTTCCACAAAAGGAATAATCTTCTAAAAATTTAAATTTTACATTTCCAAGAATAAATTCTAAAAATACAAATTAATATCCTTTTAAACCTAAAAAACATTATCCAATGCTAGAAATATCATTATAATGAAATATTTAGATAAGTTAAACAATATAGAATATTTATATAAGGCCAGTCAAGAAATTCATAACCAATGTGTTTCAACGAGAAAATAATTTCTCAACATTGAAGGTATTTACAACGTAAAAAACCCACTCAAAAATCCAAAAACATTCATGAAGAGACCATACGGTGGATAAAAATACTATGAAATAATTTGGTGACTCAAATGGGTTAAATGGAAACAGATATTTGTAGTATATGAAACTATATTAGTGGAGGCCTTCATTCACAAGATAAATTTAATCCCAAGGATGATGTAAAAGAAAATATAGGTGGAATATAGATTAAGAAAATAATTATGTTTTAAAATGCTTATAATAAGAAATACAAACTTAAACATGTGGAATAAAACTCAAAATATTATTCACTTAAAATAGACCCTGTTGAAGAAAAACCACATGTTTTTAAACATAATAAAAACTCTAATCATGTCATAGAATAAATAATGAACATGAAAATAAAATAAAATTAATAATAAAAAGAAGAAATATTTGATGAAAGTTATTGGACCGTATATTTCTAAAAAATTTCATGATATTCCCAAACCACCATTAACTCTCCCTCGGGGATTTTCACTAGTAAGGAAGACTATGAAATGTATTTAGAAAAGGAAATTTTATTTAATTTTAAGAATTATCAAGTCAATATTTCTTTTCTTGATGTTTTTAAATAGATTCCAATTTATAATATGTTTTTGAACAGAATTTATTTTCATATAAGGAATTTTAAAGGCGGAGGAAAAGTAAATCGTGAAAGGAATTTTTCATCTAGTATTCAACATTACCTCCCTTTTAAATACAAATACATATATAAATTTTCTATTCCATTCACAATAGGGGAATATGAATTAAAATATTTCATTTTGTATATAGTGTGTTCAATAAATGTGAGTTCTTATTCCATTTACATTACTTCACAGGTTGGAGAGTATAAAATTTTTAGAATTGACATTAAATTAGCCAACTAGAGTACAAAAAAACATACTTGTATCTGTGAGGATGTTTTGGTACATGTAATATACATGATTTTACATTCTTATTTATATGTTTTTGTGATATAGGATGATATTTTTAGTATACATGAAACCATTTTTCTTTGAAGATAATTTAAAAAATTTACAGATAGAAACATTGATTTTTCTAAAGGATCATTATCGGTTTAATTTGTTGGAAGACATTTAAAATTATAATTTTCAGTTAATAAAATACCTAATGGATAATAATTATTCCCCTAAATTGAATATTATTGATTGGTATTATAATATTATATTTCTTTACTTCACATGTAATGATCTATAAATTGTTGTACCTAAAAAGGAACATTTGTTTCCTATTAAAAATAATGTATATTTAAGTGATCATTTTAAACATATACCAAGATTTAATAATGAAATTTCATTTTTTAATATCAAAAAATTTTATTCAATTATTACTAATTTCATTTAAACAGCTAAAGATCTAAATTATAATGAGTCTATTTTCTATTTAATTTAGGAATTTGATAATTATTCATGTCCAATGAATGATTAGTGAATTAAAACTACGAAATTTGATGATTAAACTTAGATCTTCCATGTACTTTTGCATCATTAATTATTCATTAAACAAAACTTATATAAATATAATTGAACATCTCGTTCTTGATGATATAAAATTAAATTATTCTTGTTTTATGAATGATTTAGGAGCTATTCTTGATAATCCTTCTTTTTCAACCGAAAGAAACCAACCAATGATAGAATTGAATCCCTTACCTAAGAACCTCAATTATGATTTCATATGTGAGGTTGAAAACATTCCATTGATCATCTATAAAAAGTTATTAACATGTCAAAAGAATCAACTTTTAAGATTCCATAGATATTATAAGAAATACAAAGGATTTTATTTTTCTGACATGACTAGAATTATCCATTCAATTTTTTAGAATGAAATTTGTTTAGAATAAAATGAAAAAACTATAAGCGAATTTCAAATAATATTAAATCCAACAATACTTTATGTTTTTAAAAAATATGTTTCTACCACGATAATAGATGGAACTATTCTCCCAATATCTTATATCCAATGAGTGATTCATATCCAAATTGTATCTTAAAATATTTTCATTACCATTATACATAATAAATTTGAAGGTATAATTATTTATATAATTCCCTATAAATAGATAGTACGTATTCAATATAGAAATTTCATTATATTGATAAGGATAGATCAATTCCGTCTCATATTTAATAAAAAAGTTCTTAAAAATATTGTAAGATAAACCCACTATTTTTTTCTTGATGGATTTTTTGTTTATATTTAAATTATAATTTCATCTTAATATTAAGAAACATTATCTTAACCTTCAATTTTAAAACCATTTCTAATTAAATAATGTGTATTAGTCAGTGTATGGATTCAAGAACATTTCAAATGTTTATAATAAGTACTATTAATGAATTGTTAAAAAGATTTATAGAATTTGTCTTGGATTTATTTATTATATATTGAAATTTTATTGCAAGTTTTATAAGGATTTTCGATACTATATATAAATCATGAATTAATAAAAATCATTTTCAAAACTAGGAAAATGGTCAATTTTATGGTGAAAAATAAATTATGATTGGATATCTAGTGTTTGAAAATGTAGTTTAAGTTGTTAAATCCAAGGTTCATGTCACTTCATTACTTTGATACCTAATAATAATAAGCAATGTGAGGTTTTTTATTTTATATTCTTGTTATTATATGATATCAATCAGGTATTTTTTTAATAAGTGTTTTCCTTTTTCCTATTTTATTTGAGAAAAATTTTTGTGTGTCATTGATGAGTGGTAAAAAATAACCTTCAGTAATCTAATGAATAAGTTGTAATCCCCACCCATTATATAACCAGCATGATGTGAGTAACATTTCTACTTAATTCCATAGGCATAAAATTTTCTCTTGGTGATGTATTATGTTAATGAATTGAATAGAATTATCATGTGATAGCTTATTCATCTAGGAATCTAGATCAAGCACAAGATAAATACAACACCACATAGAAATAATTACTCACTATTTTTTTCACTTTTTTATAATTTAGATGATACCTATTAGAATCCAAAGTAAATTTTATAACTGATCATTCTTCAATCAGTTATTTAATGATGAAACATGATGCCAAAAAAATATTGATCAGATAGATTTTACTTTTATAACATTTTGATGTATAAATAAAACATAATAAGTCAAATGACAATATAGTGGCTTGAAATTTATGTATAGTACCACTATTTTGAATGTTAAATTTAAAATCCATTCAATAATCAAGGAAACCAATCCAGATTCGGAACTATGTGATCTTAATATTTTTATACCATGGTTTATTGATCTTGTGAATTCTATAGATCATAATGAATTTCTACACTATTTCTCTAAGAAATAATTTTCCAGACAAGTGTGTGAAGAATGTAAATAAATATGGTATAATTATTATTCCTGGTTTTTTATGTTATTAAAAAATAAAGATATTCATTTTGAATTTTTATATTTAATCAGTTTTTAGTTGTTTTCATAATTTGAGTTTTGGTGGTCACATTAGATCCCACAAAAAATTTTGGACTGTATTTCATTCGGGATTATTTTTTTGGACCATTTTCAAGAATGATTTTCAATTTTAGAGGGATTATAAAGACTATCAGTTCCAAGGTAACACTTCTAGGGGAAATTTAATCTTTCAATAACCCATTTTATTTTGTGATGTGTTTTATGTTTAGGATATGGATTTTTGGAACTGTATCATAATTACTTTAGGTACCTTTACATTATAATGGTTGTTGATTATGTTTTTAAGTGGGTATAATTTATTTCCACTTACGCAGATGATGAAAATATTAATCTTATGTTTGTGAGAGGTAATTTATTTTATAGGGTAGGGCTACCAATGTTTATCATTACAAATAATGGAACCAAATTTTTTCAATAAATCTTTGGAATCTATCTTTAGAAAGTATGGAGTTCATCATATTATCTCTATATCATATCATCCTCAAACAAATGGAATGGTTGTGTTTTACAATAGAGAGAACAAACAAAATTTGGTGAAAAATATCCTCTAAAAAAGATTAGATATTGTTATTAGATGATAATAATTAGGATTATAGGATAAATTTTAAAACCCATGTTGGAATGTAAACATTTAAATTAGTTTCTGGGGAAGATTTTCATTTTCATATGGTGTTAGAATATAAATATTTTTATTCTAACAATGTATACAACAAAAAATAAAATAAATATACAAAATAAAGTAAATTAATATTGTAGTATATGTAATAAATAAAAAATAATTCTTATGAAAACTACAATATGTATAAAGAGAAAACCAAATCGTTCTATGATGAATTACTTCTCTATAAAGTGTTCAAATAATGAGAAAATGTGTTTTTTTAATACATAATCAACTTTTTTGTATGTAAATTTCATTCAAAATTGTATATACCATTTATTTATAGACAACTTTCTATATATAGTATTTTCAAAATTAGATAAATATATAAAGAATAACTATTTACAATCACTGGTCATAGATTTAATCAATTTAGAGAGAGCCTTCAAGAGAATCAAGGGGAGGTGATTCAATTCAAATTCCTGAATAAAAATAAGGATAGGATGCGTAATTACTTATTAAATGGTATTTTTAGACCATAAATATAAATTATTATTTATCAAGAAAAATATTACACAATGATGACATTTTATAGAATTTGTGTGTGGGAGAGGAATATCCTTTATAATATTAGAATTCTAGGATAATTTTTTTTTCCTGGTTTTATATGTATTCTAATCATGTGATTTACTAATGTAAACTCTTTTAAATATTATTACCCATGAGCATGTGTGGAAAAATTTGACCCATGCATCTAAATTTAAATTAGTGCTTAAGTTGATGTATTTTATAATTCAACTTTTTTTTATAAACTTCAAAAGAGGCCATTAATTTTTTAAGATCATTCCCAAAATAACTATCCAAAATAAAAAATAATATACATGTGATGAATATAAAAACATTTTACATCTTCTTTACAACAACCTAACTTCTTCAGTGAACCTGGTGGTGCTAAATTTTCCTAGAAATTGATTTGTTTTTTTAATATTGGAGTTTTTAGGTTCTTATGTTGAATATAGATGAGAAATTTATTTTAGTTTTAAAGGAAAATTTTCCAAAAGAATCTCTTATTAGGTATATACTTTTACATTTTATGCTTTTAATACCATATTATCTTTGTGGAAACGTTTAGGTAGCCACATTTCAAACTTAAATTCACTATAAAATATTCAATATAAGTAACATAATTATTATAGTTGAGATCATGTGTGATGGAGGGTTTTGTATTAGGGTCTATTTTTACTTTTGGGGATACATTTTGATGAAAACCTCAAAAATAAAAAAATTTAAAACTGTGTATACTGAATCTATTTTGATAAAAAATCTAGAAACTAAATATATTTCAACATGTTATTATTTGATATGTTTTGTAAATAAATAAATTCCATGTTTGGGAAGTCTTGTATGGAGATATATTAGTCAATAGTGGGTTTTTATGTTCATGTGGGTTGTGCACTAATATATACATTCATATGATGAATGTACATTTTATACATGTAAATGATACATGTATTATTATATATATATATATATATCATGTTGATATATATTATGTGATACTATTTTTATATATAAAATTCAAATGTTATATATGAATATGATGCACATATATTATCATGTATATATTGTATGAAGAATATGTTTATATCATTCATGTACACATGTGTCTAGTTTCAGGAAGTAAAATTGCATATGATACATTTATACAAGTGATGAAAACCGTGAATTTTTTAGGATTACAGATCAGTTCCTATATACAGTATCATCATGATTAATATAATTTCATAATACTTATTCAAAAAATGACATTGATTCACCAATGAGGCAGAATTCAAAAATATCATTTGATGATACAATAATACTACAAGCCATTTTCATTATTCATGAGGAGGAATATAGATTCTCATATATGAATAGAATAAAATTCTCTTCATTAGGATTGTGTATATTATAAAATTCATTCAATTATAACATTGATAAAATATTTTATGAATTATTTTTTGATGATTCTCACTCATATTGTGAATTTTTCATCTCTCCTGAGAAGTTTCTAGAATGCCATCTAGATCTTGGGTATCCTTTGGAAGAGATCTCGTATTCAGATGCTGGTGTATTCCACTTGGAGTTGGTAGGTCTTGACCTACTAATCCACCTGTTTAAGAACACACATTCTCTATAGGGATGGTGGATATTTCACCAGGTATTTGAGTTCGCATTATATTTTTGTTCTTGTTGTATACCAAATTTTGATCATATCATGGATTAATCAACAAATGAAATTTTTATTTTGATGTGATTTTTATATAATGAACACCAAATTACCATCAGTAGTAATTGATCAAGGATTCATTAACGCATCCTAATTTTTTAATATTTCTATATTAAGAACATATTATATAAAAATAAAAATGAATCAACCCACAAAACATCACATTGATGTGTCAACATAATTCTATGTTCTCTATGAGGTTAAGTGTAATGGACCGGACCCCTCTGGTCCATTCTTTTGTTGAAATCGATGTGGTCAACACGACGCACGTTATAATGATAATTTTAATACTGATGATAACATAAAAATATGTTAAATAATAATGATGATGACATAAATTGTTGATTAATTAAACTAAAAAGAATAATCATGATAAAATGATTTAATTGGTGTTTTTATTATTAATGATGTGAAGTGGGAAGGTGTGTGATCCATTAGACGTTGATAAATGAAACATGGAGTTTTTTTATTAATTGAGTGATTGTTGAAATTAAATTTGAATAATAATTATGGCTGTTGTGTTATTAATATTATTCATAATATTAATAATAATGAGAAATTGATGAAATTAGTCATGGTATTTATTGAAAACAATAAAATGAACATGTAAGTGGAAGCACAGTGGTGCGTTCAAAAAAAAATTAATTAAAGGTGAGTTCGTTATATTGGGTTTATGAAATTGAATGGTTTTTATTTAATAAATGTGGTTTCGATTTAATCAGTGTGAAATAAAAATAAATAGAATTAAAATAATTAAATTGATGGATGTTACGCGACATTTTAGTGGCATGGTCGGATTCAGATATCCAACAGGGTGGTTTAACGTGGTCAATGTGACGAGCGTAAATATTTTTGTTATTAAAAACAATAACGTCGGTGAGTTAATAAAATAAGTTGATGAAATGTTATTGTTATTGAAGAACAATAAATAACAATGATGGCGTAAAACTATATGTGAGAGGTTAATAAAATTAAATGTATTAAAATGGGGTTGAATATGTATGTTATATTAATTTTGTTTTGTCATTTAATTCAATTAAATGAAATGGTTTTGAGTCGCATGGAATGGCTGTGCATAGGTTCTCCCAAAATTGAATTATGAAATTAATAACATTGATCGTATAATAAATATAATACAATTAAAAGGAAAATGGTTTTATTTAATAAATTATAATAAATTTATGGGGATGCGCATGAGATGGGGAGGGGAGGCGTGAATGCCCCCTTTCCCATGTATAAATCATATTTTTTTATATAATTTGATTTAATATATATTATATTTTATATAATGTTGATTTAATATATTAAAATAGTAATACAATAATAAAATAAGGGAGTGCGCATGGTGTAAAGGGATAGATTCACGCCACAAGCCCATTTGATCAAAATATTAAATTATTATAATAATAATAAAATAATATTATTATTATTTTGGGTGATCAAAACTTAAAAAGTCTATAACTTCTTCATATGGTGTCGGAATGACGAACTGTCAGCGGCAGTGTAATCCTGTAATTAAGACGGTCATTTTAAGACCAGTGATGGATACCATTTTATGAGTTATGTCTCGGGTCAACGAAACACACATATTAATAAAATTAACGTTTTTTTAAAACGCGTGGAAACCGCGTGACGTGTCGTGTGTTGACCAGTCAAAACACGTAACGGGTGTACAGTCACACCGTGTATTCATCAATACTCGCTGCATACTGTTTTACCTATTCGTTGGCTATATAAGAAAGGGGTGCGGATTATTTCCAGACCAATCGCTTATTCTTCGCACGACGACACTCTTGGATGATCAAGAAGTCTTCCTCCTCTAACTTCTTTGTCCGAACTCCGATCGTCGATCCGTCAGCGGCCACAGGATCGTAGCGACGAGATGAAGCTTCTAAGCCCGGACTTGTCACCTTTCCTTCCGGCCTTCCTTCTCCAGCTGCCATCCTAGGAGGCGTTTGTTGGGTTTGGCGAAGGCGGAGGACACCGAAGGACGTCGTCGGAAGCGACGTGATCGGGACCTTTCGAGGTAGGGGTTTACCTTCGTCTCTCTTTTTGGTGCAACATGCGGGGTGGGATATTTTTCTATTGTTCCATGGGATGCAGTTGAACTTTAAATAAAGATAATAACCTGATAAATAAGGGTTTGGGGTTTTGTGCTGTTTCTATTGCCTTCTAGTTTCTTTATCTTCTGATTGTGATTTTGGATTGAAAGGTCTTTGCCTACTGAAAATCAAGGCCGTTGGTGGCCTTTGCGTGCGCAATTGATATCTGAATTGTTTGTGGTTGGTTTAGTTAAAACATGGAAAATGGATAAGCACATAAAGACTGGCTGATTAAATGAGAATGAAAACCTTGTGTGATCCCCCCGATTGAACAAAGTTGGAATAATGAACATGTTTGTGGTTTGGTTGTTTTGTGGAAAATGCCTTTATTTATGAAAAGTGTTTTGATTATGAAAAGTGTTTTGAAGTAAAAGGTGTTTTCAAATGCGGAAATGTTTTGTGTGTGGAAAGGGTTTTATGTGTGGAACATTGAAATAAATGAATGATGGAATGTTGTATGGTTGTGATAATCTCTTGTAAATGAAATGGAATGTGGTTTCTTGAGTTTTACCTAACCTTGGTTATGGATGGAAGGGATATGTTTGTGAAAGGTTTTGTCTGGATGTTAGTTTCCCAGTAGTAATAATTTTGTTAAACCATTGCATGAAACATGAAAACCTAAATGGGGTTGGGGGATGATTGTTTGGTTGTTGATGCATGCTTCGTGGTAGCAGTGCCGAGGCACATGCTCAGTTTATCTTTTTAAGAAGCCATAGGTTGGGTTGTGTGTTTGGTATATGTATATATAAAATTGTATCTTTGTGTTTTGTCGCACCACACCCATGTCAAGCACCTAGTGCCGAACACTCCCATGTTATGGGAGAGGGTGTTCCCCCTTAGTTTCTAGCTCCTTACTACTCCTTCTTCCATAGGCTATGATGGCTTGAGGTGACCTTACACCCAAGACTCTTCGGGTAGGTCTCGGAGGCTGTGATGGCTTGAGGCGACCTTTAGCCCAAGACTCTTCGGGCAGGCTTACCGTTCCCAAGAACCTTCGGGATGAGGCCCAGGTGTCTGCGGGCGGGTTAGTGGTTGTAGCCCAGGTGTGTGCGGGCGAGATGCGTGGTTGTGAGACCCAGGTGTGTGCGGGCGGGATGCGTGGTTTGGCCCAGGTGTGTGCGAGCGGGAAGAGTGTGGTAGCGTCAGGACGTTTTCCGTTAGGAAGAGCAGCATATAATTAAGTGGGAAATGGTGCATGGTACCCAATACTTTTGTTCTATATATATATATATATATACTAAACTTGTTTGTGTTACTTGGTGAGTGTGACCAGTGAGGCTGGGTGGATAGTTTTTCCTTGTTAGTTTCTGGTTCTTCTGTTTTCTCACGGGACCTTAGGGTGTCTCCCCACTTGTGCACGAGAGCTTTAGGTTTCCCTACTGAGTATACTTGTATTCTCACCCTACGTTTACTTTCAGGTTTCCAGGAGGACTACCAGGGCCGTGCGGGACCCTACTAGTTGGGCAGTTGGAGTTGTTGCAGTTGTTGTTCTCTTGTTTTCTTTGGCATTTTACTTTTGAGCTTCCTTGTACTTGTACCTTGTTATAAAAATTGTTTAAACATGCATGTGGGCTTGGTTTGGGTTTATTTATATACACTTGTTCTTTTCCCTTTTTGGTAGTTGACTTGTCCTATTTCCCGATCCAAAATAATAAAAAGGGTAATGACTCCCATATTTGTGGAAACTCATACCCTTGGTGCTAGTCGCCAACCCGGGGCCTACTGGAGGCGGGACTCGGGGGTCATTATCTTCCTTTCACCATTGACAGATCAGGAGGGACATCTTTGGTGGGAGGGGGTCGTGACAGAATGGTATCAAAGGTGATGGTTGAGATATAAGATGGAGTCTGGAGTTAGGCACAGTGAGGCTTGCATGGGATGGTAGGGAAACAGTGTTCGTTAATCTTGGTGCGTGACATAGGCCAGGGAAGACCGGTTAGGACACGAGATTTTAGGGCCCCCCGTGATCCGATGCAAGGACTCTGAGCCTACCGAACGACCAAGTGAGAATATATTGATTGCAGGGTAGAGACCCTAGGGAAGGTACATGCATCATCATGTTTGTGTTTTACTTGATTTGGGTGTTCTGGGAAAGAAATTGAAATAAAATGATAATTAAAACTTTGAGTTTTTCCTTACTACTTGGGCTTAGGCGATCCTTGTTTACCGTATAGCTATGGCACCTGGACGTCGTCCCTCGGTGGATCAAATGGCTGAGGCCCAGCAGGTTCAGGTAATCGATCAACTGAGGATCGATCGAGAGGAGGAAGACAGCCAGTGGCAGAAGTCCCTCCGTTCTTTCCAGCGTCAGACTCTCAAGAAGTACGAGGGAAGTACTTCGGACCTGGAGACGGAGGGGTGGATTGAAGAGCTAGGGATCACTTTTACCTTGATCCGTGCTCCGAAGGAGTACTGGGTCCCCCTAGCGGTCAGTCAGCTGAGAGGCGCGGCGCGCCAATGGTGGATGGTCTACCTCGGGGAGAGGAAGGAGGCAGAGATTCCATGGGCTGACTTCGAAAAGGAGTTCTGAGAGGAATTCCTTTCTTCTTTGATCAAGGCGTAAAAGCGTCAGGAGTTGCTCTCCCTTCAGCAGGGGAGTATGACTGTTCGAGAGTTGGGGATTAAGTTCAAGAATCTCCTATGCTTTGCTCCAAAACTCTTTCCGGATGAAGAGTCTCGGGTGAGACGTTTGGAAGAGGCGCTTCGTCCTTCGCTCCAGTATGCTATGACCCCCTTCACCCTTCCGAAATACTTAGCCGTACAGAAGAAGGCAGAAGTTGTAGAAAGGATGCACTCACAGGGAGGTGCACCACGTGAGGGGATCCAGCCTAGTTCGTCGAAGGGGAAGGCAGTCAGCAGCAGGTCTCCTGCGACGGGATCTTCCAGTTTCAGGCCAGTAGGGAGTAGGCCCCAGCAGTTCCAGTTCAGATCTTCAGGTCCTCGTCCCTTTTTCACAAGCCCAGGACCAAAGTGTTTTTCTTGTGGAGGTTTCGGGCATGTTCAGAGTCGGTGCCCGACCCATGCTCAGTACGGTGGAGATGGACAGGTTCAACGCCCTCCTCAGCAGCACCAGTCACCGACAAGACCCTTCCAGCAGCAACAGGCTCCAGTCCCTTTGAGGGGAGATGGAGTAGGTGGTGGCCAGCCACAAGGAGTTCCTCAAGGATCCCAGTCGGGACGTGGTCGAGGAGGCGGACGTCAACAGAGAGGCAGAAGAGCTCAGCGAGGATAGTTGCATGCATCAGAGGCAGCATCTCTAGAAGGACCAGGGATCGATAGAGATGTGTTTGGGTTTTCTTGAATGATCTCTTTTATGTTTTGTTGGGAGCATTACACTCCATTGTTGGAACTATTTTGCTCATTCTTTGGCCCTGGACCTTGTTTTTGTGAGTTTTTAATGCTATGTTGTTTCCCGCTTTTCTTTAAATGTACGTGAAGAGCCCTATCATGTGGGGAGGGGAAGACCTAATCCCTAATCGAGACGCATTAATGTGGATGCGATTTAACCCGTGCAGGTGAGTCAGTGCCGCCTAAAGCGGATTATATCTCGACATGGGAGAAGGAATTCCTCAAGCCATGTGTCCGGGCAGTGTGTGGGTTGTACGTTGTTGGGTGCAGTGTAAGTTGGGAAAAAAACCTAATATATGGAAGTGGGAAGGCCCAGTCCTTATTCGAGACGCATTAATGCGGATGCGATTAAACCCGTGCAGGCGAGTCAGTGCCCCCTAAAGCGGATAATATCTCGACATAGGAGAGGGAATTCCTAACTCACATAATTAGGGTTTTCGGTTGTTTCTTGTTATGACAAGAGCCCTAAGAGGTATCTTGCGGAGTGGTTGTTTGGATCCATTCTTTTTCTTGGTTGGTTTTAATTCTCGAGGACGAGAATGTTTTAAGAGGTATCTGATGTAATAGACCGAACCCTCCGGTCCATTCCTTTGATGAAATCGATGTGGTCAACACGACGCGCGTTATAATGATAATTTTAATACTGATGATAATGTAAAAATATGTTAAATAATAATGATGATGACATAAATTGTTGATTAATTAAACTAAAATGAATAATCATGATAAAATTAATTAATTGGTGTTATTATTATTAATGATGTGAAGTGGGAAGGTGTGTGATCCATTAGACATTGATAAATGAAACATGCAGTTTTTTTTATTAGTTGAGTGATTGTTGAAATTAAATTTGAATAATAATTATGGTTGTTGTGTTATTAATATTATTCATAATATTAATAATAATGAGAAATTGATGAAATGAGTCATGGTATTTATTTCAAACAATTAAATGAACATGTAAGTGGAAGCACGGTGGTGCGTTCAAAAAAAAATTAATTAAAGGTGAGTTCGTTATATTGGGTTTATGAAATTGAATGGTTTTTATTTAATAAATCTGGTTTCAATTTAATCAGTGTGAAATAAAAATAAATAGAATAAAAATAATTAAATTGATGGATGTTACGCGACATTTACGTGGCATGGTCGGATTCCGATATCCAACAGGGTGGTTTAACGAGGTCAATGCGATGAGCGTAAATCTTTTTGTTATTAAAAACAATAACGTCGGTGAGTTAATAAAATAAGTTGATGAAATGTTATTGTCATTGAAGAACAATAAATAACAATGATGGCGTAAAACTATATGTGAGAGGTTAATAAAATTAAATGTATTAAAATGGGGTTGAATATGTATGTTATATTAATTTTGTTTTGTCATTTAATTCAATTAAATGAAATGGTTTTGAGTCGCATGGAATGGGTGTGCATAGGTTCTCCCAAAATTGAATTATGAAATTAATAACATTGATCGTATAATAAATATAATACAATTAAAAGGAAAATGGTTTTATTTAATAAATTATAATAAATTTATGGGGATGCGCATGAGATGGGGAGGGGAGGCGTGAATGCCCCCTTTCCCTTGTATAAATCATATTTTTTTATATAATTTGATTTAATATATCATATATTTTATATAATGTTGATTTAATATATTAAAATAGTAATACAATAATAAAATAAGGGAGTGTGCATGGTGTAAGGGGAGAGATTCACGCCACAATCCCTTTTGATCAATATATTAAATTATTATAATAATAATAAAATAATATTATTATTATTTTGGGTGATCAAAACTTAAAAAGTCTATAACTTCTTCATATGGTTTCGGAATGACGAACCGTCAGCAGCAGTGTAATCCTGTAATTAAGACGGTCATTTTAAGACCAGTGATGGATACCTTTTTATGAGTTATGTCTCGGGTCAACGAAACACACATATTAATAAAATTAACGTTTTTTTAAAACTCGTGGAAACCGCGTGACGTGTCGTGTGTTGACCAGTCAAAACACGTAACGGGTGTACAGTCACACCGTGTATTCATCAATACACGCTGCATACTCTTTTACCTATTCGTTGGCTATATAAGAAAGGGGCGCGGATTATTTCCAGACCAAGCGCTTCTTCTTCGCACGACGACACTCTTGGATGATCAAGAAGTCTTCCTCCTCTAACTTCTTTGTCCGAACTCCGATCGTCGATCCGTCAGCGGCCACATGATCGTAGCGACGAGACGAAGCTTCTATGCCCGGAATTGTCACCTTTCCTTCTGGCCCTCCTTCTCTAGCTTCCATCCTAGGAGGCGTTTGTCGGGTTTGGCGAAGGCGGAGGACACCGAAGGACGTCGTCGGAAGCGACGTGATCGGGACCTTTTGAGGTAGGGGTTTACCTTCGTCTCTCTTTTTGGTGCAACATGCGGGGTGGGATATTTTTCTTTTGTTCCATGGGATGCAGTTGAACATTAAATAAAGATAATAACCGGATAAATAAGGGTTTGGGGTTTTGTGCTCTTTCTATTGCCTTCCAGTTTCTTTATCTTCTGATTGTGATTTTGTATTGAAAGGCCTTTGCCTACTGAAAATCAAGGCCGTTGGTGGCCTTTGCTGTGTAATTGATATCTGAATTGTTTGTGGTTGGTTTTGTTAAAACATGGAAAATGGATAAGCACGTAAAGACTGGCTGATTAAATGAGAATGAAAACCTTGTGTGATCACCCCGATTGAACAAAGTTGGAATAATGAACATGTTGGTGGTTTGGTTGTTTTGTGGAAAATGCCTTTATTTATGAAAAGTGTTTTAATTATGAAAAGTGTTTTGAAGAAAAAGGTGTTTTCAAATGCGGAAATGTTTTTTTGTGTGGAAAGGGTTTTATGTGTGGAACTTTGAAATAAATGAATGATGGAATGTTGTATGGTTGTGATAATCTCTTTTAAATGAAATGGCATGTGGTTGCTTGCGTTTTACCTAACCTTGGTTGTGGATGGCCGGGATATGTTTTTGAATGGTTTTGTCTGGATGTTAGTTGCCCAGTAGTAATAATTTTGTTAAACTATTGAATGAAACATGAAAACCTAAATGGGGTTGGGGGGTGATTGTTTGGTTGTTGATGCATGCTTCGTGGTAGCAGTGCCGAGGCACATGCTCAGTTTCTCTTTTTAAGAAGCCATAGGTTGGGCTGTGTGTTTGGTATATGTATATATATAATTGTATCTTTGTGTTTTGTCGCACCACACCCATGTCAAGCACCTAGTGCCGAACACTCCCATTTTATGGGAGAGGGTGTTCCCCCTTAGTTTCTAGCTCCTTCCTGCTCCTTCTTCCATAGGCTATGATGGCTTGAGGTGACCTTACACCCAAGACTCTTCGGGTAGGTCTCGGAGGCTATGATGGCTTGAGGCGACCTTTATCCCAAGACTCTTCAGGCAGGCTTACCGTTCCCAAGAACCTTCGGGATGAGGCCCATGTGTCTGCGGGCGGGTTAGTGGTTGTGGCCCAGGTGTGTGCGGGCGAGATGCGTGGTTGTGAGGCCCAGGTGTGTGCGGGCGGGATGCGTGGTTTGGCCCAGGTGTGTGCGGGCGAGAAGAGTGTGGTAGCGTCAGGACGTTTTCCGTTAGGAAGAGAAGCATCTAATTAAGTGGGAAATGGTGCGGGGTACCCAATACTTTTGTTCTATATATATATATACTAAACTTGTTTGTGTTACTTGGTGAGTGTGACCAGTGAGGTTGGGTGGATAGTTTTTCCTTGTTAGTTTCTGGTTCTTCTGTTTTCTCACGGGATCTTAGGGTGTCTCCCCACTTGTGCACGAGAGCTTTAGGTTTCCCTACTGAGTATACTTGTATGCTCACCCTACGTTTACATTCAGGTTTCCAGGAGGACTACTAGGGCCGTGCGGGACCCTACTAGTTGGGCAGTTGGAGTTGTTGCAGTTGTTGTTCTCTTGTTTTCTTTGGCATTTTACTTTTGAGCTTCCTTGTACTTGTACCTTGTTATAAAAATTGTTTAAACATGCATGTGGGCTTGGTTTGGGTTTATTTATATACACTTGTTATTTTCCCTTTTGGTGGTTGACTTGTCCTATTTCCCGATCCAAAATAATAAAAAGGGTAATGCCTCCCATATTTGTGAAAACTCATACCCTTGGTGCTAGTCGCCAACCCGGGGCCTACTGGAGGCGGGATTCGGGGGTCATTATCTTTCTTTCACCATTGCCAGATCAGGAGGGACATCTTTGGTGGGAGGGGGTCGTGACATTAAGTTTTATGACAACATAACCTAATCCACTTCCTTTTGAGATATTTTTATGTGTCAATGTAGTCTTCATAAGTACATGGGGATACATTTTTTATGTCATATCATGAATTGGAATCTCCAAATTACATTAACTATTTAAATTAATATAGTGTACGAGCGTAGAATATGATAATTGGTGAACATAATGTTATGTGTAGAGAATAGTGTATGTTATGGAAAAACATATCTTGCATCCACCTTATGGATAACATAGTATCATTTTTCATACATATAAAAATACATTGTATGACAATGTATTGCCAACCAATTGTAAAAAATTGAATCAATTACATCATAATGTTTACTTAATATTTCTTAAAATATATAAATTATTTGTAAATAATAATTATTTGGATTTATAATTTTTTTCAATAATAAATTCAATATGAATCGTTTATATTAGTTAACTTTTTCTGAAAAATAAATAATTTATTTTTTTATAATGGAAAATAAATTAATAATAATATATTATTTTTTATAAATATTTAACAAATAATAAAAAATCATTTTATAATGTCTTCAAAATTTATAAAAGTTGAATTAAAAATTATGTTTCTATAAAATGAATATGTTTAATCACTTTTTTAATAAATTTATTAAATATATTCCTTTAATATTGTAGTGTTAATATAAAGAATATATTTTTCAAATTAATATATTTTATATAATATTTAAAAATCATAACTAAAATGTTTTAAAATTTGTACCAAATTATATTTCATCTTTTTAAAACATAAATAAAATTTTTATTTAGAAATTTCAATGATAATTTTTAATGTGTTTATAAATTACATAAAAAATACTAAATCTAAATAAGTGTATATTTAAACTTATTCATTATTCATAATTTATTAATTAAATAATAAAAATTAAATATATCCTAATATAAATATATTATTTAGATCATATTTAAATATTTTGTTCATTAATTTTAATAGAGGATTAACTAATTTATGTCAAATTATATCAATATTAAGTCAATAATTAACATAATATAAATAAATATTGAAAATATTTATAGTTCATAAAATATCATATGTTTAAATTAAAATTTAATATAATGAAAAATATGAAAAAGTTCATATTGAAATATCATATAAAAGTGAATTCGCCAAGCATTACGTTATATATATAATATTTATCTTAATTACAAGATTTTTATTGTAATATTTTAATTTATAAAGAGATTATAAACAATTATCATCTTTGAATTTATGAAAAGTTCATTTATTTAATATGTTCATCATTTTTTCTGGTATATAAATTTTTTATATTATAAATAATGTCTATTATTTGATAAATTAGTTCTAGGAAATAAAGCCTTCCTTTCCATGCTTGATGTGTCTTTTTAAGAGTTATTTTTCATCTAACTTAGCCTTGGTTTATTTTTATATTTATGATCTTGAAAATAGTTTTTAAATATTGTTCTTTTATATTTGGTTTTAGAGATATCATTAGTTGAATTATTTATTGAGTAATGTATCCCCCGTGAGAGGTAATTTTGGTTAGACTACCCATTGACTTGAAGTATAATTACTTGTAAAAATGTGAAGGGGACTACTAAATTTTCCCCAGGATTACTCAAGTGGAAATTTTCAATTTGATACATATCATTTATTTTATATGATAAGTTAATTTATCTTATACATATGTTGTATTCAGATATGTACATGGATTATATTTCTGGTTAAATAAGTTTTTCTGACTTTCATAATGGATTAAACTTCAATGTAGGACGAACACAATTTTTTGGTGGATATTATAAGGATTCAGAAACTAAATCATTTGAAACATGAATATATAAGGAAATAAAATATTAGAATATAGTTATTGTATTTTGATCTATAGTTATGAATTTCATATGTATAGGATGTATATTAAAAATACGAGTTTCTTAATATAACCATAAAATACTGATTATATGTTTCCTTCCAAAGGGTAATGTTACTAGAAAATGATCATCCAATTGTTTAGGTTGAGATAATTATATTACATATGAATTATCATTTATAAGAAATAAAATATACATGTGGCTTTAGATTTTCTTTTTTGTAGGTGTAGATCTGTTGAGTCCCCTTTTATTGTCCCTTGTTAACGTATTTTTGGGGTTTCCTTTCAGTAATAAATGATTTTAAACCCAAATGGATAGGTTACGAGATGAATATAGTTTAGTTTATCCATATGATAGATTTGGGTAAAGATTTTCCCACTCAACTATCCATGATTCATATTTATTTTCATTGGGATTTTTTCCTACCAAAATCATCATGGATTATTCTAATAAAACCATGTGTAATACATGATAAAATATAAATATTTGATCTCTAAATATATATGATTTAATGAGTCCAAATTTTAGTGGTATCAATTTCATTAAATGTTCTTGATGAAAATATATAAAACACGATACTCATAAGATAAAACCAATTTTTTAAATAATGGAATAATCATTAACTTCTTTGAATTTGTGATCTATTCTTGACAAAGAAAAACTAAATGGAAGATTTTTTTGGAAAAATGTTAAAAATTATAATCATTATTAAGAAATAGGAAAAATTATAAGTATTGGAAAAACAAATTATAATTTTTCCAATTGGGGAATCTATTATACAGAAGGAATTAAATACCTATAATAAATATTTAAAGCATTCATTAGAGGTTTCAACTCTTAGTCTTGTTACCATGGACTGTAAATTGCAAAAGCAACATGTTCTTATGGGTGCTTACAAATCTATAGAAATCCTAAAGATTCTATATCAAGAAAGAGCAAAAAAATAAAATGTTTTAAGTTTCAATGGCTCTTATTCAATGTAATAGTGAGGAAGAAACACTATTAATAAATATTTTGTTATATGATTGGGTATGCTAATGATTTAGAGAGGCTGGGTTCACCTCTTAATCTTTAGATTTCAAAATATTTCATTCTGAAATCATTGTGAGAATTTTTCTAGTAGTTTCTTGTTAATTACAATATAAATTAATAATTTAAACCTTTACATGATCTACTCAATATGTTTTGGATAGATAATTGGGGCATGGGTTGTCCAGGTTCATGTACTATTATGATGCTACAAAAAAAGGAAAAAGTTTTAGAAATAAGGGAACAAAGAAGGTGTGAAAAGATCACACCTCTATTTAAGTTAATAAATCAGAAATCAGGATAATGTTACCATTGGTAATATAATTTAAATTTTTGGTCTAAATATTATTAATACCTAATATTTCATAATAAGAAAATTTGAGAGTCTTATTCAGTTTTTTTATTATAGAATTCAAATCACAAATTCTAAAGTGTATATTATACCAAATGTATCTCCCAAAAATGTTATAAATATATCATAGTTTATAAGTTGAAGAATAATTTAACGATCATGATTGATGTAATTAAGCAATAGGTTCATATATGTGGATGAAAATGACTTCATGTTTAGGTAAATTTTATTATTGGTTGTGTATTAATGTAATTTTAATTTGTAAAAAAATAATTGTTTTAAAAATGAAATTATTTTGTTGATGAAAATTTTATTCATATAGATTATATAATATGTTTGGAAATGATATGGGAATAAAATAATATTATCCAAGATTAAATGTTTATTCAATTACTTAAAATAAGAGGGATGTTGTTCCCATCAACAAAAATGGAAATATTATTAATCAACAAGACTTTTTTATAATAAAATAATCTATACAAATAGAATTACATATTTTATATGGAATGAGAATATTATATTTTATATATTCCTACAAAAAATGAACTATGTGTTATTTATAAACACAAATTAGTTTGCATTAAAATTTATCATGATATTATGAAAAGGATATAATTTATAAGAGTTCAGTGGGTATATGATTGATGTTATGAAAGTTAATTGCTATCGAATAATAGATTATAATTTTCTATGTGTAATGTTCAATATATGCTTGAATTTATGGATGTTCATAATTAACCAAAAAGTTATTATAAAATTATAAGAGTAAAGTGAAAATAAAATGTCGTAATGTGATTTGGATATGTTGTTGAAATGAAAATTTTAAAGAGTTTCATTTTATTAACATAATAAATAGAATATCATAAATTATTAAAGGATTGTGTTGTATAATTTACAAACTGGATTAAAATTGATATCGTAAAATGTGTTTTAGTGTATGATGGTAAAGATTAGTGTAAATAGTTAAATTTAGTTACCTTAATAAAGTGAATGAAACATTATAATGAAAGAGTTCAAGATATTTTGGATAGTAATATAGAAAATAACTACATTAATTTTAAGAAAATGTTTTATGGAATTTTTTCCAAGGGAGATTATTATAAACATAGATATATTTCAATTTAAAAAATCGAATTTTATGTCAAATCATTTGGTTTCATGATGTTATGTAGTTTTAAAAACATCAATGTGTTGAAACTTATAAATATGATTCCTACGTGTTGACATTATTAAAAATATCTTAAGTTATAGATATTACTCACTAAATATTTTAATGGGATATATTAATTATATTCCTCATGATGTATTGATAAGAATTATATTTAGATGTATTTAATTAAAAAAATTTACTACCACATCAGAATAAGGAGTTTCACTTTAAATTTCTTGGGATCAAACATATAATTGACTAATTGTAAGGGTTGTATAATGTATCATGTAAATACATTATCTATTTATAATTCAATCACATGTAATGTAATTGAATTTTAATGAATGGTCAAAATATAATATCCCCTCAAAGTCTAAATTTCAATTGTCCCAAACTTATGATCATCACAGGATGTTATGTGTTGTGATGTTATGCAAATATTATCATGAATAAGATCATATTTCAATTTAAAATGATTTTTTATTAGATATTATGAATATATCAATGAGGTGATTAGTGGAAACAGATTACATTTATTGGTCAAACAAAGTATATCTCTTGGAATTTTATATGGTTATAGACATATATAGCGGTGTATACTTTTTATCAATATTTATTTCCTATGGTTGGTGAGATAACTATAATGTCAACATTCCTGAATTGATAATTTTATTATTCAAATACAAAAATGATATAGCTAGTTAATTGGTTGTTGGGTATGTCATTGATCAAGTCATCAAATAAAGCATACGAATGATATGGTTTTTCTACATATTTGATGAGTGAATACATCTATCCCTTTATTGAATTAGGCTAAGTAAATGGATGGAAATGCTTATTTGAGTGAAATATAATATTTTCAAAGACATGGGGTCGAGACATATGATTTAATAGTTTATTAGATGAATGGTATGAAATGTATTCATCTACCTAGTTGGTATTTTTAGAAGAATCAATAAAAATGATATGGCCTATACTTGATTTATATGTTCCATAACTTGTGGTAACTCTATGATAGGGAAAAAGGATTATAAAGGTATACCTATTAGTAATATGATACATCTTATTGTGGACATTTATATATATATATATATATTAGATTGTGTATAATGTATAACACACAAGGCCCCTTAGTAGCTTCAATAGCATTGATAATTTTCTAGAGGCCTCCCTTGGATTACATCAATGAGATATGTATTTTTTATTTTATATCAATTCATATATCTCCCCTATGGTCATATAGTTTTGATCTTGGATAAGGATAATTATTTGGACATTGTTTTTGTTAAAAAATGCAGAGATGGATTGATAAAACTATATCCAAAAGGGTTTGAATGGATTCATAATGTTTTTTATGTTTAGCATGAAATTTAAATGAGTTTTAGTGTAAATTGGTGATTTTTGGTCATGAACTAAAATATACTTGAATTTTATGAATTTACATTTAATAAATATATATGATTATTAGTGTATATATATACGATTCCAATTTACAGTTTATGATACTATATAACTATATATAGTGAACATGGTATTCATGCATATGATATATGTATATAATCATGCATATAATGCATGTACTCATGTAGATAGTTTAATTTAGCATACATGAATATTATGAAGATATAAAATTAATAGAAAAAATGAATCC
Organism: Viscum album; assembly: GCA_963277665.1. NCBI lineage: Eukaryota > Viridiplantae > Streptophyta > Magnoliopsida > Santalales > Viscaceae > Viscum > Viscum album. The sequence continues at coordinate 1,568,499,206 of OY728138.1, forward strand.
TTAGTGATTATAAAACCATGCCCATGCATTGTTTCATCTTTATTAATAACATTACATAATTCTAAATGAAATCATTCAATAGAATCCTCAATGAGGAATAAATATTGGACATCATTTGATGATACCCGATTACTAGAAGATGCGTTCTTCATATGCGAATAACCATTAGAATTTGCCTATATAATGATAATATAATTATACTTATTTGGGTGGTGTGGATGAACAGATTTGTTCGATGCTAACAATGATCATTAGTTTCATGTAAATTTATTGATTCTTATCCTTCTCAATCCTAGTTAATCTTTCTAGATATGGTGATAGAGAACCTTTAAGAACCCATGAATCCTCTTGAATAGATATAGGATCCATTTGTTTTTTTGTCCCCTCAGAGGAAATAGTCCTTGATTAAATTCCCTATTTGGATATGGAGACTATTTCATTAGGTATCAAGGTACACATAATATTCTTATTATTACTTCATATGTATAATAGATTCTATCAAGGATATATTGGGAATGATATTGGTTTTTCTTTGGATCCCAGTTTCAGCAATACCCATCAATTAAAACCATAATTTTAAGTTTACAAAACCCACTTTTCCTTAAATAACTAGATTAATATAAAAAATTTAGATAAAAAACATAATGAAAAAATATATTAAAGGCTATTGAGTGGATAATTTTTTAAATTTAAAATTATGAAGAGTTAAATATTCTAAAAAATTTATAATATTTTGGAGATATTTAATTTCCATTGGAAGTAAAGAGAAGACCATTATTTTGTGTAAATTTGTAACCATACATTTTTTCCTAAAACATATCCAAACATCCCAAATATGCCCCATAATTATTTTCATTTAAAACCTACCATCCCTTTACATCTAAATTTCTAAGACATTAATCATGATAAACATAAGTCCATGACTAAATTAGGTTGATATTTAGAAGTAAAGATAGTCTATGGTTACACTTTCATGTATTTTAATGAGAAAATCTTTTCTAAGAAAAATAAATTTGTGTGATAAATTGTTTTAAGTTATGTTTTTGTGTTCATATTGTGTATTAAAGACATGGGAAGGGATTTAATGAATGTAATACATAATTTATAATTAATACTTATGATGAGGTATGAAAATTTTATGTTCAATGGTATTCAATTTTGATTCTCTAGTGGTATTTTTTTCCAAATTATTACTTTTGTTGCATACTTATCTAGGATTCCAATTATTCTGTGTGGAGGAATTGAAGGAAATCATGTTCTAATAAATTTTTCTTATTTAAATAAATATATCCATACCATTTGAACATTTTAAGTGGAACTTCCTTTTTTTAGGTCATAGGAATGATTATGTATTTATTATGAAAAAAGAGAAATTCATTGTTTTTAAGTGATTTTAATAATTTATGGAATTATTAGAAAAATCTGTGATTTTATTTGTATTTTTGGGAAAAATAATTTTTAATATGAAATTAATATAACTTTTTTAAGAATTTTTCATCTGACTTCCAAGAATCTCATATGACTTGCATGAAATTTTAATTAATTTCATATATTTCATATTACATTCTATGATTTTGTATGGATTTTGGGAGTTCTTGTAAGACTTTTTCTATTTTTATGATTTTAAATTTAAAAGGATTTTGAATAATTAAAACTTATAACAAATTTTATAAGACTATTGATGGATCTCGTAAGTTATTGGATCCTATTAGAATCTTTTTTTAGTTTCCTAAGACTCTTAGTGGATCCTCTAAAACTGTTAGCCTCATAAGACTATGAGTCCTACAGGACTCTAAATCCCATAATACTACTAATATTGTATTATTATCAATCTCATAAGACTCTAAATCTCATAAGAAATTTACATAATCTTAAAAGACACTAAATTATATAAAATTATACTTAGCTGAAAATTCAATTCCTTTTTTACACATAAACCATAGGACATTTAAAGTATTATGAAATAGATGATCTTCTAACTTATGAAATTATTATTTTCAAAATTTAATAAATAAAATTAGTAGAAACATCATTCTATAAGATGACTTGTTGTTCCATGACAACATTCCTTGGTATTCCAAAAAAAGTTCCATATAATACATTGACACATCCTCATGACTTCAATAAAAAGTATATAAAGAGGTTGTGGGTCACAAAAGTATTTAATTGTGATTAAAGTTATTCCACAAATAAACATCTCTTGCAAGGACACTGTTCTAATATTAATTGGAAACCAACTTCCCCCACTACCACCTAGAAGAAAAATGTATGAATGAGTGCTGAAATCATGGAACTGGTTCACTATTATAAAATTAAATTCATTCCTATTTCCAATTATATTCCCTCCATAATAAGAGAAATTAAACAATGATTGGACAATAACAATGATGAATGGAGAGACGGAAGATATCAAACAGTAACCAAGGGTGATCATATTATATGTGAAAAATCTGGACTCGAATAGAAAATTGGAAGATGCAGAGACTTCAACCAATTTAATGATGTCTAGATAAACCCATAAAAGAGATGTATATTTTGGAAAATAGAGGTAAACCCTTTTATGTATTGTATTCATTTATTATATCATACCAGTTCTGTTGAGAACATGAATTATTGAATGAAAATTTTGGCTTTGGTTATCAATTTGTTTTTATTCTATTTTTTAATTATTCTCTATTATATGATTTAAAATAGATTATTTCATATTTTAATATTATTAAGTTGTTATTTTTTAGGAGTACAATGATTTCAATTAGGTATGACTACTTTGAGTTCATTGAGTTGTTGAATCACCTATACAAGAGGGACACCAGTTATACTAAATTCTTCGTATTATGATTAAGTATAATTAGGTTGTCATTAAAAGGAATTAAGTAGAGTGTTATGAAATTAGATTTGGAAAATGTTTTAGAAAGGTAAAATGTTATGTATAAAGGGATAAATCACATTCAAAGCAACAGATATCGAATAATAATTTCACACTTATTTTCAATACAATCATCCTTTAATTTCCTAATACATTATCTAAATTCCATTTTAATTAAATTTTTTATAATTTTCTTTTGTATTTTTCAAAAAGTTATCAAATCCCTTAATTTTCTTCTGCATTTCGAAAAATACAAAATACAAAAACTACATTTTTAATTTAGTTATAATCCTCCATTAGATAAAACCATAAGAACTCCTATATAAAAATTCATGGGAAAACAAATTTAATCAATGATTCAAGACAAATCCCTTATTTATTAATCATATTGATTATAACCCAAATTATTTATTTCCACTGAATAAAGACAAGCTAATTTGATAAGATTCGTGATTTCCCATTATTATTTCGTTATTTTCTTTTATATTAGGAAGAAAATAAACAAATTCAGATTACTTTGTCAATCCTTTTCATGATACTTTTATAGAAAATGTATTTTTGAGACCAAAAAAAATTATAAACATTTTTTATAACACATTAATTCCATAAATATATCTTTTAAAAAATTTAAAACATGGAAAATTATTAATAATCTCAAAATAATATTATCTTACATCCTTAAAATCATATAATCCCAAATTACTTTATTTGAATAGTTCTATCGGTAATATTATTGTCATTAGGTAAAAATATCATTCTTATAGATTTATCCATGACACTAAATGATCAATAATTATTGTGTATTAACTCTTTAAATACTAATTCTAGTGATAGTATAGAAAAATTAGATTATTGGAATGGTTTTTAGTTAAATTATTTGTATTAACATTGATTTTTTTACCAATCCAATTAATATCTAGATACATCTCACCATCTAAAATCGATGGAAAAATGTAACAGATGATGATTATGAAAAACGAATATTTTGTTTGATAGCATATATGACCTAAAACATTGAGTGTAAATGATAATATAACACCCAAATAATTTATGATATATTTCTTTTAAATGAATTCATTCACTCAACAGTGTGCCGAAAATGCAACCCTGACACTATGTAAGGTACAATATTGTATATCATCATAAGAAATCCTTTAAATTAGAGGTTATGAATAGCTATAAATATATTATGAAAATTATATTTCTTGTACATATATAAAAAAATTTATTGGTTATTTATTAATTTGGAATAAAAAAAGTATCATTTGAATGAAAAATAAATGTTCTCTGAAAATGTATTTTTTTCTAAAAGTTGGTTGAGTAATGCTTTGTACACATATATTAAAATTAAATTTCTCTAATTTTATAAAAATAATTTTATAAAATGGAGTTATTTTTTTAATCAGGATGTACAAATTATTCTAGGGTATTTTTTGATATTAATGAAATGTTTCATTATTTGATGAATAATGAAAAATATTGAATTTAATTGAAAACTACCTTTTTATTTAAATTATTTATATATTTATATTATATTTTTAAGAAATCATAGGTAAATGTTTTTAAAATATATTAATATTTAACAAATTTATGAAATTTTACTCATTTTCTTGTTAAATTTATAAATTAAAACCTTATAAACTCATGATAACATTGTCTTGGTAAACTTGATTTTATATCACATGTTGGGGTATAATTTTAAATTGGTTTATTCCACGTATATGAATTGAATTAGGAAAATGTATTAAATATTTGGGAAAATCATAATATTTATTATCTATTAATGTCAAATTAATATTTTACCACAATTAATATGAGAAATAGTCAAAACTAATTACAATTGTTAAATTAAAAAATGAATTATCAGGGGTTAAACTAAAAATATAAGGGTTAAAATGTCCAAAAAACGTTTCCAAAAACCATTTTATGGCCATATTTTCGATTTATCACTTATAATGATTGATAATTTAACCTTTTATTGGATTTGTTTCATGATAATAACATGAGTGTTGTTAATTCCATTCAAAAATTCAACGTGTGTCCTCTCCCCCACTTATGAAAGGCCACCCCATATCATCTCATATTTATAGAAACAAATATATTTTATTTTTTTATTTCCAACCATGATAAATTCTTTAATATCCTAAAAACATTTTATATCCAATTATTATTCTCAAAAATACAATCTATGAGGTCTTTTGGTGAATCTCTATTATTGTTTTTTGAAGAAGATATAACATTCTTTAACGAGGGTTATTGTTTTCGTTCTTATTCCACATCCTTAAAATATTATTAAAACATTATCATATAAAAATCTCAGTATATTACATATAATTATACTTTTTATGGTAGGTTTATGACCTATATCAATATCCTCTTCCATAAAATGGAAAATGAAGCTGTTGATCGTGTGTACGGTGGACTACCACCTTGTAAACAAGTGTAATTCATTTTCCATCACCAAATTTAAATGATAGATATAATAATGGATTAAACACATGTATATGATATTTAATATATTTTTATACTTATATAACTTTAATACCACATATACCTTGTTATGTTCCATTCCGTTCAGAATATGATAACATCACTTTGTGTGTACAATAGAGTACCGCCTCGCGAGGCGATGCGATTCATTTTTCCCATAAAATTTAGATGAAAGGATAAATGGATAAATTTTGAGAATATATGTGATATTTATAAATTTATATTTATTCATTAAAATTAACATATCAGGATTTTCCATACCCTTTCATAGATTATGCAAATGATAACATTGCTCATTCGTACATATAAACCACAATATCTATGAATTGATATTATCTATTCTCCATGTTCAAATTTCATTAATGACCATACAATTTGATATAATGATAAAATAGATATTTATATAATAAATATCATTCTAGGGATTATGGAACAGTATATTATGTTCAAGAACCATAAATTTTATAAAAAGGCAAACATGAGAAAATAAGGCAATTACGACCAGAAATAATGAAAATAATGAAATATTATTAACCAAATGGTGGTAAAATATTATTTGGGGATCATATATGTTATTATAAATATTGATTTTGTTTTTATATACATTAATAACATTCTTAAAATAATTATACAGTAATTTAAACAACCTTCAACCAAAAGGAAGCATGAGTTAAGCAACCTCATCTCAGTTTCCATTCCTTTGGGAATATTCAAATGTTATGCACCTAATTTAACTTATATGGTGCATTGATTACCACATATAAATTTATTTTCATGATTCATTTATAGTTCATGGTATCTTTTGTTTAAAATTTAAGTATTTCATCGAATGGTATTTTATTTAATTATAACCATGTGATAAATAATTTTATAACATAATTTCCTTAAAATGGGTTATATTAATTATTCATTGTATTGGATATTATAAAAATATGTGTGTAATGAATATATATTATCTCATATTTTATTTCAAATTGTCTTAAAGGTATTTATACTTTATCTACATAATTAATTCGTTAATTATTCTAAACCTAATTACAATATTTGTAAGTGTTTGTTTCAAAATTTCATTTTTATCTGAATTATTTATGATTTAATTTTAATTTAAAGAAACTATTTAATCATTGGATAATATATCCATTTTATTTTATAATAATTAGGTTATTCAGGAACTGTTTAAGTAAAATTACCATTTTTAACTCACCGGTTATTAATTATTTTGACAAAATATGTTTAATAAAATCAAACTTCATTTATCTTATCAGTAAAAATTCCCTTTTTTCCAACACCATGTTATTTAAAAATGTTTTCAAAATGTTTCTATAATTATAAAAATAATTTATTAAATAAAATTTTACCCATTTTTTGATTTTATGAAAACCATTTCATTGAACCATAAATTTTGTTTCCAAAGAAGGTGCATTTTGATATTACTAAAAACGTGAAATGAGCCATTTATTTAATGTGTATAGTTTGTAGAAAATTTCTTACAATCATGAAAAGTCAATGTTTTAAAGATTAAATAATATTTTTAAATTGTTAAACTCAAAAAAATTGCCTTGAAAATATTTTTTTTAACTTTTAGTTCAAGAAATTATATATATTCGAAGTGAAAAGGATATTATCCTCATGAATGTTTTTAAAAATATTTTATGTTATTTTTATTCATAAATGACCACAACATATTATTTTAATTATAATCCACTGGGGATATATTGAATTTATTCCATACTTATTCATTATATGCATGTTTTATGGCCATTTTGACCAAAACAATTATTGAAATTCACTTTCTGGATTCATTATGTCTATGCATTAATTATCCGATGAAATATTAACTTTAATGTGATCATTAGACTTTAAATTTCCCCTAAATATCCATATAATTTATCATGGATATTTTAATTTAATAAATTAAATATTATTATAACATATGGTGTTTGATATTTGAAGTTATTTTTTATCTACAGAAATATTTAGAAATATGTACTTTTACAGATTATGGATATCAAATGATAAGACATATTGTTGAAGAATTAAATATATTATATGATATATGGGGAATGATTTGAAATTTTTTTTATGGTAAATGACTAGAATTATATATTACATTGATCAATAAGTATTCTCATGATGTAAATAAATAGTATATCATTACAAGAGATTTTACCAATATTTTTAAATGGTCGTATGAATGGTCTTGATAGTAGAGGTATCATGATGCCTTAGAAAATGACATCCAATAATTAAGAATTTCTTGTATAAATAATTCAGTTATTAATATCCATGATATTTCCCCAACTATATTTTCTCTATATTCATTTTATTCTCATTTATTGATTAAATGGACTATTTTTTCAGTTATTTACCATTCCATAATTATTATTCCTTATCTATTCATGACAGTTAAGTTACTTAAATGGAATGTATATTAAATTATTTACCTTTCCATATTGATTATTCCTTATCTCATCATAATATTTCATTTATTGAATAAATGTAATTTGTCTTAATATATGTACCTTTCCATATTGGTTATGACATATTGATTGTTATTTCATTACTCATTATAGATTCCTTTGTACATAATTCTTAGTATGTATTTCACCTCACCATTATTTTTTTCTATTAAAAATAATCTAGTAACTATACTATGAATGATATGTAATTATATGCTCTATAGAATAACTATATTCCTAATAAAATATCATGTGATAATTTTTATATTCAAAAGTACTATAGGAATAATTTTTGTATCTATTTTAGCATGACTAAAAAACTAATTAGTCCTTCAGGGCATGATTCATTATATCATATTGAAATTGAATAAAGTACACATCAGCTTCAGGTTACTGGAGTCGGGTTCATTATATTTTTTATTATAAGTACTATGGTATAAAACATGGGAACTATATTTGGGAAAATATAGAGAAAGTGACATAACCCAATGATGTACGTTGAGGATATGTATAGAAGAACATCATAATTTTTCGGTAAGGTAGAAATTATAATATTTGTCATGAAAATAAATCCTTTTTTAGATAATAAAAGTGGATGTGGTTTTGGAATAGATGTACTTTAGGGTAACAACATGGAAAATAGTGTGTCGGGATTTCCTCATGAATTACCTAGTGTATGAAAGAAATCATTACTACGAACCTAGTTGGGAACTCCCTAAGGATATGTCTTGGATAATTCACATTTCCTTTACACCCCATTATGATTTCATCCAATAAATAATGAGAATTAATGAACTAGGTTAAAACATTGGTTTATTATATTAAAAATAAAGTGACATGATTTTCATATCCTTTAAATGACTATATGGTTTTCCTAGTCTAATTATTGTTTATAACACTATTATTTTTGGTTTTAGCCAATGACTAAAACATGAAAGAATGGTTTTAACATTCTACATAAAGGAATATGTGAAGATTATAAGCAACCAAATGGTATGATAACTAATGTGATAGATATCATGATTATGTGTAATCATTTATCCCAAAATTTGATTAAAAAACAATACCATAACTAACTCTCAAAATCACCAAATAATATAATTATGGAGTTCACTAACATATCGAGAGATGGAGACCATGGAGGAAATAAGGATTTATTTCCTTCCTTCTATAAATGTAGAAAAATACACCAAGTAAATTTTATCAATGGAAATGAAAAAAAATTATGTATAGAAATTACGGTTATACAAAAATAAATTATTTATGAAAACTGAAGTGTAGCACCTATATCTGGTGTGGTCATAATCAGTTCTCCAAGACTATTTTCCTCATGACCTCAAGAACACCTCCCCATTTACCAAAGGATACCAAAAAGCATTGAGGTTCTAATGGTATATGTAGGGAGACTATACCCTCTTTATGAGAGCAATCTAATAACATAAATAAAAATAAAAATATACATCAAATAATAATAATTTCCCAAACATCACATACCACATTCCTATACCAGGGAACTACCAACTAACCTGTTAAGTAAAAAAGTAATTTAATTATAATCTAAAGTGGAAAATGACGAAAATAATACACTAAATAAAACCCCCAAATGGATCGTGATGTCATCTATGGTCCCCGCACCCATGATCCATCCCAACTCGAATATATTCCTTCTAACATAGGTAATTTTATCTCATCAAGACCTATAACCATGAAGACTTCTTATGTACCCAATGGAGGGCCATGTAGGGTGTTACAACAAGACTATAGGCAACCACAAATATTGTCTAAAAAACATCTTGTCTAAAACAATGTATAGAGAAGTACAATAATCAAAATAAAATATTATATAAACCAGGTTTCCATATTTAACAATATTTAAATTAACCACATTTTTCTCATTTCATTGTGTTACCCATATCCATCCAACCATCTTTTCCCCAATGTTTGTTGTTCAAAACTTGTGTAAAAGGTCCATAGGTTGGGAAAAAGGGATAATTAGTACATGTATACAATTTGTATTAAAAATTCCATGTCTGGGCATCCCTAACATGATATGGAATTCTATATCTATATCATTTGAATTAAGGGAATCTATCCATTATTCAAAAAATTATCTGAAAATGGGTAGTAGGACCTTCATTTTAGCCCACACAAGGGATAGGAGAATCAATCCAACATCCCAACCAACCATTAGTTCAAAATTTCTAATACACTTCATCATTTACCTTTTATAAAAGAAATAAAACACAAGTGAATCATATCATTTATCATAATTTTGTAGTTTATTACATTCATCATATTAACATTTCATATAGTTAGGATGTTTCACCCTTAAATAAAAAATATAACCATTTATCACCCCATTAAATCCAATTATCTAATTGTAAAATCCAATTTAATCATTTATCACATTTACCCATTTACATACCATATCTCATTTAGCTTATTCATGTTAAGAAAAAAACACTTTATTCCATTCCAACATTCATACCATAATTAATATTGGTTTAATCTCACAAACCCTTTGATTCATCATCTAACAACCGAGATTTAATTTTCAATGAAGGGTCACACCACATGAGTGACCATATGACTGATACAATCAACCTCAATGAATCCTAAAGAGATCATGAGGGTATTAGCACACCATTAAAAAACCCAATTAATCATTTCTTACCAATGATTCAAATTTTTAGTATAACAAAACAAAGGCACAACCACGTAATCATAAATTCAACATCCTGACTATGGGATATAACATATAGATTACCTACCTAATGTTTGTATACAACCTCTAACTTAAACACGACCCTTTATTCGAACTCAAACATCATTCAAATCTAAAACATTTCATTTTATATAAAAAAGGGTTAAATGGATTCAAAATGATAAGAAAAATTATAAAAGTGTTATTCTAAAATATAGAATAAATCGAGATGATACACTATCTCGAAGCATTGATAAACCACCAATTACACCTCAAATAACTTAATGATAGGGGATAATGATCATTAGTAGAGGGGGGAGCTCTTGGTTCTTCACTCAAGCTGCTAGAGATTGAGAGGGGAAGAAAATTGGGTTAAAATATTTAAATATAGGGGTAAAAGGGGAAATAAATGCATTTAATGAGGTGTATAGATTGTGTGTATAGTTGGACAAACCATGCACTAACAATGCACCGCCAACTATCAAAGTGGGGGACCAGGTCATACGGTCTCCTCAGAAGAACACACAGTTTTCCAATCCCCATGGAGGCTGTGTGTCTAGCTCAGTCCAAACTTGCATCAGTAATAGGATACCCCATCATGGGTTTTAAACCATGAATCTCCCTTACATGTGTCATAGTTAAGGCACATGGTTATTATTAACGGTGTGCCAACTATGTGAATATCACTATATATACCATGTTATTACTTTTTTGATGTCCCAAAACCTCAGGAAACTCATGAGGCCCCTCATATTATTAAGAAAAATTTAATTAACCATTATATAAAGAGATAAATTAAAATTTAAAATGGTGTAAACCTCCCCAAAATGAAAGGATCCTACAACCTCCCCACCATATAATTTATCGTCATCGAGTTTCACTCCCAAGAATTGCAAATCCTCCAAGGTAAAAATTCCATTCTACTATTCCCATATATCTTCCTCCCTATCCCATGATTTCTCATGTACATTAAAATGCTATCACTATTTCCAAAACATTCAAAAGGGTGTGAATCTGTCTATGGGGATGTTCAGATTGTTGTCCAGCATTCCCGCTTTCCAATGGTGGGCGGCGTTCGTCACTTATTCAGGTTCATTTTCTCCTTGATGGAAAAGGTGTGATTGTATATTAGTCTCTCTTGTGGATTCCTCCATGGAATTCATCCCCTAGACTGGGTATCCCATAAATATTAATTCATTTTTCGTAAAACTCTTCCTCGGTGCCATATCTTCATGGATTCAAGTTAATTACACTTCTTCTGTCAGGACATTACAAGGGGTCATGTTAGGGAAGAAACCATTGATCGGGGGAGTAGTCACATTGGACATCGCTGGTATGTCTAGATACTGAAACAAAAATGTGTCTATGTTTTTTCCGCTTATGATTGGGATTCTTGAGGGCATGGAAGGCTAAGTCATCCCACATTATATGAAGGTAATATTATTCCATAGGCATGTCCATGTGGTTTTCCTTAGCTTCTAATGTTAACAGAGGGTATTCTGTGAGTTTAATGTCTAGAGAAGATGAATCAGAATGATCGGAACACTAATAGGAATGGATTATATTTATACATCCACAGAAGGGAGTGTCTGGGAGGTTTACTAGATGATGGATTAGAACAAATAACGAGGACGGATCTGAGGTGGTGTGTCACATAGAATGAAAAGGTCACACCATAAAAGTTGATATGGACACCACTGAGAGATTATCAAGGGAAGTGAACTCCTGAAAGGGGGAAACCAAGGATTACTATTTTCTGGGATTGAACATCAGTGAGGCTTCGAACATACCCTCTGTAGACGACAGGAATCAAAACCAATATACTTCAAAGGGGTGATGAATAAAATTGGATGGGGCTTACACATGGTCAGCTACATGAATGGATAACATGATTTCACTAGGATGTGGTGTCCCAGGTAAGAATCATGATGGATATGGATGTAGTTTCGATGGATAGAGTGAGTGGAGTAGAACTGACATGAAGATGATGGTGATGTTGGGCTTAATCCTCGGAGAGGCTACCTATGTATCCCCATGGTAGGGAGTCAAAGTCCATGTAACATGGTGTGGCGATGGGACACCTGAGGAATACACTTGTGAGGATGGGTCCATGGATAGGAACTAGATAGAGTAGCACCTCGGGTTGGGGAATGACCTTCTCGAAACATAGAGGCTCAAGGGATAGGAAATGATGATACATGAGTGATGGGATTGAACCACGGAGAGGAATCCAACGCATCCTCATAGAAGGGAATCAAAGTACACATAGTTATATATGGGGGCATAAAATTGGGGTGTGCACAAGTTATAGTGAACGAATGACATATTGGGGCTTACGTGTGGTTAGCGCCCTAAGAGTTGGTCTGAAACCACTAAGGGACGGATGAAGGATGTGGGTCCTAGAAAAGGAGACACCAAAGCTTACCATTGTTTGGGACTGATCCTTAGGGAGGCTTCTTATGTACCCTTCCTAGGATACAATGATCAAACCCCCATTAGTTATGAAAATAGATTCTAGTTTTTGGGGATGAACCTCAGGGTGACTTCCTACGTACCCTTCCTAGGAGACATGGATCAAAACCAACGTAGTTATAACTGGAGTAGTTTAACTTCATAAGGGATGGAAGGGGGATATTTTTTAACATCATGTGAAACAATTGTGAACCTATATAATGTTTTCATGACTGATGGGTGATGATCTTGAACCATGGGGACTCTTCATACGTACCTTTCTGGGAAAGGGAAAGGATCAAAGTCTACAAATTTTGGTTTTGGGGGAAATGGGGCTTACACACTAAGGCAACCCATGGAGGATTCCATGGTTGATGCTTTCTCCAAGACCGTGTGAGTTATGCTCAGTGTGAGGAGCAAGAGGCAGCAAAGACTTTATCATCACACCATGAAAGGTGTGTCCACAAGGAATAGAGAAGGTCTTATGCGTTGTTAATGTCCTATAGAGATGGATATAGGAAGTTACCCCAGGATGGAGGCTCAATGATGATAAATCCCAAAGGGAGAGGTACGAGGTATCAAGGGTCCATGTACCCATTCCTCTGCTAGCTATTTTGCACGGAAGAATAGAGGAGGATCAAGGGTGATACCTCTCACAGGAAAGGCTAGAGGATTACACCAGGATTGTTTCCCTTCCCTATGGACAAATATTGTTCCATCGAAGAAGTATCTCATTCCATGTGAGGATAATCTCAATCCCATGGAGACGAGTGGGCATGGAAAATGTTCGAGTTGGGGAACCCCATGTAAATTGCATGGGGAAAGGACACAGTTTAACGTCATATGTTGGGGATGATGGTGATTGGCAGTTTCAAATCCTGTAGCTCGGACTATGAGGATTCACTCCCTACCACTAGTACTTACATTACAGGAATGCTTTAACCCTTGGTGAAGGGATGTCAATGGTAATTCCCTGCGGAGATGGGGTTGTGGAGTGATCCATTGAGGGGTCAAATTAGCCTGGTTATGTGAAGAAAATATAGCCGTTAGCATGCATGCGATGATGAATGAGGCTAAGTGACACAATATGAAGCACTTCCCAAGGGACTTTGAAATCACATCGTACGAACCAAGAGGGCCATGTGTAAGGGGTGAATGCAAAAAACATGAGTTTCATACATTAAATGGGGGGTCTGGATATGGTATGATGGAGGAGGGTGGTATGTTGAATTCATGTTGAAGGTTGTGAGAAAGAAAGATCGATTGCATGTAGATGTGGAGGGCTGCTTGCAAAAGGGTCAGTTTTGCGCACAATAGAGAGTTGTGCACTGAATATGCGGTGTTTTCACTGAATATCCTAATATTGAATGAAATAGGGAGGTGTGCACACAATTGGTTGTGGTTGTGCACAATTGGGGTGTTTGTTGGACCAATGGAAGATATGTGCAGAAAGAGGACAGTTTGCACACAAACTCTTGGAATTGCACACCAAGGGTGCAGTTTGCAGGCAATTGACTTTGAATCAAAGGGAACGAGTAAGGGTCAATACCTTGTGAGCCATCTCGAATGCATTCTCTGGGAGACCAATCACGTGAGATAAAGTACTTTGAAGCCATTTTTTCTACATGGGAGGGGTTGGATTTCACGAAAAAGAAACATGTCCAGTTATTCATCCCTCCTCAGGTGGGGGGGGGGGGGAATTTCTATTTATAGACGAGTTCGTGCAGCGGCAGTGAGAAATGGGGTTGGCACGAAAAATCTCAACAGAAAATTATGTGTGACTCTCCCCTTTTGTGCGCTCGAGTGGAAGCTTTATCGGGAGCCTGATGTGAAAAATTCGGTCGAGTCATGCAATATTACATGCCTAATTTTATGTTTTATTCCCACATATATGGTTTTATTCAGAACATATTTGTTTTTTGTGTGGGGTATCCCTTTTATGAAAAAATATATTCTTTTACGTGAATCATCCTTATGGGTCACAGGATCCTATGGTGAGCTGAAGTAAGTCTTTAAATCCATCCTCCGATGCCAATTTTTAGTTTCACTCAGATTTCAGTGCCCAAAAATTCCCCACTTGGAATCTAAGAAACTAGGGGGCATGAAGGTCGGATTCCTAGGGGAATGTTTAATACTCCAACATATATCAGGTTTTGTGTGCAAAACGGGAACATTGTGTGAAATTTGTTTTTCCGTGCATGAAAAACCAGATCTACTCCTATAAATTCCCAAGGGCCCCATGCTCTCTATACCAGATTTTTCATCAGACAAGCCAAAAATATATCCTATGTCTAATTCCTTTTATTTTCACAAAAACCCACATAGTTGGTCATTGATTTACACTGACTGGTTGTTTGTTGTTTATTACACAACATCCAATTTTTCATAGAAATCAAGGATTTTTGGCACAAGCACCAACCTTTTTGTGCCAAACCGGTATTTCTCACACCCCTGCATTAATGAATTTCTATTTTGTTCCCAGGTTTTATATACTGAACACTTTTATTTAACTCACGCATCTTTTTATTTTTTATATTCACTCAAATGGCTGATGCATAGACTGATGTTGTGAGAGAGGCATCCCATTTTTCTCAGAGGGCTAAGATGATCAAAAATCATCATATGTTTGGGGCATGGGTGTTCATATCTATTAACCAAATTTCCCTCGGTATGCTGATTCAAGCTCAAAGAGACTGTGTGATGTGTGATAATTTCCCAATATATTAATTTGGCATTCTAAATGATGTTCCGATTCCAGGCATTGAAAATGACATGCCATAGTTGTGGGTGAGATGTGAGGACAATATTCTACGGTATAATATGATGAATAGTAGTTTTACTACCATGAAAACCACACATATGGACATTTACGTCTTGAATGAAATAACCAGGACATTCACGAGGAGTGAGCCAACTATTGAGGACTCTCCAGCCCATTACAAGAGTGCCTTCGGAAGCAGCATCATTGATGAGACCAAAGGATTGGAGGATGAGTGGGACCTAAGGATTAGTGAAAATTTCACTAGCATGTGGTCATAGACGTATTCAACATGACAAACATGTGAGAAATTTAAGCATAGCTGCGGCACATTGGTTTGTTTGAGGCGGTGTTGACATCCCAATTCCATTTCTACCATCAAGAGGAGCTAGTACTAGAGCTGTTTAGCTGATGGTATCCAGATACCAATAACTTCCATCTCCACCATGGGGAGATCAATATCAGCCTTTAGTACATCTATTGTAGTAGAGGCATCCCTCTCAAGGGATATTAGTATGATGTGTTTTTTCCTATAGTTAATACCTAGGGAGAAAGTTCCCGAACTCCTCTTCTAATATGGATGGCCATGGAGAGGCTTAGGATCAAGGACATTTTGAAATAAATTTCTTACCCAAAGTGGTTGAGCATGTTTCTAAGGATTGGTAATAATGTGAAGATTTCAGCATGAGGAAATATGTGCTCGACCATGTCATAAAGAAGAAAGAGTGGAATATATTGAAGGGTCTTGGAGATAGAAGATTATCAATCATGGTGATTTAGCGTGAATGAAATCCAAGACTCAAAAATTTGGTATGCCATATTTCTAGTTGGGATTATGAGTGGATGGTTGCTGCCTATGAGGGACATGAGGATGGGAGTCCATCTCGGGATGCTAGTGATGGTTGAGATCATGGTGGCCAATCATAGGTTCAACCTGGGCTCCTCGTGCTATCCTGACTGTATGCGATTCTAGGGTGGATTTCAAGATGAGGCACACCATGGAGGTTCTACGGACCCTTCAAAATTCTTTAGGGTTGGATAGAAGCTCACTATGGATGGTATGATTTCATGAACGCCATTCACCCCCAGGTGGCGGACTACATCCATTTTAATTGATCATTGCAAGGATTAAGCCGCTAACTCTTAATGAAGCAGGGATAAATCTCCAGACTGGAAATCATGATAAATTTTTCATTAGCACATTCCAATCCCCTTCCTTATTTATAGTGGATGATGGGAACTGACCATTAAAATAGAGGGAGTAAATAAAATTTATTAGAGGTGGGGTATTCATAACCCACTTTGACAACAATATCTTTTTCGCACCCTATATGCCATTAAGGTCTTCCAGGAAGTTTGGGTGCATATAGAAGATGACCAAGATGATGTATACAGGGGTCCAAGAAGAGATGCATCATTTTATCCTTCGCCAATTGTGGATAATTATCATAATATATAGCTTTGGTGAGGTAATTATGCTTCCCCCTTCTTATGTAAATGCGGGCCTCTCAAAAATGTATGACGAACATTGGGTGGTGACATATACAGAGGGAATTTTGTGGAAATGCATGTGGATGATCAAACTGGAGAACAAAAAATCTATAAAGTGAGAGATAAAGCCTAGTGCTCTTAGGGAAGTAAGGTCAAGGAGAAATCAGGCAGCTAGGATAACATAGGATTGTACCTCAGTGGTTGGAGTGTTGCGTGGTGTGGATGTGCCTCTTCCACCAAGAGGGAGGGGGTCTGGCAGACCATCGTATGGGGGAGTAAGATATATCCCTAGAAATAAAATAAGGTACCAACTCTGACCTTATGAAGATAAAATTTTCAATGCCTTTTGGTCATCATGGATGAGCTTACAGCAGTCCCTAAGCATTGAAGCCTTATAGAAAAATGTTGACATGGGACAGCCTCCAACTGCAAGAGCTCGAGCTCCTCAAAATTGATGATAGAGTGAGATTTCACTGACAACACATATATCTAATTTCCATGGATGTATTTGCACACTAGTGGGGAAAATGTGGGGAACCACGTATTCTAATGAAAGTGTTGCTCTGCCAAGAGCATGACTCAGAAAAAACGCCATCTGATGATGATGAGGAGGTGGAGGAGGAAGAAGAAGGAGGAGGAGAAGAGGAGGAAGAAGGGGATTATTAAGGTGATGAGCCCCATGGAATAACAACCCACTTGAGGAGTCCTTGTAAGAGTGGAGATATTTCTGACACTGATAGAAAACGGTGGAACATCTCTAGTTGGGCCTCAATCGTTATCTTGGTCTTTTCTCTTTCCTTGTTTGGATTCACTTACCCATCTCTACTCCATTCAGGTGCATATTTATGCTAGTGGCCATTCCCTAGAACCTACAACTGGGGGGGGGACAATTTGGGGGACCAATCATAGCTAGAGTGGCAAGAGTAAGGACGATCGGGGTTGTAGCAGCCACCTATGAATCCCAAGACAACCTTGTAGCCTCAAAGGAGGCGACAACAATTATTGAAATGAAAAGTTTTCTTGGGGGGGGGGGGTCTTTTGCGGGGGTTGGTACTTCAGCATCCAAAGCTCTGGATGTCACCACATTGAGCTCTTGTAAAACTCATTATTTTAATACAGTCATTCATCATCAGGGAAATTGACCGACCATGTGTAACGACTAAAAAATTTGAATTATATTTGTTTCTTGAGTTTTTGTGTTATTTTATACTCAACAAAACTATATCCTTTAATTAATGAAGTGAGTATAATTGAAATTATACCATTGGTTTTTTGACTATTATATGACCATTGGTCAAAATGACTATTTGAAATTATAGTATTAAATGTTTTTATTGTTGTTTATAAATAAAAGTTATCTTGGTTAATTAATATAGAAAGAGGAGTTGATGGCCTCATCCAGTAAACTTGGGCCGTACAAAGCCCATATGTTTGATTTTGGGATTGAGGTAGCATCTCTGGTCTTTTCTCTGGACCATGACGAAGATGAACATCAACATGTGAAGCTTGAATGGAATTTCCAACATGATAAGTTCAAGAGGATAGAAATCACCACTCGAGAAATGTTGTCTCAGCCACCCAATGATTCTATCACCATTGAACACCTTACTCTTAGGTCCTATACAAGTGCTATTAGGGGCTATGTAATGAGGCCATAATTACTTTTTGTAATCTTTTTTCATAAATAAAATTGTTATTTATTCTTATGGAAAAATTTTGTGAATTTAAAATATAAAGATAAACATAGGATAAATTTATAGAAGTTATATATTATTGGTGTTTTTTTGGAAAAGGGTTTTTTTTAAAATATTTTTGTTTACCGTAAATAATTAATAATGTAAAATTATTTTCATAAAATGGTCTTCTACTGTAGTGATCAGAAAGAAATATAGTGTCTAATAAAATCACCTTATTTTTTAGTGAATAGTAAAGTATGATGAGTAATACTACCCTTGTGAATTGTAATGTGACCAATGGAATAGAAACCTCACTTGAGAATGTATAAATATAATGTAGGCATCTTGTTTGGTAAGGTGATATTATATCATTAGTAAATAACTATTTCAAAAAAATAGTTAAGTAATATTTATTTTTTTCAAGTAAATAGTGTTTTTAATTAAAAATTAAATATCACATAATTTGAAAATAATTTTCATAAAAAGTTGCTCATTTTTGAATTCAGAGCATTAATATTAGGTTAGGGTGAATTTATGATATTTTTATAAAATGTTTTGTTTTTTGGTGAATAATAAAAATACAGTTTTGAGTTTTAGAGTGTTTAATGACATAAGTAATTATGTATCAATGATGTAATAATTCATGTATACTTGTGTATGGTATGATATGTTATGAGGTGTCCCATGTGTCCAATACCATGTGAAAATAACAAGGGCATGCCCATGGATTTTCAAAAACCACTAATGAGGTGTCCCTGGGAAATTAAAAAAAATATTCTTTAAATTTTGCTAAAAATACCAACACATTCCATCATTAATTTCATTCATAATTTATCCTAAATAGAGATATGGTATTTTACATCTCAATTATTACTTTCAAGGTTCTCTCAACCCCCCCAAGGTCCCAACCCTTATTTTTTAAAAGTTAATCTTCCAGGTAAGGGAACCTTTCACCCTCCACTTTTAGTCATGACTTCTTTTATGTTATGTCTCATAGTTTTTATTTTATTATGTGGGGGTATGTTCTTATATATCCTTATTACATTGAATTTCATGTCAAACTAATGAGATACCCTTTCCTTTCTCATCAACGTATTAAATTAATTTTTAAGTGACGTCGTTGGGTAGCTGAATATTTGTAAAATAAATTGCATCTTCCCTTTTCTTTCAAGTTTCATTTTCGTGTTGTATGTCATTAAAACATCCATACCATTATCTTATTTAAATTTTATTATGTCCCTATAATATATTATGGCTAATTTATGATTGGGTGACCCTTGTAACCTCTCTTTTTAATGATTTCTAAAACCATGTTATGTAGCTATTATGCTGCAGAAATTTCATCTAAAAATCACTCTATTTTTTTCCCATGAAATTATCTTATTTTGTTTATATTAATACCCAAAGCTATTTCATTCACAAGGGTATTCATAAATACATAAAAATTATATATTTTATTCCAGAATTGACATACATGAAACCCTCATTCCTTTTCCTTGGGTTATAAATGACATAACGATCGAGTTATTAAGCACTTTTAAAAAGTCATGATTTTGAATGAAACAAATTTATTTTATGTTTTATATTTATGAGATGTTTTTTATGATATATGGGGATCATATTAAAATAAATAAATATTAAGGGTATTCCATGATATCACTCCAACACATTGGGTAAAGAATTTAATCTCATAAAATGACATGTCTCACGATATCTTGATGAATAACCTTGGTAATATTCATGAAAACTTATGGATGGACATTGGTGATAAGTTCCTTAATGTCTAAATTTAATGTTTTAGAATCATTTTAAAGTTATTTTTAATGTTATTATTTTTATGATATTACTATTTATTTTCATGATCTTATTAATATCACTCAAGTACGCATGTAAACTGGTTCACTTGATATCCTTACTAGGCCTCCTACACACCCTTTCCTTTGATATATGTCTCTAGGTTATGAGATGCATTAAATTTACATAGGATGAAACTATTTTGAAGCCCTACAATTTTATTAGAATAATGTTTTTTTTCATGTATTATAGGTCCTAATTTCCAAGACACGAGACTTTAAAGATCCTCTGATTGTAAAATTTAATGAAATGTTATGTAAAAAAGGAGGGATGTCATACCAAGGTACCACTCCCATATATAGTAATCAAAATAATATAGACTAGATAGGATTCTAAATTCAAAACACCTACGAGTGATTTATCAGTTCTTGTAGGAACTCATCTAGGTCCAATGCTTCAAACAGATCCAACTTTGGTACCTAGTGACCTTGGAGTTGCAGCTATGGGTGACGCCTCTACCAGGGTGGAGTTAGAGGCTAGAGGAGGAAAATCCACTGAGGTAGGGACATGTGTAGAGGGACACATGCCAGATGAGGACACTGTATCTGAACTTCTAGCTACCTTTCCTGAATATTAGCGTACGGATCCTAAGAAAATAGACAGTTATTATCCTAATGTAGTCGAAGAGAGTAGAATGACATGACATAAGGTGTGGAATTGTATAAAAATCACTCTAAAACACCCGAAGACTGAATGTATAGAACATATGGAGTCACTTTTCCTCTATTTATGCTTCCTATATACCATAGGGGTTGTCACCCATCATCTTCATGAAACCATCCATTATTATATTACCAAGATGATACTAGAGAGTCGCCAAGATAAAGATGTCTCTCGGATTCAAGAAGAGTCTGAACGTGTTCAAAAACATCATGATGTTGAGTGGGAGATATGACGGATAGATGAGAATGTGGGTGAGCACACGATATTTTTTCGTGAGCAAATCGCCGATCATTCAAAGAATAGAGGTCCACCTGGCGGTAGCCTAGGAGCAAGTGGTGTAGGCGAGACATAAAATGGATGATCTCTAAGCCACGTGAGAGTGACAACAATTAATGTACAATATATTACATCCTATAGCTATCCGTGTGGAGAGGAATCTTAGGGAGTGGTAGGTAAGCCTAGAAGATACACGCTGATGGGTGGGGGAGTTGATGCGGTCCATTGAAGGGGCTGATCCATTGGGGCCCTGTTTTGGCCAAACCCTAGAACACATATTTATTTTGTTTATGTATTATGAGACACATGTATGGAACTATTATTTACCATTTTTAATGCATCTCAATCAAATCTTCATGAAATAATCAATGACCAACCCCTAATCTCACATTGGTAACACCCGGTGTGAGAAACAAAGGATGACCATAAAATTTGATACTTTTCATATGAGAGTCCCAGTTGGTTGTTAGGAACTTCTAGTATGGATGACCATCCAGGATACTCAAAATTGGTAAATGGGGTTGTAATTGGAGAATGGGTGTCGCATAATGACCCAATCTCCCTTTCCCCTCTATGCTCTAGTGCATGGGCAGGGTAACACCAAAGGGAATTGGAATCAACCTGTACAGGGGGAAATGGGAAGTGTAAATCACAATACTAAAAATGTGGAACATAGTGATGGGTTTCATGATGATGGAGGATATCGTTTGACCACATTCACAACAAAATACCCATATTGTGTAACCTTGAAATGGGGGACAAACAAACAAGGGACTCCCACTGACCAATTTGAAAACATGGGGGGAAACCTGAAGTGTCATCTTATGTCATCTGGAATGTTGACCCCAAATGGTAGGTGAGCCAAAATGTCATGGGACCCAACCATTAGGGGGTTCTTTTAGACATGAATTAGGATGAGGACCCAAATAAGGTGCATGAAAAGTGTGGAGTGGAGTGATGGGTTGTTTAAATGGAGTCCAAAACTCTTGAGATTTCTCCACCATGCTGAATAGACATCGAGAGAGAATATTGGTCTAAACCAGGATCAAACCTATTTATAGGGGAGACCTTTATGATGAAAAACTAATATGGCTTGTAGTTTTATGTCATACTAATAGATGATAGGATTGTAGTTTAACGTCTTATAGTCAAGACATCACACATATTTTAGGGTCATACTCCCTATAACACAACAAATAGTTTAATGTCATGTCACACAGACTACCTAAAAGTTCCTAGAAAGTTAATAATCCATGAGCTGGACCTGAGGTAAAATTTATTAGTGTCAGTATATATCCCACGAGTATGGGAATCAAGCTGAACGTGTTTCATTAATGGAATGAAGTTTAATGTTATGCGGTGGGGATGAAATCGGGGATGGATTACCTCAAAATAGAGTATATTGCATGACCATTATAACCTTACATGAATGAGGAAAAATGTACACACCACACAACATACTCTTGAGATCTCAAACCATGAAGTGAAATTCCCAAAGTGAAAATATGTATCGGTGTGCCATAGAGCAACCTGACAAGAATGAGGTCAAGAATCCCCGCATCATCTCACAAATCTCTAGGGGAGTAAGTACACACAGTTTAATGTTATGATACCCAAACTATGGCCTCTGATTCGATATGTGAACTCCTAGTTTAAGTTCATAGGGTTTGGACCATTTGGGATTCTGGTTCCTCCATGTGGGCATAAACCCTACCCATAACCCTATGCCCAAGTGAGTAATGCTTGGTGTGGGAAACAAGGACAATGAGGTTCTTTACCACACTTGGAACACACAATGAAGGAAGGATGTGTGGAACCGAGGATGGCCCCATGACACAGATTCATCCTCTTAATGCATGAATGTTCATGGAGGGACAACACCGAGGGTGCCGAAATTCCACTAGAACATGATTAAGTGGAGAGGTTTGTGAATCATAGGACTGATATTTAGGGAATATGCGGAAGGCGTAATGATGTTGGATGGTTGTCGACCATGTTTGAAACATAGAATCCATATCGTGTGACCTGAAATTGGAAGAACAAATGAGGGTCGACCACTGACCTATTTCCCTACATGGGACATGTCTCAAATTTTCATTAAAAATTCTTGGGGACATTGGACCAAAATTGTAGGAGAGACATAAGGTCAAGCATCAATACCATTTGGGGGTATTTTGGGATATGAAAGATGATTCAAACACAAAATGAAGGGATATGTGATATGTGGATATAGAAAGAAAGCATGCACATACAGAATTAAACACTCTGATTATGACACCACAGTGCATCTGAACACATTGGTGAGGAATTATAGTGGTCAAGAGGTCCAGTAAGAGGTGGAATACTTGATGAGATGAGTGGAGGAATTGGGGAAAATGGTTTGGTGAACCTGGGGATGGACCCAAAGGTGAAATGTCTAGGAAATCCTAACCATCCCATAAATATGCAAATCAGGCCATACGTAGTTATGGTATGGTCATGCAGTTTAACATCATGTCGTAAAGACAGAGGTAAGGTCCCAAAAGGTAAATGTCAGGCTAAGGGGCTGGAAAGAAGGCATGATTTGTGATACATGGGCCTGGACCTAAGGAAAAAATGTCCTGGATTTTTTACAGATCCCATAAGGATGGGAATCAATCCAAATATATTTCTGAAGATCAACATAGTAGGGTACCTATTCCAGGGTAAATATGGTCATGTTAGTCAGGCCAATGCACCAAAAGATTCAATATTAGATGGATCTTGTTTGTTATTTAAGGTGGATGTGTTTTTTATGAAGCAAAAAACATAGGATGGAGGTTCCGAGCACTGTCGTAGAAATATATCCACATGTAGGCCTTAAAAAATGGAATGGTAGATGAATGGTACCAAACATGTTGTCCCATCAAGCGAGGGAACCACAATGCGGTGCTGTTTTTCATCGTGTGACCATGATGATAGTGTCATAGTTTATTGTTGTATGATAGGAACAACTCATGCATTTTAATTGCATGCAGAAAAGACACAACAATTTAATTTCATGTAGGACCTTGAAGTATATTATAACATCCGATGGATTAGATTCCTATAGAAGAATGAGGCTCAAAAGGGAATGCACAAGGGGTGATAAAGCATACCTGACAGAAATGAGGACATCAGTCCATACTACATCGCACACAACCCCAGAGGGGGGAACATCAAGACAAGGGTCCATAAAAGATCATAGGATATGCGGATAGACTCTAAGATAAAATTTTTGGGAGTTCTTATGTATCCCATGAGGATTGGAATCAATCCATATGTAGTTGAAGATGATTTTGTGCAGTTTAATGTCATACGACAATGATAGGGAAAGAGATACTAGCTTCAAAAGTGGGAGTACGTGGTGTAGCTATTTCAAACCTAATGTGAAAGAGGTCATAAGAACACATATTATACACCACAAATTCCTACCAGATTTAGGTCCAAAAGGTCGAACATAAGAGATAATTAGTTGAGCCTGAGCTGAACCCAATGTCAAAATGTCTAGGAATTCCTACATTTCCCATGAGGATGGGAATCAAGCCATATGTTTTTTCTGGAAGGATTCATGTAATTTAGCATTCTGTGATAAGGAATATGTATATCATAGTTTATGTTAATAGATTTTGGACCGGAAGAAGTGAGAATCTTCCATGTGGAGTAAAGCATGACTAAATCCATAATCCCGTCTAATCCATGCTCGATGTGGGAAATATAGATGGATAAGATTCTGAAAACATGTGGAATACATAGAAATGGGGAATGTCATAGATCTTCAAACAACACCACACCATGGATTCATCCTCTTAACATGATAACACGCATCGAGGGATTAAGTCAAGAGCATAAAAATTACACTTGGACATGATGGAGTGGAAAAAGATGTGATTCAAGAAACCAATATTTACTGCTTGATGTAGGTGGTGTGATGTTGGAGGATAATTGTTGATCGTGTTAGAAACACAACATCCATATCATGTGACCGAAAAATGGGAACAAAAAAATGATCATCGACCACTGACCATATTCTCAACATGCGACTTCTATCAAATTTTCATTTGAAATCCTTGGGGATGTTGGCCTACGATGGTAAGAGATCACCGAGGCTTATCATCCACACAATTTGGGGGTCCTTTCAAATTTTAAAGATGATGAACACACAAATAAAGCGAAACATGAAGCATGGAAATGGATGAAAAAATATCTATGTTGAATCCAACATCCTATGTCCTAAAGTATAGTTCTCTTGGGTATGTTGGTGAATTTCTAAAGAGGGTCTAGGGGCCCATTTGATAGAAGATAACTCAAGAAGACGAGTGGAGGATAGGGGGACGAAGATCTCTAAAGAGGTGATTAAATAGTGTGGATGTTATAAACCCAAATTAAATCAGGAAAAATGGAGTCTGCACTGCACCACATACACCACTTTATCCTTGGAAGACATAGGCCATGTAGCCGGAAAGAAGAGGAGGTTTCTCAGAAATAAGGCTAGATCTGAATAAAAAATGTTCAGGTGTTTCTATGTATCCCATGTGGATGGGAATCATGCCACATGTAGTTCTGAAGTGTTGTGTAGTTATTTACTCTTGGAATTGGGGATGACCTCGTTGATTGAAGGTTCAAACATTCCAATCAGTTTCAAACGGGGTTGTTTGTAGAACCAGAAACATCCAATGATTCCATATCCATTTGGTCCTACTTTCCAAAGGTAGGTGGTCATTAGTTGTGGACTGATGAGGGTTAGAAATTTGTATTGGTCTGGAGGATGGGAGGTCGAACTTATCACACCTTTTTAGGGGAATTATTGTCTACTCCGGGACTCTCTTTATAGATTTAAGTTATGTTCGTGAATCCTTATTGTGTTACCAGGTATAAAATGTGCTTTCCTTTAAATCTGACAATCAATGATTTATATGATGAAAATTTAGAGAATCTTTTATATGTGGTCAAGGTTCTTCATCTATAGAGAATCATCTGTATTTGTTATAGATTCTTAGTTGATGGTATCCTTAAATACATAAAAGTATCTTGGTCATTATGATGACCATACTGGTTTTAATGCCACTCAGTGGGGCACTTGAAGTTTATTTTCATTCAGGAGGACATGGATTATTTCAGAGTTGGGATTGTACCCACTGATGGGATACCTATGTATCCTTTGTTTTGGAAAAGTAATCAGAACTCACGTAGTTCGAGTAACGGAGTATGATGTTTATGCATGATTGATGGCTCAAAGAAAGATGTCATGATTACTTTTACACTCTAAGATCACGTGAGTCATGCTCGGTGTGAGAAACAAGAGGTATTGGTGAAACCAGAAAATTGTGCCATGCAATGATGTGGGGATTATGTATGTTTGACTACCCAAATAGATAAGGATTATGTTTTACTTCAAGGAAGAAATCCATGAACAAGGTCCATAAAGTTATATGTGCTTCATGGAGAGTTGGATACTCTAATCTTGGGGCTTACTCCTAAGGAATATGCCCAAGTTTGGAGGAGACTTATGATTGGGTTTTTACTCCTAAGAAGGAAGACCAGATCAAAAGGAATTATGACCGGTTAAGAGAAATTAAGACTGAGGTTTATTCCAAAGGAGGAGGCTTAGGTTAAGGGGATTTGAAAATTAAGGGACTTGGGGCTTACTCCAAAAGAGGATTCCCATATTTGGGGAATTATGACTGGGGCTTATTCCTGAAAAGGAGGCCCAGGTTAGAGGACTTGGGGCTTACTCCTAAAGAATATTCCCATATTAATGAGTATTTGGACTAGGTCTTACTCCTGAAAAGGAGGCCCAGGTTAGGGGACTTGGGGATTAATCCTAAGGAGGATGCCCAAATTAATGAGTATTTGGACTAGGGATTACTCCTAAAAATGAGGCCAATGTTAGGGGACATGGGGATTACTCTTAAAGAGGATGCCCAAATTAATGAGGATTTGGACTAGGGCTTACTTCTAAAAAAGAGGCCCAGGTTAAGGATCTTGGGGCTTACTCCTAAGGAGGATTCCCAAATTAATGAGTATTTTTACTGGGGATTACTCCTGATAAGGAGGCCCAAGATAAGGATTCTATCATCTTAAAGGATTGGGTTGAATGAATGAACTCTCTATATTTAGTGACATAAAGATGTGAAAATCACTATGTTTTGGGAGATGTTCCACAGAGCTCCTTTCAGATAAGGAAGTCAATCAATAAAACATGTCATAAATGGCTTTTAAGAGTGTATTGAAGACTGAATCTTGAATAAGAGAGGTGCAATGGCATAAGAGGGGTTAAATGGGCAGGAAAGGCACCCAAAAAAAGATGGGCATGCAAGTCTTGGCAGGCACCCAGGTACTGCGTGGACGCGCAAGTATTGGTCGCGTAGGTATAACTACAAGGATCATGGGTACTTTCATGATACTTTCCCAGTAGAGTAATACTTGTGAGATTCTTGACCAAATCCTTTATAATCATCCTGAGGTACATCCAGAAGATTGGCGCACAAATTTCAATGAATAGGTAAGGAGGCACGCAAGTGTGTCCATTTCCCTAAAGGGTAAAAAACTTAGGCCCACAAATTTTAGTGATTTTTAACACTTAGACCTTATTCCTCTTGTTTAGACCTTCCATTCTAGGTAATGGATTACCTTAGAAGTGTTCGGAATACTTGAAAAAGATACTTGGGAATTGAGAGCTCTATATCTGAATTTTGGAAAAATTCTTCCTGAAATGGGGGGCCCACCGGGGGTATTTATAGGCTGGAGAAGACCCCGGTCGGTTTTCAAAGAGGGTGAGAAAATCACTTGGGCGAACATTAGGTGGTGCGCAAGTATACTTGCGCGACAGTGAGGGAATCTACGCGGTGCATGTGCATTTGAAGCCTTGTTCATTCCTTTGTCAATTTTTGATGTTTTCTTCAAAGGATGAATCAGTTTGTTCTAAGTCATTTCACTTTCCATTACTTTAGAAAATGTGATGAAAAGGGGCGTCAACAAAAGTTCCCCTCAGAGTTGGATAAAAAAAAGGATGTGACTCTGTGGAAAAGAAGAAAACCAAAGTGAAAGAGGTGCACAAGTTTTCAGCGCGCAACACTCGTCACGCAGGTGCGACTCATGCAGGGCTGGAGCATGCGGGATTTTCGGCGCACAGGTGGCTGTCATGGCCTATAAATATGCGCTCATTTGTCACACATAGCACCAAATTCCGGATTTTCGAGCTCTCTCTGCACAGGTCCCCTTCGCCGCACAAATTGCTCATTTTTTCGCTTTTCATTACTGTCGTGCTGCTGTCAAGATATATGGACATTTGCGGTGATACTTGCGTACTAAATACTTGTGCGGCACATTATACTTGCATGATACATCCACACTTGCGCGCAAAGATGAGACTTGCGCGCCTTAAGGCCTTTTCCATTTTTCTGAATTCCTTCACAAATTTTATGAAAAATAAACCCATTTAAGAGTTCAATTATTCATCTTTTGTGTTGATTCAATGGCTCTTAGAAGAATTGGAATGGCTGATGAGCTGTCTAGAAAGCGGATTGATGACATGATGAGCATCATTGTCCATGATTACTATGTTATATGTGACATAACTCTCCCAGATTTGGATAAGTACTTGAAGAAATATCATCTTAACTTCCCACAGAGCATCTACCTGCCTCTGTAGGGTCATGGTTATCTTCAAAGAGTCAATGTTCCAGATGAAAAGAACTATTCCTCATAAATGCATCTGCACTGCTACTTCTCTATTTTGGTTATGCCGTGCATTAATAACAACAACAATGGTGTGAACTTTCAAGTTTTTCCTCCATGTCATTTCCTTGCAGATATGAAAATGGAAAACCATGGGCTGATATGTTTTCCACTTTCAGCTGATGGAGAGGAGATTATCATGACATTATAAAAAATATCTAGAAACAGTACTCTCTCCAAATGGATCTTTACTTCCAATGCTCCATTCTCAAATCCATGTATCTGTCTTCCATGTCTCTTGGACAGAAACAAAGTCACTGTTTGACCAACATAAAATCTTCTCAAAATGCACTCAAGAGCATTCTTTTACAATTTTTCCAAGAAGAGTTGGTATAACTACATCTCTTATTGTATCTGGTTGAATGAATGAATTCCAGGTGGCTACTGATGAAGCTTGGGATGCCGTAAATCAAATGAAGAGTTATGTTGAAAGCCTTATTTAATTCTTGAAATAGAGAAGAGACTCCAATCTGTGGACATCCTTCTAACTCTTGTGCACCAATGAAAAACACTTTCATCTTCAATCATTTATGCACACATTTTCCTTTGCTACCTGCTTTAAATTTTTACCTAACCAATGGTCCTAGTAAGAATAGTTTGATTTTTACTAGGATTATTATAAAATAAATAACCCTAAAAACTTTGAATCTTTTAATTGCTCAATATTACCTAAATCATACAAAATTAATGTTTAGTGAGCTGGAACTTGACTTTTATTCAGACTTCCCTCGTCTTTTGTGGGCATTTTAATTTCATGCATGTCGGACATAAAGAGGCCAATGTTTAAGGTCAAAATCGAATTGACCGAATGAATTAGAATTGAATCAATTCCTAGAAAACTTATCTGAAAACATATCACCATACTCAAGTATGAGGGAAAATATATAAACAATGTCTTAAGAAATTTTAATATGAGGAATGATATGAAAAATATCTGAAAGTCATTAGAATAATTATTTCCTAAGAATGAAGTTACCATTATTTAACAAACCCATTAGGGGGTTGAATTATGCAGGGCCACCTAAGGGCATTGGCTGCATAGTCAAATAAATAGCATCTTTTGGCTGAAAGGTCCGTTATGTAGACTACTAATGCAAGGCTGCCTAAGGGTACGTGCTGCATAGTTAGGAAAAATAACCCTTAGAAATTTGCTTTTCTACTGATAAGAAGTCAGTGAATGTTTATGGGGATTCAACATTTCCAAATTATAGATTTTTCTGTATGGAAAGAGGTACTTGAATATGAAGAATATATTTTCAATCAATATTGTCTAAGAATTGGATAAATGTTACTCCTACGAAGGTCTGGCCCAAGCATAGGAAAGGAAAATATAAACCATAGACTTGAATACTTTTCGATCATGAAAAGGAATATGGGACAAATATGTTAAGGATGGCTATTTTTGTGGATCCCTACATATTGGCATTAAGGAAAATAAGGACAAAAGATATTTTCCTCCCATGAATGAAGTTACCACTATTTAACAAACCCATTAGGGGGTTGAATTATGCAGGGCCGCCTAAGGGCATTGGTTTCATAGTTAAATAATAGCATCTATTGGCTGACAGGTCCGTTATGTAGACTACTTATGAAAGTTCGCTTAAGGGCACATGTTTCATAGTCAGGAAAAAGTATTATTAGAATTTGGTCATTTTGAGATTAGAAGTCAAGAAAAGGGTTATGAATATCTGAAAATATTTAAGGTTAGGATTATGAAACACAAAGATGGGTGTTTTCCAATGTGTACAGGGATGCACAGATCAATGCTAACCATATTTATGTTGTGGTTGGGTCCTGAATTGAAATGTTGGACTTCACTACGTATCCCATAAGGATGGGAATCAAGCCATATGTAGTTCTTAAACTACAGCTTAACGTTGTGCGGGACAAAAATATAGGAGATCTTAGTTTAGGGTTATAAAGCTTGGACCATTTATAAGAAATACACAGTGTGTGTTTTCATGGGTAATTTTCAGCCAAGGGACTGAAACTGGAATTTTGGGGTTAAGCCCAAAAGAATTGGGGCTGGATTCGAGGGAAACTCGAACGTTCCTACGTATCCCATAAGGATGGTAATCAAGCCCACGTAGTTCTAGAACTACCATCTATAAAAATTTGGTTCGTACATGTGAAGGGTGAAAGGGGACTTTAGTGCAATGATGGCTTAACCCATGTTAAAAGGTTCGGGCATTGCCATGTATACACGTAGTCTTTGGAATGAAACATGATTGAAAAATCAATGTAAATAATGATTCCCTCTCAGGTGAGGGTATCAAAGAATATTGTAGTTTATTTTCGTACAAGACAAAAAATGTTGTACAGTTTAATGTCATATATAAAGGATGAAAGTGAACCAATGTAAAGATATTGATTCTGGGAAAGGATTCACAAATAAACATCGTATGAGATGGAGGTGAACCAATGTGAAGATAATGGTTTTGGGCTTGAACCTTGGGAGGTTGCCTACGTACCTAGCCTAGAAGGAAAGGATCAAAGTCTGCTTAGTTCAATTAAAGAATGAATTAATGATCAAGTTGTTCTTGGGGACAACGACCTAAAAAATGATGTTGGGACTTACGCGTGGATAGCGGCCCAGTGAGGGTGTTATGGTTGAAATTGTTTCTAAGATCACATGAGTCATACTCGGTGCCAGAAACAAGAGGTAACAACAACCTTAACAATGCATAGTTTAATGTCATGTAGGACATATAAAGGGACTATGAAATTTAAAGTCTTGCAGTTAGGACTATTGGTTCTGCACAATTTAGTGTCATGTAGCAGGGACAAAGTAAAGTTTAATGTCATGTAGGATGTATCAAAGGACTTTCTGTATTGTTCAGCATCATGTAGTTATGATGATGGGGACAACACAATTTAATGTCATGTTGGACAAAAAGAGGACTGTGCAGTTTAATGTCATGTAGTAAGGACAAAAGAGAACACATTTTATCGTCATGTTGGACGTATTAAGGAATTTTTCATAGTTTTAGTCATGTTGGACAAACGTTCCAATAGTTTTAGGTCATATGTATGGACCATTTCTGTATATTTTAACTTCATATAGCAAAAACGATGAAGGGGACATAGTTTAACGTCATGTTGGACGAATTAGGGAACTTTTTCACAGTTTAACGTCATGTGGGACGAAAGTAATACAAATAGTTTAGGGTCATATGTATAGACCATTGATCGTGCAGTTTAACGTCGTACTGGACATAAGGGACTTTTATACAGTTTAGCGTCATGTAGTTAGGATGTCAAAGTATAACGTCGTGTGGGACGAATGTAATACAAATAGTTTAAGGTCATATGTATGGACCATTGATTATGCAGTTTAACGTCGTACTGGACGTAAGAGACTTTTATACAGTTTAGCATCATGTAGCTAGAACGTCACAGTTTAATGTCATGTGGGAAGAAAGTAATACAAATAATTTATGGTCATATGTATGGACCGTTGATTATGCAGTTTAACATCGTACTGGGCGTAAGGGAATTTTATACATTTTAGCGTCATTTAGTTAGGATGTCACAGTTTAACGTCGTGTGGGACGAAATTAATAAAAATAGTTTAAGGTCATATGTATGGACCGTGGATGATGTATTTTGTGTTTATACAAAATACTTCTTCAGAAATCTGGCATTGGTTGAAGTAGTGATGAGTTCTCCATCCATTGAGATTAAAGAATATGCTCCATTGGAATTGACCTTATGTATTGAATAAGGTCCTTCCCATTTTGGATCGAGATTGGGAGGTTTC
Organism: Viscum album; assembly: GCA_963277665.1. Taxonomy (NCBI): domain Eukaryota; kingdom Viridiplantae; phylum Streptophyta; class Magnoliopsida; order Santalales; family Viscaceae; genus Viscum; species Viscum album. The sequence goes on from OY728138.1 coordinate 1,568,532,391, forward strand.
TTTCCTGGTATCATTGGAGTTCTGAGAACTAATACCAATTATCCCTGAACGAATGAACGAAGACGAAATTTTTTGTTGAAAGCTCATGCTATTCGATTCTGAGAGACTTCCAAGTGGCGGAGAGTGCACAATCGTTTCTCATCTAACCTTTCCAATTCACCCGATCACTTTTGAGATTGTTCATCTGTAGATGATTAATCAAAAATGGCTACTCTGAGTGAAGGTAATTGAACTTCAATGGGAAAGACTGCTTCTATTCCATATACCAGTGAATATGGAGTTGACTGTGTTGTAGTACGGGTGGTCGTCCGATAATACCATAAATCATGAAATAATTTAGCAGGCCATGGCTTCTTATCTGTATCCACCATATTTTGAAATATATTTGAAGGAGTCTTGTTGAACGCTTCTATCTGGCCATTGGCCGCTACTTGATACCGAGATGAATGATTGGATTTGATGTTGTATTGTTGATACAACTTCTTCACCTCGGATGAACAGAAGTTGGTGCCATTGTCCGTCAATATGATATGAGAGACACCAAATCCAGTAATGATGTTAGACTTGATGAAGCTAACAATGCTTTTAGAACTGACTTCCTGGAGAGGTACATCCTCTTCCCATTTGGAAAAGAAATTAGCAGCAGTAAGAATATACTTAAACTGCTTGGCCGTAGCTGAAGGGTAAGGTCCCACCACATCCATTCCCCATGTGGCAAATGGCCACGAGTATTTATCTATATAAAGCAACTCTGGAGGTTGATGAATGTATTTGGCATGTACATGGCATGAATGACACTTTTTTGTGAAATCAACACAATCTTGTATCATTGAAGGCCAAAAGTATCCAAGCCATAAAATCTGATCAAACAGTATATGTCCATACTGGTGGGCACCATAGACTCCTGCATGCACTTCATTCATGACAGCCATTGTCTCTTCACCATCAATGCATCTGAAGAGAACTCCATAAAAACCACGCTTGTAAGGAATTTTCTCTAGGTGATCTGGGCCATCATAAAGAGTAAAGTTGACCACAAATCGCCGGATTTGTTCTTTCCTGGCTCTATCAGGTGGAAGTATTCGACTTTGAAGGTATTCCCTGATAGGTTCCATCCATCCCGTAGTGTGACCATATGGTTCTTATATGGGACTAATTTCATTGATTTCCTCTGTTTTGGCTCGAACATAAGGTGAAATTGTACGACGGTGGGCAATAGTGATGGTTGTCTTGTCCCAATTTGGATCTTCCAAAGCTGTGGATATATTAGCCAGTGTATCAGCTTGGTTATTTTGTGATCTTGGGACATAAGAAAATGTCGGTCCCGAAGGAATCTGCGCCATTAACTCTCTGACGTAATCATGAAAAGGGATCAGTTCTTCTTTTCTGATTGCATAATCCCCATTGACTTGTTTGATTACCAGATCTGAATCACCTTTCACTTTTAAGTGATTCAGTTGTGCTTGAAGTGCCAACTCCAATCTTGAAATGAGAGCTTGGTATTCCACTTCATTATATGTAACACCTACCCACAATAAGAAGGATTGAGGCAACACTTCCTTTTCTAGAGAAATGAGTACAATCCCTATGCCAACTTTGTTGAATTTAGGATTTTCCATTTTCCTCCCTGTTGGACTTCTGGAAGCACCATCAAAGTACATTTCCCATGTTTTAAGGCTTTCTTGAATAGAGAAAACTTCCTCACCAGGGAGTTCAATATCCGAAGATGTGTCTTCCCCCGAAGGGTGTTCAGAAAGGAAATCAACTAGAGCTTGGCCCTTTATCGCCATTTGAGATACATATTGAATATCAAATTACTGCTAGATAAATGCCCACCTTTCTATACGTCCTCTAAGCATCGAACGACTAAGGATGAATTTGAGCGGGTTATTGCGAGATACCAATTGGACCTCATGATGTTGCAGGTAGTGTCTCAACTTCTGAACTGCAAAGATTAATGCAAGTCAGCACTTCTCAATACTTGAATATCGGGTTTCTGCTTCAAGCATAGTCTGACTGAGATAGTAGAGGTTGTTTTCATTCCCAACATCATTCTTCTCAGCAAGAAAGGCACCCAATGATTGATCTAGAGCTGTCACATAGAGGATAAGTGGTCTTCCTTCATCATGTGGCATAAGTACTGGTGGACTCAAGAGATATTTCTTGAGAATATCGAATGCTTCTTGACATTCTTCAGTCCACTGGTAAGTGACTCCCTTCTTCATCAATTTGGTGAAGGGTAAGCTTTTTCCTGCCAAATTGGCGATGAAACGCCGAATATAGGCTAGGTTTCCTTGAATTCTTCTCAATTCTTTCAAATTTCGAGGAGGTGACGTGCCAAGGATTGACTTTGTCTTATCTGTATCGACCTCGATACCACAATGGCGTATGACAAAGCCAAGAAATTTCCCCGAGGTTACCCCAAAAGCACATTTTAAGGGGTTCATCTTGATATTATGTTGTCGAAGCTTGCAGAATATGAATTTTAAATCATCCAAGTGATTAGAATGTTGTTTGGATATGACCACCAAATCATCCACATAACATTCAACAAACTTTCTCAGAAAGGGTTTGAAGATACGATGCATGGCACGCTGATATGTTGTGCCTACATTCTTTAGGCCGAAGGGCATTAGCCGATAGCAAAACACACCCTGAGGGGATCTGAAGGCTGTAGATTCTTCATATTCTAGAGCCATTCGGATTTGATTATATCCAGAATATCCATCCACGGAGGAAAGTTCTTTATAGCCAGCTGTCACATCAATCAATAGTTCTGTAATCGGAACTTGAAAATCATCCTTAAGACAATTCCGATTATGATCTATGAAATCAATGAAAACTCTAATTTTCCCACTATTCCTTTTCACTGGGACAATATTATCCAACCACTTGGGATATTGCACTTCTCTGATGAAGTTATCTTTGATGAGCTTTTCCACTTCAGACTCAATTTTGGACGCATATATTGGGTGTGTTCATCTAGAAGCTTGTTTGAATCCTCGATGTTCTTCTAGAAAACCCAAACAATGGGTGGAAAAATCAGGATGAAGCCCTGGCATCTCTATATATTTCCAAGCAAATATATCTCGATTTTTCTTTAAAAAGGAATATACATATCTTGCTCTTCAAGATTCATTGCCACACTGATTAAAGTGCGGAGTGGATCTTCTTTTGTACCCAGATTGATTTCTCTGAGTTCATCCACAGTAATAGGGATACCCTCTTCAAATGCTGGAGGAGCATCTATAATATCTTCCTCTTCTTCTTCAACATGTTTTATTTCCTCTGTCTCCACTTTCATTGTAGATAATGAAGCAGAATTCTAATGATCAGAAGAGATGTTAAAATTTTCACATCTTAAAGAAGAAGCTTCCATTTCTGACCCGATTGATGATGAAGTGTCTTCTTTGGGTAATAAAGAGGAGATGATGGATTGAGAATCAACATCATCTTTTACCTCTAACACTCCTATAACTTTCCCTGGTCTGATAGGTGAAGTATAGACTTGCTGGATTTCAGTAGATGAAATGAAGACATCTCCATTTGATCTTTCCTCATTGCTTTATAGATCACCACTTTCTCCCATTTTTTCTGGCTCAATTGTCGTAATTGACATTATGGATCTTTCCATAAGAGTATTTTGATTTGGGTCTATCATGTCAATTTGACTGATAGGCAACACATAATCTGTACTCACATCTGCTAATGGGTTTACTAGAATCTTTTCCAAACCATACAGGGCATTAACTTTGGTAATCTCCTTTGTTGTGGATTCCTCCTTTCCCTTCATGTGGTAGAATTCTGCCTCAATGTATTGAGATTCACATGTCTTGTATGGGTCCTTATCACCATAAAATGTCCCAACTTGACCACCGAAACAAAACTTGAGACATTGATGGTATGAATAAGGGATAGCCGCATGTCGATGTAGCCAGGGTCTTCCAAGCAAGATGTTGAAGGCTGAGTCTTGATCAACAACCATGTAATCTGAATTGGATACAAGATCTCCAAACTGAGTTTTGAGTGTAATCTCACCCAGTGGTTCTTTTTCATTTTTATCATATCCTTGTAACATCAATGTATAAAGAGATAAATCAGATTCCGGGAGGCCCAATCGACGAAGTGTACGAATGGGCATGAGGTTGACTCCTAAAACATTATCAAGGAAAACTCATTGGATGTATACGCCATTGACCTTTCCAGATAAGTACAAAGGTATAATATTTCCATGCACAACATCATCTTCATATTCATCAATAAAAGATATTACTGCATGGCATTCTGCAGGATTATTCTCAACATGGTAGACTTCAGCTGCTTCAATTTCAGTTTCAAACACCTGAGGACTTGACAAAGACTTAATGAGTACCTCCCGAAGATCCTTTGATAAATTCAAGGCATCCAGAATAGATAACTTGGCCGGTACTTGGGCCAGGTGTTTCAATATATCATACTTTTGATCCAAAGGTCTGTGTTTCCCAACAGGAACATGTTGTTTAGAAGGTTCCTTGAAAGTTGATGCCTTGGAATTTGATGCATCTTGTACCGGGATAAGAGTTGGTAATACTCATGGCTTTGGAAGATTATACCGATGAGGTCTATTTACTTGCTGAGAGGAATAAGATGGAACCTTGAACTGATCTTCTAGAATAATTGTGCTAGGGCTAAGTCTGCCTTGTGTGGAAGAACATTCATGTTCTTGTTGAGCTCGTTTAAGGGCTCTACCATTAGTTTCAACCGCATACACGGTTCTAGCAGGGGTAGAATTGGAATAGTGGCCTCTAAAAGATCCACGTCTTCCCCTGTATCCTGAGCCTCTAGAAATTCCTTTGATTCCTCTATTTGATATAGGGAATTCGGGCTCATCAAAATTGAAACTGCGACTGGCATATGGATCTGTTAATTGAATCATATTAATAGAACCAAAAATCAACTCTTCATCTGATGAAGACTCTGCCCGATTAACCTGTTTAGGCTATGCCGTTTAATTGGGCGGTACCCGTGAATTTGAAGTAGATGGCATGAAGTCTTCCAGAGTCAAAGACAACTTAGGCTTTAACACACACTCATCTTCTTCTGATTCTCTTTCTATCTTTGAATCATTCCATTTCTTTGAGGATTTTCACTCTGATGAAGAGGTTTTTCCTGCAGCATTCATGGAAGAAGGCCCAATTGGTTTCTTCAATTGCGTTCGTAAAATGGAATGAGTTTGGTTGATTGTTTTTCTGACCATCCAATCATCATATTTTGGCACATTTTTTCTTTTTTACTTCTTTCCATTTTCCTTCCTCCTCTGGAAGTGTAGTAGTAACACATGCTACCTGAGTTGAAGAACCTTTTAATTTGATTTTTCCCGAGTCAACCATCTTTTGAAGGAGGTATTTGAAGACAAAACACTCATGGATGGGATGCCCCAACATTTGATGAAATGGGAAATAGTTGGGATGGTCTTCATCTACTTCCTTGTTTGGCCTTTTCGGCCTTGGCAACTGAACCAAATAATTTCCACAGCCAAAATGAAGTAACCAAGAACTTGTTCATTTCGGAAAGAGTATTTTTTGCTCTTCAAATCCTCAAATTGTTTTTGTCTTTGATCTGTTTGATCATCTTGACGAAATGGCCTTTTTTGTTGGTGATCAGGAGGTGGAGCCCTTCGAGAAGATGAAGGTTTTGAAGTAGAAGCAGGTACAGGTGCTTGTTTAAGCATAACCGTAGTAGTATCTGCTTTACCCATTCTCCTTTCTAGAGTTGATGGAATTATATGAGCCTTATCCCTAGTCTTTATAAGAGAATCGTCAATCTGTTGAGCGATTGAAGTAAGGTCTAGAAGCCCTCCTGTATATTTCACAGGGTCAACGGCGTGCGTAATTCGTCACGCAGATTTGCTACACAGATTGGAAATAGTTCTTCCTGAGGGAGTGCTAAGCTTCGGGAATATGTTAATCCCTTCTAGCAAGCAATGAAATCTGATACCCTTTCATTCTCCCTTTGATTACAGTTTTTAATATCAAAAACTGTTGTCTTTGCCAACGTTGAGCTGAACTGAAGAATGAATTTTTGGTGAAGATCTTCCCACTCGGTTATTGACTGAGATTGCAAGATTGTGTACCAAACAAAAGCTAGTCCTTGCAAGGTTCGAACGAAGCATCTGAGTTTCAATGCTTCGTTCTGTTCCATATTTCCCATCATAGGATCGCAACAAGATGCATAATGCGTCAAATGCTGTTCAGTATCACCTGATCCATTGAAAATAAGGAATACAGGGTTCCCAAAAATTGAAGGGGGAAGGATTGAACCAACCCATTTAGGGTAAGCTCTCTTTTCTGTTTGAACCTGTGCACACTTCCCTTCCATAGTCTCTAACCGAGATATTAATGAATCAGAGGAAGTTATTAACTTTTGAGAAACATCTGGTTGAACTTGGACTAGGGCAGGTGCAGTGACTGGAGCTGGTACAGATGTGGTGGCTGGTACTGAAAATGATGGTAGCGCCACCAATTGTTGTTGCACTTGACCCGTAGTATTAGACCTGTTAGGGTGTACTGATAGAGGAGGATATTGTAGATCCATCTCAGTAACTACCACAAACTCCCTTGGCTGACTGACTCCAGCATGCTTAGGGGGAAGACTAACTTGAAGTAATTCCGCATTCATCCTCCTCAATTACATCATTTCTTCCTCCTATTGTGCAAATATTTTCTCTAGTGAGAGCAATTGGCCTTCTCTAGAGGAAGGTTATGTAACTTGATTCTTTCATTTCCCCTTGTTAGCTCCCTTTTGGAGAGGGGAAGTGGGTTAGATGAAGGATTACCTAGATTCTGGGTAATCCTTTGATTTCGTGTACGCACACCTTCTTTATTTGTGTCTATGAGTACAACTTCTAGAGCAGGAAACTCTTCATCTGAGTCCCCTGAGTGAACCTCATGTTCTAGAGGATCATCAAAAATGGCATTAATGACATTAATTGATGCATAACGCATCATATCCCTTCTATTAGCATTTCTGTGATATTGTCTTCTACCATGCCCCTAATGAGACATTACCATTTGCTGATTTGATCCCTCAGGAACTTCTTGGCGAACTGTAATTTGGAGAGAATATTTTGATAATTTGGATCTTCTTTCCTCTTGTGGCTTCTTCCCTAGTCGAGAGAAGACTGACTTTCACTGAGGGGATTGATGATTTGAAAAATTCTCTAGTATAGTGGACTAGGGTTGTTCCTGCTACCTTTTCTCAACTCCTCGAATCTTATTTGTTGATTCCGAGGGTTGGGTAAAAAGAGTCCCCAGTCTGGCAAGCTGGGGGGGCTCTTGACATGCTATGGCTGAGACTTTCTTAAAATCTGTCCTGATCTTGCCGACCTTAGTCCGAAAATTATCTGGATGCATCAATCAATATCCACTTTTATCACCCAGTTCAAAAGACCGTTGGATGATTTTTGACACTTTTGTCACTTGATGATGTGCTTGCTCCATACGAGAGGCCTGTTCAATATTCACATTTTCATGATACAGTAGTAATTCAAAAACTTGTTCTCTTTATTCTTGATTTTGAGAAGAACTAGTTGAGGCATGTTCTTGGGAAAGCTTTTGATTACAAACAAAACCCACTGACTGTGGCCGGCCACGGGCAATAACATTGCATGAGACCATTTTCGGCAGGCTTTGCTAACTAGAGAGTAAAGTGAAATGTAGTTCTCCATGAACACCCCATCCTATAACATGAATATCAGATGGGGAATTGGCAATTAACTGGCGCAATCTTCTTAGTGTTCCATGGCATGAATGTTGAAGGGCTCTTTACTGCTTTTCAGCCTTCGGATATTGAGAGACTAATAGAGATGCCAAATCAATCTGATGTTGTAACCCTTCTATTTTCATAATATTATTTTCATATTCATCATACGATAATACTTTATTTTTCAACTGACAAAGAGTTTTCCATATGTTAAGACGAATATCATGAATTCCATATTCCATCAACATCTCTGGAATGTCATACTGAGAGTCAGCCAGAGGTCAAAACATGACTGGCACTTCACCCTTCACTAGTTGTTTTCTCATGTACATCATTTCCTCTTTATCATTCAATGAAGAGTCTTCTACCTGATTTGACCAGAGCTAGTGTTTCCTTGTTGCTTTGTCGGATTCAACAAGATTGGTAGAGAAATCACTAATCAAACAAGAAGATGCATGACTTAGGGGTGGTTCAGAGAACGACCTACACCCTGGGCTATCATCTGGTTGAGAAAGGATTTCACCTGCTAGCGATGAAGCATCAAACATGTGTGGTTTCACATTTTCACGTGCCTCAAGATAAGAGGGATTTCGTGGCACTATATTATCCACTGGAGAATTTTTTGGGAAATGTGCATCCCAACTGCAGAGAGGACTTTCATAGAGAAATTCATCATCATGGGGAGGACCACCATGGTGGGTTATAGCAAAAGATGAGATCTCTTTCCCCTTGGTCTTCTGACCAGACAGAGGGTTATTGTAGCTCTCATCTGAAGATGAAACTTCAAGATCAACCGAACTGTCATGAAGAAATCCATCATGAGGAAGTGTCTATTGAAGACCATCAGAATTAATGTTCCCACTATTGGTAAATGAGGGAGTAGAATCTTGGATTCCAACAAATAATTGTTTGAGGGATTCCTGAACTCCAGCATCGAGCAAGGCCTTGTTAGATAATGGCCCTTGATCTCTTGACTGTGTTGGGCATGTCTTCTTCTTAGACGCATTCTTACTTGCCTTGGAAACCATTTGTTGATGAAAGTGGCTACTCTGAGCAGGTGTATGTCCCTGATCAGGAGAGATGGACAGGTTAGGCAGACAATCTCTACACAAATAAGGTGTATTTTTCTAACTTGGTTGTCCGTATGATATGGGGGAATACGCCCCACAACCCTATTGGACTGGAACAGATGTGTGTGTCTGTTTAGGAGTGAACTGTTGATTTATCACTCCACTGGTAGGGATAGATTTATTTGTATTTCCTTGAGATGTTGTTGAAGCTGTTATAATATCCTGGTAAGCATCCAGAATATGAGTAGGGATTTTATTCTGCTCTTTCACCATTGATAGAATATGTTTGGTGACTTCAACTGCCGGAATAGGGATATATGTCCATTCCGTGTTTTGAGTAGGTATGTGTGCCCACTCTTGTCCTCCTTTTCCTATCAGTGAATCTTGACAGTACTCATGTGTGGGGGAAGAGAGTTGAGTCTTCCTCCAATTTGTCATTGGAGCTTTCCAACTGACTTCTCCGAGTGCTACCAAGTGAGACAATTGGTATTCTTGATCAATACTAGTAGGTGTATGTGTCTGCGGATTTTACTTCGCCAAATGTGGTTGAAGAGATCCATCATATGTAGTCAGACGAGCCTTCTGACTAGATGATGACGTATAAACAGGTGCATGTTCCTTCCTATAGTACTCTGCCAGAATTGCCTGGCGGGATTGGCGTGATGCTGTCAGACGAGTCAGCTGGACAGCGGAATTAAAACAGACAGGTTTATGTGCCCGCTTGTTTTTTGCCACCAAGTTATGTTGGTGGACTTATTCGAAGATAGTAGAGATGATAAACTGATCAATGTTGACCAAATTTCGCCTCTGGCGATTTGTCTTGTCTGCTCGGGTTCGAGGAACCTGAGCCGAACGCCTGGAGTCGATACCCTCATCATGTTGAGGGTGCACTTCCTCACGATTCTGGCAGCGATTGTTGATGGGATCCCTTGGGAAGGACTCCTACTTTTTTGAAATAAGGCCCTGAAGGACTTTCTCATTCACCTCAGAAGAATATGGGAGTGAATGGTGATTGTGTTCCGGGGATAATGACCTGAAACGGTTGGAGACGGTAGTTAGCACCGCCTACTTCTTGATCTTTGGTTGTCACTATCTGGACGACCATAGTGAATTGTTCACTTGGAGGGCTTGTCGAGCAACCTCCAGAGTTGGAATGGTACCATGTTGACAGTAATCCTTAACCAGTGCATTTGATACCCAGCGTTGAAGATGCTGAGTAGGTGATGTCGTCCTTAGAGCGGATGATGATCCAGCAGAAGTAGCAGTAGTGTAATTCACAACAGAGGTTTTCATGGCATACGTATTCACGGATGTGAACTTAAGAGAAGTAATTCTGGAAATGCAGAAGATCTTGGAAAAAAAGTGCATGTTTGATATAACAGACATAATCAAGATAAGTCCGTCCACTACATCTTTTGGATGCGAAAATATGTCATTGATTTCTTTGTTGGGCCTCCCTTTGAGTTTAAATAGGAGCCTAACAAATAAGCAAAGCATCATTTTAACTTGGTTAAGGATTCACGTCGAGTTCACCATTTTTTGTTTCCTCTTGGAATTGGGGATGACCTTGTTGATTTAAGGTTCAAACATTCCAATCAGTTTCTAACGAGTTTGTTCATAGAACTGAAAACATCCAATGATTCCATATACATCTGGACGTACTTTCCAAAGGTAGGTTCTCATTAGTTGTGGACTATGGGGCTTAGGAATTTTCATTGGTCGGGAGGATGGGAGGTCGGACTCATCACACCTTTTTGAGGGGAATTATTGTCTACTTCGGGACTCTCTTTATAGATTTAAGTTATGTTCGTGAATCCTTATTACATTACCAGGTATAAAATGTGCTTTCCGTTAAATATGAAAATAAATTATTGATATGAAGAAAATTTAGAGAATCTATTATATTTATTAGAGGTTCTTCATCGATAGAGAATCATATGTATTTGTTAGATATTCTTAGTTGACGGTATCCTTAAATACATAAAAGTCTCTTGGTCATTATGATGACCATACTGGTTTCAAATCCACTCAGTGGGGCACTTGATGTTTATTGTCATTTTGGAGGACATGGACTATTTCAGAGTTGGGATCATACCCGCTGATGGGCTACCTACATATCCTTTGTTTTGGAAAAGGAATCAGAACCCACGTAGTTCGAGTAAGGGAGTATAATGTTTATGCATGATTGATGGGTCAATGAAAAATGGCATGATTACTTTTACACTCTAAGCTCACGTGAGTCATGCTCGTTGTGAGAAAAAAGATGTATTGGTGAAACCAGACAATTGTGCCATGCAATGATGTGGGGATTATTTATGTATGACTGCCCAAATAGATGATGATTAAGATTTACTTCAAGGAAGAAATCCATGAACAAGGTCTATAAAGGTATATGTGCTTAATGGAGATTTGGATACTCTAATCTTGGGGCTTACTCTTATGGAAGATGACCATGTTAGAAGGAAACTTATGATTGGGTTTTTACTCCTAAGAAAGAATCCCAGATCAAAAGGAATAATGACTGGTTAAGAGAAATTAAGACTGGGGTTTATTCTTAAGGAGGAGGCCCAGGTTAAAGGGATTTGAAAATTAAGGGAATTCAGGCTTACTTCTAAAGAGGATTCCCATATTTGGGTAATTATGACTAGGGATTATTCCTGAAAAGGAGGACCAGGTTAGAGGACATAGTGCTTACTCCTAAGGAGGATGGAAAAATTAATGATGATTTGGACTGGGGATTGCTCCTGAAAAGGAGGCCCAGGTTAGGGGAATTAGTGCTTACTCCTATGCAGGATACCCAAATTAATGAGGATTTGGACTGGGGCTTACTCATGAAAAGGAGGCCCAGGTTAGGGGACTTGGGGCTTACTCCTAAGGAGGATGCCCAAATTAATGAGGATTTGGACTGGGTCTTACTCCTGAAAAGGAGACCCAGGTTAAGGAATGTGGGGATTACTCCTAAGGAGGATGCCCAAATTAATGAGGATCTGGACTAGGGATTACTCATGAAAAGGAGGCCCAGGTTAAGGATTCTTTTATCTTAAAGGATTAGGTTGGATGAATGAACTCTCTAACTTTAGTGACATAAAGATGTGAAAATCAATAAGTTTTGAGAGATTTTCCACAGAGCTCCTTTCAGATAATGAATTCAATCAAGAAAACATTCCATAAATGGATTTGAAGAGTGTCTTGAAGACTGAATCTTGAATAGGAGAGGTGGAATGGAATAATATGGGTTAAATGGGAAAGAAAGGCACCCAAAAAAAGAGGGGCGTGCAAGTCCTGGCAGGCACACTGGTACTACGTGGGTGCACAAGTATTGGTCGCGCAGGTATACCTGTGCGGCTCATAGGTACTTGCGTGATACTTGGGCAGTAGAGTAATACTTGGGTGATTCTTGACCAAAGCCTTTATAATCATCTTGAGGTACTTCCAGAAGAGTGGCGCGCAAATTTCAATGAATAGGTAAGGAGGCGCGCAAGTGTGTCCATTTCCCTTAAGTGTAAAAACACTTAGGCGGAAAGTGTTAGTGATTTATAACACTTAGACCTTATTCCTATTGTTTAGACCTTCCATTATAGGTAAAGTATTACCTTAGAAGTGTTCAGAAGACTTGAATAAGAGACTTGGGAATTCAGAGCTCTATATCTGAATTCTAGAAAAATTCTTCTTGAAATGGGGGGGCCACCAGGGGTATATATAGGCTGGAGAAGACCTCAGACAGTTTTCAAAGAGGGTGTTCAAGTCACATGGGTGACCCTTAGGCAACGTGCAAGTATAATTTCACGACAATGAGGGAACTTGCGCGGTGAATGTGAATTTGAATCCTTGTTCATGCCTTTGTCGATTTTTTATGTTTTCTTTAAAGGATGAGTCAATTTGTGCTAAGTCATTTCCCTTTCCATTCTTTTAGACCATGTGATGAAAAGGAGAGTCAACATTAGTTTAACGTCATATGAAAATGGTGTGGGGAGATATTAGTTTTAGGTCATAGAGATTGGACCATTTTGTAGTTTATTGTCATGTGGGATGACTGTAATGTAATTTTACATCCTTCAGACTAGATAGATCAAACATTTTAAAGTCATGCATTATAGATGGAATAGTTTAAAGTCATGTGGGACAGTTCAAGAAAAATACTTCTTGAGAAATTTAGCATTGGTGGGAGGAGTAATATGATCACCATCCATGGTGTCCAGGGAGTATGCACCATTCTTTCTAACTTTGTGAATGAAATAAAGTCCCTCCCATTTGGGCTCCAGCTTCGGTGACTTCCTTCCGGGTATCATTGTAATTATCAGGTCCAATACCATGCCCCATTGTAATAAAGAGCAGAGGAAAACCTTCCTATTGACTGATCTAGATATCTTTTTTGGATGCTTCTCCAGATTATGTAGGGCAGAAAGCCTATTTCCATTAAGTGCTTCCAGTTCAGCTAGATAGATTTCAGCAACCTTATCTGGTGTTTGCTGATCGTAGACAGATGTGTGCAATAAAGGAAACTGAATCTCAATCAGCCAGACTGCCTCCATTCTGTACACCAAGTAAAATGGGGTCACCTTTTTGGAATTACGGGTTGTCGTCTGATAAGACCAGAGAGCATTGGAGAGTTTGTCCGGACAACCCTTCTTGTTCTGTCTGACCATCAACTTTATGATTTTAGAGAGTGTTTTGTTGAATGCATCGATCTGACCATTTCCTTGTGCATGATAGTAGGAGGTATGATTAGAAAGAATATTGTACTTGGAATACAACATCTTCATCTCAACTTCCTAGAATATTGTGTCGTTATCAATGAGGACAATGTGTGGGACTCTGAATTGATATATGGTATTAAAGCTCACAAACTAAAGGATAGTATGATCTTTGACTTCCTTGAGTAGAAATACCTCTGACCACTTTGAAAAGAAATCTGTAGCAGTCAGGATGAAGCAGTACCGGTGCTCTATCACTGGTGGGTATGGTCCCACGACATCGAGTCCCTAGACTACGAAGTTCCAATTGTACTTGGTAGTGTTCAGAGGTTCTGGAAGCTAATGCACAAAATTAGCATGGATTTGGTATGCATGGAACCTCTTGGAAAGCTATACATAGTGACTGATCATGGTAGGACAAGAATACCCCAATCTCTGGATCTAGTGAGAGAGTTTCAACCCTTTCAAATGAGCCCCATAGGAAATGGCTTGAACATCCTGCGTGACTTGAGAAATCTAACCTCCTTGAATGAAATGGAAGAAAATACCATCAAAACCATGTCCTTAGAGGATTTTATATAGACTAGGACCCCTTTGGAGGGTGAATTTCAATGTGCTCTATCAAATTCTCTCACGCTCATCTCATTCAACTAGAAGATTATCGTGATGGAGATACTCGATAAAGGGGTTCCTCTATTTAGAAGTTACTTCCAACACTGTAGTAGGGAGACCTAGGGGTCCTGATGTGGAGGCACCGGAGGTAAGGTGGCTTACCTGCAGGCTATCATCATCATCCGGAGTAACAGGAGCAATGAATCACCAATGCACCATATGGATAATCAAATCATCCTGATCAATAACTATAAGAGATTTGGCCAAGCTAGACAAGGTGTCGGCTCATCCGTTCTGGGAATGAGAGACATTAGTAACTTTTGGCTAAGATGGGAACATGCCTATCAGCTAGCGGGTATGTTCTATCATTGATATGAGCTCCAGTTTCCTGATGACATAATCACCATTGATCTTCTTGATGTATAGTTTGGTTTCCCCTTTCACTTGTATGTGGGTAACATTAATCTCGAGCACCAGATCGAAACAAGTAATGAGAGATTGTTATTTTGGATCATTGTTGGTGCAACCTTCTGACAAAGGGAATGAATATACTAGAACAACTTGCATCGGTGTGATGAAGAGAATACTCATGACCAATATATTTATCATGTGATCATTGAGTCTTTTGCTGGTATGGATTTGAGAAGTGCTATTAAAAAGCATCAAAAAACATGGAATGGCTTGAACTACTGAGAGATTGCCTCATCTAGAAAATAATGATCCATAGACTGGTCTACGGGAGATGGATTGGAAGTAAGGATGTTTCCCAATTCATATCCTGTTATGTTATTTTTGGGAATAAACTTGATGTCGAACTATTTGAGGATCACTTCCCACCAAGCTGGATGGCCTGTCAACATGGGGTGGTTCTGAATGTACTTCAGAGGATCCACTCGGGACTCTAGCTGTATATCATGGTGTTGTAAGTAATCTTGCAATTTCTATACTGAATTCCAGTGCAAGGAAGATCCTCTAAAAAGAGGGATATATGGTTTCTGTATCTAGGATCATGCACGTGAGATATTATAAATTTTTCTCTATTCACTCATTGTTCTTCTGGGAAAGAAGGGCGCTAAGAGATTGTTGTAGAGTTTTCACATAAAGGATCAATGTCTTCCTAGAAACAGGTGGCATCAAGACCAGAGTTTGTAACATGTATTTCATTATCTCCCCAAATGTAGTCTGAAAATCCATATCCCACTGATAACCGGAACCTTTAGTCATGATGCAAAAAATGGTATACACTATCCATGACCCTGATGGTACACTTGAAGGGATTCATATTCATATGGTGGGATTAGAAGAATCCAAACACTCTATTGAGATCTTTGAGATGGTCCAGGAAAAATAGAGATCTGACCACCAGATCATCCATGTATCAATCCACCAATTTCCCAAGTTTTGTCTTGGATATGCGATGAATGGCACGTTGATAGGTGGAACATGAATTCTTTAGACTGTCTAGCATTACCTTCTAGCAAAAATTACCTTTTTTTCCAATAAAGTGTTATACTATTCATCCTCAGGTGCCATATGAATTTGTTTATCCCCAAAATACCCATCCATGAAGTATAGATCCTGTAATCTAACAGTGGCATCAATCAATAATTCTTTCGTAGGAAGGGGAAAGTCATCATTCAAATAGTAATGGTTGAGATCCTGAAATTCAATGTAGACTATGATCTGTATGTTCTTCTTCCTAATAGGAATAATGTTAAATAATCATATAGGGTATTGTAAAACTGTAACGAAGTTGGTTCTAATGATCTTATCAACCTCAGCCTCTATAATGTCACCATGAGAAAGGTTTATTTATCAGGGAGGTTGTTTGAACCCACACTGATTTTATGGAACACTGAGATAGTGTATGGAAATATGAGGATCTTTCCCTATAATCTTATTGTAACTCCAAGTGAATACATCATGATGCTACTTCATGATATCAACATATCATTTCTACTCTTCAACAAGCATAGAAGCACTGATCAAGGTTGCTTTCAGAACCTTTTGTTAACGAGGATCACCTGTACAAATTCATCATCCATGGTAGAGACCCCATCTTCAAAAGAGGGATAAGAATCATCCCAATAATCCTCTTCATTCATGGAGGAGGGATCATCTTTAATAGGAAGTTGTTCCAGTCGACAGATCCTAATGGGAAACTAGCACCAGCATGAGCAGCATTGGACACCACATCAAGGGACACCTGCGCTACTGAAACCATGGTAATGAATGCTGTCAACCTGATCCCATCTCTCCATTGACCCAAGGTTCCACTCTTGATGATATCCAATAAATAGTGGCACATCATCTTAATCTAGTTTATCCCAGCTTGAAAAAAAAAACAAATATGACGTATTGTCCTTCCCATGGGTTGGACATCCCGATACCTTTTGGGAGTAAGGGGACTTTGGATCCCCCATGAATAATTTGAATAGGAATATGATATGATATTTTTTCATTCCTTAGATGAGATAATGTTCTTCCTCTCATTCAAGAGACAACAAAGCATTTCCCCCATTCTGGGGTCGTGACCTCCAATTGGTGGATCGAGAAAATGTAGTCATCATCCAGGTCTGTCCATGGGTTGGTCGCATCCGTAGTGTATTCAAACACGTTATCTTGAATATGATGGCCCTTTCTCTTGTAATAATCAACATCCAAGTAGAGGTATTCACAAGAGTAAAATGGAGACACATCACCTAAGAGTATTCCTACTATACCATTAATGGGGTACTTAAAAAATTGGTGATATGATGATGAGACCATCACGTGTAGGTGGAGTCATGGCCTACCCATCAATTCATTGTTAGCGGTGTCCTGTTTTACAACCATGAACTCGGTGATGACAACTAGGCCACTGAACTGGGTCTTCAGGTGGAACCTTCCAACAGGTGTTTTTTCTTTCATGTCCAAACCATGAATTTTTTTGTCAGAGGGACTCAAATCATCCTCGGACAACCCCATCTTTTTAAGTGCGTGAGTCGAGATATGTTTGATCATATAGCCTGTATCAACAAGACTGCGGGGAAATTATATACCATTGAAATGTCCCATGATGAATAGTTAGTGTATATGACCTTGTATGGGGGGACCATCATCTTCACACAAAAAATAGATAATGTCCTGACATTCTCCATGCTTGACTGCCTCATCATGAGAGGCTTTTGTGGCTACTACCTCCATCTCATACTCGTAGGGTATTCTTAAATCCTCAATGTGGGATTCATACATATATTGTGGAAGGAGAAGAGCATAGAGGATAGATATCTTCATAGGAATTATTCAATGATTCTTAACAATATCATACATCTATGTCAACCATGAACATCGACCGACATGAGGTTAATCTATGGAAAGAGGTATGAGGGGCCGTTCGTCCGGAACCGGCGGCCAACTGGTGATGTTAATGTCCTGATGGTCACTAGTTAAAATTCATGTATTGAAGAACAGATGAGGGATAGATGACTAATTATGATCCCCAATAGAACATGTATAATCGTAGCATGATCGTAGTAGTTCCTCTTGATCAAGCAGTACAAGCGGCGGTGGAGGCAGATCTGATGTGACAAGATAAGAAGGATCCGTGTACTGATCTTTACTATGGTAATACTGTCTTGTTTTGGTGTTATGAACATCTTGGCTAGAAGCACTGACCAATGAATCCCAGTGACTCATATAATTGTGACTCCATTGAAGGTGACGTGGGCTGGGGACATTGTGATGATCCATCTAGTGCTCTTCATTATCTGAAACCTTTTAGGGGTTCACCAGCTCGATGGGGTTAACTGAGAAATAACCTTGGTCATTAATTGAAGAATATTTCATCACTAAATGGAATCTGGGGGAAATCACCATATCTAGAGGCATGAAATCATTATGACTACGGGATGACAATAGTATCGGTGGGGAACTTTTCTTTCCATTTCATCACCGATGCTTTCCCTTTTGGGAAGAGAGAGGTTGTGATGTCGACGCAGAAGTAGCAGCTATGGGTCACACGGTGACTCTTGAAGGCTTGGGTAAATTCAAACATGCATGTATAATACCATGGGCATGGTTTACTACCTTAAAATCCATCCATCCGTCATAATTTTGGGACTCGTATTTAGAAACCCACTGCCACTCACCTTCACCGTCACTATCATAGTCAAGATGTATGAATACACATGCCAAATGTCCTGGGGATGGACCTAACCTAACTATGTTGTTATTAACCTTTCCATGGAGATATAATTTAAACACATAGAACATCTTGAGGGTGTAACGACCCAATCTTTTTGAGTAGTATATTAACTTACTCTTATTTATTTAATAAGATGTTAATGATTAATGCAGAAAGAGGAGTCGATGGCTTCATCCGGTAGACTCAACGATTATGAAGCCCACTTATCAGAGCTTGGGAAGGAGGTAGCATCTGTGGGCTTCGCTTTGGACCAAGCCCAAGCCGAGCTCCAGCGTGTCATGCTTGAACGAAAACGCTTGCAGGAGAAGTTCAAGTTAGTGGAGATTGCTACTAGGACAATGTTATCTGAGACTCCCTCAGATTCTCTCACCATAGCACACCTTACACTTAGGTCTTATGCCAGTGTTATAAGGGGCTATGTAATGAGACCCTAGTTTCCTTGTGTAATCCTTTCGGGTGAATAAATTGAGATTTCTTCCTTTAGTGATGTTTTTGAAATTTCAAATGTCTAGATAATTTTAGAATGTATTTTATTGATGAATTTTGAAAAAGGAATATTTTGAAATATATATGTAAACCCTAAATAACTAATGATGTGTAATGATTTTCAAAAAATGGTCTTCTACAAAAGTGTTCATTAAGGAATTTGGATTCTAATAAGATAAACTTAATTTTTGATGAATAGTAAATTATAAATAGTGATTTTACGCTTAGGATTAGTAATATGACTAAATGGATTAGTAATTTCACTCAAAGAAAGTTTTAATATAATTTAGACACCTAGATTAAGTAATGTGATTCAATAAAATGGTTAAATAACGGTTTCATAAATTATTATTCAAGTATTAGTTTTTTCGGAGGAATAGTGTTTTTTATTTAAAAATTTAATTAAAAATAATTAGAAAATTATTTTTATAAAAATGACTTTATTTTTGAACTCAGAGCATCGATATTATGTAATGGTAATTTTTGGGGATTTTTCTGAAAAAATGAATTTTCGATGAATAGTGTATTTATTTAAAAATAAAATTAATAATATTTATAAAATTATTTTTATAAAATGGAGTTCATTTTTGAAATCATAGCATTGATATTTGGTTAAGGTGAAATTTTGGGATTATTCTGAGAAAGTTGAATTTTCGGTGAATAGTGAAAGTATAGTTTTTAAGTTACAGGTGTTTAATGACATCATTAAATGATGTATTAAGTATATATTCAATATGGTCGAATTATGAATAGTAAGATAAGGTGTGAGGTGTCCCAAGTGGCCAATACCATGGGAAAATACCATGGGCAAGCCCATGGTTTTGCCAAAACCACTAGTGAGGTGTCCCTTGGCCATTAATGATTTGTCCCCTCACTTTCCCTATAAATACCCACCCTTTCCTCCCTTAGTTTTCACTCCCAACTCTCCCCCAACGAAGTTCTGGTCTTCTTACCTTCCAAAGAGTCCTCCCAAGGTTCCCCCAAGCCCTCAAGGTCCAATCCTTTGAGTTTCAAGAGTCACGTTTTAAGGTAAGGGATCCGACCCCTCTCTTTCTTTTCATGTATTCTCTTTTATGTCATTCCTATTATGCTCCATGTTTTTATGTGAGAGTATGTTCTTTTTTATTTCTCTTACTGCCCTTTCATTTTTATATGATGATATATCCCCTCTTACTCTCATCATTTCGTTTTATGAAAGTTTAAGTGACGCCGTTAGGCTGCCGAATTTTTAAGGGATTCTTTCACCCTTCTCATTTTTCAAGTTCGATTTTGATGTCAAGTCTTTCAAGTTCCTTTTTATATTGCTGGGGTATGATCTCTATATCTATCATACTGATCTCTTATGATCATATGATGAGGGACCCTATTTGATCTTTTCAAATCATTTTCTTTTGAAGTTAAGTGACGCCGTAAGGCTGCCGAATTTTCATAAGAGAAATCTAATCTTTTTCCTTCCATGTTTTTCATTTCAAATGGTATGTCCCTAAAATTTCATTACCATGTCCATATGTCCTTATTATTCTTTCACCCTACTGTTTTATGGATCATTTATGAGTGGGTGACCCATGTCCCCTCTCATTTCAATGTTTTCTAAAACCCCGAAACTTAGCCGTTATGCTGCAGAATTTTCCCCTCAAAATGCCACTCTCTTTTCTCAAAATTATTTTATGTTATAAGGTGAATACTCAAGGCTCTTATTTCTACAAGGGTATTCACATATATATATCAAAATTTTTTGTTTCAAATTCTGGGAATTACATACATGAAACCCGCTCTTCCCTTCCGTGGGTTTAAAGTGACGTAAAGATCATGTCTTTAAAGCAGTTTTTAAAACGTTATGATTATGAAATGAAACCCATTTATTTTATGCCATGTGGGTTATTTATGAAATGTTTGATGATGATATATGTGGCTCACATGATAATAAAGTCAAATTTAAGGGTGCGCCCTGATAGCGCTCCAATGCATTGGGTAATGATGTAACCACTAGAGATTACAATTTTCATGATACCTTGGTGAATAACCTTGGTAATTTTCAAATGACACCTTGGGGATGGACCTTGGTGATATGTTCATGATTGTCTATGTTAAATGATGTAGCCACATCTTCACGTTATGAAAAATGTTATTTTTATTATGAAATGCCTCATGATTTCTTTCTCATGCCTTAAAGTTCTTTTCATGTCCTTATTGAAGTATCTCAAGTTCACATGTAAAATGTTTCTCTTGTTTCCCTTACTGGGCCTTCTGCTCACCCTTTCTTTTGATGTATGTCCCCAGGTTATGAGATGCATAATGAACATAGGATGAACTAAAGGAGAAGCCTTTCAAGTGTTTAAGAAGAATGTTTTTATGTTTTTTTTGTATTATGATCCTTGTTTCCAAGACACTAAACCTTAACGATCCTCAGTTTTGTGTAATGTAATGAAAGTTTATGTTATAAAATGGCGGGATGCTATAGTTGGTATCAAAGGATGGTTTAGTTATTTGTGGAAATTAGGATATAAAAACTTTAGGAAAAACCCTATAGAAAAGTTTAAATATAGGAAAACTTCCTGGTATTTTGGTAAGTATTAAGTAAGTGGTCTATCAAACAAATACATCCCTGTCTGGATACGAGCAGGTAGAGACGGCTCTGGCACAGATGTACATAGGGGTAAAACCCGAAAACACCGCTTTGAGCTAGACTCGAACGGGAACTGGTGCACGATAACGGGCCTTGCTGCACTCTTGGTTATGACACTCCCGGGGGATATGTTTGGTTAATCACATGCTTTTTATGAATCATTATGAAGGAATTATAGAGAACTATAATTGTCTAAGCACGAAGTCTTAGTTAAAAGATTCATAAATGAAATAAGTTTCTCACTAAGGTTTTATTCTTTTAGAAAATGGCGGGCAATAGGAGAAACCGTGCTGATGGTGACCGCAATGCACCATGTGCTGACGGCCCTCCGATGGAAGCCGGAATGGAAACATTCATGCGGATGATGAACCAACTGACTCAAGTTATGAGTAATAACTTGAATCAAGCTGAGAGGCCGACCTCACCACGAAGGGAACAACTTTCTGTTGAGTCCTTCATGCATCAACGACCGCCAACATTCAGTGGATCTACTGACCCATTGGTTGCGGAACAATAGATAAGCTCCATTGAAAAGATCTTTTCTGTACTTCATTGTTCAGAACAAGAAAAAGTCACCCTTGCTGTTTACCGCCTAGAGGGAGAAGCTGATCAGTGGTGGTCACTGATCAAAAACACGAAGCCACGAGGAGAGATGGAAGCTATGGAGTGGGAAGAATTTCGGGGGATTTTCTTTAACAAGTATTTCCCGCGTTCCATGAGAACGAAAATGGAGAAAGAGTTTCTCGAGCTGAAGCAGAAGGAGAACGAATCTGTCGGAAGCTATGAGATGAACTTCACAAGGCTTTCCCGTTATACCTCAAGCTTTGTCATGGACCCTAATGGGAAGGTTGATAGATTCTTTGGCGGACTACGACCACATCTACGGAAGAATCTAGCCAACAGGGACTACGATAGCTATGAAGAAATAGTTCGAAGTGCTATGAAAGTTGAACTAGAGTTTGGGGAGACACAGTGGTCTCACAAATCTAATGAGAAGAAGAGAACTCTAGAACCAAGCCTGGGAAGAAGTTTTGATCAGGAAAGAGGTGGAAAGCATATGCAACATGCCACATGCAATAAATGTGGGAAGAAGCATCCGGGGAACTGCTTGATCGGAAGTGGCAAGTTCTATAGGTGTGGAAAAGAAGGCCATATTTCTCGGAATTGTCGTGGTGATGTGAAGCCTCAACTTCCCAACACTAACGACAGAGGAAAGATGGTTCTGGCCCTACCCGAAGTCACATGCTTCAAGTGTGGACAACTTGGGCACTTTGCTAATCAATGTCCAAATCCGAGGGCGGTGGAGGGGAATCACCATCAACCTCAGCAAAGGCCAAGGGATCAAGGTCGTTCTTTCGCTATCACAACAACTGAAGTTGAAGTTCCGAACGATGTGGTAGCAGGTACTCTTGTTGTCCTCTCAAAACTAGCAAGTGCTTTTTTTGATTCTGGTTCTACGCATTCCTTTATTTCCTCCAAGTTTGCAAGGAAAATAGAATCAATCCCCGAACTGCTAGAGGTAGAGTTGTCAGTCAAGACTCCAAGTGGGATTATCCTTGCATCAAAAGTATTTAGAGACTCTAGTGTTTACTTTGTTGAGCTCAATCTTATCGCAAATCTAGTAGTCATTCCCATGATGGAATTCGACATTATACTAGGGATAGACTGGCTCTCAAAGTATAACGCTAAGATCAAATGCAGAAGTACGGAAATCTCAGTAGTCTTGAATGAACGACCTACAGTTATCTTCCGAGGAGAGATATCCCGAACTGATCCCTATCTAGAAGCACCTCCTATAGCTTTCTTTATGGAGTTAATCGGTGATGAGGAAGAAGGGAAAGGGAGCATACAAATTGAAGATGTTCTGATTGTTCAGGAATACATGGATGTATTTCCTGAGGAGTTACCTGGACCTCCCCCAGAAAGAGAGGTAGAGTTCTCCATTGAACTCGTACCTGGGTCTCAACCGATATCAAAGACTCCGTATAGAATGGCAAATGTGGAGCTAGAGGAGCTAAAGAAACAACTCCAAGACTTGTTGGAGAAGGGGTTTATCCGACCAAGTGTGTCTCCTTGGGGAGCACCAGTTCTCTTTGTGAAGAAGAAGGATGGATCAATGCGGCTATGCATTGATTATAGAGAACTGAACGGGATCACAGTGAAGAACAGATACCCTCTTCCAAGAATTGATGATTTATTTGACCAACTTCGTGGGGCTCAATTCTTCTCTAAGATTGACCTTCGATCTGGTTATCATCAACTGAGGGTGAAGAAGGAAGATATTCCAAAGAATGCCTTCCGATCAAGATATGGGCATTATGAGTTTACTGTTATGCCCTTCGGCTTGACTAATGCTCCTGCAATTTTCATGGATTTGATGAATAGAGTCTTTAAGGACTACCTTGATAACTTTGTGGTAGTTTTTATTGATGATATTTTTATATATTCAAAAAGTCGTGAGGAGCATGAAGATCATCTGAGGGTTATTTTGAAAACTCTACGGAAGGAGAGGCTCTTTGGGAAGTTCAGAAAGTGTGAGTTTTGGTTACAACAAGTGGCTTTCTTGGGGCACATCGTAACCAATGAAGGAATCTCGGTTGACCCTGCAAAGACAATGGTTGTGGAAGAGTGGCCTCAACCCACAACAGTAACTGAGATTTGTAGTTTCCTTGGTTTAGCGGGATATTATAGGAGGTTTGTGAAAAACTTTTCACGGCTTTCTAATCCACTAACCAAGTTGACTCGAAAAGGGGTTAAGTTCATCTGGACAAAGGAATGCGAGGAAAGTTTCCAAGAGCTGAAGAAGAGATTGGTTACTGCACCTGTATTAACACTACCCTCTATCAGAGAAGGATTCGTTATTTTTAGCTATGCATCTCTGAAAGGGCTTGGGTGCGTCCTCATGAAAAATGACAAAGTAATTGCTTATGCATCTCGATAGTTGAATATTCATGAGCAGAATTATCCTACGCATGATCTAGAGCTGGCGGCAGTTGTTTTTGCTCTAAAGATATGGAGGCACTATCTTTATGGGGAGAAATGTGATATATACACTGACCACCAAAGTCTAAAGTATATTTTCACTTAGAAGGAATTGAACATGAGACAAAGGAGATGGTTGGAGCTTATTAAAGACTATGATTGTTCAATTCATTATCACCCTGGAAGAGCAAACAAAGTCGCGGATGCGTTAAGCAGGAAAGATCCTGTTGTTCTGGCAACAATGAGAATCCTGGGAGATCCCTTGATTAAAGATCTAGTAAAACTGGACATGGGAATTATAAGGAAAGGGACATCATCAACCCTATCCCAAATGATTTCTCAACCTTCATTGCTAGAGAAGATCAAGAAGGCTCAAAAAGAATATCCTTTGCTGCAGGAGAAGTTCGAGGCTGTAAAGGATGGGAAGTTCCCTGATTTCAATATTGATCAAGAAGGTGTATTGAAATTTCGTACAAGACTATGTGTTCCATCTATTCCGGAGACAAATAAAGAACTGATGGATGAAGCTCATAGCTCAACTTTCTCTATACATCCGGGAAGCACTAAGATGTATAGAGACCTTCGTGATCATTATTGGTGGGATAACATGAAGAGGGAGATTGCCGATTACACTACAAGGTGCCTGGTGTGTCAGCAAGTAAAGGAAGAAAGACAACTTCCTAAGGGGGTATTACAACCGCTACCCATACCAGTATGGAAGTGGGATAATATCACCATGGACTTTGTGACTGGTCTCCCAAAAACATCCAAAGGAAACAATGCGATATGGGTTATTGTGGACCGTCTCACCAAGACAGCCCATTTTATCTCTATTCGGGAAGATTTCTCTCTGGATCAGCTTGCCAAGATATACGTGAAGGAAGTGGTAAGGCTACATGGGGTACCACTATCCATCGTATCTGATCGTGACCCAAGATTCACATCAAAATTCTGGAGAAGTCTTCAGCATGCTCTGAATACTGAATTGAATTTTAGTACGGCCTATCATCCTCAAACTGATGGCCAATCTGAAAGGACTATTCAGACACTCAAAGACATGTTGAGATTATGCTCAATGGAATTTAAAGGTGGATGGGATCAACACCTCCCATTAGTGGAGTTCTCCTATAACAACAGTTTCCATGAAAGTATTCAGATGGCACCCTATGAAGCTCTGTATGGAAAGCGGTGTAGAACTCCTACTTGTTGGGATGAAACTGGTGAGAGGAAGCTTCTTGGGCCTGATCTCGTGCAAGAGATGACAGAACAGGTTCATGCGATCCAACAACACATAAAGGCTGCTCAGAGTCGGCAGAAGAGCTATGCTGACAATCGTCGAAGGGACTTGGAGTTTGGTGTTGGTGACAAAGTCTTCCTTCGAATTTCTCCATGGAAGAGAGTCATTCGGTTTGGGAAGAAAGGGAAGCTCAGCCCTAGGTACATCGGCCCCTATGAAATCCTTGATCGCATAGGAGCAGTGGCCTATCGTCTAGCACTTCCACCGAACCTAGCTCAAGTTCATGATGTCTTCCATGTATCTTTCTTGAGGAAGTACATATCCGACCCTTCGCATGTACTGAACCCAGAGGTGGTACAACTTGAACATGACCTCTCTTATGAGGAGAAGCCAGTGGAGATCTTGGACCGTAGAGACAAGGTTCTATGAAACAAGACTACCCACCTTGTGAAAGTGTTGTGGAGGAATCATAAGTATGAAGAAGCGACTTGGGAGCCTGAGGAAACGATGAAGCAAAAGTACCCTCACCTTTTCGACTAGGCCTCAAGTATAAATTTCGGGGACGAAATTTCTTAAGGGGGGAAGAATGTAACGACCCAATCTTTTTGAGTAGTATATTAACTTACTCTTATTTATTTAATAAGATGTTAATGATTAATGCAGAAAGAGGAGTCGATGGCTTCATCCAGTAGACTCAACCCTTATGAGGCCCACTTATCAGAGCTTGGGAAGGAGGTAGCATCTGTGGGCTTCTCTTTGGACCAAGCCCAAGCCGAGCTCTAGCGTGTCAAGATTGAACGAAAACGCTTGCAGGAGAAGCTCAAATTAGTGGAGATTGCTACTAGGGCAATGTTATCTGAGACTCCCTCAGATTCTCTCACCATAGCACACCTTACACTTAGGTCTTATGCCAGTGTTATAAGGGGCTATGTGATGAGACCCTAGTTTCCTTGTGTAATCCTTTCGGGTGAATAAATTGAGTTTTCTTCCTTTAGTGATGTTTTTTAAATTTCAAATGTCTAGATAATTTTAGAATGTATTTTATTGATGAATTTTGAAAAAGGAATATTTTGAAATATATATGTAAACCCTAAATAACTAATGATGTGTAATGATTTTCAAAAAATGGTCTTCTACAAAAGTGTTCATTAAGGAATTTGGATTCTAATAAGATAAACTTAATTTTTGATGAATAGTAAATTATAAATAGTGATTTTACGCTTAGGATT
The DNA here is from genome assembly GCA_963277665.1 of Viscum album. Lineage (NCBI taxonomy): Eukaryota > Viridiplantae > Streptophyta > Magnoliopsida > Santalales > Viscaceae > Viscum > Viscum album. The sequence goes on from OY728138.1 coordinate 1,568,559,253, forward strand.
AGTAATATGACTAAATGGATTAGTAATTTCACTCAAAGAAAGTTTTAATATAATTTAGACACGTAGATTAAGTAATGTGATTCAATAAAATGGTTAAATAACGGTTTCATAAATTATTATTCAAGTATTAGTTTTTTCGGAGGAATAGTGTTTTTTAATTAAAAATTTAATTAAAAATAATTAGAAAATTATTTTTATAAAAATGACTTTATTTTTGAACTCAGAGCATCGATATTATGTTATGGTAATTTTTGGGGATTTTTCTGAAAAAATGAATTTTCGATGAATAGTGTATTTATTTAAAAATAAAATTAATAATATTTAGAAAATTATTTTTATAAAATGGAGTTCATTTTTGAAATCATAGCATTGATATTTGGTTAAGGTGAAATTTTGGGATTATTCTGAGAAAGTTGAATTTTCGGTGAATAGTGAAAGTATAGTTTTTAAGTTACGGGTGTTTAATGACAACATTAAATGATGTATTAAGTATATATTCAATATGGTCGAATTATGAATAGTAAGATAAGGTGTGAGGTGTCCCATGTGGCCAATACCATGGGCAAATACCATGGGCAAGCCCATGGTTTTTCCAAAACCACTAGTGAGGTGTCCCTTGGCCATTAATGCTTTGTCCCCTCACTTTCCCTATAAATACCCACCCTTTCCTCCCTTAGTTTTCACTCCCAACTCTCCCCCAACGAAGTTCTGGTATTCTTACCTTCCAAAGAGTCCTCCCAAGGTTCCCCCAAGCCCTCAAGGTCCAATCCTTTGAGTTTCAAGAGTCACGTTTTAAGGTAAGGGATCCAACCCCTCTCTTTCTTTTCATGTAATCTCTTTTATGTCATTCCTATTATGCTCCATGTTTTTATGTGAGAGGATGTTCTTTTTTATTTCTCTTACTGCCCTTTCATGTTTATATGATGAGAGATCCCCTCTTACTCTCATCATTTCGTTTTATGAAAGTTTAAGTGACGCCGTTAGGCTGCCGAATTTTTAAGGGATTCTTTCACCCTTCTCATTTTTCAAGTTCGATTTTCATGTCAAGCCTTTCAAGTTCCTTTTTATATTGCTGGGGTATGATCTCTATATCTATCATACTGATCTCTTATGATCATATGATGAGGGACCCTATTTTATCTTGTCAAATCATTTTCTTTTGAAGTTAAGTGACGCCGTAAGGCTGCCGAATTTTCATAAGAGAAATCTAATCTTTTTCCTTCCATGTTTTTCATTTCAAATGGTATGTCCCTAAAATTTCATTACCATGTCCATATGTCCTTCTTATTCTTTCACCCTACTGTTTTATGGATCATTTATGAGTGGTTTACCCATGTCCCCTCTCATTTCAATGTTTTCTAAAACCCCGAAACTTAGCCGTTATGCTGCAGAATTTTCCCCTCAAAATGCCACTCTCTTTTCTCAAAATTATTTTATGTTATAAGGTGAATACTCAAGGATCTTATTTCTACAAGGGTATTCACATATATATATCAAAATTTTTTGTTTCAAATTCTGGGAATTACATACATGAAACCCGCTCTTCCCTTCCGTGGGTTTAAAGTGACGTAAAGATCATGTCTTTAAAGCAGTTTTTAAAACGTTATGATTATGAAATGAAACCCATTTATTTTATGCCATGTGGGTTATTTATGAAATGTTTGATGATGATATATGTGGCTCACATGATAATAAAGGCAAATTTAAGGGTGCACCCTGATAGCGCTCCAATGCATTGGGTAATGATGTAACCACTAGAGATTACAATTTTCATGATACCTTGGTGAATAACCTTGGTAATTTTCAAATGACACCTTGGGGATGGACCTTGGTGATATGTTCATGATTGTCTATGTTAAATGATGTAGCCACATCTTCAAGTTATGAAAAATGTTATTTTTATTATGAAATGCCTCATGATTTCTTTCTCATGCCTTAAAGTTCTTTTCATGTCCTTATTGAAGTATCTCAAGTTCACATGTAAAATGTTCCTCTTGTTTCCCTTACTGGGCCTTCTGCTCACCCTTTCTTTTGATGTATGTCCCCAGGTTATGAGATGCATAATGAACATAGGATGAACTAAAGGAGAAGCCTTTCAAGTGTTTAAGAAGAATATTTTTATGTTTTTTTTATTATGATCCTTGTTTCCAAGACACTAAACCTTAACGATCCTCAGTTTTGTATAATGTAATGAAAGTTTATGTTATAAAATGGCGGGATGCTATAGAGGGTGTGGCCCATGATATAATGATTGGGACAATAATTAGAGTGATAAGTGAGATACACCTCTTTGGGCCTCCTACATTCCGACAACCATAGAATTCACTAGTCCAAGGATCATTAGAAATCGCCAGGAACCTGAGCCTCATTAAATGAGTAGGTCCAGTTCCTTTTTTCCTAGAAGGGGGATCTAAGAGCATGTCCCTAATTAAGGGTAAGAGGAGCTTATCGAGAAGGTGGACCATAATGATCTCACATTGGTGGCGGCATCGTGTTGTATTGGGGAACCTACCAATTTTATGGTGGGCGTTGTTGGGCCGAAGGATGTACCTTAGGTGGGGGGCCTCGACGAGGATATGGAGGTGGATCCCATAGTAATAAATCAAGATTTCAGGGGTCTCTATTTGTGAAACTATGGTGGGATAAACCTTAATGGATCTTCTCATTGGAACAACATGTGCAAATGGATGTGCCTTCTTGTCTTGCTGCAAAGCCTCCTTCAGACGCAGGGCTTTGTCAGAGAAATCCAAAAATCCCCCAAGTAGTTCTACATGATGAGAGTGGGGACCAATTTTTTCTTTAAATTCCTAACATGCATTGTTATTAGTTGTTCCTATGTCATCAACATATCAAGGGAGTAGGTGAGTCCGTCTACATTGAGGTAAAGTCCATGATACACTCGTCAGGCCTTAGCTTGTACTTGAAGAGGTCATAAAAACTCATCATCTGGGTGGTGGAACTGAACTGGTAGAGAAACTAGCTACAAAGATCTTCCAGGGTAGCTACTGACCCAATGGGTAGCTCACTGTACCAGAAAAACGTGGGCCCTTCAAATTTTTGTACGAAACACCAGAGTTTAGCAGGTTCATACTGCACTGGAATTCCGAACATGTGTCCATACTTTGAGATGAAGTGTGCTAGATCCTTTAGCTAATCATATGAAACATTAAAGGGGGAGATGGTTGGATTTCCAAAAACTAGGGGGTGTTGGCATATCATCCACCCATTCTAGATATGGCTTTCCATCAGACGGGATTGCCACCTGTCAAGTTTCCAAATCCTCAGGGTTGGCAATGAGAGAGGCCATCGAGTCAACTTTCTGGGGATTCTATTCTTGATGAGGATACCTGACCACTAGTCCATTGGAAGGTTCTTCAACATGATAAGCAGGCCCATGGGCTCTTGTAGTGGCTAGTGGGAGGAATTGCGTGACTGTCGGGGGGAAAACCTGCAAAGCGGCAGGGGGAACCTAAGCTGGGTCCTGAGGGTTATTTCACAACTTGGGTAGATTCGATTCGGCATATCATTCCCTATTTCCATAAACTCTACCATATAACTTCTCTATGTGGTTAGGATAGTCAAGGTTATCCAAATTCAATTCACCGGGGGGAGGGTGTACCTTCCCAAGCATCCCCAGTCGAGGATTACCTAGTCTGGTCACCATTCTGCAGCACATTCAGCGATAAGTTCATTGACCATACTCTTATTCTCCATGAGTTGATGATGCAACATAGCCTTCTCAGGGTAATATTACATTTTCTACCCAGATCCAGATGGGTCAGTGGGGTTGACAACCCCAAGATCCTCATTGCCTTTGTTTTGATTTTGACTGAGGTCCAATGACTCTGAATTTAGAGGAAGTCCTAGTATTATTTTAAGGCAAGTAACCCATCCCAAAATATACTATAGGAATGGAACTTCCCCAAGGGTAAGTTCTCTTTAAGGAGTTATAGATCAGTCTCTTACTTTGATAGTTCATCCATTTTAACTATGACTATACCTGAAGAAATATCCTCAATAACTCCAGGAAAGTTTGGATGGTGCCAGATAGAGAATAAATAAAGGGTAGAAAACTAATCCAAGCATGAATCTAAATGTTGGTGTAAGCCTCCTTGATAATCATTTAGATCACTTTAAAGCTCTAGATGAATCTTTGCTGGAGGGTCTGATAGATACTGAGAAACTCAGGGTAGTGGTCCATGAGAATCGTGGACAAATCGACCATGCTACATTGCTAGAAAATATCTTCAAAGTGTTCCTAACTCTAAGGGTAATACACCCTCTGATGATAGAGATGGATTTGTGTAACCCAGAGGGTTCATCAAAATCACACGACCATATCTTGGGTATGAGACTCCTCTGTATTGAAGTTTTTGGTTGTAACAAGATTGAACATCTATGGAAAGTTGTTTGCTACAAGGATATCCCACAATATTCCAAGCTCATACTCGGGATCCATCCTTTGGTTGCACTATTCATCAGTTGGGGGTGGATGAGGGACTGGTAATGACACTAAATTGGAATGTTGAGATGGTAGAATGACCAGTGGAGAATATGGGGAGAAAGTTGACATGTCTCCTCATATTTTACTATCTTCTGAAGAATGCAATGAGTGAGCCCCCATATCCCAGTAGGAGGGACAAGTGACCACAACTTCCTGCATAGGATATGAAGTTACTAATGGTGGTTCATGGTGTTGATTATAATATTTTTGTTCCCTTGAATAATTATCTGTGATCTATGGTTGAGTTATAAAATTTTTCTATTGACGATAGGGATGATTGCACAACCATGCCCCTAAAACATACCAAATCTTCCTCCTCCTAGATTTATCATCAGAGGGAGGTCGGGATACAGTGGACCTTTATTTCTATAAGGATGATGATTATATGTCTTGTTCCTACCTCGACCCCTAACATGGAGGATAAAGGATAGGGTTACATTACCAAATCACACTCCTCCTCGGAGTCTGAAAATTTGACGGGTATAATCTCGGTATGAAAGATCTCTATATTCCTCCATTGGAGGCGATGGAACACCCTCTTTCCCTAGGATGGTTCTTTATAAAATGGAAGGTTTTCGATACAAGGAGGACCTTTAGTCGAACCCATACATGGGAGGATAGGAAATCTGTTGTGGTGAGTCGGGGTGGTAGGAGCACCCGAAAAAATGTGAAAAGGATCATGGGGAGGGCCTCCATGTTGACCGGATGACCTATGGTGGTGACCTCCACGAGAAGTGGTAGAGTAGTTAGGACCTCCACTGATGTTGATGGGATCATGGATATTACTTCCATGTTTTTTTCCCTTAGTAGTGACAGTACAAGGGGTGCCTTCATACCAGAAAAATGAACACGGGGAAGAACTTCGTGTTGGATGCCAATGAAGAGAGGCAGACCTCCGCTTCTCTGATTTACGAGATGATGAGGACCTTCATCATATATAGTAAGAACATGGTGAATACCTCCATGTTGATGGTTGATCATATGAGGATGATCTTGGAATTGGCGACCAACGATATGAGGAACACCTCCATACTTAGGATCACGAGTGTGAAAGAAACCTCTGTGCTGGATGTATGTGCAGTTAGGAGGGCCTTTGCCTGGACTAATGGTGGTATGTGGAGGACCTCCATGCCAAGATTGCGAGTAGGTAGGGCATTCTATATCATTTATGGGGGAATATGGGGGACCTCCATAGTCCTAGATATCATTGCTGCAAGACGGCCCACGATGGGTACTACCTCCGTCGGTGACAAAGAGAGTCATCCCAACCTAACCATCGGGTGGTTGGGGCCTCGATCCGGGTTAGGTGTATAAGTTCCCATGTTCAGTATGAATGTGTAATTGATTTTATGCCTCATAAGTGGAACGAGACACTATATCCCTTGATGATGACGCCCCCTAGTAGGCTCCCTCTTCATCATGCACCTGACATTGGCTTCGGTTTAACCGAACTGAGGCTGGTGGTGCAGGTGTGTAACTCACCTTCTCCTCAGCGTGTGGGTCCGGGTGGTGGTGTTGACATGACCTGGTGAGAGCCTCCTTGGAGGTCCCTACGACTAGATCATATCTAGGCTGGTTTGGAAATCCCTTACCTCATTTGCATAAAAGATAGATTCATCAAATAATTCTATGGAGAGGCTCTTGAAACGGTTGTAGGTTGTAGTAGGTAGTAGTGTCTCCTAGCATGGATATTTGGGGTGGAGGTGGTGGCAAAGTGTATAATCCTCTAGGTCTTATCTTTCCATATCCTTAGTTGTGATAATCCTTTATTCCACATACTATCAGACAAGGTCGTTGATCTCACACCTCTAAATGAGTTCTTATGGTGAGATTGGCTGTGGGCACCCAGTAGCCATGGATTTGGTGGTCGTCACAAAATAGATGGGGTTATGTGGGATCACCACGATGATGTTTCCCCAACCCCTATGTTAGTGGATGGGTGCATATTAGTTTCCTAACATAGCATCTTGGGTCCAACAAGTCTGGAAGATTCAATCATTATCAGTGAAAAGAGGAAAGTGACTTCCAGTTCCCTAGCGTTTTTCCATCTCCAATGATTGGTAAGAAGGATACACACTAAAAAAATCTCATACCATGTTGTCCAATATACAACTACCCCAAAATCTAGGGATTTTTAATCTAGGTTCACTATTTTCTTGGTGATACCTGACACTAGATAGATGGATATACTGACACGCTTATCCACTGATATCTCGAATGCTACTAATAACTACATTGAGGATAATAATTTACATTAAGTTTACCGTTTCTATTACTGAGTATTTCTTTGGGGTGACCATCTATAATTGGGGATGCACTCATTATTTCCCCTCATTACCACATTCCAATGAAAGGCAGTATTCATCACTTTTTAAGGGATGTTTTATCCTTGATCGAAACAGGATGATGGGGTGTCAGTCCCTCCTTCCATGGATTATTTCTCAGAATTCGTCGCCTATTTCGAATCTCCCTTATATATTAGGACATTTTTCATGATGAACATAACCGGTTCTATATCTTCCAAGACGCTGGTTAATCACACTACTTTGTGAGGATATTCCAAGGGGTCAAGTCAGAGCAGCAAACATCTATTAGGGGGTAGTCATGTTGGATATCGATGGCATGTCTAGATGATAAAAAATTGGTGTGTCTAGGTTTCTTCCCCTTATGATAGGTCTTATAGAGGCCGCAGAAGCCCGGGGCATACAACATAGAATGTGGGTTGTTATATGACATAGGCATATCCATGATGTGTTTCTTAGTTCCCCTGTTAACAAAGGGTATGCCGTGATTTTAACTTCTAGTGTAGATAGATAAGACAGATCATAACACTGATAGGAGTGGATCAGATTGATACAGCCCTAGAAGATCGTGTCTGGAAGGTTTACCAAATGGTGGATTTAAATTCCCAATGAGGATGGATTTGAGGTGGTGTATCACATAGAGGGAAGATTTCACAGCATGAAAGCTTACCTGGACGCCACTGAGAGCAGATCAGAGGAAGTTCACCATAGAAAGGGGGAAATAAAGGTTTAGTATTGGTTGGTATTGAACCTTAGAGAGCCTTCCTATGTACCCTATGTTGATGGTAGTAATCAAAATTGAAATAGTTTGAAGCGGTGACTAATTGGATTGTGTGGGGCTTACACATGGTCAGTTCCCCGAATGGATAACATGATTTCACCAGGATGTGGCGTCCCGAGTAATAATTAGGATGGATATGGATGGATTTTTGATGCACAGATTCAGTGGGAGTAGAACTAATGTGAAGATGATTGTGAGGTTGGTCTTGAACCTTGTAAAGGCTTCCTACATATCCCTGTATTAGGGAATCAAAGTCTGTGTGGTTTGGTGAGGTAATGGGACACCTGAGGAGGAGGCCTATGAGGATGGATGCATGTATAAAACCTAGAGGGAGTAACACCTCTGGGTTTTTGCATGCCCTTCTTGAAACATAGAGGCTCATGGGAGAGTCCCGGATGAGACATGAGTGATGGGCTTCAACCTCAAGGAGGCTTCCTATGTATCCCCATGATACGGAATCAAATACCATGTAATTTTGGATGAGGGCATAGAATATGGGAGTGAAAAAGTGACATCGACCTAATGACATGTTGGGGGTTACACATGGTTAGTGGCTTGAGATTTTATATGACACCACTAAGGGATGTGCCAAAGACGTGGGTCCCAGCAATGGGGATACCGAAGATTACCGTTGTTTGGGACTAACCCTCAGGGAGGATTCCTACGTACCCTGCCTATGAGATATGGATAAAAAACCACATAGTTCTAATTGAGTTTCCAATGTTTGGGGAGGATCCTCAAGGATTCTTAATACGTACCATACCTATGAGATAGGGATCAAAACTGACATTGTTCTAATAGCTGCAGTTTAATGTCATGCGAGACGGAAGGGGAATATTGATTAAAATTATGCGAGATAAGGGTGAACTGGTATGAAGTGGCCAGGACTGATGGGTGATAGGATTGATCCTTTAGGAGGATTCCTAAGTTCTTTTCTTCGAAAGGGAAAGGTTCAAAGTCCATGTAGTTCAGTTTTGGGGGAAATGGGGCATGCACACTAAGGAAGCCCAAAGGTGATGCCATGGTTGATGCTTATTTTAATCCCACATGAGTCATGCTTGGTGTGAGAAACAAGAATTAGAAAAGACCTGATGATAACATCACAAAAGTGGAGAAAAAGAAGAGAAGAGAGGGAATTATGCATGGTTAATGTACCGGGGATATGGAAATTGGGACATACCCTAGGATGGAGGCCCGATGGCGATAAATCCCAAAAGGGAGTGGGATGGGGTATCGAAAGTACATGTTCCCATATCTCCTATGGATTTTTTCATGGAATAATAAAGGAATATCATGGGTTATACCTCATTAAATAAAGGCTAGTATTTTACACTTGGATGGTTTCCCTATCCCACATACAGATGTCATTCCATGCAAGGAGGGTCTCATTCAATGTGAGGAAGAACTCACTCCCATGGTGACGAGTGGGTGTGGAAAATGACTGATGTGGGTAACCCTATGTATATTGCATGGGGAGAGAAAACAGTTTAACAACATGTTCTAGGGAAGATGATGATTGTTAGATTAATGTTCTTTAACTCAAATGATGTCAATTTAATCCCCACCCCTATGAATTACATAACCATCGCGCTTGAACCCTTAGTGAAGGGAAGACACTGGTAATGTCATGTAGTGACGGGGTTGTTGAGTGATCTATTGGGGGGCTGAAATTATTATATATATGAGAAGAAGAAATAACCATTAGTGTGACTATGATAAGTATCATGAGTTTACGAAATGAAATATAAAGAACCGCCCTAGGGAACTTGCAATAACTTCAGAAGAACTTGGAGGGCCCTGAGGAAGGAGTGCATGAAAAACATGAGGGTCACCAGTTATATTGAGGGTTAGAATATGGTGTGATGAATGAGGGGAAATATATTTAAGGCATGTTAAAGGTTTCGAGCAAGAAAGATCAATTGCATGCAAACTTGGAGGGTAGAACGCAAAATGGTGGGTTTTGCGTGTAGTTGAGATGTGTGTGTGCAATAGGTGAGGTTTGCACAAAATAGGTTATGATTGTGCACAATAGGGAGTTGTGTGTACAATTGGATAGGAATTCATGAAATTGGGGAGTTTTTTTGGATAACATGTGTTCTTCACAAAAAGTGGTTGATTTGCACACAAATTCCTAGAATTGTGTGCCAAGGGTATGGCTTGTGAAAAATTTCCTTAGAATCAAAGAGTGAAAGAGTGGGTGAAGCCCTTATGATCCATCTCGATAGAAGACCCATAGGGGACCTTTTAGATGAAATAATGTACCTTGAATACATGTTTTTCATGAAAGAGGGGTCGGATTTCACGCATGATACACATGTCCTATCCTTCTGCCCTCCCCAAGAGAGTGGGGGAACTACTATTTATAGACGAGTTCAGAAAGAAGAGGCACGAAATGGGGTTGTCATAGAAAACATAAACTAAAAATTATGTGTGACTCTCCCCTTTATTGTGCATAGGATGAAGCCTTTTATGGATCCCGACTAACAAAATATGGATAGGGTATGAAATATTGTGTGCCAAATGCAATGTTTTCTGCCCCCTCTGAATTTTATGCACAACATATCTGTTTTGTGTGTGGACCATCCCTTTTACACTCAAATCGTTCATTTTACCAGTATTATACTTCTGGGTCTTAGGATCCTCCATTGAGGAGAATTATGTCTTCAGATCCATCCTGTGATGCATATTTTTTGTTTCACATGGATTTTGGCACCAAAAAACCTCAAAATCAAGACCAATAGAATGGTCATATCCTAATGAAAATTCTCATTATGATCATTAGTATAACCTTGTTTCCCCTAAAAGGATGAATCTGTCTCAAGCTCCAAATCACCAACATAGATAACAAGAGAAGGGTCGGGTTGATAATGCTGATGATGTGAAACATTAAAAATATCACGCATACCACTATATCACTATGGATGAGGCAATTGATATGATAGCATTATTATCCTCCCAAAAATCTCAAATGTCCCCTCATAATAATGTGATAACATTACATATTTTATAATAAGAAGTTGACCCAATATTGGAAAAACCAAAAGGAACACCCATTCAGACACAATAAAATGAAGAGGTTAAATATGTTGATCAGAAAATGGTTTTTTACTACTTTATTGCATAGCCATATGGTTATAAATCAATTAAACTTTCTTCAATGTATCCTATACAAGACTCAGTCCCAACAAATCTGATTCCCCTACTTCCATTCAATTTATCAATGTTCTATATACCATATCATAGATAAGACCATATTTTTCCTTATGAATAGTTTCCAAATAACTCTTATTATAGGAAAATAAATGAGTGTTAAATGCATATTACATGATCTAGAAATTTCATGAACATATTCCCTTAACATATCACTTATCATGTGAAATGTATGCTCTAATTCCCCATCTTTCTATGGGTGACAAGACGTACTCAAAAATACTTAATTAATCATCACCTTCTGCAACCCTTTCCATAACCATGATGTAAAACATGGATCCTGGTCTTAAAATATATTCGGTGGTACCCTATTCCATTGTACTACATCCAAGACACAGTAGAAACATTTTTAGTTTATTGTGAATGTCTATTTAATCATCTAGAATTGAGCTACCATAGTCATCCAATTCACAATAACCCAAATTATTTTGTTCTTACAATATTTCCTTGGGATACCTACGATAAAATACACAGTAACATCATCCCACTTCTAGTCTGGGATGGTTAATGACTCTATCAAAATGTCACACCACTGATGTGCAGCCTTCACATGTTGACAGGTGTAACATAATGTTAAAAATATACAATATCTTTTTTCATTCCCAAAAAACAATACTATATTTAAATCTCTTGTTATATTTTTGTAATACTGGGGTGCACCACCAACTTCAAATTACAAAACTCATCTATTAAATATTACTATATACAATTAGGCACCAAAAATGACCATGAATGTGAATAATCTCATCATCATCAATAGTCCAATCAGATGGTGGACTTCCACCATCAAAAATATCTCTAGAAGAATGGAATTATGAATCCTTATATTTCCTTTTCTTATGATGGTCTAGAAGAGATGACTCAGTAGTAAATTTCATGACTTTCATCCTCTCACGCGCCTACTATACACCTTACTTCATCTAAAAAAACAATGTCTTCATCCTAAAATTGAAACTAGATCACCAAAATTCTTGATTATATATCTTTCTACTCAGGGTTTCTATAATACTATTATTTTCCCCTACATATATTCTAACTAAATTTCAACATGTTGCATGTACTTAGCCTATCTCCATGGTTGATAGTTAAAATCACAAAAATAAATGTTGTAATTCTGGATTTTATTGCTGGTATAAAAAACTTCTCACCCAAAAGATTATTTTTCTTGAATATAATGTAATAAACCACTTTTGATAATTCAACATCATGAATATGATAATTCTAATCATTTGGACATAAATATAGGGATCTATAGGACATTAATCGATCTCTATATAATAGCACTTCCCCATGTCTAACCCCATTTTTATCAAAAAATAAAATAAACTCCATACCCAAACTAGGTAAGATCATGATAGGTGCAATGGTAAAGTGTTTCTTTTCATCTTGAAAACAATTATCACATTATTAAAACCACTTGAATATTATACCCTTTTGTTAAATACTAAAGTTGGTGCTTCAATGATAGAAAACTCAATGTGTAACCATTGATAAAAAACCCACCATGCCTAGAATCATTTGGTTCTAAAACATTATTAGGATGTTCCCAATATTTATGTTCATGAAAATTATTTGGGTGCACTCACAAACCTTCCTCTTATATGATGTGACCCATGAAAATATACCTTATAAATCAAAATATTATACTTATATATCTTTTCATGTATCTGATTATCTCTTAGTGTACTCATGACGATGTCAAGATGTGTGGAATGATCATAATGTTTATAATATTACACCAAGAAATAATCTAAACAAATAATCTTTGTATTGGTGAATGATTCTATTCATCAAAGATACAAAAAACTAGAGTAGCATTCATCAACCCAAATAGAATTATGATGAACTGATACAAACCACGAATATTCCAAAAGGAAATATCTGGTATATAAGAAGGTCTCATCCTTATATAGTGACACCCTGACCATATATTAATTTTGGAAAACACAAAAGTATCATTCATTAGTTCAAAATGTTCATCAATGCATTGAAGAGTTTATAAGTTCTTAATATTCAGTTGATTGGACATCTTATAATCAACACATAGTCACAATTTTATGTCATTATTATGAGAAAACAAGATTTAAGATCCCCATAGTGACATAATCGGATGAATAAACCTTTTATTTTCTAATTATCCCATCTTTGTTTTATGTTATTGATGCCATCCTAGTGCAATAATGTATGGATGAATAGTAATTGGCTTAGCTCCAAGCATCAAATAAATCAAGAACTACACTTTCCTCTCAAGTGGAAGTCTTGAGAAGTCTTTAAGAAACATATCTTGAAAACCACACACTAAAATATGAAAGACATTATGATCCATACCACATCAAGAAATAAAATAATCAAAACCAAGGTTGTGACCTCACCCAGTTGTGCAAGAACTATCCATCCAGGAACTGCCAAAATATTATATTCTCCACAATGGACATATGTGTCACCTTCAAGAGAAATGAGACTCACTCTCTGATGGTAAAAATCAATTAGTTCAATGAATGTAACCAACCAATCCTCCCCCAGTATCATGTCAAAACCTAAAACAACAAGCATATACATGTTCCAAAGGAGATTATACCCACCAAACATGAGGGAAAAATCCTTACTTCACTGGATATTTTAAACACATACTCTTAATGGTGTGTCAATCGACATAACCCCAAACATAAATTTCAATGCTAGACCCAAAACATGCACAAAACAAGCAGATATAAAATAATGTGATAACACTATATAAAAATAAAGCACTAACATGATTAGAAGTTACAAGAATCGTATCTCAAATAGTATATGGTCTAGTGTCACAAAACCCAGGGGTAATCTAAATAGTATGAAGATTAAATGAATTTCTACCATAGGCTCTAGTATGAGTTCTTGGTACTATAATTTTCTAATTATATGGATTCTTTTTTTTGAAGTACCACACCAAATTCCTTGACTGATATGACTGTTAGAACACTATCTTCCTGACTGATATGTGGTAGAAGATCCCCTAACGTGGTTTGGTGTTAGAAAATACCCCCACCACAACCCACTAGATATGTATTCCTTTAGAACCTTTTTATACGACCCATACTGACACATGTGTGTCATTCCAATTCTAGTTGAGAACACTGACATCACTTGTGGACCAGTCTTCCACATTGATAGTAGATAACTACACTACATCCCTGAGAGGTAGTTCATCTCCCCTGGATACTTTTTCTACCACTACTCTATTTAAAATTCCTAAAACATAAATTCCACCTATTATATTTTATTCCACTATATCACTTAACTGAAATGATCTCTCTAACACTATAATCTTCCTTCATCTTACCTTCAGATTTGAGATCATGATTAAGAACTATAGAAAACCTATTCAAATGAAATATATTTACCTTAGACTCTATCTGACATTAAATTATATACTATAAATGTGTATCCATAGCCACCCCATCTCATGTAAACATTGGTGAAAAAATACAATTTTTTAAAGGGGACAACATAATTCATCACTGTTGTACTTCTCTATGTTGGGCACATAAACTCTTTATCTTTTCTATGCCTCATGGTATCAAGTTAAATATGATCTAAGAACTTCTCCTTGAATTCATTCAATGACCTACCCTCTATATATTCATCTTCAGTCTGTATATCCCACTGGCGATTCATTGGTCCTCATAATATATAAGTTGTCATTTTAACTCTATTCTTGGGAGGGGTCTCTATGTGATCTAGAATCTCTTTGATGAATTAAATATAGAATGTGTCTTCCATAGGTCCAACTTCTATCTAAATAATCATTGGGTTCCACAATACAACTCTCAATTCACATTTAATATACTCATTGTATCATGTCTTGGTTCTCACTCTATACACTACATAATATGATAAATGTTCACATGAAACTGATCTCCCCATCTATTATCCATAAAAAATGGGGTCTCTAGCTCCAATACTAGGTGAAATTTTTTATTGATTCTCTTTGGACTCCATACCAGTATATTTCATAATGGGGAAATATCTCTACAATTCCAAATTCATGTCTAGAAATACATAACACAAATTTCACACAATTACACAAATAGGGGAAAAATCTAGTAAAAACAATTACGACATGCACACTATCTCAACATGTATAAACCCCACACCATCACTTCTCTCAACAAACCAGATTATAGGAAATGGTAAATGTAGGGTAAATAAAACATAACTTATCCCAAACCTTTGATTAAACAACCCTTTTAACCATTTAACTACCAAAAACTATAATATTTATCATTTAGGCACCATTATCATAATTTAAATTCAACACTTCTTAATTAAACCCATTTACTACTATTTATTAGGCACTATGTTTTAACCACATCCATTTTAACACCTCTCATATTTAAACACATGAACTATATTCATTTTACACTAATTATTTAAAATATTAAAAATGACCAAATGTATTTTTAATCCCATAAAACAACCACAAACATCTCTCTATGTGTGGCTGGCATAATGTATGCCACATATATCCCTAAGTTCCTAAAACTATGTATGTGTGAACTAACCTAATTCAGTGTCGGGCCACAAGTAATGTCTTTGAAAATAATAACATCACACTACATGTAGATCACCCAAGGTAAAATAATGCACAAATATAACAAATGAAAATTAATATTAATAATCACAACCTATGTAATTGGGTTTTACCCCTCACATGGGGTATAAAATCCCATTCATGAGAACATTTACAGGGCCCTACACATTCAAATAACCAATATACTTTTCCTAATTAGTAAATAGATTGAAAATATAAATCATCTGATACCACATTGTAACGACTCATCCAAAGGTCCGCTATAACTGGTTCCCCTAAGACGGTTTCTTATATGACCTAAAGTGAGCCTCCTTATAAAATAGATGCTATCAGATAGTATCAAGGATTTAATGGAACATGTCAGGAGAGTATAACATATTTACTATAAAAATCCAATAGTTTAAATCAAAATAAACATTGACATCATATAATAATAAATACTGAATCATAACATACCACATTTCCAAATTTGGGAAGTACCAACTAACCAAAGAAGTAAAAATTTCACATCATGATAATACAAAGTAACAAAAGATAACCAAAATAAGACACTAAAGTCAATCCCTAAATAGTACGTGATGTCATGTCTGGTCCCCTCACCCATGAACCATACCGAATCTTATATCATCCATCTAATATAGGTCTAGTGTCATTATCCTGACTGCAACCATGAAGTCTTTTTTAGTACATAGTGATGGACCGATTAGGGTATGAGTACAACTGAGTAGGCCACCGTCGATGATGTCTACAAAATATCTATTATAAAATATTTTATACAAATGTAGAGTATAAAAAAATACAATATTGTATAAACCATGATTCATTTTTAAAAATATTAAAATTATGTACATCTATTCTCAGTTCCAATTGTTATCCATATGCATAAAAACTGATTCTCCCTAATACTGCCCATTTAAAACATCTATGAATGGGGTCATAGTTTTTTAAACATGGATCATCATTCTAAGTATCCACCAAGATTCAGAAAATGATTTCATACCATCCCAACCAGAATATATAATGACATTTTCATACCCTTGGAATCTATGGAATCAGTCTATTCCTGAAAAAATAATATGCATAGGGGAACTTGGAGAATCATTATTTCTCACCCTATGGATAGGAGCATCATTCCAATATCTCTACCAACCAATATTTCAAATTTTCAATGTCTCATGATCCTTATCCATTTTATTAAAAAAATAAAACACATGTGAACCATTTTATTTTTCACAATTTCATAGTCCATTACATTTAAAATTTTCACATTGCCCATAGTAAGTTCATTTCTCCTTTTATTGACTGTTACAACAATTTATCACCCCTTTCATTCCAATTAACCACATGGAAGAACCCATTTAATCATTTCTCACATTTATCAATTTAAAAATCATCACTCATTTAACATATTAAAATCAAGAAGAACACACCTTTATTCCACTCTAATGTGATTACCATAATTATAATTTGTTTATAATCATAAAATCTTTAATTCAACTTTTATCACCTCACTTATCATGTTCAAGGAACTTTCACACCCCATGGGTGACCCTAGGCCTAGTCTAATCAACCTTAATGAATACAATGGTGATTATGAGGGGTTCAATACACTATTTACACACCCAATTTATCTTTTAATTACAAGGATTTAAATTCATTGCACAATGAAAAAAATTCACAACCACAAACATCATGACTATGGGATATAACTTATGGAAGAACAACCTCATTCTTGTAGAAAACCACTCTCATTAACACATCACATGATTCTAACTCAAATAACATTCAATTATATAATACTGAATCTAAAAGAAAATAATTATTTAGATGATTCATAAGGAGAATACCACTTATACATCTCCAATTCCAAAAATATAGTAAATGGGAGTGATAAAATCACTCAGCGCTACTCTTCAAACCCATCGTTGGATTAAACAACCCAAAATTGATGGAGAAGGATACATAAAAGATGGGGGAGCACCTGGTTAGTCACTAAAGATGATGGATTTGGAGTGGGAAAGAAAATAAGGTAATAAAACATAAACCATGAGGGCAGATTTGAAATTACATCTTTTAATGAGGCTTAATGTTTTGTGGAATAGTTATCCAAACTGTCTTCCAACTATGTTCCACCCTCTATCCATGAGGGACTAGGGTCACTTGGTATCCTAAGAAGCTAATATGGTATTCCAAACCATGGAGAGGCTGTTCATTAGGCTCTATAAAAAACCATTTGGTTTCTAGGTACCACTTTCTTGTTTTCAACCATTCACCCTCACCCTAGAGGCTACATGGTTAAGACACATAGTTAGTATGAACCATGCACCAACTATGAACCATACACATTATAGTTTATTTTATTCTTTTTCCGTGTCCCATGTCCTTGATACTTCCTTTAGTCCCATCATATTCATATGAAACTTTTTAGTAACTATTATATAGGATGTTATATCAAAATTTAAATAGGGATATACCTTCTAGAAAGGTTAGGATATTAGTTGAAGAGTATGGTGAAAGGAAACAAACTCAACCTTGGGAAATATTTTTGGTCTGTTGCCTTAAATGTGGGGAACCTCGGAATTGTAACAGCCCAAGATTTTATAAAAAAATATTCTTTTTAATTTTATTAATGTCTTGTGTTGTACGCTACACCAAAAGGAGCTTGCACAACACGCATCCTTGTCTTGCCTTGCATTACACGCAATCGCGACCTTCCTCGATAGCGTGTGTAATACGCAATACCGAGTTTCACTAAACAACGATGTGCTATTAAAATATTATTAAAACTAGCCGTTATGAATAGTAATAACCACTTTTTAAAATTCTGTGAATCTTATTTTTCAAAATGAACTTCATTCTTGGATTCGGAGTATCGAATTTAGCCTAAGGTGAAATTTTGGTACTTTTCGGATAACTTTCATATTCTGATGAATAGTGAAAATTACTAAATTATAATTAAAAACAATTTTTTTAATCGAAATAATTAATAGTGATAAATTATTAATTTGAGTGGTTTTAAAGTATATTTAGAATATATTTTTACAATTTAATACAATGTTGGTCATTGGTTGTAATTTCACATTTAAACCAGACATAATCAAGTGTCAATCTTTTGATAGATATTGTTTCTTAAAAACACGCTATTTGTTTTAACAGCGGGATTTAATTATAAAATTAATTAATGAAACTTCTATGTTATGAATTTGGTAAAATAGACTTCATTTTTGAATTCGGAATATGAAATATAGCTTAGGATGAAATTTTGGCATTGTTCTGAAAAACATCAATTTTTGATGAATAGTGAAACTACTAAGTGGTAGTTAAAAAACTGAATTTTTCATAAAACTTAATTTTACCACTTCTGTGAATGGAATTTCAAAAATCCGAGAGACACGGTTAATATCAAGGACTAAAATGTGGTTCAATGAGATGAAAATAATTTTTTGGTGAATAGTAACTTTTTACTTTTTTTACCGCGGTTAATAGTAAATAGGGTAACTAAGGGTAAATATGATATTACTATTACCCTAACACATGTCCTAATTCTATTGGACCAGTGTAATTCGACCAAAAACAAACTTAGGAATAAAATATGACCATTTAGGCCCACTTGGATTAGATTAGGACATTTATTATTAATCTATTTAAAGAAAGGTTAAAATAGTTAAAATCAAAGTTTAATAAGTAAATCATTTTTAATATGGGGTTATACATAAGATAAATTCGACTATAAATATTAATTAGAAAGCTAAAAAGATTTCCTACATAATGGTATTTTAATTGTAAATTTTAGACATCAAATAATTTAATTAATTTATGACACAAAGATGATGCAGTAATTATCTTATTTATGAAATATTGACATAATTGATGTTATAAACACCAAAATAAATGTAATTTGAGAATTTTTATGAATTCCACTAATTTTCTAGGTTACTATGATATATTAATGTTTATTTAATCAACTTGTTTCGAACATTTAATTCTGTTATGACTTTCACAAAAATCATATATCAAATAGTGTCAAAATTGACACAAAATAGTTTTTAAATCAAATATTATATTATTAATTGTTATTGTATTCCTAAAAATCTAAGGTTCGGCCAAATTACTTAGATAAGGATATATATATTAATAATAAACAATTTGGGGTTCGTTTGGAATGTTATAGTAAGTTTATTAACCATATAGTGAAAGAAAACAAAAAGACATGGTAAAAGTTAAATTATTTAACTTAGAGTTAAATTTAATTGATAAGGTTAAAATAATATCCTAAACTTGTCTAAATTCTATTGGTTGATAGGATTTCGACCCCTCCCCACCTTATCTTCGAAATAAGACCCTTTGGAACCATTATAAACCGATTTTGACTTTAATATAAAATAATATTTTGAGATATTCCTAAGGTGCCCCTCTCCTCCCCTATAAAAGGACACCTCCTCCCCCTCCTCCTCACACCAATTTGAGCACTAAAGCTCGGCCAAACCCTGCCAAAATCCCTTCTCCACTTCCCTAGCAACATCCTAGAGGGTCTGGTCTTCCTCAAAGACCAATTCTAGTGCCCTAAGAGGAGGTCTCAAAGAGGCACATCAAAGAAGAGGTAATTACCGTTACCAATTCTTTCATCTTTATTTCTTCTTCCACTTCTTCTTCTTAGGTTGTTTCATTATGAAGTAATAACATCAGTATCACTCATATACTGATATGTTATTATAAGTATGAAACAACCCTATTTCACCATCTATCCATCCTACGGAAAAAGAAATCACCGCGCGTGCGTACGTACGGAATACCGTCTCCACGCCGTGGTGTAATCTATTTTCCACCACCACCTTACATGGATGGGTATAATGGTGTAAAGAATAACTATACATAGTTATTACAACATAATATTGATTCTGATATATTTTATAATCCACTCCAATTCAATTCAATATTTATAGAAATGATATCATCGCTCGTGCGTACGTACGGAATACCGTCTCCACGACGCGATGAGATTCATTCTTAATGATTAACCATTCATGAATGATTATAAAGTCTATAAAATAAGTACTAATGAAATATATGACATAATAATGATACTGGATTTATGTATATATATATATTTATGTCATCTACTTACTTCCATTCAAGACAATAAAGAAATAAAAACAGCGTTCATGCGTACGTACGGACTACCGTCTCCATGAACGGTGTTTTTCATTTCATTTATCTATCTATTATATATATATATATATATACTGAATATGTATGATATATAAATCATATTTTATATTCTGGATGTAAGTAAATCATGATATAAGTAATAATAATGTCAAGAAACAAAAAGTCAAAACACCTACGATAAATGAAATGATTTTACCCAAAACGCTTCTTTAACATGGAATTTACAAAAGAACGGGTAATATAATGTCATAAGTGAACCATATATGATATCATAACAATGAATATGATTCTGTAATAAGTCAATGACATTATTTAAATCATTATACAGGAGGTTCGGACACATACAAAGCAAATCGGACCTAAGGTAAGGGAAATATCACAATCTCACTTTTATCCGAGATTGTTTTTACTTTGGTAATTACTGGGGTGTATTTTATCATCAAAATCCATGTTTCATAAATATGTAATGTTATTTCCATCTACCTACAATTGTTTAAATCCATTTTTACCCTTCGGTGAGTTTTTAGTAATATGTATGAAAGGAATCTTTTGTCGTTTTTCGTACGAGGTACTTTTTGACTTTTCCGAAAAAAGTACGAGAAGAATGTTTTTTTAACTTAAACGGCACGAACGGATTTTTACGGTTTTATAAAGCCATATTTTTATGAAGATTCCTCCAAAAGATTTCACGACTATTTTCAATAAAATCTCTTTCTTTTAAAAATTTCATGATGTTTTGTGAAAAGAAATTGATTTTGAAGAAGAAAGGATATTTTTCTCAAGAATTCAATTCAAGTGTTTTATCAAAATTATTTTCCATCTAAGATAATAAAGGGTTATATTTTTATCCCTATTATTACATTGATTTGATCATGTTGTGATGGAATTATTTTTATGAATTCCTTTACCTTATATGAATTGATTTATGATGTCATGATGTTTCAAGAATCCCATTTTTGTTACTTGTGTTATGCGATGATGTATGTTTTATGACTATGTGGAACACATAAGAAAGGATTCATTATAAGATGGGTGGGACCTATATCTCCCTCCAATGCATTGGGTAATGATTTTATATCTCATGAGATAGACATGGCTGGAACGGAAGGTTATTTCGGTTCAGTGATACAGGACTGAAACGAGGAGTGAACTCGGTTCAGAAAGGGACTTTGTCCACTAAGATAGTCTTGGCAATGAGTCATGACTAACAAGAAATGATTTTCCATGATTATGTGTGCATGCCACAAAGGTTCAAGTTTCATGTTATGATTATGGGGATCTCATTTTCACTTCTATGATTTATTAAGATTTTACGATCTCTTTTGCAGGTTATGATTTTCAAAAAGATATGATATGATTTTTATTTCCTTTATTGCCCTTGCTGAGCATTTGAGCTCACCCTTTTATGTTTTCTTTTCCCCAGGATATAAAGAAAGGTTTTAGGTAAAAAAAAAGGGATGACCTTTATGGGAGATATTGAAGAACTTTCACCACGATTAGAAGATTACGTTCCGAGTTTCCAAAGACACTAAACTATTACGATCCTTTAGTGTGTGTTTTTGTTATGTACTAAGTATTCCGCAAATGTAATGTAATGTCCATGTACGTCAGGATACGGGTCTCTACAGTTGGTATCAGAGGAAAGGTTTAGTCAACCTTTGGAAACTAGGATGCGAAAACGTTAGTGAGATCCCTAGAGATATTTCTATGGTATGTCTAGGGATGCCCCTAAGGATAAGTATACGTATAGGATATAGTTCTAGAACTATGGTAACGATATTAGATTAAACCAAAGATGATAGATATTTAAGTTACTCCCCCTTTATTATGATTTTTGCATCTAACACTATTCTGTTTGGGTTTTAGAAAATGGCTGGAAACAAGATGATTCACAATAATGGAGGATATGATGGACAATGGAATGATATTCTTCATGAGAAACCAAATGAAATGGGATTTGGAAGTTCAAACATCATTATTATGCCGAATCAGCAATCTCATAATATGATCAATAAAGTAAAATTTGGTAAGTTTCCTGACTCGACTAATAAGAGAAAGATGAAGTTCCATGATGATCATAGAGGAAAGAAAGTTCATTTTCCCCAATGTAAATCATGTGGGAAGAGGCATCAAGGAGAATGTTTCAAGGGAACTGGAAGATGCTTTGGGTGTGGAAAAGAAGGACACAAAGCAAGTAAGTGCAAAGGAAAAGGGTCGGTTAACACCATGGATGAGGAAAATGGTATTGCTATGACATCAAAAATGGTTAAGTGTTTTAAATGTGGAATGTATGGGCATTATGCAAACAAATGCCCTAAGGGAAAGACTCATGAAGAGAATCAGTATGGTCATATGGGTAGTATTTATGTGGATGATGATGAAGAGACTACAAATGATATGTGAGATGAAAGAATTTTTGAAGCTCAGTCAATGGTTTGAGAATGTAGTGGAATGATTACATGTTTATCATGTGTAATTTTGGAATAAAGAGACATCTATGGATTGTTACACTGTTGTCTTTCCTTGTGTTTTGAAAGTGTATGATTAATGTTACCAGTATCCATGAAAGGTTATTCAGATATTTTTAGAATGTAGATGATATGCGCATAATGAAGGGATAAGGAGAAAATTAAATGTTTGATAGTATTCATGAGCTCATGATTGATATAAGGACTAAGTGATATCATGGTTTGAGTATAAATAATTTTGAGGATTTTGGTATGTGTAGTGTTAACTTTTAACTGCATTCAAGTTTTCACTAAGGTTCAATGGGTATTCAAGAGTATACATGATTAAGGACTTTGAATGTTTGGAATGTGACCAACAAAACATATCTTATGATATATGGGGATCAACGATGATATTAAATCTCTGGTAATTGTTTTCACTATGTTATGAGAGTGGACTGCAGTATTATGGATAAGCCTAAAGATTGGAATGGATTGTGTTGGACGTAAGTTAGTATTGTTTAAGGATAGAATTTTTTTTCGATATTATTGATGGGATGTTATAGTAATATAGTTTTAGAAAAAGGGACAACCTGCAGGACGGGCGACAGCCCATCGCTTCGGACAAGGCTGTAGGAATCGAACCCACAACCGAAGTGCGACTGGCCTTTATCGCCTACCACTGGCCTACATGAAGTCCATGTTTAGTAGAAACTAGTTTTATTATATTAACCAGTATGATATATGAAGTATAAGTCCATTTTAGGAACCATATATGATTAATCTCACTATAGATCGATTTATGCATAAGTTTTGCTAACCTTTTGTTTGAGACAGATGGAATGACCCGTAATTCTATCGCATGATCTGCTAACACTTCACGAATAACAAATTCAACTTCATTTATTTAAGAGATGAAGTGGAAATTGTTCAAGGCACAAACAACAGTGAGATTGTACCAAAATAAAGTAAGTATTTATTCTAATTCAAATTTTCAACTTTAGGGGAAATGATCTTGAAAACCAAAAATGTTGTCCTAGTGATCTTATACCTGATGAATCAGATGGTACCTTATATCATCACAAATCTATGGATTTCTGATTACTGGCTTTTCCATAGCCATGTTCTCTACCACTCTCCATCAGAACATGATGGTTAGATTTCTCTTCCATATCCATATTTTCACCTATGTGGAAACCCAATGATTAGTTTATTTGGGTAACCGTTACGTTTCATACTTTTGTTTCTAAAGATTGGTTTTGATATTCCTTTTTACGATGTGGGTTTCTATTAAAGAAACTTTCGAATAGTAAACCATTTATAACCCCGACGAATTTCGAGGGCGAAATTCATTTTAAGGGGGGTAGAATGTAACAGCCCAAGATTTTATAAAAAAATATTCTTTTTAATTTTATTAATGTCTTGTGTTGTACGCTACACCAAAAGGAGCTTGCACAACATGCATCCTTGTCTTGCCTTGCATTACACGCAATCGCGACCTTCCTTGATAGCGTGTGTAATACGCAATACCGAGTTTCACTAAACAACGATGTGCTATTAAAATATTATTAAAACTAGCCGTTATGAATAGTAATAACCACTTTTTAAAATTCTGTAAATCTTATTTTTCAAAATGAACTTCATTCTTGGATTCGGAGTATCGAATTTAGCATAAGATGAAATTTTGGTACTTTTCGGATAACTTTCATATTCTGATGAATAGTGAAAATTACTAAATTATAATTAAAAACAATTTTTTTTAATCGAAATAATTAATAGTGATAAATTATTAATTTTAGTGGTTTTAAATTATATTTAGAATATATTTTTACAATTTAATACAATGTTGGTCATTGGTTGTAATTTCACATTTAAACCAGACATAATCAAGTGTCAATCTTTTGATAGATATTGTTTCTTAAAAACACGCTATTTTTTTTAACAGCGGGATTTAATTATAAAATTAATTAATGAAACTTCTATGTTATGAATTTGGTAAAATAGACATCATTTTTGAATTCGGAATATGAAATATAGCTTAGGATGAAATTTTGGCATTGTTCTGAAAAACATCAATTTTTGATGAATAGTGAAACTACTAAGTGGTAGTTAAAAAACTGAATTTTTCATAAAACTTAATTTTACCGCTTCTGTGAATGGAATTCCAAAAATCCGAGAGACACGGTTAATATCAAGGACTAAAATGTGGTTCAATGAGATGAAAATAATTTTTTGGTGAATATTAACTTTTTACTTTTTTTACCGCGGTTAATAGTAAATAGGGTAACTAAGGGTAAATATGATATTACTATTACCCTAACACATGTCCTAATTCTATTGGACAAGTGTAATTCGACCAAAAACAAACTTAGGAATAAAATATGACCATTTAGGCCCACTTGGATTAGATTAGGACATTTATTATTAATCTATTTAAAGAAAGGTTAAAATAGTTAAAATCAAAGTTTAATAAGTAAATCATTTTTAATATGGGGTTATACATAAGATAAATTCGACTATAAATATTCATTAGAAAGCTAAAAATATTTCCTACATAATGGTATTTTATTTGTAAATTTTAGACATCAAATAATTTAATTAATTTATGACACAAAGATGATGCAGTAATTATCTTATTTATGAAATATTGACATAATTGATGTTATAAACACCAAAATAAATGTAATTTGAGAATTTTTATGAATTCCACTAATTTTATAGGTTACTATGATATATTAATGTTGATTTAATCAACTTGGTTTGAACATTTAATTCTGTTATGACTTTCACAAAAATCATATATCAAATAGTGTCAAAATTGACACAAAATAGTTTTTAAATCAAATATTATATTATTAATTGTTATTGTATTCCTAAAAATCTAAGGTTCGGCCAAATGACTTAGATAAGGATATATATATTAATAATAAACAATTTGGGGTTCTTTTGGAATGTTATAGTAAGTTTATTAACCATATAGTGAAAGAAAACAAAAAGACATGGTAAAAGTTAAATTATTTAACTTAGAGTTAAATTTAATTGATAAGGTTAAAATAATATCCTAAACTTGTCTAAATTCTATTGGTTGATAGGATTTCGACCCCTCCCCACCTTAACTTCGAAATAAGACCCTTTGGAACCATTATAAACCGATTTTGACTTTAATATAAAATAATATTTTGAGATATTCCTAAGGTGCCCCTCTCCTCCCCTATAAAAGGACACCTCCCCCCCCCTCCTCCTCACACCAATTTGAGCACTCAAGCTCGGACAACCCCTGCCAAAATTGTAACGCCCCGACCCCAGCTTCCCAGAGTCGGTGCATTAATTACATAACATTGGCATGATCACAAGAAAGATCAAATCTCGAAAAACCGATTGGTTTAGTAGCCTTGGAAACACTAGATATATTCATAAGTTTTACATTACATCATAAAATGAAAAACTACTACAACAACATAATGTTTCCACAGTCCACACTATTAACCCCTCATAAAATCCCTGCAGGTCATTCATAACTTACTTCTTCACATCCTGGGAAAAATAAAACATAGAAAAGGGGTGAGCTCAAATGCCTAGTAAGGATAACAATATAGCGGAACATTCAAAATAAGCATAAACATTTAAGGAAATGAATTACTAAAACAAAAGCCTTTTAAACTTGAACATCAACATAATATGGCAAAAGTAAAATGAAATAATGCCATTTACTCATTCACGTGGATATTCTACTAATCGAATAATCACATGCAAAAATCACTAACCACTTTCATAATGTTGGAATGCATAATGCCAGACTATCATAACCACATAGCCAAGGCCTCGTGCCAAGACTACAAATAAGATTTTGTCAAGGCCTTGTGCCAAGACACTAGTTTGTCTCATGAGACCTACCGATGCATCGAGGAGCTATAGCGGGCTCCACCCGTCACTTATTAAGTCCAATGCATTCCCATATGAAAAGGTTTAAACATAACATAAACATTCGTATTAAAACTAGCATACGAAATGTCAATAATTTCACCATAAACTATGAATGGTATAAAAATAGCACATCCACAGTCAAACATATCACAAAACCTTCAATACAATATAGAAGTTTTGTATCATAATAAATCAACTTCAAATAATCTTAAAATCCATCAAAGGATGTTGACATAAATGAAATCAAAATTCTTTTTAAAGAAGTATCTCCTTTTATTTTAAAATCATTTAAGATCCATATAAAATAAAACATTTTCTTTGAAAATATTCTTATAAGCTTGTAAGGAAAGCTTTGAAGATTTTATAACGGCGTAAAATAACCGCACCCGCCGTATAAGTTAAAAAAAACATTCTTACCTCAATTCTGTCGAAAAGGTTAAAAAGGACCTTGTTTTGAAAACGACGGAAAGATTCCTTTATAAACCTCTTATAAAAAGTCAAAAAAAAGGTATAAATGACTTTAACCCATATTCTTGTAAATAGTAAAAATGTTTTGAAATACATTTTTAAGAAACATGGATGTGGATGATAAAGAGATCCCAGTAGATTATTACATATAAACAACCTCGGATAATGAAGAGATTGTGAAATAACCCTTACCTTGTACTTTTCCTTGGTTGGGGTAGGTTAACCTCCTGTATAATGGTGAAATAATTGTTATTAAATTATATAAGAATCATATATATTAATATGATATCATATATGATCTTTTAACATTGATTTATTAATAATATCTTAGAATTATCATCGTTTCGGGTGTTAACTTACTCATTTTCTTTCATATGTTTTGTTACGTAATACATGTTTGTAAAGGATAGGTTGTATATTATTCATATCCAGAATGATATCAACTCCTTAAACATCATTTTTAAATCATAAAATGATAATTATACTTTAATGGTTACGATGGAGAATGAATCTCATCGCGTTCGTGGAGACGGTAGTCCGTACGTACGCACGAGCGACAATATCATTCTTTTGATATTAAAATAATATATAAATGGATGTTATATCATATATACAGAATCATTAATATGTTATATTTATTATTTACATGAGTTACACATCATTATTATACCCATCCAAATAATAATATATTGAATAACAATTACACCACGACGTGGAGACGGTAAGCCGTACGTACGCACGTATGGTGACATGTTATTCAAAGGGTGGATAGAATACTGAATATGGTTGTACCATATTTATAATAACATCACAGTATATAAATGATACTGGAGTCATTATTTTAGAATGGTAACAACAAAGGAAGAAGAAGTGGAAGAAGAAATGAACTTGGAAAAGGGGTGGTGAAAACATTACCTCTTCTTCGGGTTCTTCCTTTTGATTTGATCAAAATGGCTCCTTAGGTTGGCTTTCTGATCAAACTAAGGCCCCTAGGTTGTAGTGAGGGATGTTGGGAGAGTATTTGGGCAGAGTTTGGCCGAACCAAAAGGCTTTGAAGGTGTGAAGAAATGAGAAGGAGGAGTGCCCTTTTATAAGAGGGGTGAGGGGCACATTTGGAAAAGCTAGAAATATTAATTTATAATAAATTCATATTCGGTTTCTAAAGGCTCCAAAGTTGACTATTCAAAGGATGAGGTGGGGATAGGTCGAAAACAACTCATCCAATAGAATTTAGACAGGTTTGGGTACTTATATTAACCTTATCTTTAAGTATTAACTCTAAGTTAATTAGTTTCACTTTTACAATGTCTCTTTGTATTTTTATATATTATGGTTAATAAACTTACTACATACATCCAAGCGACCCCCAAGTGGTCCATTAATGATTAACCTATCATAATATAAGTCTCTTGGCCGAACCTTAGATTTTTAGGAATTTAATATCAATTAATAATATAATATTTGTTTTAAGAACTCTTTTATGTCAATTTTGACACTATTCAATAGTTGATTTTTGTGAAACTCATAACAGATTGATAACTTCGAAAAAAGTCCATTAAATCAATCCTAATATATCATATTAGCCTAGAAAATTAGTTTAATTCATTAAAAGTTTCATATTATATTTATTTGAGTATTTATAATATCAATTATTTTAATTTTTCACTATTATAGTAATTACTGCATCATCATTGTGTCATAAATAAAATAAATTATTTAATGTCTAAAAATTATAAATAAAATATAATTATGTAGGAAATCTTTTTAGATTTCTAATGAATATTTATAATCTAAAATCCAACATATATAACCCTATGTAAAAATTGTTGTTCTAAAAGATATATGCTTGTGTCATTTTTGTATTCATTTTAACTAAATTAAAATAAAGTGTCATTATCACTTACAAGTGGATCCATGGGGTCCCAAAATAGACCCAAAGATTCCCATGGTCGACCATCTATCAACCAATAGGGTTAAGACACGTTTTTAGGGTAATTTAGTATTATTATAATATTATTTTTTTAACCCTTATTTACCGGATTTACCCTTAACCATGGTAAATAAAATATTTACCGCAGTAATTATTCAAAATGTCTAAAAATAAAAGTTACCTATTTACACAATTTGAACATCCTGATTCCAAATATGGAATCCATTTTCCTAAATTCAAAACACAGAAGTGGGAGAAATTAATTTAAAATTAATTCCCGCTGTCAAAACAAAAAGCGTGTTTTTAAGAGATAATAACTATCAAAAGATTGACACTTGTTTATGTTCGGTTTAATTGTAAAATTATGTCCAATGACCAACATTATATTAAATGGTAAAAATATATTCTAAATATACTTTAAAACTACTAAAATTCATAATTTATCACTATTAATTATTTTGATTAAAAAAGTTGTTTTTAATTAAAATTTAGTAATTTTCACTATTCATCAAAATATGAAAGTTATCCGAAAAGTACCAAAATTTCACCTTAGGCTAAATTTGATATTCCGAATCCAAAAATGAAGTCCATTTTAAAATATAAAATATATATAACTTCAAAAAGTAGGTATTACTATTCATAACAACTAGTTTGATTGGTTACGGTGTGTTAGAACTCGAAGTTGCGTACAACACACGCTACTATTTTATCCAAAGGAAAGCGTACCGTGGACGCTTGGGATGTTTCATTTTAAATTTTTTGATGTCTTCATTTAGTCAAAAAGTTTAAAATATTGTATTTAAAAAGGTTTCACTATTAGAAGTTGATAAAAGTGAAATACTGAAAATGAATTTGTTCTTACATTATGACTAAGAAACTCGTAATAGGGATTCTAAAATTATAAGGATTATATAAAGTTCAAAATGTAGTTAATACTATTCATGACCTCTTTTAATGGTGTGATTGAACTCGGTGTTGCGTGTAGTGCAAGTTATTGAATTATTTTTAAGAAATAACACACTCTGAAATCCTGGGGTGTTACATTCTCCCCACCTTCAATAAATTGCGTCCTCGCAATTTGAAATTGTTCTTCGAAGATAAAAGGTTGAAAGTAGAAAATATATTTGTGGGAAAACCCACATTGGAAATTGGGTTACTAAAATTTAGTCTTAATATGAGGAAAAGAGAAATTAAAGGGTCACCACCAAATTATGATCTCGATTAGGAGAACATTGGTGGCAATTAGAGACATATAATCGGAGGAAAAACGTAAATATTTATAGGTAGTTATTGAGGTCATCAATCAAAAACAAGTGTATAATTGAGGTCCTTAAACTCATCAATCTATGATGATTTGAAGTACCATCGGTTCAACAAAATATAGGGTATTGGGATAACACATTTTTGACGTTTCAAAATATCTTAGTTGAAATCCCACATCGAAAAATGAATTAACGAGGCCTCTATTTAAAATAAAGAGTCGAAAGTATGAAGATTACTGAAAATAACACATACTAGGGTTCCATGTAAGAAAATATGGACATGGAAGAAAAATATAGCCATCAATTATCTGATGGAGAGTGGTAGAGAACATGGCTATGAAAAGGCCAACAATCCCAAAGCCATAAATTTGTGATGATTTAAGGTACCATCTAGGACAACATTTTTGTTCTAAGTTTCTATTATTAATGTTGAGGAATTTATTTATGAGATTGGATAAGATAATAAGGAGATATACTTAGTTTATAATTAGTGTTTTATCCAATAATAAATTTCTACCAAAACTCATCATTCACTCGTAAAAAAAATTCTATTTATACTATTCATAGAGGGTTCCAAAATAAACGAATTTATAATTCATCTACCAGATCTTTTAAAAAACTACTTTATTTAATCCAGGACATCTCGTGGGATAGTGGTAGGTGATACACCCTTGTCGCCCTTTGGTTGCGGGTTCAAGTCTCGCAGCCTTGCCGGACGCGACGGGTTGCCGCCCGACCTCCGGGTTGTCCTTTTATGGCAATCCAAAATAATCCAAACTAGAACTATCCAAAATACTTCTGTCCAAACTCACAGTACAACATTCATAAGGAAGGTAAACATAATATAGATCCTTTTTACCCCGTAATAGAATATGAATACCTTCATCATGTATTACCATATTCTTTATTGACTACATTCATGCTCCCTTATTCCATATAGAATGCTGGATATAATTCATTAATCCAAAAATGTTTTAAACCCCAATAATGATGGAATATAAAAATCATTAATCAGTTCCAGGGTAGTCAAGAATATCCAATATAATTTATCCAAAACAATCACATATTATTCCAAAATCACTACCTCAGTATCAGAACTATATTATGATTTATCATTCTCTCAACCATATATTTTCCAAAAATTTATCCTGCTATTGAGTCACTTTTCTTTGTTCCACACAATCTCAAGTCCTTAATGAAATAGTACTGCAGTACAATCCTTATATACTCCATGATTATTGTAACAAGTACATTGTTGATACAACACTCAATCAACATAAGAACTCTAATCATTCCTCTTCATCTGTGGTAGTATCATAACTTGATTATTATCCAATAACATCATTTGCGGCATAGTCTGATGACTGGGACATAGGTTCGCGTAGTGTCAAAAATCCTTGCAAATGAAGCATTGTACATTTAAAACCATTTTCTTACCCTTGCAGTCACATACTTTGTGCCCTTTTCCTCCACACTTATAACAAACTCCCATTCCTTTCAGGCAAGTTCCAGGGTGTTTCTTTCCACAGTTACCACATATGGGAAAATTCTTCTTTTCCCTTTTCCCTTTATCCATCTTTCTCTCTTCCATCCTTTTCTTCTCTTGATTCCCTTCAAAGCCATAGGACTCAGTAAACTCTTTACTTATCTTATCAACACATGATATTATTTCTTCATATGATGATAATACATGGGAGACTATTTCTCTTATAAATTCTAGCTTAAGACCATGAAAGATATGATCCTTCCTTCTCTTTGGATCATGTGCATTTCTGGAGTTCTCATTCCTTCTACTGGGCGCCATTTCTAAACAATGGCATACACTAGATCAGTTTATGAATGAAAATACATAATCCCATACTTATAAAACACTTAACATAAATTGAACTATTTATGGATATAATCCATAATCATAAAAATGTTTTCTTTGAGGGAGTATATACTCATAAACCCTTCATAATGATTTGTAAAGAAAATGAGAGTTATCCTAAGCATATCCCCCGAGAGTGTCGTAACCAAGAGTGCAGCAAGGCCCGTTGTCGTGCACCAGTTCCCGTTCGAGTCTAGCTCAAAGCGGTGTTTTCGGGTTTTACCCCTAGGTACATCTGTGCCAGAGCCACCTCTACCTGCTCGTATCTAGACAGGGATGTATTGCTCGGAAAACTCACAAAGTCTCTACAATACAAAAATTCTAGGAAGTTCTTCTATACTAATCCTCAAAGTTCATCTTAGGTCTACGTGCTCTAATCAGAGTTTATCTAAATCTAGCTTCCAAGGTTTGTACTAAACTTCCTCTGATACCAACTGTAACGCCCCGACCCCAGCTTCCCAGAGTCGGTGCATTAATTACATAACATTGACATGATCACAAGAAAGATCAAATCTCGAAAGACCGATTGGTTTAGTAGCCTTGGAAACACTAGATATATTCATAAGTTTTACATTACATCATAAAATGAAAAACTACTACAACAACATAATGTTTCCACAGTCCACACTATTAACCCCTCATAAAATCCCTGCAGGTCATTCATAACTTACTTCTTCACATCCTGGGAAAAATAAAACATAGAAAAGGGGTGAGCTCAAATGCCCAGTAAGGATAACAATATAGCGGAAACTTTCATAAATAAGAATAAACATTTAAGGAAATGAATTACTAAAACAAAAGCCTTTTAAACTTGAACATCAACATAATATGGCAAAAGTAAAATGAAATAATGCCATTTACTCATTCACATGGATATTCTACTAATCGAATAATCACATGCAAAAATCACTAACCACTTTCATAATATTGGAATGCATAATGCCAGACTATCATAACCACATAGCCAAGGCCTCGTGCCAAGACTGAAAACAAGATTTTGTCAAGGCATTGTGCCAAGACACTAGTTTGTCTCATGAGACCTACCGATGCATCGAGGAGGTATAGCGGGCTCCACCCGTCACTTATTAAGTCCAATGCATTCCCATATGAAAAGGTTTAAACATAACATAATCATTCGTATTAAAACTAGCATATGAAATGTCAATAATTTCAGCATAAACTATGAATGGTATAAAAATAGCACATCCACAGTCAAACATATCACAAAACCTTCAATACAATATAGAAGTTTTGTATCATAATAAATCAACTTCAAATAATCTTAAAATCCATCAAAGGATGTTGACATAAATGAAATCAAAATTCTTTTTAAAGAAGTATCTCCTTTTATTTTGAAATCATTTAAGATCCATATAAAATAAAACATTTTCTTTGAAAATATTCTTATAAGCTTGTAAGGAAAGCTTTGAAGATTTTATAACGGCGTAAAATAACCGCACCCGCCGTATAAGTTAAAAAAAACATTCTTACCTCAATTCTGTCGAAAAGGTTAAAAAGGACCTTGTTTTGAAAACGACGGAAAGATTCCTTTATAAACCTCTTATAAAAAGTCAAAAAAAGGGTATAAATGACTTTAACCCATATTCTTGTAAATAGTAAAAATGTTTTGAAATACATTTTTAAGAAACATGGATGTGGATGATAAAGAGATCTCAGTAGATTATTACATATAAACAACCTCGGATAATGAAGAGATTGTGAAATAACCCTTACCTTGTACTTTTCCTTGGTTGGGGTAGGTTAACCTCCTGTATAATGGTGAAATAATTGTTATTAAATTATACAAGAATCATATATATTAATATGATATCATATATAATCTTTTAACATTGATTTATTAATAATATCTTAGAATTATCATCGTTTCGGGTGTTAACTTACTCGTTTTCTTTCATATGTTTTGTTACGTAATACATGTTTGTAAAGGATAGGTTGTATATTATTCATATCCAGAATGATATCAAGTCCTTAAACATCATTTTTAAATCATAAAATGATAATTATACTTTAATGGTTACGATGGAGAATGAATCTCATCGCGTTCGTGGAGACGGTAGTCCGTACGTACGCACGAGCGACAATATCATTCTTTTGATATTAAAATAATATATAAATGGATGTTATATCATATATACAGAATCATTAATATGTTATATTTATTATTTACATGAGTTACACATCATTATTATACCCATCCAAATAATAATATATTGAATAACAATTACACCACGACGTGGAGACGGTAAGCCGTACGTACGCACGTATGGTGACATGTTATTCAAAGGGTGGATAGAATACTGAATATGGTTGTACCATATTTATAATAACATCACAGTATATAAATGATACTGGAGTCATTATTTTAGAATGGTAACAACAAAGGAAGAAGAAGTGGAAGAAGAAATGAACTTGGAAAAGGGGTGGTGAAAACATTACCTCTTCTTCGGGTTCTTCCTTTTGATTTGATCAAAAGGGCTCCTTAGGTTGGCTTTCTGATCAAACTAAGGCCCCTAGGTTGTAGTGAGGGATGTTGGGAGAGTATTTGGGCAGAGTTTGGCCGAACCAAAAGGCTTTGAAGGTGTGAAGAAATGAGAAGGAGGAGTGCCCTTTTATAAGAGGGGTGAGGGGCACCTTTGGAAAAGCTAGAAATATTAATTTATAATAAATTCATATTCGGTTTCTAAAGGCTCCAAAGTTGACTATTCAAAGTATGAGGTGGGGATAGGTCGAAAACAACTCATCCAATAGAATTTAGACAGGTTTGGGTACTTATATTAACCTTATCGTTAAGTATTAACTCTAAGTTAATTAGTTTCACTTTTACAATGTCTCTTTGTATTTTTATATATTATGGTTAATAAACTTACTACATACATCCAAGAGACCCCCAAGTGGTCCATTAATGATTAACCTATCATAATATAAGTATCTTGGCCGAACCTTAGATTTTTAGGAATTTAATATCAATTAATAATATAATATTTGTTTTAAGAACTCTTTTATGTCAATTTTGACACTATTCAATAGTTGATTTTTGTGAAACTCATAACAGATTTATTACTTCGAAAAAAGTCCATTAAATCAATCCTAATATATCATATTAGCCTATAAAATTAGTTTAATTCATTAAAAGTTTCATATTATATTTATTTGGGTATTTATAATATCAATTATTTTAATTTTTCACTATTATAGTAATTACTGCATCATCATTGTGTCATAAATAAAATAAATTATTTAATGTCTAAAAATTATAAATAAAATATCATTATGTAGGAAATCTTTTTAGCTTTCTAATTAATATTTATAATCTAAAATCCAACATATATAACCCTATGTAAAAATTGTTGTTCTAAAAGATATATGCTTGTGTCATTTTTGTATTCATTTTAACTAAATTAAAATAAAGTGTCATTATCACTTACAAGTGGATCCATGGGATCCCAAAATAGACCCAAAGATTCCCATGGTCGACCATCTATCAACCAATAGGGTTAAGACACGTTTTTAGGGTAATTTAGTATTATTATAATATTATTTTTTTAACCCTTATTTACCGGATTTACCCTTAACCATGGTAAATAAAATATTTACCGCAGTAATTATTCAAAATGTCTAAAAATAAAAGTTACCTATTTACACAATTTGAACATCCTGATTCCAAATATGGAATCCATTTTCATAAATTCAAAACACAGAAGTGGCAGAAATTAATTTAAAATTAATTCCCGCTGTCAAAACAAAAAGCGTGTTTTTAAGAGATAATAACTATCAAAAGATTGACACTTGTTTATGTTCGGTTTAATTGTAAAATTATGTCCAATGACCAACATTATATTAAATGGTAAAAATATATTCTAAATAAACTTTAAAACTACTAAAATTCATAATTTATCACTATTAATTATTTTGATTAAAAAAGTTGTTTTTAATTAAAATTTAGTAATTTTCACTATTCATCAAAATATGAAAGTTATCCGAAAAGTACCAAAATTTCACCTTAGGCTAAATTTGATATTCCGAATCCAAAAATGAAGTCCATTTTAAAATATAAAATATATATAACTTCAAAAAGTAGGTATTACTATTCATAACAACTAGTTTGATTGGTTACGGTGTGTTAGAACTCGAAGTTGCGTACAACACACGCTACTGTTTTATCCAAAGGAAAGCATACCGTGGACGCTTGGGATGTTTCATTTTAAATTTTTTGATGTCTCCATTTAGTCAAAAAGTTTAAAATATTGTATTTAAAAAGGTTTCACTATTAGAAGTTGATAAAAGTGAAATACTGAAAATGAATTTGTTCTTGCATTATGACTAAGAAACTCGTAATAGGGATTCTAAAATTATAAGGATTATATAAAGTTCAAAATGTAGTTAATACTATTCATGACCTCTTTTAATGGTGTGATTGAACTCGGTGTTGCGTGTAGTGCAAGTTATTGAATTATTTTTAAGAAATAACACACTCTGAAATCCTGGGGTGTTACAAAAATCCCTTCTCCACTTCCCTAGCAACATCCTAGAGGTTCTGGTCTTCCTCGAAGACCAATTCTAGTGCCCTAAGAGGAGGTCTCAAAGAGGCACATCAAAGAAGAGGTAATTACCGTTACCAATTCTTTCATCTTTATTTCTTCTTCCACTTCTTCTTCTTAGGTTGTTTCATTATGAAGTAATAACATCAGTATCACTCATATACTGATATGTTATTATAAGTATGAAACAACCCTATTTCACCATCTATCCATCCTACGGAAAAAGAAATCACCGTGCGTGCGTACGTACGGAATACCGTCTCCACGCCGTGGTGTAATCTATTTTCCACCACCACCTTACATGGATGGGTATAATGGTGTAAAGAATAACTATACATAGTTATTACAACATCATATTGATTCTGATATATTTTATAATCCACTCCAATTCAATTCAATATTTATAGAAATGATATCATCGCTCGTGCGTACGTACGGAATACCGTCTCCACGACGCGATGAGATTCATTCTTAATGATTAACCATTCATGAATGATTATAAAGTATATATAATAAGTACTAATGAAATATATGGCATAATAATGATACTGGATTTATGTATATATATATATTTATGTCATCTACTTACTTCCATTCAAGACAATAAAGAAAGAAAAACAGCGTTCATGCGTACGTACGGACTACCGTCTCCATGAACGGTGTTTTTCATTTCATTTATCTATCTATTATATATATATATATAATGAATATGTATGATATATAAATCATATTTTATATTCTGGATGTAAGTAAATCATGATATAAGTAATAATAATGTCAAGAAACAAAAAGTCAAAACACCTACGATAAATGAAACGATTTTACCCAAAACGCTTCTTTAACATGGAATTTACAAAAGAACGGGTAATATAATGTCATAAGTGAACCATATATGATATCATAACAATGAATATGATTCTGTAATAAGTCAATGACATTATTTAAATCATTATACAGGAGGTTCGGACACATACAAAGCAAATCGGACCTAAGGTAAGGGAAATATCACAATCTCACTTTTATCCGAGATTGTTTTTACTTTGGTAATTACTGGGGTGTATTTTATCATCCAAATCCATGTTTCATAAATATGTAATGTTATTTCCATCTACCTACAATTGTTTAAATCCATTTTTACCCTTCGGTGAGTTTTTAGTAATATGTATGAAAGGAATCTTTTGTCGTTTTTCGTACGAGGTACTTTTTGACTTTTCCGACAAAAGTACGAGAAGAATGTTATTTTAACTTAAACGGCACGAACGGATTTTTACGGTTTTATAAAGCCTTATTTTTATGAAGATTCCTCCAAAAGATTTCACGACTATTTTCAATAAAATCTCTTTCTTTTAAAAATTTCATGATGTTTTGTGAAAAGAAATTGATTTTGAAGAAGAAAGGATATTTTCCTCAAGAATTCAATTCAAGTGTTTTATCAAAATTATTATCCATCTAAGATAATAAAGGGTTATATTTTTATCCCTATTATTACATTGATTTGATCATGTTGTGATGGAATTATTTTTATGAATTCCTTTACCTTATATGAATTGATTTATGATGTCATGATGTTTCAAGAATCCCATTTTTGTTACTTGTGTTATGCGATGATGTATGTTTTATGACTATGTGGCACACATAAGAAAGGATTCATTATAAGATGGATGGGACCTATATCTCCCTCCAATGCATTGGGTAATGATTTTATATCTCATGAGATAGACATGGCTGGAACGGAAGGTTATTTCGGTTCAGTGATACAGGACTGAAACGAGGAGTGAACTCGGTTCAGAAAGGGACTTTGTCCACTAAGATAGTCTTGGCAATGAGTCATGACTAACAAGAAATGATTTTCCATGATTATGTGTGCATGCCACAAAGTTTCAAGTTTCATGTTATGATTATGGGGATCTCATTTTCACTTCTATGATTTATTAAGATTTTACGATCTCTTTTGCAGGTTATGATTTTCAAAAAGATATGATATGATTTTTTTTTCCTTTATTGCCCTTGCTGAGCATTTGAGCTCACCCTTTTATGTTTTCTTTTCCCCAGGATATAAAGAAAGGTTTTATGTAAAAAAAAAGGGATGACCTTTATGGGAGATATTGAAGAACTTTCACCACGATTAGAAGATTACGTTCCGAGTTTCCAAAGACACTAAACTATTACGATCCTTTAGTGTGTGTTTTTGTTATGTACTAAGTATTCCGCAAATGTAATGTAATGTCCATGTACGTCAGGATACGGGTCTCTACAGGAATTATCTGAGTCAACTCCATTTTATAATGGTTAACCCCTAGAACAAGGAATGGCCTTTTTTGAAATAAAATGGTTAAATTATTTTGTAATGGTATTTTATAATTCAATTGTAGAATTATTTTTATGAATGGTATTTTGGTTATATGAATCATGAAACATTTTAAGGATTGTGTTAAATTTTAGAATCATATTTTTATTAATTAGATTATGACTTATGGATACCATCATGAGTTTTTGAGTTTTATAATATTCATATTTAATGGTCTTAAAAATAAATTTTAATTGTTTTATTTGATGAGAGTCTACTAAGAATATGTATATTTTTGATGATATTTATGAAAACTAAAGCCATTGGTTTAGTTGATATTTTAATGAAAATGTTTTTAAGGAAAAATACCCTTACTATTTTTCGAATATGTTTACAGGTACCAGTATCCTTAATTGTTTATCTTATCTTTGATGTTAAGGTAATTATGGATTATCAGACATTTTGAATGTTATTGTAAGTATACTAATAGTGTTTAATAAAAAAGAAAACCCCATGTCGGGTGACAATGCATCTCATCCAGCAATTCCATGGAGCATAAAACCATAATCAAATGTTGATAATGGTTTACCTCCTATCATTTTCCAACATGATGTACTAGTAAATATGTCAATGTTTTTTCGTTAAAAAATCGAATAATAAGTACTAATGATAATCTATTGGTGTTAATTTAGATATTTGGAGACTAATGTATTAATATGGATAACTTTTATTAACTATATTGGGTTTTGAAAATAGTTTGAGATATATGAAAATACTTTACACACTTTTATGGGCTATATGATCCATTAAAAGTTAATTTCATTGCATCAGGCATAAAAAAATAGTTCTTCGATATTAAATTAATGTACTAAGTGATGAATTGGAAATTGATCAAGGAACAACCAAAGAATGAAATTGATATTAATAAATATAAATATATCAAGAAAGTATAATTTTTGTTACTTTTCAAGACATTTACCTCTTTAAAATTCTTGAAGGGGTTATCTAGTGTGATTTGTATTGTGTTGAATACTGTCACAAGTGGTGAGGATACATTCACACGTTCTAGTAATAGTTTGTTAGTGTTTACCACTCACCATGGGTGATGAGGTCATTGGGACCATTGTTAATAAGAAAAGGACTATTAGATGTTTTTGAAAAATGGTTGTTAGTGTTATCTAATGTAGATTGAGAGATATAAGGGAGATGGTTTTGACCTTGATTTTGGATGAGTGATACTCCATAATTGTTTGAAATATCAAATTGGTGATTTACATCAATGAGTATCAGTGGGATGATTTCCATACATGTGGGATTGGTTTATATAGTGATCTAGTATTGGTCAAGTACAGGTTTGCTAATTCCATTAGTTTCATTGTGTTGTTCATCCATAGATTGGAAGAAGGTTCAAATGACCATGGGATTGATGATATAGTTAATAAACATGATTCTGTGGTGTCACGATCGACTCAAAATGGTAATTATAGTCACAGGTTGGCATGTGATGTCGTGTGACATGAAAGGTGGTTATAAGGATAAGGTAACAACTATCATTACATACTGTGGATGAATCATCCAACTATATAACTGATCAATGTGGTAAAATGATCAATCATTATTGGTTAAGATAGATATAGGTTTATAGATGTCACATGGTTATTGTTTTATCATATTAATACACTTTTATATTTGTGGATATTATCTAGGGAAACCATTTGTGGTGGTCTACTTAGTTCATACAGACACATTTCACAGTCCCTCTTGGACACACAAATACTTTATGGAATATGGAATTATCAAGGATAAGGGATCTTCACCATAATTATTGTGGATATAGTAGCATAGGTTATGAATATGCTGAACATTATGGTTTTTGGGGTAGGCCAGGAGGATCCTTAATGTAGGTATGATAGCTGTTTTGGTTAATTTTTTTATACATAAGGTACCAACCTAAGGGTAATTCATTGAATTTTATAGGACTAAAATTGAATTATAGATGATACTATGCTTATCAAATGACTATTTTAGATTGTTTATAAAATTTATTTATCATTTATTCCACAATTGTTATGTTTTTGTTACAATTTTATCATCATAGGGTATAGTAACTCAAATATCACTACTTTGAAACATATTTATAGTTGGTACCCTATGATATATAGGTTGGTGAGCCTATTGTCATGTAAGGAATAAATTTTATTACCGTCGAGTGAAAATTATGGAGTGTTAAAAATTTGTATCAGGCCATACAGGGAAAAAATGACACCATATTTTTTTTTCTATTTGCGATGTGATAGATGGAAACACAGTAAATATGTTCTAATACTTCCAAAAATGTAACATGAGATCTATACCTTGTTGTGTTTCTAGTCTGCATCTTTGTGGACTGTAGTCCAAGTTACCATGGAAACTATGATTTTTGTTTTGATTTCCATTGTTATAGTTGAGTTATTTGATTAGGATAATTGATATCTGGTATTATTGATTCACAGATTCAAACTCTTTTCCATGATATGAAACATGTGGTTCTAATTAATCATTTTAGTAATGAAAGGATCACATGAAATATGTGTTTCTAAAAGGTATGTCAATTTTGGTTCTATAACGGGAGAGGATTCATGTCATGAACTAAACTGGGTACCCAGGTAACTCGATAACCGAGCTGGTACTGACATAGCCCGAAGGGTATTCCTAATCCCCATAGGTCGGTGACAAAAACCTTACATCATACAAACTGAAAGTGGGAATTCTATTTTCCACACCCCTTGGGGAAGTAAAAAAAGTGAAAATAAAGTATGAATATAAAAGGAAACTCCCCTAGGATTAATGTACCAGAAGTCAAATATGAATTTAAACCTCAAAGTATTACATCCATAAGTACCAAATAAGGAAAATTTCCGAAGTCCCTAAAGAAACAACAGTCTAAGTCAAAGGATCAATAGGTATATCCATCTCCAAGAGGTCCCTTCCCCTTTCTCTAACCTCTAAAGATATAATCTATAAACACCCGAAGGCACGAGAATGGTGTGATCCAAACCCGATTATGATTTCAACAATAATTCTATAAAAAATGGAAATATCAAATTTACCATGTAATGTGATTTCAATTTAAAACAAATTAGTCTGGAATTTCAAAATCATATTTAAAAAAATCATTCATTAGATTTTAATAGATGTAAATATAATTTTAAATTCATGAATCACATTTGAAATGATTGAAATAATTTTCAAATGATGGAATTTACCTTTAACCCATGAGTGATATACAAAAACTTCACCGTTCACAAATGGATTAAATAGATAATTTTAAATAAAATAGTTTATAAAAATTGAAAATCCAATGAAAATAGTTTAGAACAATTTCATATATATTTTTAAAATAACAAAAAATTGAGAAACAGAGTCATTTCCCATGTAGGAATGATATTTCTAGGCTATAGGGACCAACACTATGAATATAGAAAAGTTTATTTATACGCTTGTTGAACCAAGGCTAGGAGGACTCATTATCATCACTTAAGGGAGGTGATTTTATAATATGTTGTTTTATATCATTTTAGAATCATAAAGGGTTGTCCGAAAATACTCACTAACTACCTAAGGATTTCATGTGCTCATGTAAGAATCAACAATGTCCAATTCATCTCAAGAGTGGTTAAAATACAACTCATCTCATTCTTCATTTCAAATATTCCAATTTTATCATTAAAAACCACAATGAGTTTTTAGTCAACAATATGACTTTTTACAATGATGAAACTTCTAGATTTCTATCAAAAAATATTTTAAGCAATTTTTACAAAAATGGTTATTTGAAACCAATTGAATATAGAATTTTTATAATCAATTTGAAAAATTAAATTCAATAATTTAATATTCAAACAAATTCCATGAACTTCATAAAACCCCCCAATTCATTGAAATTGGGGTCTTTTCAAAACATTCCATCAAAAAAATTTCACAATTAAATACAAAATTTTAATCGAATATATTCCCATAAACTACAAAATTTAAATTAAATAATTTAAATTTTTTAGTATCTATAATCACAACTCAATTCAATAGAATTGGTGGTATTCAAATTTCATGCAAAAAACTGATTTTTTAAAACCCTTAATTCATTTGAATTTGGTTTTTAATCAAAAAATTGAAAAAAATCATAAAAATAAATCCATTTCATTTAGAACACCAATTGAATTTAAAATAGAACTTTAAGTTTATGATGAATTGGGC
This sequence comes from Viscum album, assembly GCA_963277665.1. Taxonomy (NCBI): domain Eukaryota; kingdom Viridiplantae; phylum Streptophyta; class Magnoliopsida; order Santalales; family Viscaceae; genus Viscum; species Viscum album. The sequence goes on from OY728138.1 coordinate 1,568,602,770, forward strand.
ATCGTAATGGAACAACCTACCTTGGAGCCACTATATATATAAGATTCAAAGTCTAATCAGGATTTTTTGAAGAACAAAAACAATAGGATACTTGAGAAATAAGAATAAAAACTAGTTTTAGAACTATAATAGTGTGTATTATATCTATAAACAAACACAAGTATCCACATAACCATAAAGAGAAATAGAGAGATCACGGGAGATCCAGAATGAGAGGGGAAACTATCTGGAGAAGGTTGAACTGACATTAACGTAGATTCAGATCACATCTGGGAGGGGTTTGAGGGGCCAATAATCCTCTGGAAGCTCTAAGGTTGGCAGAAACTTCTTTTGGTTGAAGGAGGTCCGTCTAGGACCTAAGAAGAGGGTTCGGGAAATTTTAACAAAAAATATGATTAGTTAAAAGCTCATTCACATGGTTTCTAAGGAAACTGTAAATGATTTAGAAAAAACATGTGTGATCCATGTGCATGTAATAATTAGGTTTCTCAGTATCTCCAGGGTGGCACATATATTGAAAAATCGAGTGCAATCCGCCTATATCTCTCTGTAAAAAATCTATCATATTCCTATAATTGGGTGCACAGATGGAAAATTGTGCGCCAACTGTGTGCCAACCATGCACTAGACCATAATTTTAATGATTCTAAAATATTCCACCCAAAAAACCTTAATGAAACCCAATAAAAAATTAATTAAAATGAGGCTTTGGGAATTCCAGAATATTGTAACAGGATGATACGACCACCCCACCATAGAAACTTTATGTCACAAGAAAGCCTATAGTGAAGCCTCATACAAAAGATGAGGCCAATTATATCTCATCAGTTCTTCCAAATATTACATCTTAATAGAATCAAAAAAAAATTTACATAGAACACGAAACAAAGGTTTCTTCCTCCCATGAAGTGCCTTGGTCTCCAAATAAACTATAATGACAGACTGTTCAGTCACAGATAAATTAGGTTCATCTTCATGATCATTCCAACTCAAAACATGAGATGGATTAGATAGATAATGTCATAGATGAAACACATGAAACTCGTTATGTATAGATGTCATATTTGGTGGAAGTGATTAAAAGTATCCAAATTTCCCCACCTACTCAAAAACCTCAAATGGTCCCAAAAAATGAGTATCATGCTTCCCTTTCCTCCCAATTCATCGTTGACCCAATCAAGTTTAAATATTCAATAACTCCTACTCACCGACTAAAAATCTAAATGTATATGATAATTATCAGAATTAGACTTATATTGGCTATTTTATATCAAAATCCTCTAACATATCAACTAAATCTTTGTTTTCATCTCTTGCACCAAAATTGGTCTAACGAAGTAACATTTACCAATCTCTGACCTATATAATGGATATCTGCAAGGTCATCCATACAAGATTTCAAAAGGAGCCATTCTAGTCATGGACTGGTGAATATTGTTATAACAAAACTCTAAATATCCCAAATGATTATCCCAATACCCACCAATTTTGAGAACACAAGCACGAAGAATATATTCAAAAAACATTAAAGCTCTTTCTACCTAGCCATCTGACTGAAGATGGTATTCCATACTCTAATATACGTCAAATCATATTTCCTCTTGGAGGACTCTCCAAAAACAATATGTGAGCCGAGGATCCCAATTAGATACTACAACAAAATGAAATTCTTGAAAATGGACAATCTCTTTCACCTAGAGATTTCTCAAATCTTCAACTTTGGTTATATCATGAATAATTATAACGTGATTCAACTCATTCAGCCTATTGATCATAACCCGTATGACATTATTCTTTTTCTCGGTATGTAGAAACCCATCTATATAGTCCATTTAGATCTCATCCCACTTCTATGTAGGCACTGGAAGGGGTTGGAGTAAACGTGAAGGCTTCTGGTGCATGACCTTCAACCTCTAGCATATATACAAATGAGAGAAAAAATCATCAATTTGTAGACTCATACATATCCATTATAACTATTGTCACATATCATATAACATCTTAGTTGTTCCTGGTTTTATAACCTATTAGGAGTTTTGGAAACCACCCATCAAATTTTTCATTTCTGCTAACGGAGAAATAAAGCGATTTCTATAGCATAGAATACCCTCTTTAGGGAATCATCACAGGGCAACTATATCACCACTACAAAGAGGGTGTCTAATTATATATAACTCATCATCTAGCTAATGATCCTAAATAATCATCTTGACAAGAGTGGATTTCAATTGAACTCTGGTAAAGGAATCCTTGGCCCTTGATTCGTAGACTCGAATATGAAAATATACAAAGAGATCCATCAAGTTCCACTCTTTGAGAGATTATTTTACGGCCAGGGATAGAAGTTTCCTACTCAATGTATCTTCAATAACATTACCTTTCCCCAGGGTATTGGAGATTTCTAAATCGATTGACTACATGTATTTCACCCAACACATATGGAAGAGATTTTAATCTTTTTTATATAATATATAAAACAAGATCTTGTGGTCAGAATACGCAATAATACTCCCTTCGTAAAGGTAATTACCCCTACTCTTAAGAGTGTGCATCACAGCTACAAGTCCAAGGTAATGGGTTGGATAAGTCTTTACAGGTGGCCTAAGATAACGAGATCCATAAGAAATAATAGGATCACCTTGCATAAGAATGCCACCCAAAACTAAAACTGAGGCATCACAGAAGACCATATATCCCTACCCCATCCTCCATAAGCATCAACAATAGATCAGTCATCAAAATATAGTTAAACTCAACAAAATAACTCTGATATTTTTCATTCAAAGAATAAATTTTTTCCTTATATGTTATATAATCCATCAAAGAATACAACATTGATTAGTTATTAATGTACCAATGATAATATCCAACTAAGCCTAAGAAGCTCTGAATCTAAAAGACATATTTTGGTTGTTCCCATGTCATAATAGCCTTCAACTTCTCAGGAACAACTAATATTATCTGTTCTAACACCACGTGTCCTAATAATTTCACTTCCTTAATCCAGAAATCATATTTCAATGTATTGGAATAAATTGAGTGATCTCTTATCAAACCTATAACTATTCATAAATGATGCATATGTTCCTCCTTCGACATAGATTATATGAGGATTTAATCCACAAAACTACCATAATGATATCCATATTCTTGTGGAAAATTCTGTTCATTATTTCTCTGAGAACTATAGGATAATTGGTTAGACCGAAGGGAATACCAAGGTAATCTTAATGACTATACCTACTCCAAAAATAGGTTTTTAGAATGTTAGACTCTTTTATTATTAATTTATGGTATCCATATATAGGTTTAATCTTAGATAACCACTTCTCTCTATTCAATTGATCAAAAAAATAATCAATCCATGGAAACTACTATTTGTTCTTTATAGAAAATCAATTCATATTTCACTAATAAACTCCAAGGTGGAGTAACCCATTAGATTTATTAGCGAAGGGAACAGGTTCTTCCTAAGGTGACATGATCAGGAATATAAATCGTTTCTCTAGAATATATTCCAAATGGGACTTTAGTTCTTTTAATTCAGCTGGAGCCATGCGGTAAGTGGGAATAGAATCTGGTTGAGTACTGGAGATCAAATAAATAGAAGACTCAACCTCCCTTATGAGTGGAAAACCAGATAAATATAAAGGAAACACATTAGGAAACTCAAATACCACTAGAAGAAGATCACCTCTCAAGAATTCATACTCTATATAAAAGGGGGAAAAATTGATATCAATTTCCCCAACTCAGGATAACTTGGACTAACTCTTCTTAACCTTAGGTCTCACTCTCCTTGAGAGATATGAAACAGAAAAATGTTTGTAGTAAAGGAGACCCATTAAGGATAACAATCAATCAGGGATTTATTTCCAATGAGCTAATCCATCCCTAAAATTATGTCAATAGGATTTATATTGAGAATTATAAAACTCCATGAAATATTGACTTCTGATAGAGGGAAAATAGAAGTGAGACTACAGAGACCCTTCTCTCTCTTCTTACCTAGGGGTGTATTAATATCCTTTGCACAAGAAAAAATATACATATAAAGGTTAATAAGATTAAGAATATGGATTAAATGAACAAATGAGATACACTGATATCAAATAGTTCAGTCACTAATGATGAATCTTTAGTAATGGTACCTCTAATCATTTTTAGACCCATATAAGCTACCTATCGAGACTCGTCCACAATGAGAAGAAGCTTCATCCCAGATGCTTGTGGATGGAACTCTTTTTCATGCGAAGCATCTAATTGTGTCCTAGTAATATAATTTTCATATGATCCCCCGACACTACATGTAGTGGAATAAACATGGAAGAACCATTACACATGACTCGAGCAACCATAAGATCCACAATTTTTGGGCATCTCAGTGTAAACCCTCTTTTAATTTCCTGACATGCCGCACTGGTGACAAACCAAAGGACCTCATCCATGAACTACAAGAGGTTTATCAAAAGCATTCTTTGGATAACCATAATGAGAATCATCACACTTTCTCTTTCCTTTAATGGAATTTCCATTATCATTATGAGAGAATGAAACTCTCGATAACCCTGAAATTATAGACATGCCCATATAGACCATTAGTACTCGATCCAGTATATCAATATAAGAAGGATGTTTTAGAAAGAAAATAGGAGAATGAATATCCTAGTGAAGTCCCAACTCAAACCTCTAAGACTTTATCTTCATATACGATACAATATCAGGTGTTAAATGCATGATCTCATAAAAACAGTTTGCATAATCAGTCACGGTACTTTTAGCCTACTTAAGCTAGAGAAACTCAATGGAAATAGATAACAAAATTGACTATAGATAGAACTACTTTTTCAAATGAACTTTGAATTATTCCTACTCTAATAACTCATGTATCTTCATCGGTTACATCTTTTCTTGTAATCTCCTACTCGGTCTTTACATTATGAATGCGGGAAAATTCACTTTTATCTCATCAGGTGTGTCCTAAAACCTAAATAAGAAATCCATTCTTCCAAACAAATCCCAAGGTTCTTGATGATCAATTGATACTATTAATATTTCTTAATTATTGAGATGTAACTCATGATAATGAATATTGAGAACTTCCCTCTAAGGTTCCACAACTGGAGACTGAAAAAGAACTAGAGGTAGTGTTTGTCCCAGTGATTGGATAGTGCGCATAATCACCTATAAATTTTGATATAAACAAGGATTTTCTCACAGAGTATTATTAAAAAATTCATAATGGATGTGATTCATGAATTTTCTCAAAGGCATGATGCTCCACAACATCATTAGACAACAAAAAATACATTAGATAACGCTCATACCTAGAAATGAGGGAAATTAAACCTAACTAATAGAACAAAAAAGATTTGGATTTAACTCTATCCAAATAAAAATATGGAATACAGTATAAATAATCATCAAGTTATCATTCCATAAAAACCCATGGGGACATAAGGTTCACCATGGTGAGAGATGACATGTAACACAATCCTAACAACCTTCTAAGTCCCAACATGATTTCACAAATTCATACTAACTTCAAGAAAGAAGATAAACCTCCTATGATACTAATTTTTCACAATCCAAACCAGGTACCCTAGTAACCTGATAACCAAGATGGTCCTGACATATCCTAAAGGGAATTCCTGATCCCCAGGGGTCGGAAACTAGCACCTAGCATCTTACTACCTGAAAGTGGGAACAATTTTTCACCACATACATTGCAGAAGTAAAAAAGAGACAATAAAGTATTAATATTAAATGAAACTCCACATGGAGTAATTTATTTGAAGTTAAAAGGAATTTAATTCCCAATGTAATACAAAAAAAGTACTACATAGGAGAAATAGCCCATTTCTATAGGGAAACAACACACTAAGTCCATCGTTGAATAACTTGATCCACCTCCAATAGATCATTTCCCCTTTCCCAGACCTAGAAGGTGATAATCTTCAGACACCCGATGGAATGACTAGGGTGTAATCCAAAGCCCAGTAGGATTTCACCAAATATTTAGTAATATATGCCAATATCAAATTAATTACGTAAAATTATTTCAATTAAGAATACACTAGTTTGAAATTTTATTAAAATATTTAAACAAATCAAGCTTTACATTTGAAAATATGAAAACAAAAATTTAAATTAATGCATCACATTTCCAAATATAAATATACCTTTCAAAAAATTAAATTTACCTTTAATAAAAGGGTCTTTACACAAATTAAACTTTTCAAAAATGGCCTAAATAAACACTTTAATTTAAAAAATTTATATAAATTCACAATTCTTATAAAACAGTTTGTAAAAATGGAATATATATTTACAAAATAATAAAAAATCATGAAATATGGTCATGTTCTAAGAAGGTTTTATTGTTTCATACTATAGGGACCTAACACCGTGAATGAAAAAAAGTATATACATGTATCGTTTGAACACATTCCAAGATGAATCATCACTGTAGGAAAAAAATGTAGATGTATACACTCAATTACAAGAGGGGGTGAATTGTAGGTTTAAAAACATTCATTTCTTATCATTACTAAAATCTATGTTTAAAAATGTTAAACTAGATGGTTTCAAAAAAATCTCTTTAGTTATTAACAAAGAAACTAACTTACCTTGGATCCAATAATATGGATCTGATTAGAAAACATAAGAAAATTTTACTTACAAAATGAATCTTCCTTAAATCATAGAGAATATTATTTCCAAAAGTATAGAAGTATATGAAAGTATAAAAACGTTTTGTATTATTTAATTAACAAAATTTTGTGGAATTTAAAATTGTAACAAAAAAGTATGTAGGTATAGAAAATATTTTAACTGGAGGAGAAGGTTATCCAACATAATTAGATAAAGGTCCCTGGATTTATACATTCAAAAATGTCTATCTTTCCTACACCTAGGTAATCATTCAATATGAATATCAGAATCTTTCTTTCTATCCCCACAAGCCCTTGAACATTATGGTAGCCAAAACCACTGTTGTCCTATTTCTGGAAGCTCTTAATTGATTAGCAACAACCGGAGTTGCACTTGGAAAGCCGAACAAGTTGTTCATGGTTGAACAAGATGTTTATAGATCGCACAAAGAATGTTGAGTAGGGCTCTCACATCATAAATTCTCTCCATATAATTGATCACATCAATCACATCTCAACATGTCTCTAAATATTTAAATGGATAAGGTATTAATAAGAAAAGGTTCCATTGGTTGGCTCCCTCTTCCAGTGGTTATAGTTTTTCTTAAATCTTAGAGGTACATGTATACGTGTCACTTAGCCAAAAATTAGACAGAAATATATTATACAACATCATTTCATGTAAGAAAACATGGTAAACATTATCATGTATAAGATACAACAAATATGTATGAAATTTATTTCCAATATTAGGAAACATTGTCATGTTTAGGATTTAATAAAAATTTAACTTTTCTTTATGAAAACGAGTTAAATATAAGAAAATAATTTAATATATTTCTTAATGAATTGTGAATTAGAGTCTAAAAATATGAACAATCGGATTTTAAAATAATAGATATTTTGAGTCTGAATTCTGAGGAAACTAGAATCTTATTTTTAAAGCATTCTAAGTCTAATTTCCATAGAATTCAAAATGTGATTTTTAGAGACTTCTAAATTTTATTTTCAGAGAATTATGAATCTAATTTTCAGAGAATTCATAATCTAATTTTCAAAGAATTTGGAATCTTATTTTCAAGGAATTCGGAAACTGATTTTCAAAGAATTCATATCAAATATTTAGAGAATTCAGAATTTTATTTTCATTGAATTCAGATTATGATTTTCATAGAATTTAGAATTTGATTTTTAGAGAATTCAGAAATGGATTTTTAAGAAATTCTAAATATAATTTTTAGAGAATTTATAATATGATTTTCAGAGAATTCTGAATCTGATATTTAGAGAATTTAAGATCTGATTTTTGAAGAAATTAGATTCATCATTTTGGGGAAATAATATTCTACGAAACTTTGTGATTCTATATTAGGTAAGGATTTGATTTTTTTGTTTAGAAAAATATGGTTTGACTTGGTTTGAGGAAGCATTGACTAATACATTAAATACTTAGGGTAAGGATAAAACTTTTCTTAGAGAATGTAAATTTTACACCAAAAACAAAATTCTTAGAGAAACATAATTTTCTTTAAGAAATGTTCTTTTGATTTTCAAAACACAAGGGAATGGAAAATTCATAAGGATACTTATTATCTTAACAATCTCCCAATTTTTGGAAAGCACAAATAACTTTTTGAAAAAATAATATACAGAAAACGTTTTTTAATATTTTCACATTGAAAGAAATACTTATATCCCTTGGAATTTTTAATGAACCGTAATGAATATTAATAACTCCCCCTTAGGTTTTGAAATCCCTAGATATTTTATTATTGTCTTTCTTTGATAAGTTTCTTCTTCTTTACTTAATAAATTCTTCTTTAATATTCCCCCACTTACATAGGCATATTCTTTCTTAATATTCTTTTGACCATTCTTTTCTCCCACTTTGTGATTTTCAAAAATTAATAGAGTGAACCGAAAAAATTGTACCTAAAATGTTAGGACAATAAATGAAAAAATAGTGCCAAGATAAAAAATTCATTATGAAGTAAAAATTTGTTACAAGGAAAAAATAAATCAAAATATAAGATCCTTAAGAAAATAATTGATGGTTATTATTTTCCTTTCACATTATCTTTATCATGGGTTCCTTTAACTTCTTCAACTCTTTGTGTTCACCCTCAGTATTTTTGAGAAGACCTTCCGAATCATTATTGTTCTTTTTGAGAAAGTTAATCCTTAATTTTTGAGATTTATGGATTTCACCTTTAGACCTTACCACCTCTTCTTGTACTTTTAATTTTCATAACATCTTATTTTGGTGTTCCTGACACACTCTCGTTTTAGGTCATATCAGAAGAAAATTTCTATTCATAATTTTGCATAGTGGTAGACTACGTTCATCTCACTTTAGCAGCATTGATGTTGGTTTAATCACTAATTCCAATTCACATAATCTTATTTTTTAAATATTTATTTATAATATTTTTTTAATGGTTTTAGAAAACATTCCATTAAAATATTCAAATGAAAAATTCAAATCTAGATACAAACATAAAAAAATTCGTAAATAAAGGTCTTTGTCTGAGGGTTGGATAAAACGAGTTCATTCGTTATTTTTTTAATTCAATTTGATAATCCATTTAGTGACACATAATTAATAAGTTACATTAAATTGGTTTAAAAAGTGTGTGATTTTAGTATGTGTCTGGAAACACCAAACCACACCACCTCCAATGATTAAGTAGGGTAACACCTCAACCAAGAATGTTATTCCTAAAAGACTTAGCACCACCGTATGTCATTTCACCCCTTTAAGAAACCCCAACTCCACTTTATGACAAGTTTTCCCAAGATAAGGGAGGGAAAAAGAATGAATCAATGTAAAGGAATGGATTTTGAAATAATGTTGTGGTGGACAATCACTGAACCAGTGCAATACTCCTCCATCTACCACCAATAAATTTAGAACATTTTAAATTGAAGATCAATAATGAAAAGCACCATGAAAACATCCCCTCAATACAAACCATGATTTATTAACTTCCTATTGGTGAAGTGCATGGATATCATGATGTAATGATGGAAGAGAGAGAATGAGATTGATATTGGAAGTGAAAAGGGGTAGAAAAACAAAGGGTGTCACTTTAATATAAAAAAATATGATTTCATTACATGAGAAAATAATACTTAAAATAGTAATAAAATGATGAAATAAAAATCCTAAATGGAACCCATCCTTTTCTATTTGGTTCCCCTGATTGAATGTGGTGGATTGTAATGATTTGAGAGGTAGGAGGTCCTCTTCTTTTATAGGCAGAATCTGTAATCCAAAATTTGTCACATTATTTACCCAATAACTGGACGATTAATGCATGGAACCCTTCCTTAATGTTGTTCATAAAAGTGGTTTCTGTTCACCCTCCAAATTTCAGCTCTTTTTTCCACAGGATGTATGAGTTATCATTTTTTCATTGGGGGTTTATTTTTCAGGATGAAGGTTCCACGAACCTTTTTCCAAATGAATAACCTCCAATGACACCCTTAATGATTTATAAATTACATCAAATTAATTGTAGAGGCAATAAAATGTGTCATAGTTCTACCCATTGTGAATCACTTTTATTTAACATGTGCATGCTATGATGTGGTTCCATTACAGTGGTAGGTCCACGCTATATGCCCGAAAAAAAATATTCAACATCATTTATTTTAAGGCCTCTAGTTGGCCTATTTATCCCTTAGACGACAAGACAAAGTTTATGGAAATAAAATAAGGAATATAAAAAAATTACAAAATTTGGAATTATATTATTCAAGAAATGATCAAAATACCATATATGTAAAAATATTTTAAATATTCAAGATTAAGAACATTCAACAATTTAGACCAATTTCATTCTAAAATTCAAATTAAATGTTATTTTTATAAAAAAATTAAATGAATAGGTTTTATCATTGAAAAACATTAAAAAATAATTATTATTTGATTAATAATATGAACATAAATTTTCTCTATCAAATACCCCCACACATATATCATACTTGTCCTAAATCATAAAATCTCAACATTGAAATGAGAGGACATCAATTTTACCAATATTCAATTTTCATCGCAATAAAATCAAACATTTTTCAATGTGAAATCAAAATTAAAAAAATCATCATAAAATTTAATTTTAATTTCCCATTTTTCTAAGAAATAATTAATTCATATATTTTATTTTCCCCTTTGAAAAATTATGGAACTTCTACATTAATTCATTCAAGATTCTCATTTCATTACTATTAAACATTCCACATCAAGATTTACCTTACCTTTGAATTTTGACTCTCATCTCTCATGATATAATTCAATTTGAGTTATTCTCATATCATGGGAACATGCACCTTATCCCTAAGCTTGTACAATAACTACTTTCTCCAAATTGTAAAGACAAAAGGCGCATAAAGTTATGATGAAGATTCAATAAAGTTTCAAAAAACAATGTGGCTTAAGGATGGTAGGATTTGATGTTTTAAAAATTAGGGATCAAGGATGAGGTTATCTCTTAACAATAATGTGTGATATCAAAAATTTTAATGAAATTATTTCCTTCAAAGTAGTAATATACACTTCCCCAAAAACTCAAATTAAGGTCATGATAATAGTAATTCATAATAAATGATTAATGCACCCTCTTGATTTTTTATTTAAATATTTTATTTTTTTTTGAAATTTATTATTAGATGAAACTTCATATCCATCACCAAAAAAAATATTATTCGAAGATCATCAGTCTGGAAAATGGAAATTTTTTGTTCTCCCAAATCAAAACCAATTTTTACCTTCTTTTTGTATTTTTTTTGTCATTTTTTCATTATTTTAATTTTATGATGATAAAACAATAGAGTATAACGAATGATCCCACAACCTTTTAAAATTACCATGATAACACCCCTGCACTTTTTCTTTACAATGTATAACATCCCTTCCACCATGATTCCCTTCACCCCCACACTTCATCTTTAAAATATTATGTAAATACCAAGAGTAGGGTAGGAATGGATAAAAATGGCTTGAAACATGGATCATACCTATAATGTTCATTCATGGTCTATATAGGCTAAAAAAGAATTGATGTAAAGGTGGTATTTAAGGATATGGTATTTTCAAAAGATTCCCCAATCATTTTAAACATGTTTCTGTATAGTCATAGCTTTGACAAGTTCAAATACAAGTTCTATTCGGTGATATGCCTCATGATCACTCAAGAAATATGATCAAGAATAATCATGAAGTACATGGTCCAGAAATCCTCTTGGTAATGATACATATGATATTATACAGTCACATAAGGGATGATATATATCAAAACATCAACTCAAATGAATTTCATAATTTAAAAGTATGAATGTTTTTATGGAAATCTCATTTACATAAATCAAATAATTTCATTAAATCATGATTCATCATTTCAATATACATGATTCACTTAAAAAATTTAATATTGAATTTTACTCGTTCAATATCATTAACATTAAAATCTAAAACATGGCATCACATGATTCATAAGAAACTCACGTCTTGTAGATTATTCAGGTAAATTAATTATTTAAGTGTGGATATGAAATTTTATCTTTAAAGATAAATACATGTTTTGGAAAAAAAATGAAAGGAGTTTAAAAAATTAAAAAATATAATTGAACTCCATTTTTAAATAATGTTTCTGTCCTCTTCCTCTATTTAATGATTTATTTTCCCATTTATAAACCTACAAAAGATAAGTACTCACTTAAGAACAAGGATCTTGTCATTAAATCTAAAAAATATAAGGACTAGTGGGCCACATACTAGATGACTCTAAAAAATGAATTTGAAAAAAAAAACATGTAAAGATAAATCTTTTTATGATACCCCAAGTGGGACAAGAATTTTTACTACCTCTAGTGGGAAGTACCAGTTTTTATCCATAATCTGATGGTGGTTGGAGCTTCTCTGACATGAACCACCCCATGTGGAGTTTCCCAGAATCCACATATGTTTCCTTATTTAGGAGGACTCCATGTATTGAGTATAATAGATCTCCACCCTTCCAAATATGGTACAACTTGAATGGTGGGGGTAAGATGAAGTATGCAGACTCCTCCTCTTCTGTTGCAACTTGTGCAACCATCTTATCTTCTAATGCCGACTTCATGGGAGCTTCAACCTCCTATCTAATTTCTTTAGGCTCAAAAACATGGATCTCTTCATGATAGTGATCTTATAATAGATGTTAAATGTATTTAGAGAGCTCCATGTGTTCCTCAATAGGTGATTATTTTTCCACATCATCTTCCAAGGCATAATAAGAGTCCTCATATTCTGGAAATTCAACACAGTTGCTCGTTATACTCAAATTAGAGTAAATAAAATTAAAAGAGTGTGAGTTCAATATTGTATCATCACCCAGAATTGGTTAATCATGAATATTTTCTTTGGTGTATGGTGATTCTTGGAATTTATAATCACTGGATGGAGGTAGGTAGTCAGAATCCTCCATCTTGAAATTAAAATCACCCATGTGGGTGGTGTCTTTTTCAGTGGTGTTGGCTCTTCTTCATTCCAAGAATTTTAGAGATCAATAAATTCCTCACATTCATTCCATAATTTACCTAATTCATGTTGATCTCTCACATTTGAATCAGTATTCAAGCCTTCCTCCTTTTCATCTATCTCGGATAGTATTGATTGAGTGAGGATGAATGAGTCTTCAGGTACCTAGAAATTTACCTTCTCTAGTTCTTCAATGATGAGTGGTGAAATTTATTCCACCACTACCTCGACATTTTTTTCTGTTTTAGTTTTGGGTTTATCCATAACATAAGGAACATAATCAAATACCCAATCCATTTTCTTCCTCAAAGCATATAGATTATTACCCAACCTTTCAACTCAAAAATTTAGATCGCGATAATAAACTTCTATATCTTGATATTTCACATTCGAGTAATAATCCAATATATAAAAATTTGAATTTCAATACATCATCTAATAATAATTGTTTTTTAAATTTTTTTTATAAATAATAAAGAGAAAAATATTTAAAAAAATGTTAATTTTGAAAAAATATTTGAAGTAACTACTTAGCTCCCCGGAAACAACACCAGTTTTGACGCATTCCTATTATTGGGTGAGGAAAAATCAAATTTATATTTCTAATTCATCATAGTGGATGACCAGGGTCGTCTCACATGAGGAGTTTCACATTTTCTTTAATCACTAATTCAAATTCACATAATCTAATTTTTTTTTAATATTTATTTAATATTATGTTTTTAATGGTTTTGGAAAACATGAAATTAAAATAATGAAATGAAGAATTCAAATCGAGATGCCAACAAAATGAAATCCGAGAAGAAAGGTCTGGGTCCTAGGGTTGGATAACACAGGTTCATTTATTGTTTATTTATTGTTTAAATTCAATTTTATAATTCATTTAGTGACACCACATTAATGAATTTCTTTTTGTTGATTTAATGTGTGTGTGATTTTATTATGCATCTGGCACACCAAACCACATATCCTCCAATGATTAAGTAGGGTAACACCTGAATCGAGAATGTTATTCGTAAAAGAACCAGTTCCACTGTAAGTTGTTTAATCACTTTAGGAAACCCCAAATCCATCATATGAAGGGTTTTCCCAAGATAAGGGAGGGAAAAATAATGAATCAACAGAAAAGAATAGATTTTGAAATAGTGTCGTGTGGGACGACTGCCAAAACCGTGCAATACTCCTCCATCCATCAAAAAAAATTTAAAACATTTTAAATTGAAGCTCAGTAATGAAGAACACCCTGAAAACCTCTCCTAGGTCCAACCCTCCAGTTAGTCACTTTCTATGGTAATGTTCATAGTGATCACGATGGAAAGATGGAAGAGAGATAATGACATTGAGATCAGAAGAGAAAAGGGGTGGAAGAAGAAAGTGGGGAACATTAATAAAAAAATATATGAATTCATTACATAAGAAAATAAAAATGAAAATGAAAATAAAATATGGAAATAAAAATCCTAAATGGACCTTGGCCTCCTCTCCTTTGTGTCCTAGATGGAATGGGATGAATTGGAATGATTTTTGATGTATGATCTTCTCTCCTTTTATTGGAAGAATTTATCCTACACAACTTGTCTTGTTTTTTACACATTAATTGTCCACTTCACTCGTGAGACCCTTCATTAAAAACTTTCATAATTTTTTTAGAGATTCACCCTCCAAATTTTATCTCATTAGGCTACTGGATGTATGGGTCATGATTTTTTTGTATGAGGTTTCTTTTTCTGGAAGACGGTTCCAGGAAGCTTCCTTGAAAATTATAACCTCCAATGGAACCCTTAATGAATTCAATACTCTATAAAAATATTCTTTGAGGTTCTTTTCTCTTTCCTCGTTCAATCATAGAGTGAATCACCTTCATTGTAGATGTTTAGGCTAGGATGTGGTTCTGTTATGGTGATGGGTTTGTGATGTCTGTCCGGAAAAATCTTCAACTTCATTAATTTTTAAGGACTCTAGATGGCCTAATCAGCCCCTAGTCTAGAAGAAAACGTTTAAGGAAATAAATTAAGGATTATAATAAAAAATAACTAAATTTGGAATTATATTATTCAAGAAATGACCAAAATATCATTGATGTAAAAATATGCTAAAAATCCATAATTAATCACTTTCAACAATTTAGTCCATTTTCATTCCAAAATTCAAAATTACCCAATATTTTTATAAAAATATTAAATACATGAGTTTTATCATTATAAAAAATTAAAAAAACCGCATTATTTAGTTAAAAATATGCACATAAATTTTCTATATCAAACACTCCCAAACTTAAACTATGCATGTCCTTAATCTTAAAATCTCAACGTTGAAAACAAAGGAAACCAATGTTAACAATATTCAATTTCCAATGTAATAAAAAAAATCAATTTCAAATCACACATTAATAAATATGAATAAAATAATAATTTTAATTTTAATATTTCAATTAAAAAATAAATTTATATATTTTACTTTTCCCTTTTGGAAAATAATGGAACTTCTTCTTTCATTCATTAAAGCTTCCCAATTCATTATTATTATACATTCCACATCATGATTTACCTCAACCTTGTATTTTGACTCTCATCTCTCATAACACAATTCAAGTAGTGTTATTCTCATATCATTATAACATGCACCTTATCCATAATCTTGTAAAATAACTACTTTCTCCACTTTATAAAAACTAAAGCCACATAAAATCATGAGGACTTTTCAATAAAGGTTCGAATAACTCTAAGACTTAAGGATGGTAGGATTTGATGTTTTGAAAAATAAGGTTCAAGGAGGATGTTATATCTTAAATAAAATTCATGATATCAAATACTATAATTAAATTCTCCCCTTAAAATAGAAATACCATCTTCCCCCAAAACTCAAAGTAAGGTCATGATCAATGTAAAACATAATAGAAGATTAATGCACCCTCTTGATTTTTTATATAAATTTTTTATTTTGTTAATTTTTTCCAAAAGTTATAATTATATCAAACCTCAAATCCATCACCTAACCACATACGATTAGAATATCGTCGGTCTGGAAAATGATGTTTTTTGGTTCTCTCAGATTACAATCCATTTTTCCAATTTTTTGGATCTTTTTTTTATTTTTTCATTTTTTTAATTCATGATGGGAAAGCAATAGAGTATAATTAAATATTAAAAAAACATTAAAAATTCCCACAATAAGACCCCCACACTTTTTTCTTACAATGTATAACATTCCTTCAACCATAATTCCCTTTACCCCCACAATTCATCTTTAAAATATCATGAAAATACCAATAGTGGAGTTGGAATGGATAAAAGTGGCTTAAAATATGGCTCATTCCTATAAATTTCATTCATGGTTCACATGGGCTAAAAAAATGATCGATGTAAAGGAGGTCTTTAAGGATAATGGTTTTTTAAAATGTGCCTCAATCATTTTGAATACGTTGTCGCACTGTCATAGATTTGATAAGTTTAAATACATATTCTGTTCTATGACATGTCCCAAGATCACTCAATAAAATATGCTCAAGAATAAATAAGAAGTAGTTGGTCTATAAATTCTCTTTGAAATAAGAAATATGATATTATTAAATCCCTGAAAGCATGATTAATAATAAAAAACAATTCTCAAAAATTTTAAAAAACCAACATAGGAAAAATCGTAGGTAAATTTCATTAATATAAATCAAATAATTACCTTGAATCATGAGTAATAATTTTAATATACATGCTTTGATTTAAACAATAAAATTTAGATTTTATTTATTCAATCTCATTAATAGTGAAATCTAAAACATGGCATCTTAAGATTCCAAGGAAACTCATGCCCCCTAGATAAGTCATGTAAAGCCCTAATTCGGATAGAATGAAATTAGAGAAGAAAGAAAATGTTCCTTAGGTTGGATAACACGAGTTCATTCATTCATTATTTATTATTTAAATTCAATTAGATAATAAATTTAGTTAAACCTCATTAATTAATTACATTCCTCTGATTTATTGAGTGTGTGATTTTAGCATGCCTCTGGCACACCAAATCACACCTCCCCAATAGTAAAATAAGAGAGTACCTTGATCGAGAATTATATTCCTAAAATATCTTGATCCACTATATTCAATTTCATCCCTTATAGAATACCCAACTACACTGTATGATGGGTTTTTCTAAGTGAAGGGAGGGAAAAATAATTAATCAAGGAAAATAAATAGATTTGGAAATAGCGTCATGGTTGACGACTGCCAAACCCATGCAATACTCCTCCATCCACCAGAAATAAATTTAAAACATTTTAAATTAAATCTCAATAGTGAACAACACCATGAAAACCCCCACCGTGTCCAAGCATCTTGTTAGTCACTTTCGATTCCTAAGTTCATAGAGATCACAATTAAATGATGGAAGAGAGATAATGAGATTGATATTGGAAGAGAAAGGGGTGGAAGAATATAGGGGAATATTTTAATATAAAACAATCTGAATGCATTGCATGATAAAATAAAAATAAAAATAAAATTAAAATAAAGAAATAAAAAACCTAAATGGCCTTGGGCCTCCTCTCCTTGATTTCCATGATAGAATGGGATGGATTGGAATGATATGAGAGGTATGATCTCCTCTCCTTCTATAGGTAGAATATGTACTCGACAAGTTGTCACATTGTTGACCCATTAATTGGACTATTCACATTTGGCCCCCTTCATGAATGTTGTTTATAAATGTGTTGGTTATTCATCCACCTTATTTAAGATCATCTTTACACCAGATATAGGATTTGTGATTTTTTTCATTGGATGTTTATTTAGATGAAGGATCCAGGATGCTTCCTCCAAAAGTATAACATATAATGGCACACTTATTGACTTCAAAACTCCCTCAAATTCATTTTAGAGGTGATAATATATGTCATCATTTTATCCCGAATATAATCACCTTCATTGATGGTATGTAGATCGAGATGTGGTTCAGTTATTGTGGTAGGTTCCATGCCGTCCGTCCAGAAAAATCTTCAACTTCATTGATTTTTATGGCCTCTAGATGGCCTAATAAGCCCATTGTCTATAAGGAATAGATGATGGAAAAAATAAGGATTCAAAAATTTAGACTATTTTAATTCTAAAATTCAAATTATCAATTATTTTTATAAAAAAATTAAATACATGGGTTTTATCATTGTAAAACACTAAAATATACTCATTATCTTATTAACAATATGCACATAAATTTTCCATATTAGTTCATATTATCTTTCTAAATTGAGATAAACTGATTTCAGTTTTCCATTCAAGCCATTATATTCTTGAATTTTGGAAACTTTCTCTTGATTCACCTTCTCTAAAAATCCATTGAAAAGTTCTTGATCGTGTCATCTAACTTATCCAAGGAATCCTTTACTAAATAATATAAATAATCCATGATTTTTAGATAACAATTACTGACTTAGACCACTTTGTTATTTCTTTTCAAGATCTCCTATGAGCTACATAACCAATGTAAAAAGTCCTGAACTCAGCTTCACATTTCAAAAACTATTCCATGATAATGGTTGTAGAATATCTCTTCTGATTTTTTTATTTGTTGATGCATTTGGAACTTGCAATCAATACTTGGAAATAAGGGAATGGTATTCACTATCATTATCAAGGAAAGAAAAAAATGTTGTCCTAAAGAAGATGAGGATTCTAAAGTAGATTTATTTTCTCATGAAGGAAGATTATCTTTCTCTTATGCTTTCCTCTTAGATGTTCCAACATAATTTTTCTTGGATTTTTCAACCATAGATTTCCTAGGTTAATCCACAACCAATTTCATTACTTTATCAACTTTATAGATTTCCTTCATATCTTTCGGTGTCTGAAGCTCACTATCAAAAACTTGAATTATTCTATCATCATCAACATGAACTTTTCACCAACTTCCTTAACGTCATCAAGATGAACAAAATCATTATTAAAACATTTATCATCTGAGGGTTTATCAACCTGATTCTGAGCATCATCATATTTACCTTGTGATATTATATTGGTTGATTCAACTTGGGATGGTATGATAGATAACGTGTCATAAGGACTCTCATTTTCATTATATTCTTCCACCATTTTGATTACATAAACACTTTCTTCTTCATCTTCCCCTTCTTCTTTTTATTCTTCTTATTGCAATTTTTATTATTCAGAAAATGGGTTTCAGAATTGAAACATTCTTTCTCTTATCTACAGCTGAAGATTCAATTGGCATTGATTCTTTCATGAAGGATTCTATTACTTGGATTTGTTTGGATGATTTCTCAAAATATTTAAGCAAATATTAAACAATATCATCATATGAAATATTCTACTTTAACTTTTTCTCATTTGATTTATTCTTAAGCTCTTCAAATTCATTATAAATTAAGGCCTTGGCCTCAGTAGGGTCTATGAGTGTGTGTTTTATCCACAAAACTTGAGCACAACAACTTCCAGCTGCTATATATTCATCTTCATCAGTGGAAATTTCTACTGAGTGTTTCTTCTTGGATGAAAAAGAAATTAATTAATATCTTAAAAAATTACAAGTATCATATGTACTTTTCATATCCATTATACATCCACCCAAGTTAGCATCTGAAAGACAATTTAAAACAAAATCATTTCTATAAGAGTAGAAAATTCTTAATCTGGTTCCATTTAAATAGTAAAAATTCTATTCACTAATTTCCAATGAGATTCCATTGGATTAGATCTATATATTTCACATTAGCATACTGAAAACATTATGTTTTGACGACTAACTATTAATTATAATGAACTTCCTATCGTACATCATAATGTTGTTTGATCTACTAGTTTCCCAACATCATCAAGATCAAGAGAATTAGAAGTACACATTAGAGTACTTATACTACTAGTGGTTTCAAATATATACTTTATAATATGATATTTAATATAATTATTTTGAGATATAGAAGTTCCCTGTGGTTTTTGAGACACTTTAAAACCAATAAAAAAAGTTAACTCACCCATAATCCTCATTTAAAAATTTTATTTCATGATATTTGAAATGGAATAAGTTGAAGATTACTGAGTTGAACTGAATATAATGTCATAAAAATAAATTTGAATAATAATTTTTTTATTATATTTCTCTATAAGAAGAGTTGGATTAGTAATTCCCTTAACACAATATTTTTGTAACAAAAATCATGTTGTTCTGTCAAATCAGGCTCTAGGGGATTGTTTATGTCCATATGAAGCTTTGGTAAATTTAAAAACATGTTCAGTATCTTTTTTGTATTCAAAACCAATATGTTGTTCCACATAAATATCCTCTTGAACATATCCATTATATAAATAAAACTTCACGTATATTTGAAAAAGTGTGAAATTAAAGAATGCTGTAAAGGATAAGAAAATTTGAATAGATTCATGTCCAGGTACTATAAAATATGTTTCTTCATAGTCAATTATTTCTAATTTATCAAATCCATTAGCAACTAATCTTGATTTATTTTTTAAAATGATTCAATTTTTATAACATTTATTTGTAGAGACCCATTTTACAACAACTACAAAAATTTATATAGGTATTTTAACCAAGGTAGTAACTTAGTTCTTTTAGAATTAATTTTGTTTATCATGCATAGATTAAATCCAATCATCATCACCTAAAACATTATCAGTTGTTTTAGGTTATAATGGGAAATTTAATTATTGATGTTCTACTTCATTTCTTAAATATCTTCTAGTCCTTACTGGTTTATTTACACCAGCAATAATACTATCATTGGGATTATTCTTAAGAAAAAATTTATTTGGGTTTTGTAAAACCTTTTCACCAACATAAGGTTGAAAATATTCAAAGATAAATACTTCAGACACATTTTTTTTAGTATTTTCCTTATTATAACTATCTTTAAACATAGGTTGGTAATCTATTTTTGAAAACATATATGAGGATTTAGGTTGGGGTTTTTTAAATACAAAAGGATTAGTTTAATAAAATTTAACATGTATTGTTTCTTTAATAGTACAAAAAATTTTGATAAAAAATATATAAGATTTAGAGTTAGTGGAATATCCTATGAAATTTCCTTCATCATATTAAGGTGAAAATTTATTTAAGTTATCTTTATTATTGAATATGAATACTTTTCAACTAAATATTTTGACATGAGAAACATTAGGTTTTCTTCCAGTCCACATTTTATAAGTTGTTTTATTAAAAAAAAGTTTGATTAAAACTCGATTTATAGTATAGAAATTAGTAATAATAGCTTCAGCACAAAAGTGTTTAGCAATATAATATTCACTCAACATGGTTCTAGTTATCTAATGAAGAAATTTATTTCTTCTTTCAACAATCCCATTTTGTTTAAGATTTCATAGAGAGAAAAAGTTATGAGTAACTCCTTTCTTATTACAAAATTTTTGAAATTCATATTTTTCAAATTCTCCCCCATGATCACTCTGTAAATTTATCAATTTACTATTTTTATCAATTATTAAATTATCTAAAAATGATTTAAAATAATAAAAGTATTCAGATTTATTTGTTAGAAAATATACCCATGTGCGTCTAGTGTAATCATCAAATAAAACAAATACATAGTATTTTTCTCCAATAATTTCATTTTGTTTTATACTGAAAAGATTCATATGCACTAGCTATAATGAATTAGAAGTTGAGACTTCACTAATTGATTTAAAGCCTGACTTATGTTGCTTTACATATTGAAAAGGATAACAGACCTTGGAAGAATCAAAATTATTCTTTCGTAAATCCCTAAAATGTATTTTCATTAAGAGTTTTCATAAGTTCTTAAGGTTATAGTGTCATAAAATTCTATTACATAACCAATATTTATCATCCATTACACAAAGACAAGGTACATCTTAGCTCCTAAGGTCTTTTATGTTCAATGTGTAAATATTCTCATGCCTATTGGTAGAGAGAATACAATCATTCTTTGAATTTGGTACTAGTAATTTATCATTTTGAAAATTCACAAGGTAGACTTCATCACATAATTTAATTTGTCTTATAATATTGTGATAAGGCCTTTAACAAATAAAAAATTTTAAATTAAAGATTTTCCAAGAATATTATTGTTACATATACCAACAATTTTCCCTATAGAATTATCTTTGAAAGTTAGTTTTCCACCTTTCATCATAATAACATATTCAATGAATTTTTCTTTCAATCATGTTCCAAGAAAGTAAGCTTTATGAAAACCTAATGATTGGATTTTTTTTAAAGAACAATTTTTCTCCGAATTCCACATTAACATAATATTAATATCTTATTCCTAAATATTAATTTATATTAAATTAAATTATTCTATAAATACATGGTTCATTACACATTCAATAATAAAAATATTCAATATAGGGTGCTAAATTTAGAAGTACATGGAACCATAACCCATTAATCTATGATGAATGTACAAACTTTTTATATAAAATTAATGCATTCATGTGTTATCTTAATAAGTAGGTCATCATAATCCTGGAGAATGGATACATTGGATGGTGCACTCACATTTTAATCCCTAGTATGGGAGATATACTTGAAACTGTTTAACACGGTTTCTATATTTTTAAAACCATTCATCACATCTATAAAATCTCCAGACTCTGGTCTTACTAAAGAATTGGTCAGATTCCACTCTATTATAACTCAACCCATCGGGGCCTACCTATTCAGTGGTAAGCATAGTGTGATGAGACCAATACTACCTCAAATAGTTTTGGGTATGGAGAAAAGTGAAGAGTATGTATAATACACACATAGGAGGACTTATCGAAAGGTAATTGGACAAACACACCAATATCTAATACCCATACAATGATAAAGAAAAATAAAACTAATAAAAATGCATGTATACTTTTAAATTTCCAAATTACAATACAAATATAACATTTGAAAGCATAAAGCAAATATACAAGCCCACCCAAAATAAGTAATAAATCTATCTATTTAGAATAAAAAGAAAACTTTACAATGTGACACATGGTAAGAACCAATTTCTTTCTTGACCAATCTATGCTCTGTAATCTCCTTTTCCACCAAGAACCCCATTGAACTCCATGTCATCTTCATAAGATTCGTCATGTATAGGTAGAGCTCATGCAGGGGAGAGTATTCTAATTCCATTTAAGAAAACCCATATTCACTAAAGAAAATGAATCAAGATAATTATTAGCTCAACATAGGGTCATGTCTATCAAAATATGATAAAAATAATGATAAGATGTAGATATAATCATGATAGAAACTTATTCTTAGTGTATGGTCATAATAAAAAATCTTGTTTAAGATTGTGATCGAGTGTTCGATGTAACAGTCACCTAGTAGAACACACTATGCGGATCTGATAATTGTTTTGGTGTACATCAAATATTTTGTTCATGTAGGATTTCTACATGTGGGATCATATTATTCAAGTTATAAGATATTGAAATACATATTGGGGTCACACCTAGGTCCATAAGGTATAACAACAACCCTATCTGGATTAAAAACTATTTAAGGGATTTCCACCTAGGTAATGTTTGTCATGTTGGTTCCTAGAACCCCACGCAGGTATGATGATGCTATGTATCCAACCCTAGGCATTGCATAAGGATTATAATTGAAATATTATAAAGAAATATCATAAAAATAATCATAATCCTATACTCAGGACATAACGTCTTAAAATTTCCGTGTAATGTTTTTTATTTTTATGGAATTATTTTGAGATGGCAAAATCTGACAGCACGCAATGAAAAAGATAAAGGAATGTTTGTAAATAAAAATTTCAGAATCATAGAGAAAATATAAATATCATAAATATCATATATATATATATATATACAGTGAAATCATAATGGACACCATGAGAGGT
Source organism: Viscum album (assembly GCA_963277665.1). Taxonomy (NCBI): domain Eukaryota; kingdom Viridiplantae; phylum Streptophyta; class Magnoliopsida; order Santalales; family Viscaceae; genus Viscum; species Viscum album. The sequence goes on from OY728138.1 coordinate 1,568,626,786, forward strand.
GGTAGGGTAAAATCGAATAATGATCGTTTCATGAGGTAATAGTTCTCCATACAACGAAACTGTATGTTCATATCCATTATATGGAGGTGTATGGAAGTTATGTTCTAATTATTATCATAAAAACATCCTAGTATATTTATTATACATGATTTTTTATTTAATAAAAGAATAATAATATAATATGTAGTGGATAAGTAAAATAATGGAAAGGATATTTAGAGAAGGCACTATATCTTAAAATGTGAAACTCCCTTTGATTTGAGCCAAATTGATTTCTAGAATTTCCTTATGTCTAAGGTAAGTCTTCTAGAAGTAATATTGGGATGTGGAGAGATTATTTTTGTAGAGTTTGGATGATCCAATGGGATTGAGAGGTGTGATTAAATGGGTAGAGGTGATGTCCTTTTATAAGAGGGAGCATGGGCACTTTTAAAATATATTGAAATATTATTTTATTATAAAATGATTTTCATTTTAAAATGATCCCAATGTAATTTATTTCAAATATAAGATTCTTTTGGGACAAGAAACTCTCAACCAATAGGTTTAAAGAAAAGTCTCGGTCACAAATTTAATCATTTCTTTTAGCTTTAACCATTAGTTAACAAATTTTACTCTTACAATTTCATCTTTTATATTTATAATATATGATTAATATAGTTACATTAAAATTCCAAGAGAACCTAAAGTGGTTATTTAATGACATATTCAACATTATCTAAGTCATTTTTCCAAATCATAAATTTGTAGGACTATTATATCTTTAATGAAATAGAATTTGTTTAAAAACTCATTTATGTAAATTTTTGTACTATTCGTATGAGGAATTTTTAAAAATCTTTTAAAACATGATTCATTCCAAAAAACTACATTAATAAAAATATAAAACTTCATAATCATCTATAATTTTTTTTCATAATAATTTTAAAAATATATTTAGATTAATATTTATAATCTCATTTATTTCAATCATTCATTAATAAGGTTATCATTACATCTTAATTATGTCATAAATAAATTTATTTATTTGTTGTCTAATAATTATAAATAAACTACCATGATGTAGTAAATAGTTTTATCATTATAAATACTATTTATAGTCAAAGGTAACATATGTATAACCCCATATAAAAATTATTTTACTAAAAGATACATGTTTATATTACTTTTTTCTTTATATTAAATAAATTCTTATAAAATGTCATTTTCACATCCAAGTGGCTCCTTGGGGTCCCAAAATCGACCAAAGGATGATCATAGTCAGAAATATCTCATCAAATAGGATTCTTATAGATGTTAGGGAATTTAAATATTATTATAATATTATTTTGTACAATTATTTACCGGATTCATCTTTTAACCATTGTAAATAAAATAATTATTAATGTTACCATTCATAATGGAAAAAAATAAAAGGTATCTATTTACACAATTTAAACCTTATGATTCCAAATATAGAATCCATTTTTTCAAATTCAATAAATAGAATTTTTAGTAATTAATTTAAAATTAATTCTCATTGTTAAAACCATAAAGTGGGGTTTTAAGAAATAATAACTATCAAAAGATTTACATGTGTTTATATAAAATTTCAAATTTAAATTACATAAAATGACCAAAATTGAATTAAATGATAAAACAATATTCCAATTACTCTTAAAAACAATTTAAATCAACCACCTAACTATTTAATTAAATTAGATTAATTACCTATTTTGAATTAAAATGTAGTTTTTTAACTATTCATTAAAAAAAGAACTTTATCAGAAAAATACCAATATTTCATCCAATATAAATTTTTATGTCCCTATTCTATAAAATAATTGTATTTTATCAAATATAACATATAAAAGTGACAAAAAATAGATTTAAAAAGGGTACTTCATCAAAAAACATTAAAACTACATTTTTAGAAAAATACTTCTTTTATCTGAAAAATTGAATTTGTTCTGATATAATATCTAGAAAACATATATAATGAATTTAAAATATTAAATTATATATAGATATATATATCATATACTTTTCATTAAATAAAAACTCATAAAGAGTAATATGAAAACCCAATTATTCTATTTTAAATAGGTTTTCATAAAAACAAATCCTTTATATTCAATTTGTTCTTTATTTTCATTTCTAATAAATTTGTTAACAAATTAATCATTATTTAAACTTTTTTAAACCATATTTCAAAATTTTGTTTATTTTATTCATTTCCACCATTCTAACGGATAGGCATTAACTACCTTTTAAAATAATAATATTATTACTATATTATTTTTTAGTATATCTCAATATGGTGTGCAACGTAAGATTTCAGAGAAACCCCCTATTGTGTGTCGAGCACACAATCATACAAAGTGTCCCCTTTAACGTAAAATTACTATCTTATTCATAATTATTTATTGAAATCAAAAATTATTATTCTACAAAAACTTGGGTCGTTATACTCATGGTTGGTTGATCGTAAGTGGGGCAGGTTGAGTTGGGTTATTTGGTTGTCATGTATTTCACTATTTTTATACTAGTATTTATATAGATATTATATATGTACATAATTTATGATCGCCCCATGAGTTCATAATTCTATTATGATCCCTTTGGGATATGCATAAACTATAGGTTTGGTGAAATTGGTAAGGTTAAGGGATCATAATAAAGAGTTTAGTAGATATTGAAGTGTTAGTTGTGCATGGGTTAAATGTTATGTTTTCAAAGAGAAATTTGGTGGATCCTCAATGTTAGTATGGAATTAGTTTTGGTTAATTTTATTCTTATACAAATTTTATTATCCTAAGGGTAATTTGATGAATTTTTTATAACTATAATGGAAATATAGTTTTTAGTATTCTTATTACATGAATATTCTGGATTATTGTTGATTGTTTTTTATATATTTTCCTGAATTTTTTTGTGTTTTTATTATTAGTTTATCTTAAATGAGTATATTATCTTGACTATCACCCATTAGACCCTCAAAAACTAGTCGATAGACTATGTTTTATGGGGACGAATACCTAAGGCAACATCTAAAACTGGTTCAGTTAATATAAAGTAAGGGGGGTCAACATATTACAAACCCTAATATCAATAATAGGAAAAACAATTTTGGATGAAAAAATATTTATAATCATAATTACAAATTGTTTTCATTGACTTTATTTTTTTAAATGTAATGGGTTGAAAACATTTTTATTTTTTTATTTTTTTAACCAAAACAAATTTTTTATCTATAACTGTTGTGTTTTGTTATCAACTGTAATAAACATTTACATTAGTGAACATTATTCCCCATTCCCATGGATCTAGATCTAATTGATCAAAACACATAAATATTTTATGTTTTATTTTCTACTGTTTTCTTTCATTAATTTCATTATATGAAATTAGGTAATTAATATTAGAGCATTCTAGTTAGGGTATGTGTTCAGATACTTGATATTGAATCTATGGTTTCAATTTCTTTTGTGAATATAATGTATGGCCAACTTATAAATGTGATATTATGAAATTCAATGGGTTGAATGTTTTTTTTATAAAAGTTGAATATGTGATTAGTTGTAGTTACGAAGTGTTATAAAATAGTTATTAAGAATCTAACCAAATTTTATGAAGATCCAAATAAATTATATTGGGTGAATATTAAAATTGGGGTATCTAATATGGTTTTCTTAAGACCATATAATATGTTTCCTGGGGAGGTTCTTAATGAATAAATTCCACCCAAATATTATAATATATCATAATAAAATTTTCAAATATAGAATCTATTACTAATAGTGTTTATTTAAAACTATGTTTATACATGGGAAAGATGTTAGAAGAGATGTCTGGATAAGTGTGTCTTGAAAATTTCAATCGAGTTATCAAATATCTGTTAGTGGTTTGAGTGAATACGGGGATTGATTATCAGAAAATTAATCTTATATTTACATTTCGAAGATCCTTCAAAAATTTTATTATAGAGACACAATTAATTTTAAAGACATGAATGATGATGTAAAATTACAATAATTAAATAAGAAGATTCCATGTTCATATAATTCTTATATCTTGTTCTGATATTTATATATGGAAGAAATGATGAGGGGTGAAAATTTTAAATATAATTCATTGTCTCAATTTAGACTATATTGGATGAGAAATTATTTCTTCATGTAGAAAGGAATATATGAAAGTTATTTTGTATTAAAATCAAACATTTGAACAAGTAATTAATTGATCACTAGTTTTATGTAAATGATTATTCATGATAGTTTTGATGATATTGGGGGTAGTGAAGTTCTCAATGTCACTACATATAGTTGAAAAATACTTCGAATCTTTACACTAGTTCTTTATGTAATATGTTTTTCTCCTATGAGTGTTTCTCTTCTATTGATATGTGGTCTAGAAATTTCAATTTGGCTATGTTTTGTAATTCCCTGACCACAACATCCAAGAGACAGTGCATTACTTTTTTAAATTATCATGATAATAAGGAATTAAACCCCTAAGGACTAAATTGTTTATTAGTCTTGGTAGAAAAAACAAACGCTTGAATTTCATAATACAATCTAAAAGATAAATAACACATTTAATTTTCTCTAAGAATTACATTAATCACTATAGTGTATTCCTATTTATCATACTAAAAACTACTCATTATATTCTTGATAAAAATAAAATACTAGAAAGGGGTGAGACCAAATTCTCAGTAAGCATAAAGTATTACAAAATATAGGAATAAATATGTACTAAAAATATGGAAAGGTAATAACTAAAACACATTCCATTTGAATTGTTACATGATCTAGGAAACATAACCATGGATATTATAAGTTATCAAATATCAAATTGAATAATAATAATGATGATTTAATGAATATTGTTGGATGTCTACACTATAAATATATATCCTCAAGATATTTACTATCAAGATCTATACTCAAGATAGATTAAGTCTATGGGTAGAAACCCATCTAATTTGTGTCATGATATATCATCCTGATAATTTAAAACATCTTTGAAACAAACATAAAGGGTTTGTCGCCAACTGATTTAATCTTATGAGACATACCGATGCATCAAGGTGCTATAGAGGTCACCAAACATTACTTATTGAGTACAATTAATTCCTCATTTGAATGGGTTTAAACATAAACATCATATATATATATTAAATGTAAATAACATTCCTGAATCAGAAATCATAATTACAAACCATTATAAGAACTATGATGAATGGTATCAAAATAGCTCATCCATAGTCAAACTCATCATAAACCATTTAATAAAATATGTAAAATGATATAATAATAGATAAATATCAATTAAGTATTGGATTTAACATAGGATGTTTACATAGATGAAAATAATCTAATAAAATCATTAAAACATTTTAAGATAAATACCCTTCTAACATTGAAAATATTTATTTAAGAAGTTACACAATTATAAATTAAATAGTTTTGTTTGAAATGAACCATGTAAACATGTAATGTAATATGAAAAAAATTAAGTCTTTATGATGGAGACCGAATCTTCTCATTCCATATAAGTTATAAAAAATTCCTTTTAGTTTTTTGTCAGAAAATCCATAAAGGGCCTTGATTTTAAAATGATAAAACATGCATTTTAAAGAGTATGAAAAAATTTAAAAAGGGTTAAAAATGACTTTTAGAAAATCATTATAGAATGGGAAAAACATTTTAGATTTTTTTTTAAAAACATGGATATAAAGAATAATATGTTATAATTAAATCATTAAACATTTTAGGTTTCCCATGCCATTTTGAATTATTAAATCAAAATCCCAATGAAAGAATAACATTTTTGAAAAACTTTATATTTCATGATAATAAATAAATTAATGAAATTATATGTCAAAGGGGTTATATACAAATCTAGAAAATAATGTGAGGGTATAACATCAAAATATGCCACAATGAAATGATATTGGGACTAATTCCCTTACCTTGTGTTTCATTTTGTCTGAATGGTCTTTAATCTCTTCCCCTTCAGCATACTTCCTTAAGATTACATCTTAAGAGATCAAAAATTTGACTTTTGGAAACAATAAAACCTTTAAAACATGGATAAGGATATTTGAGAGTGAAATGGGAAGAGATTGTTCTAACTAGATGGCTCAAATTGGTGTGAAAAATTAAGGTAGCAAGTGCCCTTTTATAATTGAGGTGAGGTGAATTTTGGGAAATCCTCAAAATATAAAAATATTATAAGCCTATTCTAGAACGAAAGATGTAAAATTCCCTATAAGTGAATATATAAATAACTTATTGAACATATATTATCCCCTTAATGATTATATAACATCTATGTGATTTTTAAATAATTTCATAAAATATTAATTCAATAAAATGTCATTATTGTCAAATTTGATACTATTAGTTAAAAAAGACATAAAATACATCAAGAAAAAGTTGTAATTATAATTTAATTATTTATCACATCTCTATTTATAGGTCTAGTAAATTAATTTTACATAATAACCAATACAAAATATATACAAATTAATATTATTAAGAACAATTATTTTATTTTATTTATTTATTAAATAAATATTGTTTTGGTATTGAAGAGGATTTTAAAGTATTTATAAAATTTATAAAAATTCAAAAATAAATCTCTATAATTAAAATAACATCCTTTGGATAAAAATATACTGTTAATTTCTTTAATATCCATGATTTTTCCATATATGGACTTACAAAATATATTAAATACAAAGATAGTGACATTTTGTAACTATATTTTATTTAAAAAATACCTATGTTATTTTCAAATAAAAGTGTCCATTAAACAACTCATATTCTATATTGAGGTTATAAGGGTCTAATTGACTTCTTAAAATAAATTTTATACAACTTTAGGTCACATTTTTACCCTTATATTTTTCTTTTATCCTTTATTTATACCCTTGAACTCTAATTATGACAAATTTACTTTTTTACTCTTTAATGGTTAATATAGTAACTAAAAAACCAAATGGACCATAAATAAGGCATATATAAAATTTTAAATTTTTTCCTAATCAGCTGGATGATGTTTAGATTTCTATAAATTCTATATCAGTTAATTAAATATTATTTATTTGAAAAAATCATTAGTTTTTATTTTAACACAATTCATATCTTTTTTTTTAAAAAAAAATATCAGATATATCAGATATCTTCTCACCAAACCCTTTAAAACAACCCCAATATGTTTAGGTAATATATAAAATTTTTGGATGATATTAATTATGTCAAAAAATATTTATTTTAATATTTTTATTATCATTTATTTGATATGTAATGTATTAAAACAATTATTGCATCATCAATGTGAAATCATTTAATTTGATTATTTATTACTTAAAATTAAAAAAATTATTATGATGAAAATAAAAAAATTATATTTCAAGTTACTATTTATATTCAATGATATCTCTTATTAACTATATATATAAGTTTTAATATTTATTATAATCATGAGTAAGACATATTAGAATTTCATTAGAATAAAATACTATAAAAGAGTTGGAGTCATATAAGTGGCTCTAAGAGAACATAAAATGGGCCAACAAATTATTTTTTTAGAAACTAATTTATTCAATAAAATTAGGATAACTATTACTGTAATTTTATAATGCTTATAATATTATTTTTACCTTTATTTACCTGATTTACCATTAACCTCAATAATTAATATTAATTACTTTTACTAGTATTTTTGAAAAAAAAAATAATTTGATCTTATTAGACTTAATATTTCATAATAATTACAATATTTTATATTCATTTTTCAGAATTCAATTCAAAAAAGTGAAGAAATTGTGTTTAATGCTAATCCTGTAGACGAGATGACAAATATGGTTTTTAAAGAAATAACTTCCATAAATTTGATAAGTTTTTATATGTAAATTTTATTTGAAATTGATTTAAATGATGCAAATTGGTTTAAATGACATAATATTGGTCTGGTTAAATTTTAAAAACAAATTAAATCATAATTTATCTATTTAAATAAATTAGATGCAAATTCAATTTTGAACTAAAGAGTAGTTTGTTTCACTATTCATCGAAAAATGAATCTTCTTAAAAAAATTAAATAAATTAAAACAAAGTAAATTTTCATATTATTATTTAATATAAGAAGTTTAATTTTTTGAATAAATTATAATAAATTTTTAAAATCTGATTTAAAATAGGTTCTCTATGAGAAGGCAGTAAATCTTCCATTAGAAAAATATTGGTTCTCTTAATGCGTATAATTATATTCATTCTTATATCTTTCCAATAAAATAATTTTGATGAATTTAAACACATTTTATTCAATATATAATATATAAATTTCATGATTTTGTTAATACTATTCATATCTTCTAACTGAATAGGTTGTGTTCATGTAATAATATTCAATATTATATCATTGTTTTTTAAGCAAGGTATTAAATGCAAAACAAGCTGTTAAATTTAAATTTAAAACATAATATAAATATTTCGGTGTAACATTCTCCCATCAAACAATAAATTTCATCCTCATAATTTAAAAAATTCACATTTAAAATCATTGGATAATACTTGAAAACTTCATTGTGGGAAACCAAAATTGAAAATAGTGTTAATGAAACATCCTCCTAATAATAATGAAAGATAAATTTGAATGTCATTGAAAAATAGGCTTTCAAATAGGAAGAAATTAGTGGGATGTGAAAATTGGGACATGGATAAGAAATCAAATGATCATATTCTGGTGGAGAGTGATTGAGAACATGTTCATTAGAAAGTATTCCATCACAAGATTGTATTATGGGTTAAATATTCCATTGATATATTATTAGGAAAATTAAATGAATAATATTTTTTATTAGAAATTTTCTTTTGATATGTGAGGGATTGTATTACTATCTAGATAAAAAACAATATAAATTAAACTTACATGATTTACTTCCATGTAATAAGAATATTCTTATCCTTTGGATTTGTTTCAATTTATTTTCTCTTTATCTCTCATATAATGGAGTGGATATTCAAGTTAAATTTCTCATACCCTATGAAATTTAATGAATTATAAGATCCGCCAATCATTTCTTAATCCTTAAAAAATTTACTGAAACAAAAAAGGTAAGCATATAGTATCTTGTAAATCAAACCTTAAACTAAAATAATAATATCTAATGTTCAACCTAATCCATTAAAATCTTAAGACTCATCCAAAATACTTATATCAAAATTCACAATCCAAAAATGTCTCAAAATATCCAATATCAATCTTAACATCGGATTCCATAAACATCATAATTTAGTTATTATTATCACATTCCAAATATTTGATAACCTTAAAAACCTTAATGAAAACAGTCATGAATCCAAAATCATAAATAAAAATTATCGAAGTACAATCATTATAAATCTCATGATTATAATACCCAGAGCACCATTGATGAAGTAATTTTTGAATCCAATTACACAATTACATTAATCATTCAACGTAATTATTAAATCCTTATCTATTATTAACAATCTTATTCATTAATACCCATGACTTTTCATTTTCCATTTTTTAGTATCTTCAACAACAATAGTATAACTATTACTTGTACAATGCTGCAGATTCAAAATTTTTACCAAATCTCAATGAACAATTTTAGAAACACAAACCATAGTTATACAATAATAAAGAATAATTTATAAGATGTATAAATCATTAAACATTCTCAATATTTGAGTCCATAAGTTTAAACAATGTTATACATGGTATTAAAAAATCTATAAGATAATATCTATGAAGAAAAAATAAAATTCCATGTAAAATTTTCTTAAATTATTTGGGATTATTACAAGTTTTTGAAAATTGATAACGTGTAATTCAGAGGCCCGGTGTGGCCGGAATGAATTTAGAAAAAAAATTTGGGTACGTTTGGTAAACGCATGGACGTCGTTTTCTATATTTTTAACCGGAGCTCGGAATTGAAATCTGAGAGCACCATTGAATCTGCAGTGCTGAGATTTTCTTAAGAGAAGCTTCACTTCGACCGCAGGTGGTTGGGGTAAAAATATTATTTTTGGAAACTTTTAAATAAATACTAAAATAATATTAATTGTTATTTTATTTCTTTTTCATTTTCTTACCACCTATTGAGCGGAAGTGGCAGGGACAATGGAGGTGTCAAACCTTTAATTACGTGGTGGTAATTGCACGTTTACACTTTGGTTGTGTAGCTTCCCATCACGTAATTAATGAGGCATGTTAATTACATCAATTAATGAGGCACGTTAATTAAATCAATTAATGAGGCACATTAATTACGTCAATTAAATAGGCACATTAATTACGTCATTAAATTAACCTCATTAAATTACTCAAGACATTTCTTTCCTTTCCCCATCCTATTTATATGGAGCTTGGGTTTAGTTTTTTTCATGGCTTCACCGAACGAGGAACCCCAAAGAAAGTGATGCCACACCTTCCACCGACGGTGAACGGAGGATTGAATATTCCCGTTGTAGGATTGATCTGAATGTCAACAGATGAAAAACATCAATGACTACAACATCACAAATGAATCGAGGTAGAGGTTTTCTTTTAATTATAGATTTTCCCTCGATTACATTATCCTATTTTACGGGAGTTTATTGAGAGGAATTTTAATTGGGTTCCACTTTATTAAAATTTGATGAATAATTACCTCCCTCTTACATTAACGCAAATGTGGAGGGTGCAGGCTAAATGAACAATGCCCGGACCCTCCATCGTTTGTTTGTATTTATTGAGTACTTTGGGGATGGTTTTACTGATTCGACGGAAACACAAGACAGATGGTCACGTTGTTGTTGTGGCGATCTGGGAGGGCCTTAGGCACAAATGACACCAAGAGCTGACCATCGGAGCACGTCTGGTGGCCTGTGGAAACAACCGCAATGGCTCCATGTCAGCAGTGGAGAGTGGTGACTAGAGGAGGCTCGCGGCAACCAGCCCTAGGTGGTGGGAAGTAGGCTCACCGTCGTGCGCTACGATGGCTATAGGCGATAGGCACGAGCCTGCTGCACAAGAGGAGGGAGGTGCCTGCAGGCATCGCCAGCAGTAACAGCCACAATAGAAAGGGGTGGAATGACCTCACACCGCACCGCATCATGCTGGATGAAATGACCCTACATTCGTGCGGCCAGCCGGGTGAAGTGGTCCTCCTTTAGGCGGACCGGGCTGAACCTGCGGCACAAAGACCAATGCGGGTGGGTCGAACCCCACACGGCAGGCTATGCCAACTGCAGCCCGATTCCATGAACCAGCTGGGCCGACCCCAACGGGCCCGACCCAGTTAACCGGGATGACCCTTAATGGGCTAGACCGAGGCGGTGTCAGGTAGACCCTGGGACCCTTGCGTCGGGCCATCCTGACTAAGTCAGACCGTGCCCACACCCAACCGACCCCATATAAAGAAACACCTATAAATAGTGAAAGGGGTTAATATTGGACATGACGTCAATGGCATTGGGAACCCTTTTGGAAAGTGGTCTCTTCCGCATATTTCAGCGGGCACGACCGAGCTGGGCCAAATGGAGGTGTGATCACCCCCCGTTTCACAGAAATGAGTCTATCTAACAGACATGGCATCTGATCGACACATCGTCTTTGGAATAAGGACACTTGTGACAAGGCATTCCTTTGGAGATACAATAGGTGATTTTTCATAGAGTTTGACATGAATCCTAGTTTGTATTAGACTTGAATACAACCGAGCTTTTTTACAAAAGTGCCCATATCTCACAGACCAGTCGTCTGATCGACGCTCCATTTGTCATGTTGGGACCCCTATGAAAGGAAAATTCATACTGGTTAAAATATGAATGATTTCATGAATAGAAGAGTCCTCCAGATATCATGTGTGCTTCTTGTAGGAATTCTGTGGCCTGTTGTGACATGGAGAAGAAGAGTGACCAATACGGGTCAGTACTAGCAACCAATACTGGTCAACACCAGCGATCAATATGGGATAGCACCAGTGACCAATAGAGGTCAGCATCAAGATACCAATATATGTAAGCATACACGGACTTCTATGGGTCCACAATAGAGTTACTATGGATATGATGATGTGGATTTATGACCAGTCATCCCAATCCCAGAAACATTGAATTTATACTGTAAGAGCAATTTTTCTCTTTTTCCTTATGCTTCATGAATTAGATCATGCTTGTGATATTTCCTTTGATGAATTTCTTATGATGTATTATTTTAGTGATTACTGAGAGACCTTCGGGGGTCTCGGGGACCCTACTGGGTACTGTTATACTCACCCATGTATAGGCTCTGCCCACACATCTATGTCTGGTGAAGACTAATGATGCTCTCAGGTAGAATTTTTGTGTTCGGGAATTGGTGGTGCTTGGTGTGATGGGATCTGTCGTGATCCACTTCATTGAATTCAGACATACAACTACTACACTCCAGGTAGAGATCTAGGGTAGATACAACAATTATTTACATTCTTTTCAATTTCTAGGTCTTGTATTCTAGACCACTGTTTTCAATTTATAGTTATACATGTGGTTTTACATTACTCTCATGGTTATAACATACTTTTGTTGGATGTTTATTTCAGTTTCCTTTTTTTGAGTGTGTACAGATCTCTAAAAAAATGCCTTGTTCACGAAAATACATCAAATACTAGTCACCAACCCCTGGCCTATGGATGGTGGGCCTGGGGTAGTCCCATCCAAGCCTTGTGGGAATTATCTTCTCTTGAGCAATGATTTTCACCCACTGATAGATGGCTAGATTGAGCAGACTATCTAGACCATGAAGGACATGCTTCGGTCTTGTGTCATATATTTTGGTCCGAATAAGTGGAATATCAATTTTTTTCCTACCACCTAGTGAGAGGTGGTGGCGGGGACCATAGAGGTGGTCAAACCTTTAATTATATGGTGGTAATTGCAAGGTTACACTTTGGTTGTTTAACCACCCATTTCATAATTAATGAGGGATATTAATTAAGTCAATTAATGAGGCACATTAATTATGTAAATTAATGAGGCACATTAATTATGTCAATTAACGAACCTCGTTAATTCCTAAAGACATTTCTTGCCTTTTCCCCTCCTATTTATATGGTGCTTGGGTTTAATTTCTGGCACGACATCATCATGTGAGGGACCCCTGATAATGTTACACCATGCCTTCCACCAGTGGAGAACGAAGGATTAACAATGCCTATTGTAGGATCGATTCGAAGGTCAATGTATGAAGAATGAAAATTACTACGATATCTTAAACGAATCGACCTAGTGGTTGTATTTTAATTCAATATTTTCCGTAGATTCTATTTTCCTATTTTGTGGGAGGTTGTTGTGGCGGGTTTCAATGGGGATCAACATTAATAAAAAGTAATGAATAATTACCTCCCTCTTTCTTTATTGCTAACACAGGGGCATGATCCAAACGAACAATTCATGGACCGTCAACCACTTTTGGTTGTGTTCTTCAGGGATGGTTTTCCCAATTCGACAACAACGCGAGACATAAGGTCATGTTGTGGTAGCGACGATCCGAGAGGCCCTTAGATGTAAATGGGGCCACGAGTGGACCATCAAAGAACATCTTTTATCCCACAAAAACAACCATCGGTGCTCCATGCCACCAGTGGCCAAAATAGGCCCATGGAAACTGGTCGTAGGTTGTGGGAAGGCGGCGTAGTGTCATGCACCACAGTGGCTAGAGGAGGTCGTGTGGGAGGAGGGTTGCACTTATCGGCGCCGGAAACAGCCGTGCCATGTCGCAATTGATGAAATGGCCCTGCATCCGCGAGGACATATGGTTGAAGTTGTCCTCTTTCAGGCAGACCTGGCCAGACATGGGCTGGCTAAACGGGCCAGACCTAGCCATCAGACTAGACCCTCGGGCCATCGACCACCACTTGTGGGCGAGCTCTACCTGACGAGCCTGTCTAACTACGACCCGGTCCCGGGAACCATTGGAGCTGTCCCCGACCGGTTGGACCCAGTGAACTGGGCCAACCATTAATGATCCGGACCCGGTCGGGGTCAGGTCATCCTTGGGACTCGTTGTGTCCGTCCAGCCTAACCGAGTCAGACCAGGCCTTGACCCAACCGGCCCCCAAATAGATAAATGCATGTAACTGGAGAAACGAGTGTCTATTTGAAACGCTTTCAGTGGCGTTGGGACCCTTTTTTTTGATGTGGTCCCTTTGGTATATTTTGGCGGGCCAGACCGAGCTGGGCTGGACCGAGGTGCGATCACCCCCATTTCAGAGAAAAGGGTGTAACTAACAGACCAAGCGTCTGATCGATGTGTCGTCTGTGGAATAAGAACCATTGTGATAAGGAAGTCCTTAGGAGATACTCTATATGAGTTTTTATGGAGTTTTATGTGAGTCCTGGGTTGAATTATACTTGAATCCAACAAGGCCCTTTTTACAAAATTCCCATATCTCATAGACCGGGCTACCGATCAACGTGTCGTCTGTCATGTTGGGACCTCTATGACTGGGCAGTCCATTGGGAATGATTTTTGCGGGACATCATTCATGTTAAAATATGATCGATGGCTTGAGGAACAGAGTCTTCTGGAGATCATTCGTGCTTTTTGTGGGAATCCATTGGCTGGCTGAGATAGGAATAAGAAGAGTGACTAATATGGGTCATCATCAGAAACTCCAGAGTGGAACCATCTAGCTGTACAACTAATCATACCAACCTCTATACCAGCAACCAATGTTGTTCAGCACCAATGACCAATACAGGCCAGCACCAGTGACCAATATGGTTCCGTACCATCGACCAATACGAGTCAGCACCATCAACCAATATGGATTAGCACAAGCGACATATACGGGTCAGTACTGGTGACCAGTACTGGTCGGGATATAGCGACCAATACGGGCCAGCATACAGTGACCTATACATCTCAGCAGTAGAGTTACAATAGATATGATGATATGGAATTATGATTAGTCATCCATATCCTAATAACCTTGAAGTTATATCGTAAGTGTGAGTTGTCTATTTTTTATTGTGCATCATGATTTAGAACATGCTTGTGAAATTACCTTTATGGTATTTCTTATGATGTTTTTATTTTTTTATTATTGAGATACCTTCAGGGGTCTCAGGGTCCCTATTGGGTATTGTTATACTCACCCCTGCATGGGCTCCGTTCGCACAATTATGTCTGTATAGACTACTACAACTATGAGGAAAACATTTGCGGTTAGGGATTAGGTGGAGCTTGGTGTGATGAGAGTTGTCAAGATCCTCTTCTTTGACTTTAGACTTACAAATACTACGTTCCTGGTAGATATCTAGGGTAGATGCGACAATTGTTTACATTTTTTTTCAGTTTCTAGGGATTTTATTCTAGGCCATTGTTTTTAGTTTACTATTGTACTAGTGGTTGTACTTTACTCTTGTGGTTATATCATACTTTTTTTGGTTGTTTACTTATGTTTCCATTTTTGAGTGTGTACAGATCTCTAAGGCAATGTCTTCCTATTCAGGAAAAGCCTTCAGGTGCTAGTCAGCATCCCCTGGCCTATGGAAGGTGGGATTGGGGTAGTCTTGTCAGGGCCCTGTGGGATGAGTTGTGACAATATCCTAAAATTATAATAATCTTGAAATTTAGTGTTTGGGGTATTTTTTCGAATTCATGATTTCTTAAATATAGAACCCATGGTTTCTACTTAATTTCCTTTGATACCATCTATAACACCCTGACCCCAGTAGCCCAGAGTCAATGCATTACTTTATTACATTTGAATGATTACAAGGAATAAAATCACAAATGACCAAATAGATTAGTAGTATTGATAAACTAAATAAATACTTGAAAATCACATTACAATCTAAAACATAAATAACACAAAGAATTTTCTCTGAGCATGACATTAAATCCTCTTATTGTATTCTTATATATCAAACTAAAAACTCTTCATTGTATCCTTGGAAAATATAAAAGATAAGAAAAGGGTAAGCCCAAGTAATAATTAAGCATAAACTATAAAAGAAACTAGGAATAAATATACAATAAACAATATGGCAAGGTAATAACTAAAACACATTCCTTCTAAATTGTCACATTTTCTAGGAAACATAACCATGAAAATTCTAAATAATAAAATAATCACATGGAATAATAATAATAAAATAATATATATTGTTGGACGTCTTCAATATCAAGATCTATCATCAAGATAGTTACTTTAAAGATATAACCTCAAGATAGTTTATGTCTGTGGGTATAAACACATCTGATTTGTATCAAGATCTATCATTCATACAATTTATAATATCTTAGAGACAAAAATGAATGGGTTTTCACCAATTGAATTCTTCTCATTAGACCTATCGATGCATCAATGTTCTATAAAAGTCCGCACCAATTACACATTATCTCTAATACATTAATCATGTAAATGGGTTGAAACATAAAAAAATATACATATTAAATTTAAATAAATTACCCCGACCAATAAACATAATCCCAAACCATTCTTTATAATATGGTGAATAGCATCAAAATTGAACATCCACTGTCAAAATCAAAAAAATCATAAAATATGAAAAATGATATCAGAAAAGATTAACCTAAATTAACCATAAGATTAAATAGAAAATTTTGACATATATGAAAATGATCTAAGAAAATAATTGAAATATTTTGAGAGAAATACCATTTTAACTTTGAAATTATTTATTTTAAAAGGTTCAAAATTATAAATGAATTTTTTTTTGAAAAGAACCTTTTAAAATTGTAAAGTAAGATTCAAAATATTAAGGCATCATGATGGAGTAAATAGATACTCATGGCATATAATTTTAAAAAATATTCCTTTCATAATTTTATTGTCAGGAAATACTCAAAGTGCCTTGTTTATAAAATAATAAAATTTACATTTTAATGAATATGTAAAAAGCTTAAATTTTTTAATAATGAATTAAAACAATCATTAGATAACGGTAAAAACATATCTATAAAACATGGTAATTTAGAAAAAGATGGTATAATTAAATCACTAATCATTTAAGGTATCACATACCATTTTGAGTATTTAAATAAAAATTCCAATGAAAGAATACATTTTTGAAATACATTAAATGTCGTGATAATAAATAAATTAATGAAATGATTTGTTAAAGGTGATATATATACATTATACAATAAATTTTGAATATAAACTCAAAAATGCCTCGATTAATGGTGATTGAGACGAAGTCCCTAACCATGTGTTTTCTTTTTGTGCGAATGTTCTTTAATCTCCTCTTCTTCAGAAAAATTCCTTTAGATATATTCTTAATAGATATGGGGTCTGCATTTTGTAAGGACCCTAACCTCTTGGACATGGATAATGATGTTGGGGAGGTAAATAGTATGTTTTTGGTCGAATATATGGCACAAATTGGTGTGAAAAAGTGATGAAAGAGGTTCCCTCTATAATTAAGGTGAGGAGCACTATCTAAAATCTTCAAAATATTAAAATCTAATAATCTTAATCTAGACCCAAATACTTATAAATATATTATAAATAAATATTTTAAGACATTTTCGACCATATATTTTCCCCTTTATGATTTTTAACATTTTTTTGTATTTAAAATAATCTAATAATATATTAATTTAATAATATATCTATATTGTCAAATTTGATACTATTATTTTAATTTGACTTTAAATAAATTAATAAAAACTGGGAATTAGAATCTATTGTTTTCATACATCTATACTATATACTATAGGTTTATAAAAATATGTACACCCATTAAAAAATCCCAAATATATCACAATTTATTTTATTAAAATCAATTATTATATTTTTCTGTTATTTAAATAAATATTTTTTTAGAATCAAAGATTATTTTAAATTAATCATATAATTTATAAAAACTAAAATTAAATATATATAATGAAATTAACTTAATTATGATAAAAATATATATTTAGGTTCCTTCATATCTTGGATTATTCCTTATGGGAACACATAAATGATAATAAATTCCAACAGTGTGACATTTAGTAACTATATTTGATTTATATAAAATATTTGTTATTTTAATAAAAAAATTCTATTAATGAACTAAAATTATATTTTAAAGTGATAAAGGTCTAATTACCTCCATAAAATCATTTTTAGACAAGCTTCAGTCACATTCTTACCCTTATATTTTGGTTTTAACTCTTATTTAAACCCTTTTAAATCTTATAGTGACAGCTTTTCTTTTTTACTATTTAAAGGATAATATGTTTACAATAAAATTCAAAATGGACCATAAATGTGTCATGTTTGAAATATTATAATTTATCCCAATAATTTTTCTAAACATTATAGTTTTATTATTTTTATATCAATTAATAAAATAATATTTATTTTAAAATATCATGATTGTCCATTTTGATACAATTCATTACTTGAATTTTTAAAAATCTCATAAAAACAAGATTAATTTGGACTCAAACTTTTATTACATATATAATATGTTTATGTAACTGGGAAAATTAAAGTTTGATAATACTAGTGAAAATTATATTTATTTTAATATTTTTAATAATATTTAATGGATCTGTCCACTATTTAAATAATTACTGCATCATTATTGTGAAAGCCTTTAATTTAATTATTTATTCCCTGAAAATTAAAAAAATTTATCATGATGAATATAATAATTTTATAATTTAGGTGACTATTTATATTTGATGATATCTTTTCAATACCCATATATAATAATTGCAATACTTATTAGAAGCATGAGTAAAACATATTGGACTTTTATTAGAAAAAAAATACTTTGAAAGCCTTAAAGATATTCATGTGGCTCAAATATGCCATAAAACCACCCATATATGATTTTGGTAAAAAATATCTAATTCAATGAAATTATTAAATGTGTTAGTGTAATTTTAAAATTCTTGTAATAGTATTTTTACATTTAATTACCCGATATACACTTAACCAAAAAAATTAATTTTAATTACTTTTATTTTTTTTCACCAATAAAATAAGAGCATCTTATTAAACAAAATATTTCATACTAATTACTAAAATGTATTTATATCTTTCAAAATTCAATTCACACAAGTGGAAAAATTAAATATAATGCTAATCATACTGACGAGACAACAAAGCATATTTTTAATGGATTAAAGTCCAAATGTTTGCTAAGTTTTTATGTCTAAATTTAATGTGAAATTTTTTAAAACTACCTTAATTTGATTAAAACATATAAAATTGGCATAATATTACATTAAAATCAAATATAAACAAAATTTAAATATATAAATAAAACTAGAAAAAAATAATATTTTGAACTAAAATCTCATATTTTTCACTATTTATCGAAAAATGAATATTCTCATAAAAGAATATTCCAAAATAGATTTTCATATTAAAATTTAAAAGAGGATGTTTATTTTGTTAAATAAATTATATAAAATTTTGAAAAATTGGAATTAAAATAGTGTCTCCACCAAAAGGCGCAAAAATTGCCTTTAGGAAAATATAGGTTTTTTGATAAGTAAAATTGGATTCATTGTTATCTTATTCATTTAAAATAATATGAATGAATGTAAAATAATTTTATTAAATATATAATATTAAAATTTCATAATTGGGTTAATACAATTCATTCTGACAAACATAACAGATAGTGTTCAAATAATAATATTTGATAGTGTATTAAGGTTTGTTTAAGCTCGATATTGTGTTCTATGCAATCTATTAAATTTAAAAAGAAATAGAGATATAACATCTTGTGGTGTTACATTTATAGATATCATAATTTGTATGGAAGTGTATTGGGGTATATTAGAATGTATATTGGATAGGTTAGATTGTTTAATTCTTGGTAATTCCCTAGATGATAGAAAAATCATATTTTTTTAAAGAATCTTATAAAAGTGTCCATTTTACTTATCTACAGAGCGTGGGTTGGTAAAATTCTATAAGGGATCCTTAGTTGTGATTAAAGGGAAGTTATTTAATGGATTAAATTTTTGGATCCCTTTATTAATAGTTGGGATAGTGGATGTTCGTTTTATTTTGATGAGGTCATTCAGACAAAATCATAGTATTATGTTCATTAGTAATTTACTATGAAAGGACATTAAATTTTGATTAAGGATATTTATAGAATTATTTTAGAGGTAAATTAATTTTTCATGAGTTTTATACCATGGGAATGAAATTCATAGTGATGTTTAGTATAATTTGATACTCTTATAGATGTATATTAGATTATATTCATTCATATTTATAGATTATAGAATTGGCATGGTCTTATAGATGAGATAATTAATTTATTTTTTTTATTCATTAGTTTTCTATAAGTACATAGTTTTATTTCCTGAAATAAAAATATTATTTCATTTTTCAACATAATTAGCTGAATACCATGGTTGAATTATATATCAAAAAATATTTAAATCCTATTATAAAAGAAAATGGTTTCGAATTCTATGATACATTTTTTGATGTATTCTATAGGGTTTTGGTGATAGTGAAAAACAAAACTATCTGGAATACAACACAATAGAATATTCTTGCAAAGGGGATTGACCAAAAAATTCCTCAAATGGTGATATGCAAGCATATAAAAGTAGGATTTCATATATAATTATGGGTTGTGAAATCCATCGCTGCTTTTTATCTTGTAACTAAGTCTAAATCAACAGTACTTAATTTTTCAATTTTATACGAGTTATGGGTTATTAATCCTTATGATAATTATGGATTGAGAATTTTTTTTATTCTATATTATAATCATTTGAATAATTTTAAACAAAATCATCAAACTCTGAAGACTGTATATTTAGGGTATGAAGTATGAGTAAATAAGGGAATATATTGGTGTACTATGAAAAAAGTAACACCTAAATTTATTATTAGTAAGATTATATATTTTAATGATTCATATATTTTTTGTCAAAAATAGAAGTATGTTGATTAAGTAGGAAATACAAATCAGTGTATTATCCATATAAAGGATTTATACGTGAGAACACCTATCCGGCGTACTTCAAACCCAAAAGAGTAGTCTAGGCATATTTAGGAGGAGAATGATACACAAGATAATAACATAGAATTTTAAAAGAAATATATAATATCATAAAATAATACATATATATAGACTATACTTGGATTTTTTATACTACTATTGATGTTTTTTTAATGGGTGTGGTAGTGAATATTGAATCTAGTAGGCCTTGATCATATAAAGGGGTAGTTCAGAGTATTAAGGGATCAAATTGATCAGTATTTCTAACTAGGGAGATATAATTATCAAAAAACAATGATGCATAGGATGGTATAGAATTACCTTAAGGTATTTTGGGTTTTTGTATAAATTGTTTTCTATTTAACACAACATTATTTTATATTAAATCTATGTTTGATATCATATACAACATGTAATAATGAGTTTAAATGTACCATGATATAATGTTAAAATATTATTATTGATATGTAACCAATATTACCTGACCATTAGATTAGTAGGTATGAATAGTATTAGATCTTTTGTGATATATATATGAATTTCTAACTCAAAATAAATTTATTTATAACTTTTTAGAAATAAACACTGAACTTTTAAAAAAGATATTTTATTCTACATAAAATATGCTTCCATAAAATAACAATTAATTTATTTTTGTGAGATTATATTTTAATTAACTTACAGAAATTTTAGAAATGTTAATTTGTTAAGTTAGTCTCGTTGTTTTAAACATAATATCAGTATTCACTTAGGGTAATTTTTTAACTTCATATAATACATATTTTTCAATAAATCTTGAAAAATATCGATTTTTTGTAAAACATTCATTTTTATGCATAAATTAAGAAATTTAAAATTCCCATTAATAAAGTGAATTATTTTATCTATTTTAAATAATTAAAATAACACATAATATGTAAATATTTAAATTAAATAATTTTTATATTTTATATTAATTTATATTATTTTAAATTCAAATAGTTATGTTTAATAATAGCATAGTTAATGTAAGATCTTCTTATACTTAAAAAATGAATTTATTGAAAAAATGTGGTTTCAACATACACATGTGTTTAATATTAAATTAAATTTCGAGAATTTTGTGATTTGAATTACAAAAAATTTAATCAAAATTTTTAATTAAACAATTTATAATATATTATAATTTTAAAATAATTTTTCCCATAATGAATTGTAAAAATGGTAAAAAACTAGAAACTGTTATACAAAAATAAAATGAATAAAGTGATTTAAATTATTGGTAAATGAGGTAATGTGGTTAAAAAATGTTAATTTTTAGTGTTATATGTTTTTATAAACATTATAACTCTTCAAATACCATATTTTTCAATTACTGGGTCACTTTTATTGAGAGTGACATCCCATTATTGAGTGGTTTTGGGTATTTACAAGAATTTCACTTGTACTCCATTATAAAAGGGAACCTCTATCCTCACCATTATATACATCCATAACCCGTTATTTATACCAATAAATATGAAAATACCTTCTTTAATTCCATTACCACATCCAAGTGTCTATTTTTTATCATAAAAAAAATCTATGGAGGCTTTAGGTGTAATCCTAAACATGTTGTTCGAAGAAGTGGTATCGTTCTATACCGAGAATCTATGTTTTATTTATTCTTAAATATTATTCAAATATATATTAATCCTGATTATTTAATATATTAAATACCTCTCATAAATTAAAATTTTATTATTTTAATTTAATCACCAAAATTCTTCTTCACTTTCACCAAATTTGAAATGAACCCATAATTCATGTGTATGGCGGACAACCACCTCTTGAACCGATGTAATTATTTTTTAATCATCATCTCTCATGACCGTTAATGATGATGGATTTAATATTAATATGGTATACTAATTACATAATAAAAAATATTTAAAGTTAGTATATCATTAATTTTCTTACCTTACCATCAGTGAAAAATTGATAATGTTGTTTGTGTGTATGGCATACTACTGCCTCACAATGTGATGGGATTAGTTTTTCATTACCACATGACATGTAAGGTATATTAATGTGTATATTAAGAAATAATAAGATATTTATGATATTTCTTTCATTTTATAATTATAAAATAACCCTAAGATTCTTGAAATTATGATCATTTAAAATTGGAAATATTACAAATAGGTTCATACGGATTACCATCTCTATGATTCTAATGTAGTTTATTATTCATAATAAAAATTCATAGTGTTTTGGAAAAGTATAATCTGTGTATAAAAATTATAATTATTTAATGATTAATATTCTTTATATGATGGTAAAATTACCCATTTAGCATGGTCAACACATCGATGCCCTTTTGAAATTATGATATAATAATCCTCAAAACACCTGATGTGGACATACATTATTATTTAATTGATAACTTCCTTAAAATAAATGAAGTAAAAAAAATTAACTATAAGGGATTAAACATGGATAAATTTTATAAGAAAATAAATAATTGATATAATTTTATTACATGACAGATAAAATACATACATGAAACATTCTGCACTCGAAGTAAGGATTTTGTCTCAAAACATATTTCATTGAGATACATGGTGTTTTATATATCTAATATATTATAAGGGTGTTTATAATACCAATTTAAAAATTATATCATTATACCATTATAATTAATTATATTTAAATTAATAATTAATTTTCATTATTCATTGGATTTATGATTCAAATTTTACCAAATCTGTAAGGTTTTATTTTTTAATCTCATTTTAATCATGACTATTTATACTTTAATTTCCATTCTAGGAATTTATTTGATCATTATATAAATTTTTTTACCTTTTAGTCTAGTTATTCATGAATTTTTCAAGTAATTATACCATTTTCCTTTCTCTGGGTCAAATATTTATTGGAAAAAATGTTTCTAATAAAATATATTTTCATTTATATCTTCTATAAATAGTCCTCTTTCATTCATATAAATTCTTTCAAAAACATATTTTCATGTACATTTTTAAAATTAATGAAATATATTATTAACTAATTTTTGACACATGTCCGAATTTTTATAAATTGATTTGAAACTAACCTTCTTGTCAATATCTGAATTAAGTAATTTTTAACTTTTTTACAACAATGTGAAAGGAGTGTATTTTTATCTTATACAAAAAGTATGGAATTTCCTGTAGGCATGAACACTAAATTATTTTAAGATTCTATTATAATTTTACATGGTTATTTTTTTAATAATGTTTTTATATTTTTTTAAAAGGTTGGGGTCGAAGCCTCATTTTATTATAAAAGAGAATACCTATTTTTGACTGGGTAGAAGAAGACCCATGACAATTCCCAAAGGCTGATGGCCAAGTTGCCTGAATACTATGCTTGAAAGCCCATTTTTTTCTGAAATGACACTTCACTGAATAGTACTACTAT
Organism: Viscum album; assembly: GCA_963277665.1. NCBI lineage: Eukaryota > Viridiplantae > Streptophyta > Magnoliopsida > Santalales > Viscaceae > Viscum > Viscum album. The sequence continues at coordinate 1,568,651,193 of OY728138.1, forward strand.
AGTACCCAGACTGCTACAATACCTACTACTGTACCGCTGCCACTACAGTCCCAGCTACAGTTCCTCTACCGCTATAGTGTTGTCGCTGCTACAGTTTCTGCTGATGTTATAGTGTATTGTTGTAGTACATTGCTATAGTACCTAAAAATTTTCTCCTGCCTAAATTCGATCCTGGGCCTTTTGGATGCCAAGCAGGATCTTTTACCACTTTCTTACAAGCTTATTGGAATAAATGTTTCTCTATTATATTTATGGAAAATTTTATATTTCTAAGTAGATATTTTATAATGAAAAGGGTATTTTCCCCAAGAATTGTTCCATTTATTATTTCAGGGAAATTTTAATTAATGATAACCACCATTGATGTGATGGATTACATTTAAATTATGTATAAAATTCTTTTTGATATATACCTATATTATTCTCCCTTACTCTTATGTGGTAATACATACCTTATTCTTATTTCTCAAATACCTTCATTATGAAATTTTCTTTTGTTATGATGTGATTCAATATTATTCAACAGATTTCCTTTATATGATCAATTCTTGTGTTATGATGGATTTAATTTATATGGAATGCATAAATCCTTATCATGTTAGGATGGGTGTTCCCAAATAGCACTATAATTAATTGGGTAATTATATTGTATCATCTAAAATCATGTAAGTGATGAAGGAGTAAACCTAATTCATTATGGGACATTGTCCACTATGTGATACTATCTATAAAATTAGGCCTGACACATTTTTATTTCATATTATATGTTTATGCCACATTTCCTTTGATTTCATGATCATATTATACCATGTTCTTTGTGTTATTCCCTAATGGGATTACACTTGTTCCATATATTTTATGAAATCATGTTATGAATTTGAATCAGAATTTATGATTCACTATCATATTTCTTCCCTTAGTGGGATTTTAAACTCACTTTTTTTGTCTACATATTCCTCAGGTTATTTCATATTGTTTATGATCTCTAATGGAAATAATTCCTCCTTATAAATAATAAAATAAAATGTTTTTATTTATTCTCACTTTGATGTATTATGGACCTATTATTGAAAAGACACTATACCTCATGGTATTTTGGTTGTAATTAATATATGTCTATATAAAATATTTTGTAATAATATGTGTAAAAGGATTAGACCACTATATTTCTTGTTTGATCTACGTATAGTTATTTTTTGGGATTATAATAAGAATACTTTAGTGATAACCCTATATTAACTTATATGGGAAATTATATATATAGGAAAATAACAATTATTTTTTTTGAAGTTTAGAATGATTAGTTTATAATAAATTTCTTCACTATATGAATATTAGAAGTTTATATAGTTGTAGAAAAATTGTACCTATGGGTAATAAATCCAAAATTAATGAATCATTCTTTGAATAAATCATCAACTAGTTAGTAAAAATGATCCTTTCTACACACCAAGTTTAAAACACCCAAGGGATATGTTTTTGGAAATTCACAAAATATTTATGAACCATCATGAAAGACTTGAATAAATGGTAATAATTGATAACCTAGGTAAAACCTAAATTGTCTTGATTTGATAATTTTAAGGTTTATCATAAGATTAAATGCATTAATACATAGGTTTTCTGTTATGTAATTCTAAGATTATAAAGAGTATTTTGGGATACATTTATAGTAATACAACCCTTAGGTTTGGTATGGGATTTAGTAAAAAATATATTTGATAGAAAATTCCTTTATATATTATAAAAATATGTTAAATAGTATTGGTAACCTTGAGGGATTATCCTATATTTTATGTTAGGTTAATAATATTTAATTAAGATTTATTTTTATTTTTTCAAAAATAAGTTGTATAAAAAACCATGTGCATGAAAATAGATTTTATTATTAAATTTTCTGTGTTTTTTAAACATATTTTTTTGTGAAAGTTATATGAATAATATTAATATTTATATAGAAAAAGGACAACCTATATTATGGGAATCAACTAATACTATCACTCAAGGTCATGGGGCTTGTACCAACAATAGTAGGATGTCAGAGGTACAATGTATACCATTGACCTATGTGATATACCGGTTAGTATGAATTTGTTTCTACTAAAATGATTTGTTGGATAAATATTAAGTTGATTTTGGTAAACATATTAGAGGATCAAATATTTTGAATTTTTAGTCTCTTTAGTGATTGATGTATGTTTTGGGATACATTTAAAATGGTTTAGATATATATAACCTTTAGGTTTAACTTAAAGGATTATTTAATAAGAATTATATTATGTTTTTCGAGATGCGAGTTGAAGGGTATGATATAATTTTTTTTGTTAAGGTACTAATTAATGTTAAGGTTATTGAGTTTATTTGTGATGTAGGGTAATATAAAATCTATAATAAACCTTTGGATTTTTTGTCAACTTTTAGAGCTTAATATATGCACCCACATTTTGGGTTTTAACATACATTGTTCTATCCATTTCTTTCTAAAAAATATAGGAGTAAAAGAATGTTACACGATTAAATATATTATGATATGTTAGAAGATTTTTTAATTTATTTAGGAATAAAGAATTTATGTATAATATTAATACCTTAGTGTAAGATGTGAAGTGTAAAGTGATCAAAGAACAACCCAAAATGAAATTGTGTTTATAAAATAAAAATATTTTAAGTATATTTTCTGGTGTTCTCCATCCTTATAGTCAAATATTCCCTCAATTCATGGAATGTAAGCTTGAAATAATAATGTTATCATATTAAATTTATATCATATAAATCAATGTCTTTTAAATGATTATATATTTATTGTTCTGGGTTCTTTAAAATTCTCTTGATCATTCAATTTTATATGATCAATGACCTCCATTACTCTGTATAATAATTAATTCTTCTATTCCTTGTCCATATTTTTACTTCCCACCAACTTTCTCTTATATTGAAACCATGTAATGTGTTATTCTATATGACCTTCATATTTCTAATCACATGATTTAATAGAATGTTTTATATCCCCTTTTAAGATGTGGATTTTCAAAAAATAATATTTCAAATGTCAAACGGAGAAAAAGATGAAATAACAAGAGAAAAATTTATTTTAAGTATATACAATGTCACACCCTAATATATAAAAATTACACATTGCTCGATAGCATATACAACACACAACACTGAGTTTAAATGAGCTACTATATAATATTGAAATATTTATATTTTAACATTACTAATATGACCTAGCCATTAAATATATTGGTCTAAATAATATTTACTAATTTTTGAAATAAATTTAATGGTACTAATCAACATAAATTTATTAATAAATGTTTTATAAATAAGAACTAATTTTTTATAAATATAATTTATTCTATAAAAAATAAGTTTCCTTCCAAAATTTTTCTTATCGTTTAAAAAAAATTATAATTAATTTTTCGAACTATTATAAATTTTATGATACAAAATTAAAATAATTTTTTAAATTATTATATCAAAATATACATTGGTTTAATTTTTTATATTTTTTTAAAAAAATTGATTTTTCCATGAATGAATAAAAAAATATTTTTCTAAAACTGTCATTTCATTTAATAAATTGAAAAAATTAAAAGTCCCACTATTATTTTAAATTGGCATAAAATTAACATATGTAATTTTTTAGTAATATTGAATTCAAATAATTATTTTTAAATATCCATTATAATGGATTTTAGTATATGTATTTTTTAGGCATAAGAACATGTTTTTTCTAAAATTTATTATAAAGTACATAATGTATCTCAATTTTATTTAATTAAAATAACCACTATGTAGAAAAAAATTAAATGAAATTTTCATATTATATATCTATTTATATTAATTCAAATTTATATAATGATTATTACTATTTTTCTAATTTATGTAAGACCATCTTACACTTGACAATGTTATTCTTGAAAAAATCATTTTCTCAAGACATATATGGGTTTGATTTTAAATTGAATTATTAAAATATATATGAATTTAATTTGATAAAATGGATTCCAGATTTTGAATCATATTAACTTATATTATGTAATAATTTCAACTAAAATTTGGGTCATAGTGATCTATAAAAACTATAAAAAACAAGTCACCATGGAAAAACAAATAAAATGGTAAAAGTGAGTAACCTTAAATTTAAAGATAATAAAACTTTTCATTTTTATATTGGAGGTGTTAATAGGCATCATAAATCCTCCATTAAATTATTTGTGAAATTTTTAGTCACCTTTGTTCAGATTGATTTCACATTATTGAATAGTTTTGCGTGTTTACAATAATGTCACTCCTCCTCCCTTAAAAAAGGGAGACCACTCTTCTCTCCTTTCCATACTTCCAAACACAAACCCATCATATATTTCTTTTTATCATAAATTCATTATAGTGGGTCTTTACCTATAATCTTGAAGTGGTGGTCTAAAGAAGTTATATTGTTGTTAACCGAACATCTTTCATTATTTATTTTTCCACCTCCATAAAATCATTATTAATCATGATAGTAAATAAATATCCCATATTCTATGATGTTATTATTTTAATTTAATAACCTAAATCCATATCCATTTCCATCTAATGTTAGGGAAGCCAGCAATCACGTGTACGACGAACTACGACCTCATGAACTGGTGTAATTTGTTTTTCATCATCACATTTCACGGTTTTTCATGATTATAGATTTAAATTTTTTATATTACATTCATGAAATACTAATACTTAAGTAAAATTAATATATCATATACTTTTTACGTTACCATCCATGGAAATATGGAAGTGTCATTCATGTGTACAGAAGACTACCTCCAAGCGAAGCAATGTGATTTGTTTTTCTATAACCGCAAGACAAGGATTGTATATTAATTTAAATTAAATTAAATAATATGATAAATATGATATTTTTCATTATATATTGATAAAATAACACTTATCTTCTTTTCATTATTATCATTGAAAAATGAAAATGTTACACACGTGTATGTACGACATATCATCTCTTTTATTGTAACATTGTTAATTTTTAACAATAATAATTAAGGAGTATATTTTATTGTAAAATTTATGTATAAAAATGATAATTATATCATTATTATTATTCTATATATTTTGTAACAAAGACTCATTTGACCTTAGTCAACACATCTTCTTCGTTTTGAAATTATGAACCGAGCATCCTAAAAAAACACGATGTTGACCTCAATAATTATGTCATTAAATACATCATAAAAAAAATTAACTAAGACATTTAAGTATAATAAAGAAAACCTGTAAAAGGATCATATTAAAAACATAATTGATATAATTTTATAATATAAGATATAAATTAGAAAATTATAGACTCCTGGTAAGGGTTTTATCACGAACAATCCTTCTTTGAGTCGCATGTTCTTTTATTTACCTAATTTTTATAAAATGGTATATATAATGGACCTCTACATATTATATCGTTAATAATTCATAAATCATGATATTTTAAGTTACCATTCATTTACTTCATTCATGGTATTACTGATTCAAAATTTACCAAAGTTGTAACGGTTTATGTTTAAATGTCATTTCAATCCAGATTATTTAGGCTGGAATATCCATTGTAAGAGATTATTTTATCACAGTATAAAAAACACATTATTTTCACCTATATGTATTTATTATTTTAATTTTCAATTAATAGTACCATTATCCTCTCTTTGGTATATAAATTTATTGATAATATTTTTAATAGAATTTGACTTTATTTCTTTATTCAATTCAAAAAAAGTTTTCTTCCATATCCATGTTTAAAAAAAGTATTTTTAAATTTAACCAAGAGTTTAATTAAATTTATTTTTAGAAATGTTTTAATTTTTATAAAATGGTTTTAAATTAATATTTTTTAAATTTTATGAATGATGTAATTTTTAACCATTTTACAATAGTGTGAAATGACTGTTTTTAACTTTTAAGGCATGTATTGAATTATCTATCATTATGAACTCTCAATAAATTGTAAATTTATTTAAAATTTACCATTTTAAACTTTTTAATTAAATTGTTGGATATAATTTATTGGAATATTTTATATTTTTAATAAGGTATTTCTAAGTGAAAAGGGAATTTTCCTAAAAATCATCATGTGTAATCTTTTAATGAAATAATAATCAATAAATACAACTATTTATGTTATGTATTTATTATAAATTATGTATGTTTTTCTATCACATATATTCTAAGATTATTCTCCCATATATTGATGGGGTAATACATGCCATATGTTTACTCTTAATATTCCTTAATTATGAAATTTCCATTTGTTATGAAATGATAAAATACTAGGAAAACCATTTTATTTACATGGGTAATTATAATTATATGCACATTAATTGGTTTAATTGATGTGGAACACATCATTCATGAACATGTTATGATGTTTTCACTGAGATTTTTTTAATTCTTTAGATAAAGCTTCTTCCTCATGAGGCATCATGTATGGGATTACAGAGTAAACCAAATCCATTATGGGACATTTCTAACAATGTGATTCTATCTACGACGTTGGTCTTTAATCATTTTTAATTCATGTTATATATTTCTTTCACATTTCTTGTTATTCTAGGATCCTATGAGACCATATTTATTATGTTATGATCTAATTTGACTACTGTTGATCCTTATCTCTTATGATTTATTGTTATACATTTAACTCAAAAGTTATGATTTGTTATAATGTTTATTAACTTACTAGGATTTTTATCTATGCCTTTTCATCAATGAGTTTTCAAGGTTATATTTTGTAGATTAGGATATCAAAAAAAAATTATGAGATAATTATGGAGAATAAAATAGAAATATATATTTTAATCTCATTTTGATGAACTATGAACCTATTCTTATAAAGACATTTGGACTCCTTATATATTTGGTTATAATTAATGTATGTTTTTGTTAATAATCATGTAATAATATGTGTAAAAAGGATTGGGTTTCTATATTCATCAACATGAATAAGTGAAAACCTATAGATAATCTATTATGGTGCATAGAAAAGATTAAGGAAAATGATATTTCATAATAATAAGATTGAATATCCTGAGTTATTTTCTCATTTTTTCACACATAAAATAATTGGATATTTATAGTCAATAAAGAGTATGTTTGATACTGAGATAGAGTTTCTGGATATAAGTATGATGTTTCTTCATATAAATTTAGTGTAAAATATTTATATGTCACTACTAAAGGGTTTTACATTTCAAATATGGAGAATCAAGTATGATTGATAAAAAAATATTTATAGAGCTTGAAATAGTCTCTAAGAATTTGGTTTTAGATGTTTAACTCATTTTTGATGTCTTGAGAAGGTTGATGAAACTAGTTTGATAATTTTAATAATTATATGTCATTATTGGATGGTTCTTTTTTTTAATTTATATTAATGGAATGATAATTACCTAAAGGATTATTCCTAACATTTTTAATCTTAAGTAGGAGTTCAATGGTGAGTTATAAATAAAGGCATTTATAGTGATAAAGATGATACCATTCATAATTAACTAGAGGGATAAGCAAGTTGGCAGAATTTATGTTTATTAGAATAAATAAAATTTTAAAAAAATTAGAACATTTTAAACGGGGTGGTTTAAATTAGTTATTACATCCTTAGAAACTATTTTTAAATATAATGTAAACTCATTACTTGATTATGATAATGATAAGAGATATATTTGAAATATTTCATATACTTGTATTTTTTTGGATATAATGAATGCTATGTTTTTCAATTTTCCTAATTTAGATCATGTAATTAGTGTTGTGAGTATATCGATGTGAAATCTAAGGAATTATCACTATGATTTTATCAACTGGATTAAATGGTATTTTAGTGGAGTAGAAAAAATTTAAGTTTGTTATATGGTACTAACAGTGTTGGTAGAGGTCTAGTAGGGTACATGGGATCATATTATTCCAAAGATCATATTAAAATGATGTTTTTTGCTGACATAATTAATTGATTTTTTTATTCATGAATATGGGGTTATTTTTTTAATATGTAATTATTTTAAGTGTTAAAATTTATATTTTAGAAAAATTATTTGATTAAAATTTATTTAAAATGAATTTACAATTAAAATTTTCCTTAATTGGTATTATTTGAACATTTTATCCAAGCTATATTTTCCTTCCTAATATAAATAAAATTAAAAATCCATAAAATAGAAAAAAAAATCCAAAGCGGTTTCTATCAAGAGTTTTACATATGATATTTAGTATATAAATAGGGTAAATAACCACTCGACTAGAATTACTAATTAAAATTTCATTTCAAAATTTAATATATTTATATTAATTCATTTTTGTTTCGAAATATTAACTTGTACATAAACTTCACACAGTAATAGTAATGTTCCTATTAATAATCAAATTGAAGATATTTTCAAAGAAAACATTATGGAATCCAATTAAATCACAAATTTAGTTAATTATTCATGACTAATATATAAAACGTGGGGATTCCTTTTGAAAAAAAGATTAAATTAATTTAATCATTTCAACATCTTTCATTTCACACAACACTGAATATTTCTTCTGTTATACAAAAGGGCTAAGTTTGGCCTTCATTATACACAACACCATGTTAATCTTGCACTACAAGAAACACTTATATTGGATTGTGGTATATGAAACACCATTCTTAGATTGTGTTACACATAATTCTTAGTTCTCTCTATAGCTTTTTTTACGTGCAAGGCCGAGATTTACTGAAATACAATATATTATTAAAATTGTTATAAAAATATTATTATAGTTACCATATATAAATTTGAATGCAAATTTAAAAAATATTAACTAAATTTTAAAAATATTATTCAAAAATGTATAAAAATGTATCGTTTGTTATCAATTATCTATAAATGAACGTAATGACTATTTGGAAATAAATATATTTATTTTCAAAGTAAACTATTTGTATATGTACAGACACCATTTTATCTTAGTAAATAAAAAACCCCACTATTAATGAATTATTTTAATAAAATTAATATATTATATATTAAATCATTTTTTACACTCAACCAATAGGTTTGATAGGCATAATATAAGAACACATCCAATTTTATAAATGAAAGGATGTATTTTTCTAAAAGGTAATTTTACAGCCTTTTAATGGAGAACCCATATTAAATATAATTTTTCAAACTTTTATAATTCTTATTCAATAAAATAAATATAAATTATTAAATTGAGTTATAAAAATTTAATTTTGGTGAATTGTTTGTGTTTTTGAGAGAAGATTCATTTTCTTAATAAATAGTGAAAAAAATGAATTTTAATTGAAATTTTTTTTTTATTTAATTTATTTATATTGTAAAATTATATTTTTTTTTTAATTTAAATGTATATTTAGATAAATTATAATTTTATTAATCCTATTTATTTAATTATAACATATTTCACATTGATATTGGATATAAAAACATTTCAAACTTTTTAACTTTTTCACTTTAAAACGGATTGTCCCATCTCGTCTGTGGGATTAATTTTAAATTAATTTCATCCCCTTTTGTGATTATAGATTTGAAAAATATTCCATAATTTGAATAATATGTATTTATAATTTATTATATGTTAAAATTAGTTTTTTACAAAAATAATTGGTGAAATTAATTGAATTTAATTACAGTGATTAAAGAAAAAACGAACGTAATTAATCACTAAACCTAGAAAATGACATGTAAAAATGACCCTAAAAATGTCTAAAAATTATTTTCTAGAAATATTTATATCATTAAACCTATAATTATCTCTAATGGTTGATTTTTAACCCTTTATGGATAACAAAAACTTTGTAAATTCTCAAATATTTTGAAGAATACCGAATGTGTCTTCTCCCCACTTATAAAAGGCATACTCTCCTCCTCACTTCTTCAAAAATATCGTGTAATTTTATTCATCCAAACCCATACTAGATAATATTCAAAATTCCCTCCAAAAAATATATTAATTATACTTTTTATAGAAATAAAACCATGTTTGTCTTTTGTTGCTAACAAAAAAGAATTTCCTAAAGAAGAGGTAACAACCTTCAATAAGCACTTTCTTTTTATTTAATTTTTCGCCCCTCAATTAATATTATTAAATACTTATATAACACCCATTGTATCATAAATAAACTAATTTGTTTTTATTATAAAGGAATTACCTAAACTAACACACACTTCTATCAAATGGGATATGCAATCATCGTTCCTGTATACGGTGGACTACCGTCTCATGAGTTGATATTGTTCAGAATTCAATTGTAACCTAATAAAATTGGAAAATAAGATTAAAATTATATATTATATGATATATAAATTATTTATTATTCCATTATAATATTTTAATTATTATATAACACATACCTTCATGCCTTCCATTTAGTGTAAATATGATAACTTTGTGTGTGGATGTGTGGATTGTCGCCTCCTCAAAGCGATATGATTCGTTCACACTTTACATTGAATTTATTGAGGTTAGTTTTATGGAATTTATATGATATATATGAAATAATTTTTATAATTATTTATAATATATATATAAATATATTTTATTTAATTTTATTCAGTACAATAAGAAAATGGAAACAACGTTCATGCCTATATATGCCCTACCATCTTCAGGAATAATGTATTTCATTTCAAATTTCAATCATTTATAGAAAATTATAAATACCTTTATACTGAATATGTATTAAATTTATATCATGTTTTAAAATATTCAAAATAATTAAATCATGATATAAGAAATATGATCAAGAATAACAAGTCAAAACATATATGAAAAACAAAGCAGATATTTACAGAAATGTAACATAAACCTGAAATTGTTAATAAACGTGTATTATAAATCAATAATAAAAATATATATGCTATGATATATAATAATATGATTATTTGGTAGATTTATAACAAACTTATAAAAATTATTCAATAGTTTTTAAACTATATGAAGAATTTCAAGAGATATGGTAAGGGTTTTCTCTCCTCACATTAATTTCTATGAGATTTATACCTTATTAATCACTCATTTTTTTGTGGTTTATATAATTCCCATAAAAATATTAAATAATTATTATAATTAAATACAAGGGTATTTTCTGATCAAATTTATGATCTATATTTCATGGTATTTATATTTTAAAAGATAACAAATTGGTAAACTAATTTTTTCTCAATTTTTCTACTTTGAGACACATGCCATGTTATACACCTATATTTATCTATGAGGTTTATACACTCTAATTTAAAATTTTATATAATGAATATAATTATTTTTATGATATTATAAGCCTCATATAATTTTAATATTTCAGACATATTTTGATTCAATGTTACCAAAAATAGAAATAGTTTTTTCTGTAATCTAATCGATTATCGAGATTTTTCATGATTATGCATCCATTGATGATATATTATAATACATATCTTAATAAATATGATGAATTTTCTTCAAATATAGTTAATCATAATATATTAATGTAATGATACCATTTTCTTATTCTTTGGTACTTAATATAATCAAGAAGATATTTTTTAGAAAATATGTCGCTTTCTCCCTCTTCCGTCAGAAATATGTGTTCATTCAAAACCAAATTTTTAAAAAATGTTTTAAAAAAATTTATGAAATTATCCAATGATCTTTAAATTACATTTTAACCATGTTTTACATTTAAAACAAGTTTTTTAAAGTAATCTTCTTGTTGTTTTATGGTCGAGGAACTTTTTTACAGTTATTGGGGTGCAAAAGTAATTTTTTGAATGTACAGATTTATCCACCATTAGAACCATAATTTCTTGGAGGATTACATTAAAATTATATAAGATTTGGTTTTTTAAGAAAAATATTTCTCATAATATTCTAGACATTCATTTGTTTTAAATGGGGTTTTAAAGAAAAAGTTTTTCGAAAATGTTTGTTGTTCGATAAGTGTTATAAATAATTTTAAAAGCTTCCATTGATTGGTTTTTAAAAACTATTCATGTTCAAGAAGTGGTTTAAAATATTTTAAAATATTTCATTATGATTTTTGAATCATATTTTTTAAGAAATTTTTTTTCAAAAATGTTTTATGTTTAAAGAGTGTTTTAACAAGATTTCATGTTTTCCTTTATTTGTTTTTAAATGAAATGGTTTCCAAAATATTTTCAAGATTATTTTATATTCTTCCAAGAAAAAAGGTTTTCCAAATATTTTTAAGCTTTATTTATAATTTTACAAAGAATATAGTTTTCCAAATATTTTCAAGCTTCTTTTAAATTTTTTCAAAAAAACATGATTAATTTATAATTTTTAATCTTAATTTTCCATAAAATTGTTTTAAAATTGTTTTCTATTTTAAATTAATACATTTCTAAAGAAGAAATTATTTTTTACCCATTAAATGATTATAAAATATATCTAAAAAATTATGGTTCATTTTAGATGACATCTTTTGGTATTAATCATTCTTCATTGGGGATATGATTAAAGTGTTCCATTCATATTTATTCTATGAATTGGTGATATTTTGGTTGCATTATGTTTATTAAAATAATTTCTCTTTCAAAAGTTATATGCTTATGGAATTCATTTATCATTCATGGGTTATATAATTAAAAAACTCATTTCTCTTTCGTGGGTTATAATCTTATGAAACCAAGTTCTTTTCATAGGTTATGCTTTGAAAAAATGGTTATGAAACCTATATCTTTTTCATATGTTAAGATTTGATGAAATTTTTTATACTTATTTCATTTCATTGGTTGTGATAGAACTTTTTATGATCTCATGGCACATGTTGGTATGATTTTATTATGATATATTTGGACCTACGTCTTTGTTTAATGAATTTGGTAATGATTTATAACTCATGTCATATAGATGATTAAAATGGGGATTGAACACGGTTCAGTAAAGGAATTTTTACACTAAGATGTTATTGGGAGTGAATTGTGACTACTAAGATAATAAGGGGAGTAAATCATGACTAAAAAGATTTTTTCAGGAGTCAACCCTATCAGGACCTGACCCAAGCTAATAATACATCCACTACTACCACAATCCCACATCTATAGGCCATGGGAGGAGAAAAGAACCAAATACATAACTAATTGGGGGACTCCATTGTTGAAAAACATGTACACATGCACAAAAAAATCAATAAAAAAATTTAGATAGAAATAATAAAAGATTTAACAACGATATAATGTAAACAAATCATGGATTAACCTCTAGACAATACCATAGTATAGTTGTGGAAACTAAAAAGTAAATGGAAAAAATACCCACCCTACCAGAAATTGACCCAACCTAATAGAAAACTAGAAAATTAGACATTTAAGACAACACATCCCCTGAATCCCAATATATTAAATCTATACATGGTCCAAGAACACAGTATACCTATACTTGTCGGTAGTCATGGTTGAAATGTTTTTCTTTTACATAGAGAAAAACATGTGTGGTAAAATTCCATGTAGGGGTGAGTATATACATATCCAATAGGACACCTCATAATTTGAGGGGGAGCAGTAATAGGTATAATAATAAGAGGAAAAAATTAGATAGAAAAATTACAATAAATGTGTATAAATTTACCAATCAAGGAGTGAAAGTAAACTCATTCTAAAACAAGGGGATAAAAATAGTGAGTAGATAAACTACCCATATAATCTTCACCACTGGATTGAACGAGAGTAAACTCATCCAACCATGAGAATATAAACATGGAAAGAATGTGGCATACCCCATGCATCTTTTCCCCTCTTTGATATAGGTTAACTAAATAAATGGTGTGGATACAAGACTAGAATATTTTTATATATATATATTTATTTTTTCATAGTCAAGGAGGCCCAAATGAGGAAGTAAGGGGACCTATATCTTATAGCTCATCCTAGGATGAAGAGTATCCAATACTTCTAAATGTCCATAAATTATTCTGAACATATCATGTGTTTTTATAGAAGTAAATATCTAATCCATTCCCAGACAAGCCTCATCACTATGTTTCAAAATTGTGGGACCCAATCTCTAGGTAGTGGATTCATGCCCTGAACCAATATGAGGGTTCCACTCTGATGCTCAAGGACCCATTCCCATCACAACTAAAGTATACCACTCTAATTTATCAAGGACCCACGTCTTTACCTATAGGAGGGTATCACTCGGAAATTCAATTACCTATGACTATACCATATGTAGCATCCCACTCTTAGTCATTGAGGACCCATACCCTACCTCATAAGAGGGTGAAACTCAGAAGGTCGATGACTCATGCCCATCTTGGCTGGAGGGTGACACTCAAACTCATTAAAAACCTATGACCTACCCCAAAAAAGGGTTACACTCATACAGATGAGTACCCATGCCCAGTCTAGATGGAGGGTGCCACATAGAAGACATCGAGGACCCACTTCCAAGATCAACTAGAGGGTACCACTCAGACGAAGTTGAGGACCCACTACCCATATCAGCTTGAGGGTACCACTCAGAATACATCAATGCCCAAATTGCCATATCAACTAGTGGTTTCCACTCAAAAGATCACTAGTGATCTTGCGCAATCACTACTGTCATCATACATTGCCTAAGTGTAGTGCCCCAAAACGATTACATCATACCTCCAAATAATTTAAATAGGAAAACATCATGTTCTATAAAAAACTCAGGATAAGATACTAATGTGAAAAAATATTCATATAAATGAATCATTTATAATGAATTTACGTTTACTCACAAAGTAACAATGTGTACATGACGTATGAGGGGACCCACATGATATGTGGTCGTAATGAACCACCTGGCCACCTCTCTATTTGGTTCATGACTCTATACCATGTATTCATACATGTTGTGTATATGGAATACATAGTGTGACTAGAAAAACTAAGACTAATTCATATCATACTCAGTGTGTCTGTGTAGAAGACCTCGTATACATGTACGAGACCCTATGTCTATGTACCAAACCCCTTGTCCATGTATCAGACCTTCTGTCTGTGTACCAGACCTCGTGTCCATGTACATGAGTACAGAGTCGTGTACCTAGTAGTGTACTTTAACATAGATTCCTATCTTTGTGATCCAATATGGGTTTTACCACTTTTAATAGGGTACATAGTGTGTGGGAGAGATTACACCCAATTTCATCCTTTTCATTTCTGAAACCCTTGTAGTTTCTACTGAGGAGGCTGCACAATGTTTGTTCATCAATGAAAACATTATGTAGTCAGGATTTTTGGATAAATCCTATATTTGGTCTCTAGGCTTGTATATATCCCAAATTCTTAATATATAGTACTATTTATAGATTAAAATTATGGATCTAGATAGAAAACATGTATCTCGACTATTATCCATCAAAAAACATCAATTATTCTTCATAGAAATTCCACTATTTGTTCTACATATGACAACACATTCCATATTGTATTTATTGATCTCAAACCATTAAAATGATCATCCATTCCATGAAAGGATATTAGATATTTTCTTCTCTCATCAATCCATAGTTTTTTCATCAATCATCTGTGAGTCTGAACTGATCATGAATGGTTCCCCCCAACAAAGTCGAATCGGAATGTGGGGATCCAACCAGTGAAAATCTTGAATATGATTTTATAGAAAGGAAATAAAATAAGTTTGAAACTAATTTTTTGGAATGTGTTCTTGAACAATTAACATGAAAAATGATCAAGAGATTATAAACCAAAAATATCAAATGAATTTAAGTACATGGGAACAAACAATGGCTCAAAAAAAGGGCTCAGATAAAAAAAAAGATCAACTAATCTATTTAATTGAGGGTGTAAAAAAATAATTGATGAGTACTACCTCATTTATGGATTGATATATATTGAATAACATGTATGATAATAATTTTAGTGATGTCATTACATTTTCTACATCCTAATTTTCTCTAATTTGAAGTTTTATCCTCATTCAATTGAGATTATTCAATAGAAGTAAGGAGATAGATCTTAAACAATTAAAAGGATTATGTGGATAAATCTTTTCAGTTTTCCATAGAGATATATTTGAAACATTTCTATTTAGGTTAAAAAACATTTAATTAAATTAATTAATTATTTTAATCCACTAAATGTACCTCCAACGAGTGAGGAATTCGAATTCCCTGGACCGACTCATGTTAGGTCACACCTAAGATAAATTTTGGGTTAAAGACACAACCTTGGTCTCAGTTTTCTGATTTGTGTTACCATTTAAGAGTTATGATGTCTTCTTCAAGAATCATTGTGAGCTCTCTATAAAATATATTTAATATTTTTATAAAATTTATTTTGGGAATACCAGGCCTTATAATCTCATGTCGTCTTATTTTCTAAATCTGTAAATATATATAAGATTACTTAAAATACATACAAAAAAAAACTAGGTCTCCACATTTTTCCCTCCCTTAAAATTTTCTTCCCTTAAATGAAAAACTAAGAAAACAAATTGGGATACTGAACCCGCATCTATCTCTTCCAAACCATATAACTCCGCTAAAAGTTGGTGTGCTACCATTGTGTGTGAACAAAGGGGATGGTTAATAACATAAGTGTCATCTCTATCCAATACTCTATTTCCATTTGGTTCTTTGAAAAGTTTTACCCTTCCTTGATGTCCATCTATCTCCATTGATGATGTGTGTGGGGTCAGGCACCTACCTCCTCAGTTGTGACATGTGTAAATCATTGTGAACCTTGTATTTATATGGGGGTAGGTAAAGGTGGTAGGTAACCACCCAAAGCCTCTACATTATCTAGAATGTCCTGATGAACCTCTATAATATATTGCCTCCCCATATGATCCTCTATAATGCTCATTGTGTGTGGGGGGTCTCTCAGGAAAACATGGTCTCCGTTCTTGAACTCCAAGGGCCTATAATAGTGATCTGTGTAAGATTTCTATCTTCTTTGGTTCATCCTCATCCACTCATGGATGACCTATACTTTCCCTTTCATCCCATACACCATCTTTGATCCCACAATATATGACTTTCCAATCTCTTTCTATCAAAAGGGTGACCTATAGTGTCTCTTGTACAAGGCCTCAAAAGGTGGAATGCCTATGGTAATGTGGTAGTTTTTGTTGTAAACAAAATATACTAATGGAAGTAGATCCTCATAGATACATTCTATGTCTAACATGCACACCCTCATAAAATCTTCCAACACTTGGATAGTGCGCTCATTATTCCTATTGGTATAGGGGTGAAATGTTGTCCTCATCATTATGTGGTTCCTCAATACCTCTTATAGGACTCTCCAAAATCATAACATAAACTAAACATCATGATGGGAGACAATCCTTGGGGGAACCCCATGAATGTAAACAATCTCTTATATTTAAAACATCCCATACTCTCCATTATACTCTACTCCCGGAGGAATAGTAAGTGTTATGAATTCATGAGTCGATCAACTATCACCGAGAGGGTGTCATGGATATTTGATATTCATGGAATACCTATAACTAAGTCCAGGGATATTTTATCCCATTTCCACTCCAGGATATCAAGGGGCTACAACAAGCCTTCTAAAACATGGTGCTCCACCTTCACTTCCTAACAGATGAGGCATTGAGAGATTAAATCATCTATGATTTTCCCCATTTTGGACCCCCAAAATTTCCACTAAATGTCCCCACACATCTTCCTCAAACCGGGATGTAAATATATGTGTTATGTGAGTAACTCTCACACCAATTTATCACGCACCATGACTGAAACCACTATCCACCCTAGAACAAGATGATGTGATTTAATCCTATTAAATATCCATTGAGTGAGTCACCTATGGATATCAGATCACAGATGACCTCTTAGTCAATTTCTTCCAGCTGAAACTCTATCACATGATCAAGAAGCGAAGGATTCAACACCATCAACTATAGACATTTAATACCCTCCCACTCCAATAATTTATGTTTCAATTAATTCAAATGAATTGAATCATACTACTCTAGAAAATCAAATTAATTCCTACTAAGGTAATATTATAAAATATTTCCCTTCCCTGGAGTATAGACTATCACAAAGTCGTTGAACTATAAGAACTATAACCATCATCACTATATCAGGATCAAATTTCCCTATGTGAAGACGTCTATGATACTATAGTGGTCTGAGTAAACAAACATGTACTCCCCCAGAAGTTATTTCATCCACATCCTTAGAGAAAATACATCCAATATTAGCACGAGGTCAAGAGTTGTGTATTTCTTCTCATGGTGATTCAACTTCCTCAAACCGAATGAAATTACTTCTTATCATAGCATCAACATGAAACTGAGCCTAACTCTAGTGACATCGCAATACAATACAAATTCAACACCCTCCTCTAAAAGTATCATCATTGGTGCAATCATTAGCTTGAGTCTCAAATCCTCAAAAGATCTTTGGCACTACTCAGACCTGGTAAATGTCTTCCCTTCCTATGCCAAGGGATTCAAATGGGTTGTGATTCTAGATAATTCTTCCAAAAAGCACATATAGTACCCTACCAAATCAAAAAAAAAACTATTCACCTCTGATAGGTTCTTGGGTGCTTCCCAAGAAATCAGAACATCAATAATTTCATAGTCCATGGCTAAGCCCTGCTTTGAAATGACATTCCCTAGAATGTGAAACTCATGAACCTAGAACTAGAACATCGAGAGATTTTTGTACAGCTTGTTATTTCAAAGTAAATTTAGGAATATGCTTAAGTATTGTGCATGCTTCTATTATGATACAGAGTAGCCAAGTATGTCAGCAGTGAAGATAAAAAACATCCAATTATGTTTCTAAATCTTGTTTTATAAGACCTATAAACACTGTAGGGAAATACATCACACCATAGGGAATCACTAGGAAATCATAGTGTTTTTTGGGACATTGGAATGCCAACTTTTCAATATCAGCCTCATGAACCCTCAACTAGTGGTAGCAGGCCTTGCGATCCATCTCCGAGAACCATCTCGAACCTTGGAACTGATCAGAGAGGTATTTAATACATATAAATGGGTACTTATTCTTTAACATGTCCTAGTTCAAGAAACAATAATCCAAAGAATTTTGTAATCCCCCATTTTCAATTTTCAGGAATAGGACTACAACTGCTCAGGGGGGACACATTGGGTCATATGAAACCATTCTCATGAAGGTCCTCAAAATACAACCACAACTCCCAATGCATGGTAGGTGCTAATTTAAATTCCACAGAATATATTAGAGTGGTACTAGATTTTATGTTGAAGTAAAAATTCCTCTCCCACCTCAGTGGTCATCCTTAAATGTCCTTAGGGAAGACGCCCATGTAATCATGCACAACTAAAGGAACCCGGATATCTGAAGATCCTTATAAACCAAAGTATATCCATATTAAAAAATGGTTTATGGGTTTTAGCCTCATGATCATGGATCCCACTTCCCATGCCTTGAGATCTCTCTCTATAGAAAATAAGAATATCATTTCATTAGTACGTCAGCATATGACTTTTCTGTAGTGAAAACCAATATGAGATAAAACTATTGATAGAAAATCAATACAAAATATGATAAAATATGGTCACATCATGATAACCAACAGGTCCAACCTGATCATCTCTTTACTAAGAAATAGGTTACACAACTAGAAGAAGAAAGATATAGATGTGGAATTCTCTGTATGAACCTTAAGACTAAGCTATTGGGAAAGAGCCTCAACTAGGATTTCTAGCTCTCACACCAAGAGTATTGAGATAATGGAATGACTATAAATGTATCTAATAATACTATGGAAATAATATAATAAACACAGATAGTACCTCTGATCACATCATGTGTTACGGGGTCGTAAACCTCTAAAGCATGCATTTGTCCATGTTACCCATTACCAGCTCCCCAAGCATGACATGAGAGGCCTAGTTGTGGGTGTGGAAGGATCACATAGCATCATCCTCAACATATTTATTCTCCTACTCCTCTTCTAAATCTTCCTCCCTAGGAACCACCTTGTCTATTATTGGTAAATCCCTCATCATAGCACTACCTCTGTCGTGGCATCCCATCATCTATTTTCTACTGCTCGTCAGCATGTCTGGTCAGGTAGTCACATGGCATGTGAACTCCCCTATCACATGTAAAGAACCACCCCACTCTGGGATTATTTTTTCCTCTACCCTAACTATTACCATATATCTAATTCTAATCATGAAATGTTCTCATACACTAAGATCCCAGAACCCAGCATTTGGTGGCTATTGTAGATGACTCACCTCTATGACACTCACTGTGAGATTTAGTTATTTGGAGTCCCTATGACAGAAATATATATGTCACTACTACCTACTAAAGCACCAAGACATAGGTGGTAGTGAAAAAGGAAAAAATGTAGGCTTAGATCTCTCTATGGAGTCCCTTCTCAATCTTTTATGCTCAGAAGTAGCCATCACAGATCATATAGAGGGAGTATCGCATAAGATCTGTGAACCTCGCTACATACTCAACCACTGTCATCCCTCTTTGTTGAAACCCTATAAGCTCTTAGATCCAAATTGAAAACAATCAAGATACATGGTACTCCTCATGAAATAGCTAGTGAAAATATGGCCTCGAGTGTTTTGACTCATAATGAATCTGTGTAACGAGGATCTACAAATGACTTAATGATTCAGGGGAGAGCATGGCTACTAGTGTAACCACATGATCCATCAGATTCTAAACATGCCTGAAGATATAGACAAATAAATCTTGCCAATCCTCTGTTGCCTGAGGATTTTAATCGTTTTATAACCTTGGTGGTATTAAACATTGGAACTTGTGGAGTGCGCTAATCTTGTGCACATACTCAACATACTCTAATGGAATGATCTGTTACTCAAAGGGGGTGTGTTTCTACCTACCCACCTAGAATAATGGGTTCATGTGATGAACCCTGAACTAATTCTTCATCGTTCATAGTGTCATTGTCATTAACCAAATCTAGTATCCATGATTTCTAGCATCACGGAGGTATCCTGAAAGTTATCAAGGAGTACAACAGTCATATGATCATATATATATATATAACAATAATAATGTAGAGCTAACTCAATATGTAAATTAAAATACTCAATCCATTGTGATGCATGTACCATTAATCCTTGTAATAAATTTCAAAACATACCAAGTTTAAAAGATAGTAGTTTAGGTCTCATGCTCAGCCCAACTGGAGGGTTCCGCTCTAATTCATGAAAGACCCACGCCCTTCCCCACATGAGGGTGCCACATGGATGGAAGAGGACCCCAGAATAGCCAGGATGGTGTGTTCCAATATACGTAATCGAGGACCCATGCCCTTCCCCATAAGAGGGTTCCACTTAGAAGGTCAAGGACCCATTACCTTCCCTACATGAGGGTGCCACTTGGAATGTTGAGGACCCATACCCAGCCTGGCTAGAGGGTTCCACTATGAAGAAATCGAGCACCCACTACCCAACCCATTTTTAGGTTACCACTCATAATATTACAAGGACCCACTACCCAACTAAACTTGAAATTACCACTCAGTTTATGTTAGGGACCAACTACCCATCTCAACTAGTGGTTATAACATAGAAGATCTTGGGTGATCTTGTGTGATCACATCCATCATAGATCATTTCCTAAGTGTCATGCCTTAAAAGTTTCATATCATACCACCAAATATACTTCTAGGGGAACCATCATGTTTTAAATTGAAATCCATTTAGTATTTTCTTCACAAAATCCAATATAGAAGTTCAAAAATTGGATAAATATATCATTAAAGTTTATTTTAAAAGGAATTATGGGTAAACGGTGTGTGAGGGTACCCACACGTTGTGTGGTCCCTCTTTAACACATGTTCGTGTCCCTAGCTAGATCATGACTCTATATCATATATTATTACTTTCCATGTAGGTGTACTACACAAAACGTCTAGTCTATTTGATATTGGGATGTTTCTTTCAATCCATGACCTAGTATCGGACCCCATATCCATTTATCGAACCCCGTGTTTGTGTACATGAATACATGATTGTGTACATGGATGTTTAATTACAGACTTCTTCATGTCCATCTAATCCAACATAGGTTTTCCAACTAGGAATAGGGTACACTGTATTTATGAGATCATACAAATCATTTCATTCTAATATTTTTTGAATCCCTAGTTGATGTTGTTGTGGGGGGAAGAAGAAATGTGTCCATCCATGAACATGGGGAGTATTAGGGATTTTTATATAAACCCCAGATCAGATATCTGGTCCTGAATTTCTTTAAATAGATTCAGATCTAGGAATATCTATGTCTGAAAATAATGGATCTAACAAATAAACGTGGATCTCATCCCTCTTTTACCAAAAAATGGGTACCCTTTGTTGTGGGGTTTTTTTCCATTCATTCTTCATGATAATTATCATTAATTTATTTATTTTATGATCTTAAACCATTATAATGATCATACTTTCCTTATAGAAAACATGAATATTTGTATTTCTCATTGATCCATGTTTTTTCATGATTCTTCCGTGAGTCCGAGTGTCCGATCGAGCACGGTACCTCCTGACAAAGTAGAACCGGGATAATGGGGATACTACCGAGGGAAAACATGAATAATATTTGGGATAAAGTCACCAAAAAGGTTTTAAATGATTTTTATTCTAGTGTTCTTGGTCAACTATCAAGAATGGTGATCTAAGGATTAGAAACCAAAGAAATTAATTGATTTTCAGTACATGGGCACATGCAAAGCTGCTAAAAAGGGGAAACTAATCAAAGAACAACAATAGATCTAATAAACTATTTATTCAAGGGAATAAAAACAGAAATGATGAGTCATACCTAGATTATGAATCATTATCTAATGACTTTTTCATCCAACAATGATTTGAGATATTTCTATGCATTTACTGCATCCTAATCTACTATGATTTGGAGTTTCATTGTCATTAGATTGAGATTCACCAATGGAAAGAAGGAGAGTGATCTTGGAAAATTCAAAAAATTATGAGGCTAACCCTAGGAATTATTCATGGTGATATACTTATAACATTTTAGTTCAGGATAAAACAAAATTAATTTAATTAATTAATTTAATTTAATTAATTAATTTATTTAATCCATTCAACACCTTGGCAATGGGTGAGGAATCTGAAGCCCTTCACCGAATCATTTTAGGTCACACCTTGGGTAAACACCTCATTTCAAACTCGATTGTGGTCTCAAATTTCATATTTTAGTTATCATTTAAGTGTTATATAATTTTATTTAATAAGCAATGTGTGCTCAACATAAAATATTTTTAATATTTTTTATAAAATTAATATTGAACACGCTATGATTCATAATCACAATCCTTTTCGAGGCCTAGATCTTGAAATATATATTGGAATATTTTAAAGTATTATAAATAAAAATAGATCTCCAAAAACTAATTACACTAAAGGTCCTTGGCATTAATCATTGACTACTATGCAAGTCTTTTTTTTTTATTCTGTGTCTACCACAAATTCTATTTCTTATTCATATGTTATCCTTTTATGGATTATTCTCTTGATTAAAATATTATTCATGTCTTATTAAATAACATTATTTATTTCATGATTCTAATTTATTATGTTGGATATACAGGGTTTGATCTTATAATATTATGATCATCTTCTCTCACCCTTATGCTCATTTTATGATTACATATCTCCCTTGATTACATATACAGAGAATATGACCACACCAATTTATTATGATTCCTTTTCCCAGGTTGTGAATAAAGGTTTGGATAGGAATAATAATGGGGGTGTTTTTTTGGTAGATGTTGAAGATCTTTCACCATGATAAAATATTATGTTTCCATGTTTCTCAAGAAAAATAATTATTACAATCCTTGGAATTGTACTTTTATATGGTGCTGAATATTTTTCAAAATGATGTTGTTTCAATGTATGTTAATCAATGGTCACTATAGTCAGTATCAAAGTAGATGTTAATTCATCTTTTAGAAACTATTATGAGGAAACATTAGTTAGATCCATAGAGATATTTCTAAGTTCATGTCATGGGATGTATCTAAGAATAATCTAACGATGAGTTAATGTATAGAAAAATGTCTAGGAAATTTGGTAAAGGATAGATAATGTTCTTCCTAGAAATACATCCATGTCATGATACTACAAATGGATTTGTGTCTAGAAAAGATTTACATTCGGGTATAACCCCAAAAGTATCATATTAATCTAGAATCAAATAGGAACTAGTGTACAATAATAGGCCTTTCTATAAGCCTCATTTGACACTTTTGGGGGAAATGATTTGGGAATTCATAGAATCTTTACAAACCATCATGAAGTATTTAAACAGAATATGACTATGAATAACCTAGAATATATCTATAGTGTTATAGATTTAAAATAAAGTGTCATAATTTAGACATCAAATAAGTGATTTATCATGATTATGATTTTTTATATATAATAAGTGCTTCTCACACTATGATTTCTACCTTTAGTAAATAGTGGGAACTTGAAGAAATTGGGTTAACATTTAATGTGACAGATAATTTAATGATGGGCGGTCAACAAGATGATCACTAGAGTGAATGATTTTATGATCATTCCTAATCAATTTTCACAAAACATGATTTACAATGTGTACCCTAACCAACTCTTAGACTCACTAAAGTAGATAAAAAAAAGTTCACTAGGAGTTTGGATAATAGAGACTGTCTAGGAAAGAATATTCAGTTTACTTTATATTGATAATGTTTAAATAAGAACCCAAGTGTATTTCTTAGTTGAACAAAAAGATGTTTCGACTGTTGAAAAAGAAACGAAACAAGTAAATTAAAATAAAAAAATAAAGCGTTCTATTAACAAAATGGGTGGGAATATTGGACTCGATAATACATCATTGATAGTAAATACTTTAAACATGGAATAACTATGAATTATGAAAATCAATGTCTTGTGGGGAAATCTCCAAAAGAGAATAAAAAATTAGTTTGAGTGATGTTTATATTTCTGATGATGATGAGACTACAGATGAAGTGTGAAAGGAAATAGGTTTTAATTAATATGATGTGGTATCCTTTTGTGAATTATGTATAAATTAAAATAATTGAAGTATTTAGGTATTTTGACTCGAGAATTACAAATGGTGAATAATTAAAGCATTGTTCAGTTTATTTTCCACCCTATGGATTTACAAGAATATGTTGAATTGTTCCAATATACTAGAAAATTGATTTAATGTCATGGTGATATTTAGAAAAATCACATGATTATGGGAACTACATCTCTTAATATATTCCATATGTTGAGATTATAATGTTTGGATGACGATATGTATGATATGAATGAGTAAATTGGACAGTGATGATTACTGATGTTATTAATATTTTCATGACTTATTATATTCCCCCTTTACTGATTTTATATGAAATTTTCATAATTTGTGTGAAATATTAATGTTTTAATATTAAGTATAATTTTTGAGCATTTTTAGAAGTAGTCCAATTGAGTCAGTTTACTGTTTTAATAATAACTATCACTATACTGATCCAAATTGTGTTTTTCATATTTTTCAGGATTTTTATTTCAATATAAAAAATTTCATTAGAAGGTACCATGATCCAATTATGCCATTTGAAGGGTCATATGGTCCTCACAAACAAGACCAACGAATCTGTGAACAAACTAGACCAGCCATGAATATTGATTTGCTGGGCTCAATCCAGAAGTAAAAAAACATTAACTCTCCACCATAATTCCGGGGACAATACATTTCATCTTGGATAAAACTTTCAATTCCCAAATCCAAGTACAATGGGCCCAAATGAAGCTTTGAAGTCCAGCCCACCATTCTGGCAGAGAAATAAAATTAATATAATATTCATGAAATATATCATGATGTAACCCTCAAATAGAGCTGATAATTTTAAGTGTGAAATAGGAGATATAGGCGGCTGACTTTGTTGAATAAACAATTCGGATTTGAAGGCATCATCCTATTCCAAAATCCATTCACATAGTGGTCATCGAAAAAGCATGGATAGAAATGGACAGTTTACCTTTGTTTAATAAAACCACCATAACTTTGGCTCCACTTGTTCAAATGCCTCCAAAGGTTGAAATTAGTTGGAAAACATTATTATCTAAAACTTTGGAGAAGGAGATATTTGGAGATTATCCTTTTTTAATAGCCAAATTAGCGATGCAAATGGAGGGACAGATTGGAAAGGCAAACAGTCCACTCCTTGGGCTATAAATACTCTCCCCTTCCCTCCTTGAGAGGGGTTGGCATTTCAGAAGAGAAGAGAACATATTGGCACGACCAAGGGCTTGAAAAATCCTTGGGAGGATCTTCCATCCTCAAGTTTTCACTTGAGAGACCTTTCCTCCTCTCTTTGTTTTCACTTAATTTCGTTTTCTTCATTTTTGTAATTTTGTAAGTCCTTTCTTTTGTAATTCTGTTTTAATGCAAGTTTCATATTCAACATCACTTATTCTCCTCCACCTTCTGTATTTTAATATTAATTTTCTTAAAATAGTTTAAATTCAGTTGAATCTCCATCCCTTATTTTTCTTCCTCATTCAATCAAAAATCTGTTTTTAATTATCATCATTGTTCGTGTGTGTGTGTGTTCGACGTACCACTATTTTCTAATCCCTTTCTTTTTCTTATATTCTTAATTTATCATCATAATTATTATAAAAATAATATTGAACACCCAAATGTCTGAGTAAATATCTCATTGGGGTGAGTCAAAATTTAGGGATGTTAAGTGATTGTGAGTATTTGCTCGATGAGTATTCGTTAATTTAACATTGTGTATGTTAGAAATAATATGTCATGGACTAATGACATATTTTGTTTAGCATGTGGTTTCCATGGATTATTGGAACCATAAATACACTACCATAAACAAGTACTGATTGATTTTAGAATCCTAGTTATGTTAAGGATTGGATTAAAGCTTTAACACTTAGTAATTCTAATCGACGTCATCTTGTGAAGTGGGTGTTAATTTAAATGCAATATAAAGAAAAGCTCAAGGATATCACAAGCATAACTCCATATTAATGAACACACCCCAATATTTATCAATTTGTTAAATCAATTATAGTCAATCAATAATTTTAATTAAGCTCTACAACAAACCCCCCTAATCAAAATACAATCAACTAAAAAAATTGACTATTACGATGTTCTGTCGCCGAGGATTCAACCCGAGTGCTGCTATACACATTAGCAGAGCATCGGAACCTTGAATGGTCGATAGGCGACAATCAGACGTGCATTTTAAATGGCTCCATTTCTGGGGATGGTGATTTAAGTAGTCATTATTTTCTGGTTATTGTCAAAAAAACCAAAAAAAACAAAATTTTAAAAAAAATTGAAAAAAAATCACAAAGAAAACCCCATCTTCTCATAAGAATCATAAACTGAAAAAAATACAAAGAAAATCCCATCTTCCTCTTTCTTCCAAAATCTCTCTGATTGCACCGTATCCTTCCAAACAATCCCTCAGATTTTTTTGACCCTGAAATTGAGTGAACACTTCGCCAACTTAGGAGGAACATAAGAGATAATCAAATAATTCAAGAACCAGTCCTTGTCCAACCAATTGAATTAGATATGGCCAATCCTAGGGAACAAACACTTAAAGAACTCACTGCCCCTGATATGAATTACCAACCTCTTGGAATTCAATATCCAAATATAGAGGCTAACTTTAAACTCAAATTGGGTTTAATTCATCTTCTCCCTCATTTCCACGGGCTAGCCAGTGAGGATCCACATCTCCACCTTAATGAGTTCCAAGTAGTGTGCTCTACCATGAAGACTCAAGGGGTTTCTGAAGAAAAAATCAAACTCTGAGAATTCACTTTTTCCCTAGCTGACACTGCTAAGTCATGGCTCTACTACCTACCTCATGGTTCCATAACTACATGGAATGACATGAAGCGACTATTATTAGAGAAATTCTTTCCTGCTTCTCGTACTGCTTCTATCCAAATGGAAGTAAGTGGTATTCGTCAGTTCCCAAGTGAATAACTCCATGAGTACTAGGAGAGGATCAAAAATCTTATGGCAACCTGCCCACATCATCAAATCCCTGACCAACTCTTGATCCAATACTTCTATGAGGGGTTATTGGCTATGGAGAGAACTCTCATTGATGCCGCAAGTGGTGGTGCTCTGGTTGATAAAACTAATACAGTTGCAAGAGATCTCATAATTAACATGGCTGCAAACACACAACAATTCCATACTCTAGCACATGCTCAAGTCAAACAAGCCCAAGATAATCAATCAATTGAGCCGAAAAAAATGACCGAGTGGATGAGTGAACTTACAGGTCTTGTGCGACAGCTAGCTGTGGCTACCAAATCCCCAACCTCGTCTTATCCGAAATCAATGTTTCCTGGACCAATCAAAAACTGTGGAATCTGCAACTCTCCATCTCATCCAACCGACACTTGTCCACAACTTCAAGAGGATCAATCTGATTCATCTGGGTCAATGGAGCTCAATGCAGCATATGCTCAGTGGAACACGAATCCTCAACTATCAGGTCAGTTTGTTAAAAACTTCAACCAACCTCACTCTGAGCCCTTCTCCTCTAACTTTAACCAAGGATTGAGGTATATTAATCATGTCTCTCATCCCCTCAATTCCCTACTCAAAACCCAAACCAATTCCAATATGGTCAAGGTGGTGGTAACTTCCATCAACCTTATCATTTTGTTCCTCAACCTCAAAGGAACAATCCTCCTCCTGGATTCTATTATCCTAGTGAGCCTTCCCAATTCCAAAACCAATACAATCGATTTCCCAAGAACCAAAATCAAGGCAATCCCAGTCCAGGACAAGCCTCTTCTTCCAAGAAACCATGGGAAAATGCAGTGGATGATCTTTCTTCCTTCACCTGTTCTAGTCTCAAAAACATTGAAATGCAAATAGGTCAACTTGCATCCCACCTGAGCCAGCAACAACAACCAAATTCTTCCCAACTCCTAGCTCAACCATTACCCAAACCCAAGGGTAATGTAAGTGCAATTTCACTTAGATCGGGAAAGAACATTTCTATGCCTCAAGATAAGTCCTCTAGCCCTCCTTTGAATGTTGACCTATAAAATGATAATAAAAAGAAAATTGAAAAGGAATCTGAATCCATTCCCTCACCTCCTTCCATTCCACTTAGGAATCCAATTCCTATTCATCAAGCCGTTTCTAAACCAAGGAAGTCCTTTGAACCTGGTCCTAAAATGCTCGACATGTTTAGACGTGTTGAAGTCAACATTCCCCTCTTAGATTCCATAAAAAAAATTCCTAAGTATGCCAAGTTTATCAAGGAGTTGTGTACCCACAAGAGGAAACTTAGAACCTTTGAAAATGTTTCCACTCAGCAGTCCATACCCATTAAGTGCAAAGATCCAGGTACCTTTACAGTCCCATGCCAAATTGGAAGTTCCAACTTTGATGATGCACTCATAGACCTAGGAGCCTCAATTAATGTCATGCCCAAATACATATTATCCAACCTTGGTCTAGGTCCCTTTCACCCAACGGGTGTTGTCGTTAAGTTATCCAATTGAAGCACAACCAGTCCTGAGGGAATAATTGAAGATGTCCTTGTCTGAGTCAATGATCTTATCTTCCCTGCTGATTTCTATGTCCTTGACATGGAAGGTGAGACAAACTCTTCTCGATCTCCCCTAATTCGTGGAAGACCATTCCTTATGACTACGAGAACCAATATTTATGTCCATTATGGCATGTTATCCATGTAATTCAGTGACCAACTGGCCAAGTTCAAAATTCTCCAATCCATGCGATACCCATCTGAGGATCGCTCTACATTCTCAATCCATGCTTCTGAGGACACTTCTATGATTCAATTGAACCCCAATCCACCATGTTCTTCATGTTATAATGACAAAGGATCTTGTGAAATGTGCACCATGATTAACCAAGTAATAAATGGTGAAGTTGATGTGGACCCATCATTCATAGACTCTATCAATCTAGAAGAACATGAAAACTCTCTTTAATCTCACATCAACTCTGATATATACTACTCCACATTGGACAGTATTAAGGAGAATGAATCTTAAGCAACTGAACTCCCTTCATCCATTCCTGAGATGTCTAAACCACAAATAAAGGATGAGACTAATCTGAAACCCCTTCCTGCACACCTAAAATATGAATTCCTCTTCCATGATCACTCATATCCTGTCATTATCTCTGCCACCCTTACTGAAACTAAGGAGTCCAAACTTGTTCAGGTGTTAGAGGAAAACAAAACGGACTTAGGGTAAACCCTAGATGACATACCAGGAATCAACCCAGCCCTTTTCATGCATCACATCCATCTTGAGGAATCATCCAACCCGATTAGACATCCACAAAGAAGACTCAATCCACTCATCCTTGAGGTAGTTAGGGAAGTGATCACCAAGCTTCTTCAAGATGGTATTATCTACCCAATTTCTAATAGTGAATGGGTTAGTCCAATTCAAGTTGTATCTAAGAAGGGTGGGATAACTGTTGTCACAAATGAACATGGAGAGGTAGTCACAGATTGAGTAAAGAACAAATGGCGTGTGTGCATCGACTATAAGAAATTGAATGTTGAAACCCGAAAAGATCACTACCCTCTTCTATTCCCTGTTCAAATTCTAGAAAGATTATCCGGAAAGTCACACTATTGCTTTCTTGATGGATACACTGGCTATTTTCAAATCCTAATCTCACCTCAGGACCATGAAAATACTACTTTCGCATGCCCCTTTGGAACATATGCATATAGAAGAATTCCTTTTGGACTTTCCAATGATCCTGCAACATTTTAGAGGTGTATGATGAGTATCTTTTCAGAATTCATTGAACACCGCACGGAAGTCTTCATGGATGACATCACCATTTATGGTTAGTCATTTGCATCTTGTTTGCATTCACTCTCTCTAGTCCTTCAAAAGTGTGTCAAGTGTAACCTTGTGTTAAATTTTGAAAAATGTCACTTCATGGTTGCAAATGGGATTGTTCTAGGGCACGTAGTTTCAAAAGATGGTATTGAAGTCGATCCTGCCAAAAATAAAGTGATCCAATCACTTCTTGAACCCAACTCTGTTCGAGAAATCCGTTCATTTCTCGGTCATGCTGGTTTCTATCGGATATTCATCCATAACTTCAGTAAAATTTCCCTCCCACTCACTCATTTTCTCCAAACTAATGTCACATTCCATTTTGATGAGGTTTGCAAGAGCGCCTTTGTTGAACTCAAAACTGCTCTTACATCTGCCCCGATAATCCAACCCCCAGATTGGTCCTTACCCTTTGAATTGATGTGGGATGCTTCTGATAGAGCTATTGGGGATGTTCTTGGTCAAAGAAGAGATAGAATTCCTCAGGTCATCTATTATGCCTCAAAAACATTGGATGAAACTCAATATCACTACACTGTCACTGAAAAAGAACTTTTAGTAGTGGTTTTTTTCTTTAGATAAATTCTGGTCCTATCTCTTAGGTGCCAAAATCATCATATTCACAGAACATTCATCTATTAAGTTCTTACTCAAGAAAATTCATTCCAAACCGAGGATAATAAGATGGATCCTAATTCTCCAAGAGTTTGACCTTGAAATCAAAGATAGACCTAGAAAAGAAAACCCTATGGCTGATCACTTGAGTAGAATTTCTAATTTTTGTCATTCATAAATCATTAATCCTGAATTCCCCATTGAGAACCTTTCATCTCTCACTCCAAAGTTACCATGGTATGTCCCAATTGTAAATTATTTGGTTTCTGGTGTTTTTCCGGAAAAGTTTTCAAAAGAACAAAAAATGAAGTTGAAAAGTGATTCAAAATACTATTTTTGGCAAGAAAATAAACTTTGGAAAACTGGGGCTGACATGGTAATTAGGAGATGTGTTGAAGAAAATGAACATTCTTCTATATTAGAATTCTGTCACTCACTTCCAGGAGGTGGCCACTTTGGACCACAAAGGACCTCCCAAAAGGTCCTAGACTCTGGATTCTTCTGGCCTTCACTCTTCAAGGACTCACATGAGTTCTGTCAATTATTTCCCACTTGCCAAAAGTTTGGCACAATTTCAAAGAGAAATGAAATGCCCCAAAAGCCTTTAATTTTCTGTGAGATCTTTGATGTTTGGGGTATCGACTTCATGGGACCATTTCCCCCTTCCAATGGATTCTCCTACATTCTTCTTGCAGTCGATTATGTTTCAAGGTGGGTTGAGGCCAAACCCACTAGGAAGGATGATTCTCATATTGTTAGTGAGTTCTTAAAGCCCCACATCTTCCAAAGATTTGGCACACCACGTGCCATGATCAGTGACTTAGGAACCCATTTTTGTAATAGAACCATGGAAGTTCTTCTAAAAAAGAATGGGGTTGTACATTAAACATCAATTGCATATCACCCTCAAACAAATGGTATGACTGAACTCTCTAATAGATAAGTGAGAAGGGTACTTGAGAGAATTTTTAATCCCACCAAAAAATAAGGGCCTGAGAGACTTGGTGAAGCCCTTTGGGCTTATCGAACTGCCTATAAAACACCCATTAGGATGTATCCTTTTAGGCTAGTTTTTGGTAAAGCGTGTCACTTACCAGTTGAAATCCAACATAAGTTTTTTTGGGCTGTGAAGACCTGTAATTTTGATTGTGAAAAATATGGTTAAGAAAGACTGTTGCAATTGGATGAACTGGAGGAGCTTCGACTTGATTCTTATGATAATTCTAATCTCTACAAAGAAAAATCTATGGTACTCCATGACAAACACATCCTAAGAAAGGTATTTCATGAAGGTGAAAAGGTAATTCTCTTCAATTCTTGATTTTGGCTTCACCTAGGTAAGCTTAATTCTTGTTGGGAAGGACCTTTTATTATTACTAACGTTTACCCATTTGGTGTAGTGAAAGTCCAACACCCCTTTTCCAAAAGGAAATTCACGGTTAATAGACATTGGTTAAAGCATCACCATGAGAGGATGCACAATCCTGGATCAACATCGACTTCCACTAGCTTCCCAACTTCTCTAGCCGACCTACCACTAGATGGAGAAGGCGACC
The DNA here is from genome assembly GCA_963277665.1 of Viscum album. Classification (NCBI taxonomy): domain Eukaryota; kingdom Viridiplantae; phylum Streptophyta; class Magnoliopsida; order Santalales; family Viscaceae; genus Viscum; species Viscum album. The sequence continues at coordinate 1,568,684,258 of OY728138.1, forward strand.
TGCCAAATCCAAACCAGGGGCACCTCTTTACCTTTAACTCCCTTTTTATCTCTTCATCTCTCTACCTCTTTCTTCTTCTTCTTCTTATCTCCTTCATTTTTTACCACTTTTTTTTCAAACCCTTTTTTTCTCTTTCTTGTGAGGGTGTGTATTTTATAAAAACCTTAAAAACTAACAAAAAAACAAAAAACACAATCACTTAAAAAAATAAAAAAAGAGTCATGCTTACTCACCATCGAGTTTTGAAATTTTGTCCAACCATTTTGGGGAGTTAACAGACATGTGTTCATATAAATAATTTTGTATTTTCATCATGACTTTGGATAAAGAATTTTGTGTCAAAATTAACGAATTTTGAATGCTCAATTTTTTATTTGGAAAATTCTTTTCCCAAACTGTGAGAAAAAACCATTTCTTTCATGCCAAGGCCACCTATGGCCATATTTTCAAAATGTGTGTTCTCACCCCCATTTGTGAGTCTTGAGTTTGTGGACATTCGAGCTGAATTTCCTACCTTAGTGTGTTTTAATACGATAGAGGCATTTTCTGAACCACCTGAAAATCGCAATAGCCAAATAGCCTCCCATTTCCCTTACATTAATCCTCCTTTTGAAAGCCCCTTCGAGCCTATGAAAACCTTTTCTTTGATATCCACATTACAAGCCCAATACCTTATCCCACCCAATATCAACATGGATTTTCATTGCATATGTTTTTGAAATTTAAGTGTGGGGGGGATGGATTTCATTTTATGGTATCATTTCCTTACTTTCTGGTGTGTTATCATATGATTGAGGGAAAAAATCCATTTTATTGTGGGGGTGGGAGGTTGTCATTGAGTGGGATTTGGGAATTTATTGTACAAATGATATTGAAAGGTGTTCAACAAAAAAAATTCCAAAAAAATCAAAATCAAAAAAAAAAGAAAAAAAATGAAAAAAATGGACTGTGTATTGGGTAGGTCAAAAATCACTCTTCCTCAACCTTTAATCTTGTTATAACTATTAAAATTGGTGTTGTGAGGAGATCAAACATGGGTTGGGATATGAGTGTGAGATCTGTTTCAAGGTCAACTTTCGAAAAAACAAAGAAAAAAAAGAAAAGAAAAAAAAGAACACTTTCATTATATTCTTATTCGGAGAAGTTTTTTGTTTTGTAAATATGCTATCTTTTCACTACCTTCATATTTTCTTCCTCTATTTTTTCTTTCTTCACACAATCATTCCCTTGTAAATATGTGTTTTCATTTTCTTCCATGTTTTATTTCAAAAAAATGTGCATTGCTTTTTCTATGTTGGTATTTTAACCCTCTTCTTCTCTCTCTTGGACATTATATTCCTTCCATCCCATAGCCATAGAAAAACCCCTTAAAAAGACCTATTGATTATTGTGCTCTTTGGAAAGGTATTTTAAGCCGAGAGCTCTTTCAAACTCTTTGATTTTCACTTTTGGTTGGTGAAAGAGTGAACCTCCACAAATGAATTTTATCATCTTGAGAGGTGTGAGTTTTGAGTGTCCACATTTTCCATTTCTAAATTTGAGCATGAAAAAATGAATTAGTTTTGGAACATTTTATCTGTAACAACTTGTGGTGTAATTCAAAATGGATGAGTGAAATAGTCTAAACCTCCCCTGATTGGAGAAAACAAAATTTTAATATCTGTTGGTGAGTAAAAATGATTTTTCATGTTTTTATATTTGATTCACATGAGGACATGCACAAAACTAAGTGTGGGGGAGTTGATGTTATTAATATTTTCATGACTTATTATATTCCCTCTTTACTGATTTTATATGAAATGTGCATAATTTGTGTGAAATATTAATGTTTTAATATTAAGTATAATTTTTGAGCATTTTAAGAAGTAGTCCAATTGAGTCAGTTTACTTTTTTAATAATAACTATCACTATACTGATCCAAATTGTGAGTTTCTTCTTTTTTAGGATTATCCTTTCAATATAAAACATTTCATTAGAAGGTACCATGAGCCAATTCTGCCATTTGAAGGGTCATATGGTCCTCACAAACAAGACCAAAGAATCTGTGAACAAACTGGACCAGCCTTGAATATTGATTTCCTGGGATCAATCCAGAATACCAAAAACATTAACTCTCCACCATAATTCTGGGGACACTACATTTCACCTTGGATAAAAATTTCATGTCCCAAATCCAAGTACAATGGGCCCAAATGAAGCATTGAAGTCCAGCCCACCATTCTGGCCGAGAAATAAAATTAGTATAATATTCATGACATATCTCATGATGTAAGAATAAAATCTAGCTACTCATTTTTAGTGTGAAATATGAGATATAGGAGGCCGACTTTTTGGTAGAATCCATTCGGATTTGATGGAATCTTCCTATTACAAAATCCATTCACATTGTGGCCATCGAAAAAGCATGGATAGAAATGGACAGTTTACCTTTGTTTAATAAAACCGCCATAACATTGGCTCCACTTGTCCAAATGCCTCCAAATGTTGACAGTAGTCGGAAAACATTATTATATACAACTTTGAAGAAGGAGATATTTAGAGATTAGGCTTTTTGCATAGCCAAATTGGCGATGCAAGTGGAGGGACAGATTGGGAAGGCAAACAGTCCACTCTTTGGGCTATAAATACTCACCCCTTCTCTCCTTGAGAGGGGTTGGAATTTCAGAAGAGAGGAGAACATATTGGCATGACCAAGGCCTTGAAAAAGGCTTGGGAGGATCTTCCATACTCATGTTTTTACTTGAGAGACCTTTCCTCCTCTCCTTGTTTTCACTTAATTTCGTGTTCTTCATTTTAGTAATTTTGTAAGTCCTTTCTTTTGTAATTCTGTTTCAATGAAAGTTTCTTCTTAAATATCTCTTATTATACTACACCTTATGTATTTTAATATTAATGTTATTAAAATATTTTAAATTCAGTTGAATCTCCGTCCCTTATTTTTCTTCCCCATTCAATCAAAAATATGTTTTTAATTATCATCATTGTTCGTGTGTGTGTGTTCGACGTTCCACTCTTTTCTAATCCCTTTCATTTTCTTCTATTCTTAATTTATCATCATAATTATTATAACCAGAATATTAAACACCCAAACGGCTGAGTAAATATCTCATTGGGGTGAGTCAAAATTTAGGTATTTTAAGTGATTGAGAGTATTTTCTCGATGAGTATTCGTTAATTTACCATTGTGTATGTTGGACATAATATGTCATGGATTAATGACATCTTTTGTTTAGCATGTGGTTTCTATGGATTATTGGAACCATAAATACACAACCATAAGCAAGTACTAATTGATTTTAGAATCCTAGTTATGTTATGGCTTGGATTAAAGCTTTAACACTTAGGAATTCTAATCGACGTCAACTTGTGAAGTGGGTGTCAATTTAAATGCAATATAAAGCAAAGCCCAAGGATATCACAAGCCTAACTCCCTAATAATGAACTCACCCCAATATTTATCATTTTGTTAAATCAATTATAGTAAATCAATCATTTAAATTAAGCTCTGCAACAAACCCCCCTAATCAAAATACAATCAACTAAAAACAATCGACTATTATGAAGTACCATCACCGAGGATTCGACCCGAGTGCTGCTATACACATTAGCAGAGCACCAGAACCTTGACCGGTCGATAGGCGACAATCGGCCGTGCGTTTCAATTACATTGGACCAAATTAATTATTTTTTTGTAAAGTGGTATATGCTATCATTGATGAAGTTTAAAACATTTTTGGAATTAAATAATATATCTAATAAAATTTGGAATAACTAAAAAATAATTTTCTTCAATAGGTATTTGTTGTAATTCATGTTATTACCGTGTTTCGAGAGAATTCATGATCAAGGTATTCATATTTCTGGTATATAAAAACCAAGAAAAACATTATGATATTTATAAGATCAATTCTATGTAGTTTTTGAGATATTTAGTGACATTATTTGTATGTTTATTTACTTTCATCTATTGAGAAGGTTATTAGGATTACTATTTGTGGTGTAGTTTATGTTAAAATTCAGATGAGGTTTTAGAGATTCAGGTATTATCTTTCTATCTGAGTATTTATACATATTAGATAACATGTGCTTACCTTTTTTCTATCATGATAAATTAAGGAAAACGGAATTACTTATCATTCTAATTCATGATCTATTAATAATTCATGAATTAAAAAATTCACCTTCAACTCTTGGAGTTTGAGATGAAGTTGAAATTGATCAAGGAATATCCAAGGGTGAGGTTATACTAAAATCATATAAGTATATCTTTTTATGATAATTATTTAACTTAAAAAATGGGCTTATAAATAAAATATTTTAATGTTATCATACTTTTTTTATATTAATGACATTTTTAAGCTGCTTTGGGTTTTATCGTTGTGATTCCTTACATTCTCTTAGCCTAGTTCTCTATGAATCTCCATCGAAATATGATAATTAGATATATCATCCAGGTACTTGTTTTCACTTGAATAATATGTTCTCTTATGTGGAAACCTAGTTACAAGTTACTTTTGGAAACCATCAGGATTCAAACCTTTCCCTTTTAATGATATATTTAGTATTAATTTTTACAATATGTGATTCTAAGAATAGAACTTTAATGTATTACACTATTTATAACCCAGATAAATTTTGTGGGTGGCATTCATTTTATTGGTGGTAAAATGTAACACCTCAATATTTGAAGAATTGTTTTCAAATTAATTTTATCTTTTAGATATTTTTCATTTCACGCATCATAGAATATAACATTTGTTATATGAAATCACTATGTTTCGATTGATTTATATATAACACCATGTTAAGCTTATGCTACACACAACACATAGATTAGCTTTATTTACACAAAAAAATATGTTTGGATTGTGTTACACATGATTCCAAGTTCCTTTTATATCTTGTGTTAAAAAAAAGAAAATGTTATAAATAACTACAATATGTTATTAAAATTTTTGTTAAAATATTATTATATTTACAACATAGTCATTGAAATATAAATTAAAAATAATATTAAATAAAATTCAAAAATATGATTTAAGAATTTATATAAAAGGAATCCTTGGTTATCAATTATATTTAAATAAAATAATCGACTATTTAAAAATAAAGAAAATCTTTTTCTAAGAAAACTAATTGACTATGTACAAAACCCATTTTTCATAATTAATTAAAAACAAAATAGAGTAACGTTTTTAATAAAACTTATATTTTATATATTCATTTAATTTTTAAAAAAAATATCTAATATTTTTATATGAATAAGATAAGAATAAATTTAATTTTATGAATTAAACATATAAATTTCTCTAAAAGGTAATTTTAACACCTTTTAATAAAGAACTTGTTTTAAATAGAATTTTTTAAAATTTTATAATTTTAAATTCAGAAAATTAAATTCATTTTTTAAATTAAGATATCAAAATTTAATTTGGGTGATATTTTGGTATTTTTCAGAGAAGTTTCATTTTTTGATGAATAGTTAAACAACACTGAATTTTAATTGAAACTACTTTTTCAAATCATTTATTTATATAGTTATATTATAATATAATTTTTTTTAAACATATAGATTAGTTTTACATCAAATAAAATAATTTAATTAATATGAACCAATTTCTCACTAAAATTGGATATAAAACATTTCAAACATTTGATCTTGTTTACAGAAAAAACCCATCGTCACATCCCATCAATGAGATTAATTTTAAATTTATTTCTACGTCTTATGTGGTTGGAATTTAAAAACATTTATTCCCTAATTTTAATCAGAATAATTTATAATTATTAATAATTTAATCTTTTTCTCCATAACTTTATTATTTAAAATAATTTAACTTAAATAAAGGGATTAAGGAAAAAAAAGCTTAATTAATGGTAGAACATGAAAAATAGGGGGAAATGACCTTAAATTTGTATAAAAATTATTTTATAGACATATTTATACCATTATACCTCTAAGGATATATTATCTTATATTTTTAACCCTTCTAGGACAATTAAAACTTGAAGAGTACTCAAATACTTTCAAGAAAACTCCATGTGTCCTTTTCCACACTTATAAAAGGCTTGCATTCTTCATAACTTATTCAAACCTATCAAGACATTTGGATCGTCCAAACCATTACCAATTAAGATCCAAATATCCTTACTATAATACTATAATCCTCACTTTGGGATGAAATCAAACCATGTTACTCCTATGGTGAAAACCAAAAATAAATACCCAAAGAAGTGGTTGCATCCTTCAACAATAACATTAATTTTTTTATTTCTTAACCCAATAAGTTCTTATTATTCCAAGATTATATAATAAACTAAGAATCCTAAATATACTTATATGTTGTTATGAAATTTTTATGATTAAAAATAACACACACTTCAATGAAATGGAATACACAATCCTTATTCGTGCATACAGCTCACTACTGCCTCGCAAACCAATGTCATTCGTTAATACATTACCACATATTGAGCATGGAAATAATGAAGAAATTTATATTTTTATATGATATATATGATATATATTATTTATTTATAAATAATAAATTGTTATATAATAAATACCTTCATTATTTACAATTTCTTTAAATATGATATATTTGTTTATGGATGTATGAACTACTACCTCCTTAAAGCGATGTGATTCCTTCACATATTACATAGAATATTTTAAAGATGGGTTTAGTAAAAATATATGATATATAAAAAATAATAACTATAATATATTGTAAATATATATATATATAATTTATTTAAAATCTTTATTTCAATATGACAAGAAAATGGAAACAATGTTCATGTGTATGCACGACTGACCATGTCCATGAATGGTGTACTTCATTTCATATTTATATCTTTATATATTATTATAAATACTTATATTACGAATATATATGATATTTATTTAAAATTTTTAAACTCTATAAAATAATTAAATTGTTATCTAAGTAATATGATTGATAATAACAAGTCAAAAGAGGTTCGAAAAATAAATCAGATATTACCCAAAATTTAACATTAACATTGAATTTGTTATTAAACATGTACTATAAATTCATAATAAAATAAAATATGATATTATATATATTAATATGGTTCTTTTTTAGATTTATAATAAAATTATATTTATTATAAAGGATTTTTGACATGTAATAACAATGTCAATACTTATGGTAAGGGTTTTCTCTTATCACTTTTATTTCTATGACATTTATTCCTAATTCACCGCTCTTTTCTTCTATGTGGTGTATATAAGTCATATAAATATATTATATGATTTTTATCATTAAATATATGGGTATTTACATATCAATTATATTATCTCTCTTTCATGGGGTTTATGGTTCAAAAGTTACCAAATCAGTAATGTAATTTTATCTTAATTTGTCCTCTTTCAGAGAGATGACATGTTAAGAACCTAAAATATTATACAAGGTATATAAACAACCCTTTCACAATTTATATCAGAAATATAAATTTTTCAGTAGTTTTTTCCCATTTTATGTTATTATTTTATGGGGATTATGATTCACTATTACAAAGTTGAAACAATTTTTTATTAAAATATCACCATTTATTTGGGTTGTTCGTGATTATGCAACAATTAATGAAATATGTTGATCCATATATTAAAAATTATCATGAATTTTATTCATATATTTCTACTTATTATCTATTCATGTAATAGCACAATTTTTAAAATCTTTGGTACCAAAGATAATTAAGAATGTGTTTTTAAGAAAATCCAACTGAATCGGTCATTTCAGTTAGAAATCTGCTTTCTTTCCAAACCATTTTTTTAAATGTTTTAAAAAATGTTCTTATATCCTCATATTCTCATTAAAATACATGTTTGTCCATGTTTTTCCATTTAAACAAATTTTTTCAAAAAAATTATTATTATAATTTTCATCTAAATATAAATATACTTTTCTAATATTTTTACGGCATAAAAGGAATGGTCATTATTTTCAGATTTATCTGTCATCGTGACTGTCATTTTCTTGAATATTAATTTGAAATTTTACAAGAATAGTTTTTTAATAAAGTTTTTGTACGGATATTATTAAAATTTGTTGTTTTCATAGTGGTTTTTAAATAAAATGGTTTTAAAGAAAATTATATTCAAGAAGTTTCTTAAATGATTTTCAAGGATTTCTGGAAATTTTTTAAAATATTTGTTTTATTTTTTTCATAAATATTTTTTGTTTATAACTGTTTTAAATGATTTTAAAATATTCCTTTAAAATTATTCAAATATATTATCAATCAAAAATGTTCTCAAGTTTTTTTTATGTTTAAAATGTATTATAAAATATTTTCAGGATAACTCTATATGATTTAAAAGAAAATGGGTTTAAAATTTTTTTGAAGATTATTTTATATGTTTTTAGGGACAAAAGTTTTAAATTTTTTTCAAGCTTCCCATATATGTTTTCAAAGTAAATGGTTTTCAAAATAATGTTATTGATATGTTATTAGTTTTCAATGAATTTTTTTTCAAAATCATATAAAGATTTATTTATAAGTATTCAAGGATATTTTAAAATAAAATGGTTTAAATTATTTTTATGTTTTAAAAAAAGTGTTTTAAAACAGAAATGATATTTTCCTCAAGAAATAACTTTATAATATTTCTCTAAAATTATCTTCTATCTAAGAAGAAATAATTTTTGTAACTCATTCTTTACTGGGGATACAATCCACGGGTTCCATTCATATTATTTCTATAAATATTTTATGTTTTGATGCAATTCTGTTTACGAAAATAGTTTCTCTTTCATTGGTAATGTACTTATGAAACCCATTTTTATTTCAGGTTATATATTTTTTAAAAATCCATTTCTCTTTCATGGGTTATTTTCTTATTAAAACAGTATCTTTTCCTGGGATATTATTTGATGAAATGATTATAAAATCTATCCCTTTGTAATGGTATATTATATGATGAAATATTTATTATACCTATTTCTTTTCATGGGTAATGATATGATTTTTTATGATCTTGAGGAAAGTGTTTGTATTATTTCATTACGAGATGGGTGGAACCTATATCTCCCTTCAATGAATTGGGTATAGATTTATATATCATGAGATAAACATCGCTAGAATGGGGAGTAAACTCTGTTCAATAAAGGATTTGGTCTGCTAAGATAGTATTTGGAGTGAACCTTGACAACTAAGATGGTCATGGGATTGAACCAAGACGACCAATATGGTTTTGGGAGTGATATTATTCGACAAATATGGCTTTGAAATTTAACCTTGACGATAATGAAAATCATTTTTATATTATTATGTGTCTTCCAAAAATTCTATATCTTAATCTTGTGTAATGATTTCATGGCTTATGATCTTGATTCCCTTATGATTCATATCTTACGAACTACCAATATTTATTCTAATACCCATTTTTATAATCTTATATATGTAAGGATATATTTTTCAAATGTTATAATTGTATTCCAATACCCTAATCCTCATGTTACGCTTACAAATATCCATTTTTACCCTTACAGATCATATTAGCTCACCCCATTCTTATGTTTCGTTTTCCCAAGTTATGAAGAATGGTTTTCTATAGGAGTACTAATGGGGAATATATTGAATAGAGATTTTGAAGATCTTTCACCATGACATATAATTATTTTCATAGGGTTATAAGAGGCACTAAATTATTACAGTCCTTAGGTTTTTACTTTTTTAATGATCTAAATATTAATAAAAATGATTTAATATACATGTATGTTAATCCTAGGTCTCTATATAATCAATTTGGAGTGATTGAATTTTATCCAACCATACAAATAATTATGAATAATGAAATGATTAAATTTTATGAATTTTTACTGATTTTTTTGGTATGCATCATGAAATATGTTCCATGGGATGAGGAATTGAATATATAGGGTTTTTTCATGTCTCTTTGAACAATTGTTAAAATTTCTTATATTCACTTTAAAGCTCCATTCAAGGGATTTATGAATGAATGAAATTAATATATCAGCATGATTTCGATTTTTAGTGGATATATACAGTATATTTAAATAAGTACATATGGGACGCATATTGATGTTTTCAGATATGTCCATATGAAGCATATATTAATTTATCATCAAGAAAATTATTAAATTTATTGGATTTTTTTAGAAAAATGATGTGATAAAATGTAAAACCTATGACAACCCAGCTTTTTATTACAACTTAAACATGCTTTATTACATACAACTTCACTTGATACAACAAAGAAGATCGTGAGGTTTAGTGTATTTGGGGATTAGGATCATTACATAAAAACTTTAAACTTGAAATACAACATCTTTATTGAAAACTTCCTTTACATGACCACTACATTCCTTCGTACTTAGCATTGCATGGGATAACCTGAGGACATGCATAAGAAAAGGGTGAGCTATAAAGCCCAGTAAGGGAGTACACAATGAATAACATGAGGAGTAAAATACATGTTAAGAAATAGGAATATCAATAGACCATAAGGAAAACATGAACATAAAGGCATGATAAATCATGATAATCATAACATGGAAATGTGGCAACAACACTTAACATTGAATTTGCAAGAGCCAAGGCTCATTGCACATAGAGCATGAGTAAACCCCCATTGCACTTGAAGCATGAGTAAACCCTCGTTTCACTTGAATTAGCATGAGTAAACACTCATTTCACATGACGTATCATGATACTATACTTTACCCAATGCATTGGAGCGCTATAAAGGGCGCACCCTTCTTAAACATTTCATTTCATGCATAAGTGTGCCACATGGATCATAAAACATGGATTCATAAAACATAATCATTTCTTCCACGATAAAGGAATGTGGAATTCATACATGAAACTTTATAATCAATATGTAAATGTGCATAAAGGTGAATACCCTTAATGGATAAATGGGCATGGTATTCACTACACAAAGACATTGGCTTAGAAAATCGGTGCGATTTCGGCAGCGTAACGGCGTGATATAAGAATTCATAAAAAAAAGGATGATGAGAGAGAAAGGGGTTCCTCATCATATTTAATTGTAATTTACAGTAATGAGATCATATATATACATGTCCCAACAATATAAATGGAATTTAGATTCATGATACAAAAGTATTGCTTGAATGTAAAAGAAGAGAGAGAAGTTCCTTTCAGAATTTCGGCATAGTAACGGGTGTACATGGGAGGCATTTAATGAGAGAGAAAGGGTTCTCCCATCATTCAAACAATAAGAGGACAGTATGGGGGAGGTGTGAAACCATACCCCAACATTCATAATTTAAATAAAAAGGGCAATACAACTTAAAGAAAATTGACAAAAAATGAGAAAGGAAGAAAACCCCTTACTTGGAAGTGTGCTTCCAGAGGCTAGAGAGAGGCTTTTGAGAGGCTTCTTGGGAGCTTGAGGCACCTTGGGAGGATTCTAGAGAAAGTAGGGCAGAGGTTGGACGAACTTCAAGGGCTTTTAGTGAGTAGGAAGTGGGAGCTTGGGTGGGTTTATATAGGAAAGGTGAGAGAATTCTTTATTATTTAGGGTTGGGACCCCTTATATTAAAATAATCCAAAACACAAACCATCCCATGGTATTTGCCCATGGTTTCTAGAAAAGGAAAGAGGAAAACAATATTTTACAAGGCCAAGGTCCTAACGTATTAAAAAATTAGGGTTTCTTATGTGGAGGTGAGTCACACTCCCATGGAAATTAATTTAAAAAGGCAAAGTGTTGAATAAGTCTTGAGGGCTCCATTAATGCTTTGAAAAGTGAGTCAAACAAACCCAAAACCTCATTATTTTAATGATAAAACATATATTGGCCGAACATAAGGATTATGGTATTTTATTACATCACCATTGGGTCATTATGATGTCATAAAACACATTATATATTTAAATCATATATAATTTTTACCCAAAAATTTGACTGTCTCAGAAAATTAGGAAAAATTCACTGTTGGATAATTTCGACGTCCTGATTCCAAAAATAATATTTATTTTATCTAAATAATTTTATAAATATGTGAATTTTCATTTTTAAAATAAAAACCGACATTTATAAAAAAATTCACGGGTTTTGACAGAAATGGCTTTCAAACCTTAATAAAAATTTTAATTGCATTCATAAAATTATAAGATCATTTATATTTAATAAAAATTAATGTAATATTAATAATAATATTTTATGAAAATATTATTTAATTAAAAAATCCTTTAATTTAATAAAAGATAATTTTTAATTAAATAATAACTAAAAACACCATTTGTACTTTAAAAACTAATTACAATGTATCAAAAATGACTAGAAATTATATTCATTATTATATACAAAAATAATGTACATGAACATGGTGCTACTTATTTGTTACATAACCCCTTAAAATAGCCGTATAAGACCTAAGGGTAAGGTGTGCGATGGTGACAGACTCTTGGGGCGGCTCGGATAACATCGCTCGAGTGGTAATTTCAATCAACTTCCACTTTTCCCGTAGACGATCACGTTCGAGCTTGACTTGATGAAGCTCAGCTTGGGCTTGGTCAAGGGCAAAGCCCAAAGATGCCACCTATTTTCCCGTCTCTGACAAATGGGCTTCGTAAGGGGCAATTCTACTGGATGAGGCCATCGCTTCCTTTGTCTGAGTAGAAATGGGTTTGTTAAAGTCTTATATTTATACTACTCAGATGATCACTGCTCAACGGCTAAAAAGTAATGGTCACAAAACTTAACGTAAAACTAAAGAAGTTGACATCTTATAAAAACATTTTTCATAAAGAAACATTTAACTGGATCAAGAGGGATTTTCCATTAATGAAACTTTGGTTCGTTACAATATTCCCCCCTTAAGAAATTTCGCCCTCGAAATTTTCCTTTTCCCACACTAAAACAAATGTGGGTAACTTAGCTTAATCATATCCTCCGACTCCCAAGTTGCTTCTTCAAAATTGTGGTTTCTCCACAACACCTTGACAAGGGGCATTGTCTTATTTCATAGAACATTTTCTCTACGATCTAAGATCTTCACTGGTTTCTCCTCATAAGAAAGATCATCTTCCAATTGTACCACCTCGGAAGAGAGTACATGTGAAGGGTCTGGTATGTACTTCCTTAAGAGGGATACATGAAAGACATCATGCACCTTGGCCATAGTAGGTGGAAGTGCTAGTCGATAGGCCACAACCCCAACACGATCAAGAACCTCGAAGGGGCCGATGTACCTTGGACTTAAATTCCCTTTCTTTCCAAACCTAATGACCTTGTTCCATGGAGATATGCGTAAAAACACCATGTCTCCGACTTTAAACTCAAGGTCTCGTCGACAATTATCTGCATAACTCTTCTATCGACTTTGGGCTGCCTTGATATGCTGCTGAATGGTTTTCACATTCTCCACCATTTCATCGACCATTTCTGGTCCAAGCAGCTTACGTTCACTGACCTCATCCCAACATGCCAGTGTTCTACACCTTTTCCCATACAGGGCTTCATATGGTTCCATTTGGATGCTCAAGTGGAAACTATTATTATAAGAGAACTCAACCAGAGGAAGATGTTGATCCCATCCTCCTTTAAAGTCCACTGTGAACGCTCTCAACATATCCTCAAGTGTTTGGATAGTCCGCTCGGATTGGCCATCAGTTTGAGGATGATAGGCCGTACTAAAGTTTAGTTCAGTATTCAGAGCATGTTGAAGACTCTTCCAAAACTTAGAGGTAAATCTTGGATCTCGGTCAGACACAATAGATAGTGGTACTCCATGCAACCGTACCACATCCCTGATATATATTCGTGCCAGTTGATCCAAAGTGAAATCCTCTTGAATAGAAATGAAGTGTGCAGTCTTTGTAAGATGATCCACAACAACCCAGATTGCATTGTTTCCTTTGGATGTCTTTGGAAGTCCAGTGACAAAGTCCATAGTGATGTTCTCCCATTTTCATTCTGGTATGGGCAATGGTTGCATCATCCCCTTAGACTTCTGCCTCTCTGCCTTCACTTGCTGACACACCAGGCACTTTGATGTATATTCAGCGATCTCCTTCTTCATATTATCCCACAAAAAGTTTTCTCAGAGATCTCGATACATCATTGTGCTCCCTAGGGGAATAGAGAAATTTGAACTATGTGCATCATCCAAAAGTTCCTTCTTTAGCTTCGGACTTGATGGAACACATAGTCTTTTCCCAAACCACACAATTCCTTCTTCATTAACATTAAACTCTGAGGATTTTCCCTTTCTGATAGCTTCCACTTTTCCTTGGATTCCCGCATCATCCTTTTGAGCATCCTTTATCCTTTCCAAAAGAGATGGTTGAGAAATCATTTGTGAAAGGATTGATGATGTTCCCTTCTTTATGATTCCCACATCCATCTTCATCAAGTCTAAGAAGATTGGATCCTTCTCAATTCTCACCATTGATAGAATCGATGGATCCTTTCTACTTAAGGCATCCACCACCTTGTTTGCCTTCCCAGGGTGGTAATGTATTGAACAGTCATAATCCTTGATGAGCTCTATCCATCTTCTCTGGCGCATATTAAGCTCTTTCTGTGTGAATATATATTTAAGACTCTTGTGGTCAGTATATATCTCACATTTCTCTCCATAAAGATAATGCCGCCAGATTTTCAAGGCAAAGATCACCGCCGCCAACTCCAGATCATGCGTTGGACAATTTCGCTCATGGATTTTCAACTGTCTTGAGGCATAGGATATCACTTTATCATTCTGCATCAGCACACATCCTAATCCCTTCTTCGAAGCGTCACTGAATACCACAAAAAGCTCCCCACTTGTGGGTAAAGTGAGCACGGGTGCAGTGATAAGCCTCCTTTTCAACTCCTTAAAGCTTTCTTCGCATTCATCACTCCAAGAAAACTTTACTCCCTTTCGAGTGAGTTTGGTAAGAGGGTTGGAAAATCGTGAGAAATTACTCACAAATCGTCGATAATATCCAGCGAACCCCAAGAAGCTACGGATATCAGTTACCGATGTTGGCCTCGGCCATCCCTCAATTGCATCTGTTTTGGAGGGGTCCACAGATATCCCATTGCTTGTGATGATATGGCCCACGAATGAGACTTCCTTCAACCAAAACTCACACTTGTTGTACTTTTCATAGAGCTTCTCCTTGCGCAAAGTCTCTAGTACAGTTTTTAAATGCTCCTCATGGTCCTCCTTGGTTTTGGAGTATATTAGAATATCATCTATAACGACTGCCACAAATTTGTCAAGGTAATCTCTAAGGACTTTATTCATCAAGTCCATGAATATTTCTGGAGCAATGGTGAGTCCAAAATGCATTACTATGAATTCATAGTGCCCGTACATTGTAAGAAAAGCAGTCTTGGGGATATCTTCCTTCTTCACCTTTACTTGATAATATCCCGACCGCAAGTCCACCTTGGAGAAGTATTGTGCTCCACGCAGCTGATCAAACAAGTCATCGATTCATGGGAGAGGATACTTGTTCTTTATCGTGATTTTTTTAAGTTCACGATAATCGATGCAAAGCCGCATTGACCCATCCTTCTCCGTGACGAAGAGGACTGGTTCACCCCATGGTGATGCACTTCGGCGTATAAACCCTTTATCCAGATTCTCCTGTAGTTGTTTCTTCAGCTCTTCAAGCTCAACAACAGCCATTCTATATGGAGTCTTGGATATTGGTAGCGCCCCAGGTATAAGTTCAATTGAGAACTCAACATCTCTCCTTGGAGGAAGACCAGGAAGTTCCTCGGGAAATACTTCAGTGAATTCCCTCACAATAGGCATTTCTTCAAGGGTGGTTTCTTCCTTGGACTCAATCATCTGAGCCAGATATGCGTGCTCATAAGGCAGTAATATCCATGCTTGAGATGATGGAGCTAAAGGAGATTCATCTTCCTCCTGACACTTGTAAAGAATCGGGGGTCGATTCTCCATATGGAGTGTGATTTCCCTCTCCCGACAATTTATGTTGGCTCTATATAAGGAAAGTCAATCCATGCCAAGAATTGCATCAAATTCCACCAAAGGGAGTATGATGAGGTTCTCCAGGAAATTCAATCCATAGATTATAACAGGGGAGGACTTATACTCATGGGATGCAATGATTTCCCCATTTTCCATACTCACCGACATCTTTACTCCCATGATTTGTGGTGGTGCAGGGATTGTTCTACTAAACTTTTGAGATATAAAAGAATGCGTAGAACCTGAATCAAAAATTACGTTCCCTATTCATGAATGAATAACTAGCGTACCTATCACCACTTCATTGTCGGGGTTCACTTCGGCAGAAGTGATGGCAAAAGCTCTTCCTTGTTGTCTTGGAGGTTTCTGGTTGCCTCCGATAACCCTTTGATTAGGGCACTGATTTGCAAAATGAACTGGTTCTTTGCATTTGCAGCATTGGACAACGAGTTGAGGTTCGAACGGAGTGTTCCTCTCCTCTGTCGCAGCCGCGGGTCCTTCTTGCTGACAGTTAACAGCTAGGTGCCCTTCTCTTCCACACTTGAATCATTTTCATGTCCCCCTAAGGCAATTTCCAGGGTTCTTCTTTCCACACTTTTGGCAAGTGGGGTGCTGGAATTTCTTAGCACCGTTGGATTTATCCATCGGACCACCAGCATGGAAGTCCACCTTACGCTTCTTGTCCCCATGATACCCCTATGATTCTCTGATCTCCATTTCAACCTTGAGGGCACATCGGACAATTTCCTCATAGCTGTCGAAGTCACGGATCGCTAATGCTTTCCGCAAGCTAGGCTTCAGCCCACCAAAGAAGCGGTCAACCTTGCATTCGGGGGTAACGACAAAGCCGGAAGCGTATCGTGAAAGCCTTGTGAATTTTTCCTCGTACGCTCCCATAGATTCTTCATCTTTCTGTTTGAGGGAAAGGAAGTCCCTTTCCATCTTAAGATGGAGGGTGCGTGGAAAATATTTATCGAAAAACATCTTCCGGAATTCCTTCCATTCCAAAGCCTCGATCTCCTCCTCAGGCTTCGTATTTTTGATCAACGTACACCATTGATCAGCTTCACCCACCATACGATAAGCCGCCAGGAGAACCTTCTCTTTTTCAGAGAATTGGAGGATGGAGAATATCTTTTCAATGGAGTTGATCCATTGTTCAACGATCGTGGGATCGGATGATCCACTAAAAGTAGGAGGCCCTTATCTCATGAAGCTTTCAATAGTGACTTGTTCTTTCTTAGGGGGGGTTGAACGTTCCTCCTGACCAGTGTTTCTATTAAAAACTTGAGTTATCTGAGGGAGAAGCGTGACAAAGTTCGTGATTCCCGCTCCCATTGGATTGGCCATCTCATAAGTACAATCATCACACTGATCTTCACAACAGTTGTTAGCCCGACTTCTCCTATTACCAGCCATTGGCTGGAATAAAAGGAAAGTTAGGGGTAACACATAAAGGGTAATCCAAAGACAAAAGTTGATGAATTATAAATAAACATTAATCTCTTTAACTCATGAGTCTATAGGATTCAATCCAGGCTTTTCATGATCTTCCTTCTAACATATATTCTTAGGGGCATTTTTCCCTTAATAAGGGTTCATACTAAGATTTTGAATTTATCAAAACATATCCCCGGGGAGTGTCGTATCCAAGAGTGCAGCAAGGCCTGTTGTCGTTCACCAGTTCTCGTTCGAGTCTAGCTCAAAGCGGTGTTTTCGGGTTTTACCCCTAGGATACATCTGTGCCAGAACCGCCTCTACCTGCTCGTATCCAGACAGGGATGTATTTGATTGATAAACCACTAACTTAGTATTTACCAAAACATAGGGATGCTTTTATTATACTTAGTCTTTTATCTAAGGCTTTACTAGGGTTTCCTAATCCCAAAAATAACTAAACCTATCCTCTGATACCAACTAGGACAACCCTACTTTTTATTACAACTTAAACATGCTTTATTACATACAACTTCACTTGATACAACAAAGAAGATCGAGAGGTTTAGTGTCTTTGGGCTTAGGATCATTACATAAAAACTTTAAACTTGGAATACAACATCTTTATTGAAAACGTCCTTTACATGACCACTACATTCCTTCGTACTTAGCATTGCATGGGATAACCTGAGGACATGCATAAGAAAAGAGTGAGCTATAAAGCCCAGTAAGGGAGTACACAATGAATAACATGAGGAGTACAATACATGTTAGGCAATAGGCATATCAATAGAGCATAAGAGAAACATTAACATAAAGGCATGATAAAGCATGATAATAATAACATGGAAATGTGGCAACAACACATAACATTGAATTAGGATGAGCCAAGGCTCATTGCACATGGAGCATGAGTAAACCCTCATTGCACTTGAAGCACGAGTAAACCCTCGTTGCACTTGAATTAGCATGAGTAAACACTCATTTCACATGACGTATCATGATACTATACTTTACCCAATGCATTGGAGCGCTATAAAGGGCGCACCCTTCTTAAACATTTCATTTCATGCATAAGTGTGCCACATGGATCATAAAACATGGATTCATAAAACATAATCATTTCTTCCACGATAAAAGAATGTGTAATTCATACATTAAACTTTATAATCAATATGTAAATGTTCATAAAGGTGAATACCCTTGATGGAGAAATGGGCATGGTATTCACTACACAAAGACATTGGCTTAGAAAATCGGTGCGATTTCGGCAGCGTAACGACATGACATAAGAATTCATAAAAAAAAGGCTGATGAGAGATAAAGGGGTTCCTCATCATATTTACATGTAGTGTACAGTAAGGAGATCATATATATACATGTCCCAACAATAGAAATGGAATTTAGATTCATGATACAAAAGTATTTCTTGAATGTAAAAGAAGAGAGAGAAGTTCCTTTCGGAATTTCGGCATAGTAACGGGTGTACATGGGAGGTATTTAATGAGAGAGAAAGGGTTCTCCCATAATTAAAACAATAAGAGGACACTATGGGGGAGGTTTGAAACCATACCCCAACATTCATAATAGAAATAAAAAGGGCAATACAACTTAAAGAAAATTGACAAAAAATGAGAAAGGAAGAAAACCCCTTACTTGGAAGTGTGCTTCCAAAGGCTTGAGAGAGGATTGTGAGAGGCTTCCTGGGAGCTTGGGGCACCTTTGGAGGATTCTAGAGAGAGTAGGGCAGAGTTTGGACGAACTTCAAGGGCTTTGAGTGAGGAGGAAGTGGGAGCTTGGGTGGGTATATATAGGAAAGGTGAGAGAATTCTTTATTATTTAGGGTTGGGACCCCTTATATTAAAATAATCCAAACGACAAACCATCCCATGGTATTTGCCCATGGTTTCTGAAAAAGGAAATAGGAATACAATATTTTACAAGGCCAAGGTCCTAACTTATTAAAAAATTTGGGTTGCTTTTGTGGAGGTGAGTCACACTCCCATGGAAATTAATTTAAAAAGGCAAAGTGTTGAATAAGTCGTGAGGGCTCCATTAATGCTTTGAAAAGTGATTCAAACAAACCCAAAACATCATTATTTTAATGATAAAACATATATTGGCCGAACATAAGGATTATCGTATTTTATTACATCACCATTGGGTCATTATGATGTCATAAAACACATTATATATTTAAATCGTATATAATTTTTACCCAAAAATTTGACTGTCTCAGAAAATTATGAAAAATTCACTGTTGGATAATTTCAACGTCTTGATTCCAAAAATAATATTTATTTTATCTAAATAATTTTATAAATATGTGAATTTTCATTTTTAAGATAAAAAACCGACATTTATAAAAAAAATTCACGGGTTTTGACAAAAATGGCTTTCAAACCTTAATAAAAATTTTAATTGCATTAATAAAATTATAAGATCATTTATATTTAATAAAAATTAATGTAATATTAATAATAATATTTTATTAAAATAATATTTTATTCAAAAAATCTTTAATTTAATAAAAAATATTTTTTAATTAAATAATAACTAAAAACACCATTTGTACTTCAAAAACTAATTACAATGTATCAAAAATGACTAGAAATTATATTCATTATTATATACAAAAATAATGTACATGAACATGGTGCTACTTATTTGTTACATAACCCCTTAAAATAGTCGCATAAGACCTAAGGGTAAGGTGTGCGATGGTGACAGACTCTTGGGGCGGCACGGATAACATCGCTCGAGTGGTAATTTCAATCAACTTCCACTTTTCCCATAGACGATCACGTTCGAGCTTGACTTGATGAAGCTCAGCTTGGGCTTGGTCAAGGGCAAAGCCCAAAGACGCCACCTCTTTTCCCGGATCTGAAAAATGGGCTTCGTAAGGGGCAATTCTACTGGATGAGGCCATTGCTTCCTTTGTCTGAGTAGAAATGGGTTCGTTAAAGTCTTATATTTATACTACTCAGATGATCACTACTCAACGACTAAAAAGTAACGGTCACAAAACTTAACGTAAAACTAAAGAAGTTGACATCTTATAAAAACATTTTTCATAAAGAAACATTTAACTGGATCAAGAGGGATTTTCCATTAATGAAACTTTGGGTCGTTACAATATTCCCCCCTTAAGAAATTTCGCCCTCGAAATTTTCCTTTTCCCACACTAAAACAAATCTGGGTAACATAGCTTCATCATATCCTCCGACTCCCAAGATGCTTCTTCAAACTTGTGGTTTCTCCACAACACCTTGACGAGGGGCATTGTCTTATTTCGTAGAACTTTTTCTCTACGATCTAAGATCATCACTGGTTGCTCCTCAAAAGAAAGATCATCTTCCAATTGTACCACCTCAGAAGAGAGTACATGTGAAGGGTCTGGTATGTACTTCTTTAAGAGGGATACATGAAAGACATCATGCACCTTGGCCACAGTAGGTGGAAGTGCTAGTCGATAGGCCACAACCCCAACACGATCAAGAACCTTGAAGGGGCCAATGTACCGTGGACTTAAATAACCTTTCTTTCCAAACCTCATGACCTTCTTCCATGGAGATATGCGTAAAAACACCATGTCTCCGACTTTAAACTCAAGGTCTCGTCGACAATTATCTGCATAACTCTTCTGTCGACTTTGGGCTGCCTTGATATGCTGCTGAATGGTTTTCACCTTCTCTACCATTTCTTCGACCATTTCTAGTCCAAGCAGCTTACGTTCACCGACCTCATCCCAACATGCCGGTGTTCTACACCTTTTCCCATACAGGGCTTCATATGGTGCCATTTGGATGCTCGAGTGGAAACTATTATTATAAGAGAACTCAACCAGAGGAAGATGTTGATCCAATCCTCCATTAATGTCCATTGAGAACGCTCTCAACATATCCTCAAGTGTTTGGATAGTCCGCTCGGATTGGCCATCAGTTTGAGGATGATAGGCCGTACTGAAGTTAGGTTCAGTATTCAGAGCATGTTGAAGACTCTTCCAAAACATAGAGGTAAATCTTGGATCTCGGTCAGACATAATAGATAGTGGTACTCCATGAAACCGTACCACATACCTGATATATATCTGTGCCAGTTTATCCAAAGAGAAATCCTCTCGAATAGCAATGAAGTGTACAGTCTTTGTAAGACGATCCACAACAACCCAGTTTGCATTGTTTCCTTTGGATGTCCTTGGAAGTCTGGTGACAAAGTCCATGGTGATGTTCTCCCATTTCCATTCTGGTATGGGCAATGGTTTCATCATCCCCTTAGACTTCTTCCTCTCTGCCTTCACTTTCTGACACACCAGGCACTTTGATGTATATTCAGCGATCTCCTTCTTCATATTATCCCACCAAAAGTTTTCCCAGAGATCTCGATACATCTTTGTGCTCCCTAGGTGAATAGAGAAATTTGAACTATGTGCATCATCCAAAAGTTCCTTCTTTTGCTCCGGACTTGATGGAACACATAGTCTTTTCCCAAACCGCACAATTACTTCTTCATTAACATTAAACTCTGAGGATTTTCCCTTTCTGATAGCTTCCACTTTTTCTTGGATTCTCGCATCATCCTTTTGAGCATCCTTTATCCTTTCCAAAAGAGATGGTTGAGCAATCATTTGTGAAAGGATTGAAGATGTTCCCTTCTTTATGATTCCCACATCCATCTTCATCAAGTCTAAAAAGATTGGATCCTTCTCAATTATCATCATTGATAGAATCGCCAGATCCTTTCTACTTAAGGCATCCGCCACCTTGTTCTCCTTCCCAGGGTGGTAATGTATTGAACAGTCATAATCCTTGATGAGCTCTATCCATCTTCTCTGGCGCATGTTAAGATCTTTCTGTGTGAATATATATTTAAGACTCTTGTGGTCAGTATATATCTCACATTTCTCTCCATAAAGATAATGCCGCCAGATTTTCAAGGCAAAGATCACCGCCGCCAA
Source organism: Viscum album (assembly GCA_963277665.1). Lineage (NCBI taxonomy): Eukaryota > Viridiplantae > Streptophyta > Magnoliopsida > Santalales > Viscaceae > Viscum > Viscum album. The sequence goes on from OY728138.1 coordinate 1,568,706,609, forward strand.
CTCCAGATCATGCGTTGGATAGTTTCGCTCATGGATTTTCAACTGCCTTGAGGCATAGGATATCACTTTATCATTCTCCATCAGCACACATCTTAATCCCTTCTTCGAAGCATCACTAAATACCACAAAAAGCTCCCCACTTCTGGGTAACGTGAGCATGGGTGCAGTGATAAGCCTCCTTTTCAACTCCTTGAAGCTTTCTTCGCATTCATCACTCCAAGAAAACTTTACTCCCTTTCGAGTTAGTTTGGTAAGAGGGTTGGACAATCGTGAGAAATTTCTCACAAATCGTCGATAATATCCAGCGAACCCCAAGAATCTATGGATATCAGTTACCGATGTTGGCCTCGTCCATCCCTCAATTGCATCTGTTTTGGAGGGGTCCACAGATATCCCATTGCTTGTGATGATATGGCCCAATAATGAGACTTCCTTCAACCAAAACTCACACTTTCTGTACTTTGCATAGAGCTTCTCCTTGCGCAAAGTCTCTAGTATAGTTTTTAAATTCTCCTCATGGTCCTCCTTGGTTTTGGAGTATATTAGAATATCATCTATAAAGACTACCACAAATTTTTCAAGGTAATCTCTAAAGACTCTATTAATCAAGTCCATGAATATTGCTGGAGCATTGGTGAGTCCAAAATGCATTACTATGAATTCATAGTGCCCGTACCTTGTACGAAAAGCAGTCTTGGGGATATCTTCCTTCTTCACCCTTACTTGATAATATCCCGACCGCAAGTCCACCTTGGAGAAGTATTGTGCTCCACGTAGATGATAAAACAAGTCATCAATTCTTGGGAGAGGATACTTGTTCTTTATCGTGATTTTGTTAAGTTCACGATAATCAATGCAAAGCCACATTGACCCATCCTTCTTCTTGACGAAGAGGACTGGTGCACCCCATGGTGATGCACTTGGGCGTATAAACCCTTTATCCAGATTCTCCTTTAGTTGTTTCTTCAGCTCTTCAAGCTCAACAACAGCCATTCTATATGGAGCCTTGGATATTGGTAGCACCCCAGGTATAAGTTCAATTGAGAACTCAACATCTCTCCTTGGAGGAAGACCAGGAAGTTCCTCGGGAAATACTTCAGCGAATTCCCTCACAATAGGCATTTCTTCACGGATGGTTTCTTCCTTGGACTCAGTCATCTGAGCCAGATATGCGTGCTCATAAGGAAGTAATATCCATGCTTGAGATGATGGAGCTAAAGGAGATTCATCTTCCTCCTGACACTTGTAAAGAATCGGGGGTCGATTCTCCATATGGAGTGTGATTTCCCTCTCCCGACAATTTATGTTGGCTCTATATAAGGAAAGCCAATCCATGCCAAGAATTGCATAAAATTCCACCAAAGGGAGTATGATGAGGTTCGCCGGGAAATTCAATCCACAGATTATAACAGGGGAGGACTTATACTCATGGGATGCAATGATTTCCCCATTTTCCGTACTCACCGACATCTTTACTCTCATGATTTGTGGTGGTGTAGGGATTGTTCTACTAAACTTTTGAGATATAAAAGAATGCGTAGAACCTGAATCAAAAAGTACGTTCGCTATTCTTGAATGAATAACTAGCGTACCTGTCACCACTTCGTTTTCGGGGTTCACTTCGGCAGAAGTGATGGAAAAATCTCTTCCTTGTTGTCTTGGAGGTTGCTGGTTGCCTCCGATAACCCTTGGATTAGGGCACTGATTTGCAAAATGACACGGTTCTTTGCATTTGAAGCATTGGACAACGCGTTGAGGTTCGAATGGAGTGTTCCTCTCCTCTGTCGTAGCCGCGGGTCCTTCTTGCTGACAGTTAACAGCTAGGTGCCCTTCTTTTCCACACTTGAAGCATTTTATTGTCCCCCTAAGGCATTTTCCATGGTGCTTATTTCCACACTTTTGGAAAGTGGGGTGCTGGAATTTCTTAGCATCGTTGGATTTATCCATCGGACCACCAGCATTGAAGTCTACCTTATGCTTCTTGTCCCCATGATACCCCTGTGATTCTCCGATCTCCATTTCAACCTTGCGGGCACATCGGACAATTTCCTCATAGCTGTCTAAGTCACGGATCGCTAATTCTTTTCGCAAGCTAGGCTTCAGCCCACCAAAGAAGTGGTCAACCTTGCATTCGGGGGTAACGACAAAGCTGGAAGTGTATCGTGCAAGCCTTGTGAAGTTTTCCTCGTACGCTCCCACAGATTCTTCATCTTTCTGTTTGAGGGAAAGGAAGTCCCTTTCCATCTTAAGACGAAGGGTGCGTGGAAAATATTTATCGAAAAAAATCTTCCGGAATTCCTTCCATTCCAAAGCCTCGATCTCCTCCTCAGGCTTAGTATTTTTGATCAACGTCCACCATTGATCAGCTTCACCCTCCATATGATAAGCCACCAGGAGAACCTTCTCTTTTTCAGAGCATTGGAGGATGGAGAATAACTTTTCAATAGATTTGATCCATTATTCAGCGATCGTGGGATCGGATGATCCACTAAAATAGGAGGCCTTTGTCTCATGAAGCTTTCAATAGTGACTTTTTATTTCTTAGGGGGGGTTGAACGTTCCTCTTGACCAGTGGTTCTATTCAAAACTTGAGTTATCTGAGAGAGAAGCATGACAAAGTTCGTGATTCCCGCTCCCATTGGATTGGGCATCTCATAAGTATAATCATCACAATGATCTTCACAACGGTTGTTAGCCCGACTTCTCCTATTACCGGCCATTGGCTAGAATAAAAGGAAATTTAGGGGTAACACATAAAGGGTAATCCAAAGACAAAAGTTGATGACTTATAAATAAACTTTAATCTCTTTGACTCATGAGTCTATATGATTCAATCCAGGCTTTTCATGATCTTCCTTCTAACATATATTCTTAGGGGAATTTTTCCCTTAATAAGGGTTCATACTAAGATTGTGAATTTATCAAAACATATCCCCCGAGAGTGTCGTAACCAAGAGTGTAGCAAGGCCCGTTGTCGTGCACCAGTTCCCGTTCGAGTCTAGCTCAAAGCGGTGTTTTCGGGTTTTACCCCTAGGATACATCTGTGCCAGAGCCGCCTCTACCTGCTCGTATCCAGACAGGGATGTATTTGTTTGATAAACCACTAACTTAGTATTTACCAAAACTTAGGGATGCTTTTATTATACTTAGTCTTTTATCTAAGGCTTTACTAGGGTTTCCTAATCCAAAAAATAACTAAACCTATCCTCTGATACCAACTATGAAAACCCTTCTTTTTATTACAACTTAAACATGCTTTATTACATACAACTTCACTTGATACAACAAAGAAGACCGAGAGGTTTAGTGTCTTTGGGGCTTAGGATCATTACATAAAAACTTTAAACTTGAAATAAAACATCTTTATTGAAAACTTCATTTACATGACCACTACATTCGTTCGTACTTAGCATTTCATGGGATAACCTGAGGACATGCATAAGAAAAGCGTGAGCTATAAAGCCCAGTAAGGGAGTACAAAATGAATAACATGAGGAGTACAATACATGTTAGGCAATAGGAATATCAATAGAGAATAAGAGAAACATGAACATAAAGGCATGATAAAGCATGATAATCATAACATGGAAATGTAGCAACAACACTTAACATTGAATTAGCATGAGCCAGGGCTCATTGCACATGGAGCATGAGTAAACCCTCATTGCACTTGAAGCACGAGTAAACCCTCTTTGCACTTGAATTAGAATGAGTAAACACTCATTGCACATGACGTATCATGATACTATACTTTACCCAATGCATTGGAGCGCTATAAAGGGTGCACCCTTCTTAAACATTTCATTTCATGCATAAGTGTGCCACATTGATCATAAAACATGGATTCATAAAACATAATCATTTCTTCCACGATAAAGGAATGTGGAATTCATACATGAAACTTTATAATCAATATGTAAATGTGCATAAAGGTGAATACCCTTGATGGAGAAATGGGCATAGTATTCACTACACAAAGACATTGGCTTAGAAAATCGGTGCGATTTCGGCAGCGTAACGGCGTGACATAAGAATTCATAAAAAAAAGGCTGATTAGAGATAAAGGGGTTACTCATCATATTTACATGTAATGGACAGTAAGGAGATCATATATATACATGTCCCAACAATAGAAATGGAATTTAGATTCATGATACAAATGTATTGCTTGAATGTAAAAGAAGAGAGAGAAGTTCCTTTCGGAATTTCGGCATAGTAACGGGTGTACATGGGAGGCATTTAATGAGAGAGAAAGGGTTCTCCCATCATTCAAACAATAATAGGACAGTATGGGGGAGGTTCAAAACCATACCCCAGCATTAATAATTGAAATAAAAAGGGCAATACAACTTAAAGAAAATTGACAAAAAATGAGAAAGGAAGAAAATCCCTTACTTGGAAGTGTGCTTCCAAAGGCTAGAGAGAGGCTTGTGAGAGGCTTCTTGGGATCTTGGGGCACCTTGGGAGGATTCTAGAGAGAGTAGGGAAGAGGATGGACTAACTTCAAGGGCTTTGAGTGAGGAGGAAGTGTGAGCTTGGGTGGGTTTATATAGGAAAGGTGAGAGAATTTTTTATTATTTAGGTTTGGGACCCCATATATTAAAATAATCCAAACCACAAACCATCACATGGTATTTGCCCATGGTTTCTGGAAAAGGAAAGAGGAAAAAAATATTTTACAAGTCCAAGGTCCGAAATTATTAAAAAATTAGGTTTGCTTATGTGGAGGTGAGTCACACTCCCATGGAAATTAATTTAAAAAGGCAAAGTGTTGAATAAGTCTTGAGGGCTCCATTAATGCTTTGAAAAGTGAGTCAAAAAAACCCAAAACCACATTATTTTAATGATAAAACATATATTGGCCGATCATAAGGATTATGGTATTTTATTACATCACCATTGGGTCATTATGATGTCATAAAACACATTATATATTTAAATGGTATATAATTTTTACCCAAAAATTTGACTGTCTCAGAAAATTATGAAAAATTCACTGTTGGATAATTTTGACGTCCTGATTCCAAAATTAATATTTATTTTATCTAAATAATTTTATAAATATGTGAATTTTTATTTTTAAAATAAAAACCGACATCTATAAAAAAAATTCACGGGTTTTGACAGAAATGGCTTTCAAACCTTAATAAAAAATTTAATTGCATTCAAAAAATTATAAGATCATTTATATTTAATAAAAATTAATGTAATATTAATAATAATATTTTATTAAAATATTATTCAATTCAAAAATCCTTTAATTTAATAAAATATAATTTTTAATTAAATAATAACTAAAAACACCATTTGTACTTTAAAAACTAATTACAATGTATCAAAAATGACTAGAAATTATATTCATTATTATATACAAAAATAATGTACATGAACATGGTGCTACTTATTTGTTACATAACCCCTTGAAATAGCCGCATAAGACCTAAGGGTAAGGTGTGTGATGGTGACAGACTCTTGGGGCGGCTCTGATAACTTCGCTCGAGTGGTAATTTCAATCAACTTCCACTTTTCCCGTAGACGATCACGTTCGAGCTTGACTTGATGAAGCTCAGCATGGGCTTGGTCAAGGGCAAAGCCCAAATACACCACCTCTTTTCCATGATCTGACAAATGGTCTTAGTAAGGGGAAATTCTACTGGATGAGGCCATCGCTTCCTTTGTCTGAGTAGAAATGGGTTCGTTAAAGTCTTATATTTATACTACTCAGATGATCACTGCTCAGCGGCTAAAAAGTAACGGTCACAAAACTTAACGTAAAACTAAAGAAGTTGACATCTTATAAAAACATTTTCCATAAAGAAACATTTAACCGGATCAAGAGGGATTTTCCATTAATGAAACTTTGGGTCGTTACAAAACCCTTAACAAGTGTAAGCATTCCAATGTACAATCTCTTCAAGACCCTTATCAATTTAATATGTCATGTATTACCAAAGGAAAGAACCTATGATCTATCTTTTTTAAATTAAATAGGGAGTGATATATCCCATGTGTCATGTAGTTCTCACATGTTTGTGTTCTTGATAAAGGTTAGAACATAGGGGTAAAGTGTTGGGTAAATTCAGGGATGAATTTATAAGTCATGGGATACACAAACCAACCAACTAAGTGTACCATGGATTATTATTGGAAAAATTTGTTCTTAATAAAATTACTATGATTTTTGAGAAATTTCATAACAAAAAAAATACTGATAATTTTTTGGATTTTGGTTCCAAAGACATAATGAGGGTTGTGTTGAGGAAATATATACAATAACAGTCATTATTTAATATGCTAAAATTCATGATATTATTAATTATATATTTCATCATGTGTAGAAAAATGGAAACTAATAACACAAAATCAAATATTTCATTGAGGTCTATCCTTGAAAAAGAACAATCTAAATGGAAAAAATCATTGATTCGTATCAAAACATCATTATATTCTTTTGGAATGAGAATAATTTGTATGTTCCAGAGTGATAAATACATAAATAAAATTCTATTGTTACTTCCTATGTGGAGTATGATTCTTATAATAAAATTACCTACTATTACAATGAAATCACATACCTTATACTGGTGAACATACATTCAGATTATTAAAAATATTATGAAGAGATAGACATGTTCAATATGATTGAGTAGTTAAAGAATGATTACCAAAATTAGGCTACACAATAGTGATATGAAATAATTAAGGAACTATTTTAGTCTAGAATAGGTAATGTTGCACACTTGTCAACTTCTGTACTTATGATGATTGGGTATATTAATAATTTAGAGAGTTGGGTTATACACTCTAAAAATAATTAGTTGTGGAATTATTAATATGATCATATACTTGATTCTCATGCCCTACCCCAATTCAAATAACTCCTTGTATCACATTTAAAATGAGTATGTACCAAAAATCCATCCTCTAAAAGTATATGAGTTGGAAACTAATACTAAGGGTATAAGAACACACACATGGGAGGAATTACCCATTATTAGTGTTCAGATATCATTCAATAGTGGGGCAAATTTTCTTGCCACATCCATCTTCAGAATCCTTAGCTTTTCATATCATGTCTAGGTAATTCATAACATAGAAATTGAAACCTCTCAACATCTAGATCCAGAAGTTACTTCCAGACCTCAACCTTTGAAACAAGGATATTATAAGTGTTTTATGTTTCATGGTATAACTTGTTTAATTAAATGTTCTAAAGTATATGTTACCTAAACCATGGACACTATATTGATCGCCACATGACTTTTATTCTGGTAACATCATAGTCTTCGACATGATAATCCAAAAATAATGAAAATGCATGAACAATCACATGAAAAATGAAAGAAGAACAAAACCTAGAATACCATGGATCCAAACAAGGTATTACGCTAAATGGGAATTCACAACATCACTCAATAATGTATGAAACAAATGAGTTATAAGGGGCATGTATTTGGAAACCCTACCTAGAATAGAAGTAACATTACAATGCCTCCAATGATCTCCTTCCAACCACGAACACTTTGTGGGAATAATCCCCCCCCCACAGGGATTGATTTTGTCACATAATCATTGAGATAATATCAATCCAAATATCAAAAAATTCTAATATGGATATTGAATTGCTTATACACACTATTTATAGTGCTACTATGCTGCTACTAGTAGGTTATTCTTGTTGCACTGCCTTCTTAAATTTGTGCCCCTCCCCACATTTATCCAAGATAATTGGTTGATCATCACCACCATAACTATAGCTTCCAGTAAATAGTATGTTCATTCAATAAATATCTTTTTTATGATTCTTATATATCCTTTGAAATCCTTATAGAAAGACAATTCAAGTCTCTCATATGGATTCTTATGTGAGGTCGAATTTGACCCTCCCATCATTCGAAAATAGCTGCTAACAACATCACTTCACCCTATGGATCTTTTTTTTAATTCATAACTTCCCTTATTATTGTTTCACTCTGTCAACCATAACATGGTATTCATAATGTTCATCTAACCATATTATCATCCTTATGAATTCAAATAATTTTTCTACACTACTTCTGCTACTTTTACTAACATAAAACTAGACTTCTGTGGTGATGGTGAACATATCAATATGGGTTATGCCAAGTGTACTTAAAAAAGTCATGTTTTGTATATTTCAACACTTACACATAAAAAATTTCTCACCTAAAAATCTAACAATATATTTCATGCGATTTTCTTATCATGTTATGCCTAACAATATCCCTCTCAATGAATATTCTCAAGGCTGTAACTAAATTCTATCACCCAACATTCGAATAGAACCTTTAATTCTCCCTTTTATAGGGTCACAATAGTTTTGATCATCCAAGAACCAATGATATTAATCCCTTTCAGATCAATGAATGATAATAATGCATTCTTTTCCCACAAATCATTATCATTCCCTATATAATATTTCTCTTAAGAAAACATGATTGGGTATTGTATAAAATTTATTGAACTTTAGCTAACAATTCATGTCATATAAAATTCACATGTCCCCACTCCATACATCCCATTGGTTCAGAAACTCTTTCTTTGAGATTATATAAACCGATAGATCATGTTATATCAAAATCCATTGATAATGTTGAGACCAAAGTCCATACAAAATGTAATCTCCCTATAATGAGCATCATAGGGTTCCATCTGAATCATATTATGGTAACTATTTGTTGACCTCACCTATTTTGATAATCTCAATCATGTATTCATATGTGTTGAAAATCCCAATTATGTTTTCATTCTCTATGATATTTTTAATTATCATTGATCTATACTTTAATTCTTTCAAATCTGTGATCAAACCAATAATAATTTTTAAAATAGTATTTGGAATATGTTAATCCTCATTTATCCATGTTCATACAAGTTATAAATTGATTCTAACACAATCGGATGTGTTCTGCATAAAACAGATAAGTAATCTGCCTATAGCTACTGATAAAGACCTACCGGTACCCAGTCTACCGATAGACTTAGTCTACCGATAGACAGAGTCACCGATATACTTAACACAGAGCTACCGATGTACTTATAAATGTAAGATACTGACTTATAGACAGCTACCGATACAAACATAGAGCTACCGGTGTAAGTATAAATAGCTACCGATGGAATAAGAGTCACCGATGGACGAAGCTACCGATACAGACTCACAGCTACCGATACCGACGCATGGAGCTACCGACGCATGGAGCTACCGACGCATGGAGCTACCGATGCATAGAGCTACCGACGCATGGAGCTACCGATGCATGGAGCTACCGACGCATGGAGCTACCGATAAACAAAGTCACCGATACAAGCATGTACCAACCGACGCATAGAGCCACTGATAGAGTCAAAGCAACTAATGACATTGAGCTACCGATGTCCAAGCTACCGATGCTGATTACCTACCGATCACTCAACTCACTGTTTGAATTTATTTATTTATCTTTATTTAATCTATCTAACGGTCATGTCATGTACATTTTAATGATTTGTCAAATATCTGATAAAGGTTGTCGGATGTCAGGAACCCGTACCTCGTACCTGCAGAAAGGAAATCTTTTCTGTCCCCTGTTGCCCGTGAGATAAATACGAGAAGACTACACTGCCCAGAAACAACAACAAAAAAGGAAGAGTGTGGTGGATAAAATATACCAAAAACACAAGAACGAGAAGAATCAATAAGAGCAAAACCAGTTCCATCAAGAACACAGAGAAGCTCATAGACAATCAAGCATACTCGAGAAGTGTTCTGTGCATATAAGAAGAACACTGAAGAACTTCAACCACTACATTTTTCACTGTCTGTGAACCTGGAGCATACGACACTCTGTTTCTCAAACAGAAACGAGAAGAGGACTCAGACTCACTTCTAATCGAATCCAAAGGAGTCCAGAGCTACACTGAAATCACCAGAACTATCTCTAAACTCTACATCTCTTGTTCTGTGATTTATTATTATACTTTTCGAGCAGTGTGTGTTATCTGCTGTATCTAACACATACACTGTCTCCTGTACTTAAACTGGAGGATTTTTTAAATCCTTACCAAACTCCTTCATTCTTTCTTTCCCACGAATAACAGTGGTAGAGGTCGTGTGTGACCTGGACAGCTGGGTGCTGTTGTACTGTTTCCCACGAAGAACAGTGGTAGAGGTCTTGGACCTGGACAGTTGTAAACTGTTGAACCCCGATCCAGGGTGTGGATCATTTTTTATATAAACTTTTGAGAGGACTAAGTCTCGGCTTGAGACTGAACCTCTTGGTTACATTTGTTGTGCCATCTCTTTCAATGTTTTATTCCGCTGCTAATCACTTTAAAACTACTACTGTTTTTAAAGTTACTTTGATAATTAAATTAGCAAGTGTTTATGTTAAGTGTAGATTAGTAAGTTAGTTTCACAAGATAATCACACACTCCTGTTGTCACGACCCGACCTCGGGCCCGTGCCGTGACTACCCCAAGCCCGCCTTCCATAGGCCAGGGGCTGGCGACTAGCACCAAGGCGTATAATCCCGGTAAACAGGGAAGGCATTGCCTTTATAAGTAACAACCACCACAGAGTCAGCAAGCGGAAAGTAACTACAAGTGCAGAAAAGTAAAGGGGGCCGGAATACAAGCCCAACTGAAAGTAAAGTACAACTCGAAAGGGAAAACAGCAACTGAAAGTACAAGTGGCTCCTGGGACGTCCTCCTCGATTCCTACCTGAAGGGTAGGTACAGATGGCTCAGCTCCTGGATCGTCCACCACGGATCCTACCTGAAGGGTAGGTACAGATAGCTCACAACTCCTCGGGTCCAACTGTCCGCTCCGAGCACGTCCCGCTCAGTGGTCCTCCTCCGGGTGCCGACCTACTCCGAAGCCTCATCCACAGTCAGCGCTGTCCGTCGTCTGCAACCAACACAACGAAGTGCGGGCAAAGCCCGTGCAGGGGTGAGTATAAGCTACTCAGTAGGGACCCCGAGACCCCTGAAGGTCTCTCAAATCCACAAAGGATAAACCACGAAGAAAAGTAACAATCACGATGTAACATCCAGTATTGATTAGGTATATGCCCATACATATACCTATGTCACCAATTTCCGTTCGGCTCCAACACGAGCCCAAGAACAATCCAATCCACAAAGAAGAGTAAACAGTAAAATCCACACAGGTTAACAGTACAAGACTACACAGTTTATAACAAGTTTATGAAATCAACGGATAACCATTACCCAGGTATATTCCCATACATATACCTAAGTTATCAAGCGACCCATCTCAATCATGAGGAAACACAAAGATCATTGACTCAGCTCAAACCATGATTTTTATTATCGAAACTGTAGCTGCTGAAGAGCCCCAACTCTGAAGTGTACAGTGGTCCTGTTACGACTCCGAGGTACTGCTCACTAACCTAAGACTGCTGAAGTACTCCTCCTGTCGAGTACCGCGGGTCTGCTGCCAACTACCGGGCGCTCCATCCGCTGAGGGTCTGCTGCCAAATACCGGGCGCTCACCCAGATAGCCTACTGAGGTACTCCTCCTGTCGAGTACCGCGGGTTTGCTGCCAACTACTAGGCGCTCCGTCTGCCGTGGGTCTGCTGCCAACTACTGGGCGCTCCGTCCACTGGGCTAGTCGACTCACTCCAAGTCGAGTCGGTCAAGCAGTCATCAGGTCTCAGTCGGCTACACGGTCTCCGTACTCCGCACGCACGTCTCCACCGTCGCGGGTCTGTCGCTACAACCAAGCACACACACTCTGTAGAGTATCGCGGGTCCGCCGCTACAACCAAGCGCTCCACCGCCAAGGGTCTGCTGCTGCATCCAAGCGCACCACCACTGTCAAGTACCACGGGTCCGCCGCTATACCCAAGCGCTCCACCGCCAAAGGTAAACAGAAGATTCAGCTCACACAGGTTCGGTAGCACTGTTCCACGTAGGATCGCTGAGTGCTATAGTCGTCGTCGTCGAATCCACACAGGATCTCTGTACTGTCGTCGTCGCAGTCACAGTAGCTGTCGTAGCAGTAGTAGTAGCAGTCAGTCGTAGCCAGCACTAGGGTTCCCGCACACAGCAAGCTCGTTCAGAGGGTCCGCTCCACGAGCTACTGGTCGATACTCCAAGTATTTCAAAGTCCAACGAAGAAGTTCCACATACGTCCGCTTCGTCAAAGGAGTCTCAACGCAACAGACGGCGCGTCAATCGGACGCCCGGTCTGTGAGTTATTAGCCTTTTCGTCCCGAGGGCTCGGTTGGTTTCGTGAGCGAACCAAACCCGGCCAAATCTCAACTGTATCCAAAACTCGGGCGGAGTATGTCAAAAGTTCCGTCCCACTTAGAGGATTCCATCAAAGTCGACGGCACGTCAATTGGACGTCCGGAGCTCAAGATATGAGCGTTTCCGCTCCGAGGGCCCGGTTGGTTTCGTGAACGAACCAACCCGGCCGTACTCCGTCGGCACCCAAACCTCGGGCGGAGTATATCAAAAGATTCGTCTCACTAAGAGGAACTTATCAGAACTAACGGCACGCCATTCGGATGTCCGTAGCTCAAGATACGAGCGTTTCCGCTCCGAGGGCCCGGTTGGTTTCGTGAACGAATCAACCCGGCCGTACTCCACCTGCGTCCAAACCTCGGGCGGAGTATACCAAAAGATCCGTCTCACTAAGAGGAACACAACACGGCTGACGGCACATCAATCGGACGTTCGTGGCTCAAGATATGAGCGTTTCCGCTCCGAAGGCACGGTTGGTTTCGTGAACGAACCAACCCGGCCGAACTCAAAGTAAACCGAAACTTTGAGTGCGATATACCGAAACGACCGTCTCGATCCAAGGATCACGTTGCCGCAGACGGTTCGTCATTCGGAGGTCCAAGGCTCAAGTTATGGGCCAAAAACCGATTCTGGTTCGAAACGGGGGGGTCCGGGTCCGGGCCGACCCGGCCCGACCCCCCCCCCCCCCCCTGGTCGGCGGCGGCGGCCGGCGGCGGCGTGGCGGCCGGCGGCGGCACGCGGCGGCGCGCGGCGGTGCGCGGAGGCGGCGCGGCGGCGCGCGGAGGCGGCGCGGCGGCGCGCGGCGGCGCGGCGGGGCGGGGAGCCGTGGCGGCTGTCGCCGCGAGGAGGCCGCACGCGGGGGAACAACCCCCGCAGTTTTTTGAGGGGCGGCGCGGCATAAAGGGCCGCGCCCGTTTTTTTTAAGAAGCCCCCCCCCCCCCCCCCACGTGGGGGGCCTGCTGGTGCGGAACCGAGGGGGCCGGCTGCCCCCCTCCTTCAAAGAACCGCCCCCCTCTCTTAAAGAGGGGGGTTTTATTATTACGGCCGGGGGATTAATTCCCCCAGTTTTAATGACTTCCGGCCGGCCGGCTGGCCGGCCGGTTTTCTCCAACGGGACCGGAAATTTCCGGTCCCCCCTTCGGCTTCCGACGCCGGCGGCCCGGCCGCCGGTCTTCTCTTCCGCTGCGGCCCGGAACCGGCCGCGGTCTCCTCGTCCCGCCGCGGCCCGGAACCGGCCGCGGTGTTCGTCGTCCGGCGCGGTGCGACGGCACCGCGCCCCTTCGCCGTGCTCTGATATTCAATCAATGCGGCGCGACGGCGTCACGTTCTTGTTGTTTCTTCCATGGTGCGCGCACGACGGCATCGCGTAAGTTAATCGTAAAATTATCCGCGTGGTGCGACGGCACCACGCCACCTTGCTTCCGCCCGCAAGAATAAACAACATGAACGATGGAGGGGGGTTCGGCCGTCTTCATGCGGTCCGGCCCCCCTCACGTTAAACAATAACACTTAAATAAAATATTCAAAAGCCTCACGTAGACATGCGATCCACGAGCAAGAAATGGAATAAATTAACAATATTCAACAACCCCTACCTCGAAGGAAATTCGCGGAGCTCGTCAACGATCCGCGAAGGACGAGCGTCGCGGAGATCAGACATCACGGAGGTCGGTCGTCACGGAAGAAGACGTCGTCGGCATCGCGGTAGACGGACGCGGGTTCGCCGCGAGAGGCACGTCGCGGAAAGTGCGTTGCGGCGTCGGACGTAGGTTCGCCGCGGAAAGCACGTCGCGGAGAGGTTGCGTTGCGGCGTCGTGGAGGAAAACCAACGCGTTGCAGTCCGACGTCGTGGAAGAAGGACGCCGCGTTCTTCGTGAAGTTGAGTGTTCTTCGTGATGTTGAGCGTTCTTCGTGATCTTCGTCAGAGATGAAGAAGAAGAAGAAAATGCTCTCCACCTCTCAAGGAACAAAGGGACTAACCCAAAAAAATAATAAATTAAGCTCATACTTAATTTATTAACACAACACCAACCTTTGAAATTCAAGAGTTTGAATTTCAAAACATTAATTAAACTCACTTATTAATGACATAAGTTATAACCTAAGTTTACATCATTAATTGTGAGTTGGGGAGGGTTAGAGAATATGAAGGGGTGGGGTTCGTGTGGGCCCCACCACCCTCTTAACCTCCCAAGGGAAGTTGGGTTGTCACCCAACTTCCACCCAAAGGATAAAAACAGTTAAGGAAGATAAAAATAAAAATTGAAGTTAAATTTTTATTTTAACATTCACAATTTTATTTTTTTACAACTCCCCTCATGTAAACGCAACTTCGGGAACAGTCTCCTTAAGCGAATATCGGCGCTGCGAGTTCATCGGTGCCCTCGGATTTCAATTCCGAGCACCGGATCAAAAGTTAGGAAATCCCGCTCGTTCATTCACTGAACGTACCCGAGCCAAACTTCGGAAATTGATTCCGGGCACTCCGGGCCTCGGAATCAGGTGCCATCTGAAACCGCGCTCTTGTAAAATTCCAAAGAAAATTAAGAAAAAATTTCCCTTGAATTTTACTGGTCTTTACACCAGTGTTGATTAACTGGGAATTAATCAATCCCTTGAGAATCTAACAGAACCTCTACTTTAATAGAAATTCACTACATTTTAATTTATTATTTTATTTGGGGGTCTTTAATACAATGTTTTTAAATACAGAAATTTTTAATTGGTACTCAATTCACCCCCCTCTTGAGTAAACCACTCCGACCAACACTTGGTATCAGAGGATTGAAAATACTCTCTAAAAGTACTCTGCTTTTGAACTGTGATTTTAGTTGTATTTTAAAGTTCTTAAAATTTCTGTTATATCTAAATTTTTATCTCTTTAAAATTTTCTCATCATAGACAATAGACTTTACGGTGCTGCTACTAACCGGCCACCTTTCTTCAATGGAACTAATTATGCTCAGTGGAAACTGAACATGAAAATTCATCTAGAAAGCATAGGTTTTGATATTTGGACTGCTATTGAATCAGAATACAAAATTCCTACTACTGCTAGATCTACTTGGGATGAACCTATAAAGACTGCTTACAATAACAACTGTAAAGCTATGAATGCCTTGTACTGTGCTCTAGGAGATGAAGAGTTTAATAGAATTTCTTCTTGTAAAACTGCATATGAAATTTGGGATACCTTAGCTGTTTCTCATGAAGGAACAATGAATGTTAAAGAAATGAGATTGAACACTTATACTATCAAGTATGATAATTTTAAAATGAAGCATGACGAACCCATTTCTGACATGTATCTCAGGTTCAATGAAATCGTCAATACAATGATCTTGCTGGGAAAGGATGTCTCATCGAAGGAACAAATTATGAGAATTTTGAGATGTCTACCTAATAGATGGAGAGGCACATCTGTCTCAATCAGAGAATCATGTGACATTGCTGCTCTACCTGTCAAGGAACTAATTGGCAAGCTGATGATGTATGAAGAAGAGCTTAAAGTGAATAAAGAGGAAGAAAATGAACCTCCAAGAAAGTCTGTCGCTTTCAAATCTTCAACTTCAAAGAATAAGGACAAAGAAAAGCTTCAAGATGTAGTTGAAAGTTCAAGCTGTGAAGACTATGAATATAAGGACAATAAGTTTAAGAAATCCATGAAGGCTACTTGGAGTGCTTCAGAACACAACACAAGTGAAGCTGAATCTTCATACTCTGAAAGGAATCGAGCCAACATGTGTTTTAGGACAAACACTTCTCAGGTAACTGCTGAAACTCCTTCTTTAAATTATTACTCTGGAGATAATGCAGAATTTGATTCTGATTCTGGAACAATATCTAAAAATGAATTGTTTGAGTATTGTGATATGCTGGAAGAGACATGTAATGAACTTAAGGATAAATACAAGTCATTAAAGAAACAGCATGCTCTCACCACTACAGTTAAAACCGAACTCACTATTGAAAAAGAGAAGAATGCTCAACTTTTAAAAGAAAACACTGAACTGAAATTGTTTAATGAGAAACTCAAGGAAGACTTAGAGAAGTTCACCATTGGAAAAAATACACTAACACAGATGCTAGGAAAGCAAATAGCACCTAAATATACTACTGGTATAGGATACCAACCTGGACAAAGGAAAATTGCCAAAACTAGATTCATTTCTAAATCTGGACAGAATGAAGGTAATTCTGGAACTTCATATGCTTCAACCAGTTATATACATATCTATGGATCTAATAAAGTTTATCTTTCAAAGAATGTCAATTCTAAAAATTATATGAGACCCATTAGACAAATATGGGTACCCAAAGTGTTATTGGCTAACCTGTCTGGACCCAAGAAAATCTGGGTACCAAAATCATCTCCCATCTGAATCTGTTTTGTAGGGAACTTGCTTAAAGAGCTCCTGTAAAGAGACCTGGTATCTGGACAGTGGATGTTCAAGACATATGTCAGGAGACTTCTCTTGTTTCAAGAGTTTAATAAAAGTTGATGGAGGCTTTGTCACCTTTGGTGATAACTCTAAAGGGAAAATCATCGGCCTAGGCCAGATTGGTAACACTGATTCAATTTTGATTTCTAAAGTTTTATTTGTTGATGGCCTTAAATACAATTTATTAAGTATTTCTCAGTTATGTGATGATGGTTTTCATGTTAAATTTGAAAATGATTCTTGCAATGTTTTTAATTCTAAGAATGTTTTGGTATTTTCTGCCTTAAGAAATGAAAATGTTTATGCTGTTAATCTGAATTCTTTAGCTAAGCAGAATATTACTTGTTTGAATGCTTTTCCTAAAGAATCTTGGCTATGGCACAGAAGATTGGGACATTGCAACATTCACTCACTTAGAAAACTCTCTAAAAAAAACCTAGTTAGAGACCTACCTAAATTAGAATTCCCAAATGATAGAGTGTGTAACCCCTATCAAAAGGGAAAACAACACAAAGTTTCTTTTAAATCAAAGAATGAATTTTCGACTTCTCAACCACTTGAATTGGTTCACATGGATTTGTTTGGACCATCAAGAGTTTCTAGTTTAAATGGGAAGCACTATGTTTATGTTCTTGTAGATGATTTTTCTAGATATACTTGGGTATATTTTCTAGCTCACAAAAGTGAAGCTTGTTATTCTTTTGTTAAATACTCTAAATCTGTAGAGAACATTAGTGGACTTAAGATTAAAACTTTGAGAAGTGATCATGGTCGTGTGTTTGAAAATCATGATTTTGAATCTTATTGCTCACACAATGGCTATACTCATAACTTTTCTGCCCCTAGAACACCCCAACAGAATGGTGTAGTAGAAAGAAGAAACCGAACCCTTCAAGAAAATGCTAGAACCATGCTCAATGAATATGACCTGCCTATTTATTTTTGTGCTGAAGCTGTAAATACAGCTTGTTATGTCATTAATAGAGTCTTAATTAGACCTGTTCTTAAGAAAACCCCTTATGAATTGTGGAACAATAGTAAGCCTAAGGTTAATTACTTTAAAGTTTTTGGTTGCAAAGTATTTATTCTGAATACTAAAGATAATCTGGATAAGTTTTCTTCCAAAAGTGATGAAGGAATTTTTCTGGGTTACTCTATTTCAAGTAAAGCCTATAGAGTATTCAATAAGAAAACCAAATGTGTGGAAGAATCTGTTCACATCAAATTCGATGAAACTGATCCACATGAGCCTAAAACCTCTCTTGAGAATCTTGAAGAAGATTTGTCTATTCTGGACCTTAATGATAAATCTAAAGAACCTGTTATAAAAGCATCCAGTTCTGGAATTTTTCCAGAATCTGCTTCTGTTGAACCCGAACCTATAGATGAACCTAAAATTTCTAGTCCAACCTTTACCAGATCAACGAGGATTCTAAATAATCATCCTTTAGAAGCTGTTGTTGGTAATCTTGATAGAGGAACACAAACTAGAGCTTCTCTAAGAAACCAGGTTGAACATCAAGCTTTTCTTTCACAACTAGAACCCAAAAATATCAATGATGCTATCAATGATGAATTCTGGGTAATAGCTATGCAGGAAGAATTAAATCATTTTGAAAGAAACAAAGTCTTGGAATTAGTTGACAGACCTAAGGACACTTTGACAATAGGCACAAAATGGGTTTTTAGAAATAAAGTAGATGAATCTGGAAATATAGTTAGAAACAAAGCTATACTAGTTGCACAAGGATATAGTCAAGAAGAAGGTATAGACTATGAGGAAACTTTTTCACCTGTAGCTAGACTAGAAGCCATTAGGATCTTACTTGCATATGTTGCACATCTGGATTTCAAGTTATATCAAATGGATGTGAAAAGTGAATTTCTAAATGGTTTTATAATTGAAGATGTTTTCGTAGAACAACCATCTGGATTTACTAATCCCCATTTTCCAAATCAAGTTTTTAAACTTTCTAAAGCTTTGTATGGTTTGAAACAAGCTCCAAGAGCTTGGTATGATAGACTTAGCAATTTCGTTATTTCAAAAGGTTTTACTAAAGGGATTGTTGATCCAACTCTTTTCATTAAAAGAATTTCTAAAGATGTTTTACTTGTACAAATATATGTTGATGATATTATTTTTGGATCTTCTAAACACTCTTTATGTACTGATTTTTTAAAAAGTATGCAAAATGAATTTGAAATGAGCTTAATGGGAGAACATAAGTACTTTCTTGGATTTCAAGTATTTCAAAATGAAAATGGAATTATTTTGAATCAAAGTAAATATACAAAGGATCTTTTAAAACGTTTTGGTCTGGATAGTATTAAGGAAAGTGAAACTCCTATGAGTACTACCTGTAAATTGGATGCAGATGAAACTGGGAAACCAGTTGATCAAACAAATTACAGAGGTATGATTGGTAGTTTACTTTATCTTACTGCTAGTCGACCTGATATTATGTTTAGTGTGTGTATGTGTGCTAGATTTCAAGCTAATCCAAAAGAATCTCATTTGCTTGCTGTTAAAATAATTTTTAAATATCTCAAACACACGGTTAACTTAGGTTTCTTTTACCCAAAAGGACAATCCTTTGAGTTAATGAGTTATTCAGATGCTGACTTTGCTGGTTGTAAGTTAGATAGAAAAAGCACATCAGGAACATGTCATTTGCTTGGAAAATCCTTAGTTTCTTGGTGTAGTAAGAAACAGAACTTAGTTGCATTATCTACTGCCGAAGAAGAATATATAGCTACTGGTAGTTGCTGTGCACAAATTCTGTGGATGAAACACACTCTTTTGGACTATGGATATGATTTTAAACATGTTTCAATCAACTGTGATAACACCAGTGCAATAAACATCTCTAAGAATCCTGTATCTCACTCTAGAACCAAACACATAGATGTAAGACACCATTTCCTAAGAGATCCCTATCAAAAAGGTGATATTTCTCTTGAATTTATTGGCACTGAACTTCAATTGGATGATATTTTCACTAAACCTTTAAGTTCGGATAGGCTATGTTACATAAGACACGAATTGGGAATGTTTAATCACTGATGTGAAATTCTCACTGATGTGAAATTATCACTGATGTGAAATTCTCACTAATGTGAAATTCTCACCGATGTGAAATTCTCACTGATGTGAAATTCTCACCGATGTGAAAATTCTCACCGATGTTGAAACTCACACCGATGCAACGTTTTTCTAAAAAATCTGTCTGCCGCCAAGAATATGAATCGTTTTATTTTATTTTATCTTACTCTATTTTAGCCGTTTATTTGGAATTCCTAAATGATAAAACTAAGTCTAAGCCACTTCTTACCTCACCGAGCTCAAAATCTCTCACCTTCGAACCTTAGCACCCAAATCGGCCAAGAACCCTAAACCCGCGATGGCAAAAACTAAGCTTCCTACTGTCAGAGATGAAAGAGTAGAACCAAAAGCTAAGAAGCAGAAGACACAGCATAAAGCCAGTGTTAGTGAAGTCAGAACTAGATCGGAAAAGCGACCAGTGAATCCTCACTTGTAGAATAGAGACATAGTAATCGAGAAGGAACTGTGCGTGGAATGGATACTGCCTAGCAAATCGTTGGTACTCGAGATTCTGGAGGACCAGAAATGGGTGGATTGTTTCTCGAATAACAATGGCTCGTACTACCCGAAGTTGGTAAAACAGTTCTATGTGTTTGTAACCTTCGAGAAGTCTGAAAATGAGAATCGGCTAAGCTCTTTTTTAAATGGAAAAGAGATGTCTTTTTCTTCAATAGAGTGGGCTGAGAGTTTGAAAGTACCACATGAAGGTGTCTCTGGGTATGTATCAAGAGCAATGCCACCTAGCAGTGATATCTTTGATTATGAAACCGCCTTACAAGAGCTGACCGGTAATGGAAATCAAAGGAAAGTGGTTGCTACTGAAATGGATGGAGAGAATCGACTGCTCTTCAAGTTTGTTCAGCATGTGTTGATACCGAGGCGAGGAGATTTTGCAAATCTGAGATATCAAGATATCTATCTTCTTCATTTGCTAAGACATGGTTTAAAAATCAATCTGTACAGATTGTTAATGCTTCAAATGGAAGACATGATTAGACCAAAGTCAAAGACTAATGCTTTGTTCTTTGCCAAACTGATTTCAGTAATGATAAAAGTGAAAGGAATAGCTGAGTCTCAGGATGAGATAGTTGTAGTCAAGAACAATTTCGGCATCACCTCGACTGTTTGTAAGTACATGAAAATTAACTGGAACCCATGGAAGGGATAATGGGTCAGTGATGATCAGAAGATATATGATAGGTTTAATCCTGTGGATCATCCCTCAAGACCAAAGGATATGAGAGATCCGAGTCTGAGACCTGATGAAGAGGAACCTGTTTATAGTGATGAAACAGAAGAAGAAGAAGAAGAAGAAACTCCCATGGATGTTGGAGGAGATCCAGACTTTCCCCCAAGTCCTGTTGCAGAATTGGTTTATTCTAGGAAAGGAAAGGTAGAGGAAATTTTGTCTACTTATGAGGAAGACCAGTCTGTACCTCACCAAGAAGAAGAGGAAAAGGAAAATGTATCTGAATCACCTGCTTCTGGTAGGTTAACTATTTGTCCTTTGATTGGAAGCTCAGCTATGCCTGCTGCTGAAGTAGAAAGAGATACAGAAGAAGTTGTACCTGTATCAGAAGATCTTCTAGATGCTGCACCGATGGAACTTGTAGTAGACGATTCTGATGAAGAGAATCCAGCACTAAATGCGGTTGTGATACATGAGAATGCACCCATTTAGGGGGAGCATCAATCTGTTCTTGGAAATGTTACAGTAGCTATTGAACTTGGAGACTGGGTAGAAGACCTTGGGTTTATAGTCTGTGGATTGGATTATCCGGATTCTGATAATGAGATGTCTGTGAATAGACCGAAGACCAATTATGATCTTGCTTCTGAATTGTTTCCAGATGATGTGGTCAGATTTCATGATCTGAATAAGCTGAAAGAGGACCTCAAAACCAGTTTTGTTGAAGAAGTGAAGTTAATGGAAACCTCCCTTTCATCCTCAATTAATTCAATATTGACTGATTATGTAGTTAGTTTAGCCTCAGCAAAGGGATCTGCTGCAGTTGTCCCAAAAGATTTTGTCTCTAAATCTGATCTTGAATCCATGAAGAATGAGCTGAAAGAATCATTTAGTGTATCAGTTGCTGAGATGAAGCAAAGCTTTTATGAAGAAATGAAAATGTTAGAGAGATCCTTCGAGCTATCTCTGGCTTGTAATTTATCTTCTTTTATGTCTGAGCTTATGGAAGAAGTGAAAGAGTGCCAGACTCAGTCTTCTAGAATCGAATCAGATCTGGAAGCTCTCAAGACATCAGTTGCTGCTTTGGATTCTTATATGAGCTCCAAGTCTCAAGCTGACAATGACCTAGCTTATGTGAAGAGTGTAGTAAGCCAGTTTGTCTCGGTGTTTTAAAGTTTCAAAATCCTCAGTGAAGGATCACGTTCAATTACAGGACTCTCAAGTTCAAAGCCTAAATAGTGGTTTGTCTAAGAGTTTCAAAGAAACTGTTTCCTTCTCTCTTATCCCTCTCACATCCAAACTATTAGTTGACCTGAATCTAGTTCGAGAAATGTTGAAGGAGGAGATTGGTTCTATTTCAACCAGTGGCTCTGTGGACTCATCAGAGTTGAGCTGAGTGGTGCTTTCTACAAGACATTCTGCTAGAGAAATAATGAAGATTGTTCAATATTATATGAGAGAAGCCTCTGCCTCTCAGGAAGCCATAAAGAGAAAAGTGGACTACTATTTCACCAGAATTTTCACCAAGAATCAACTCGAACACCACTTCATGCTAATGTTGGAAAACATGAAGCTCCCTTCAGTAACTCAAGCTTTTAGAGAAAAAGTGAGCCAACTAAGAGAATTGACTCCTGCCTTGGAGAAATTCATGGAGAAGAAAGATGATTTCATCTCTGCTATGGAAAGAGGAGGAGGAATTTTTATGGATTTTAGAAATTTGTTGCTGCCCTTCTTGCATGTTGATGCCAGACCAGTCATCATACCTCCTGCTTTGCCTGCTTCTGCCTCAGCTGCTTCCACAGTCCAGCTGACTCCTGCTCAAGCTATTCGAAGCCTCACACCAATGATCACCCAAAGATTTTCAACCCACAGGCCTGACTCTGTGTCAGTGGCCCAACCTCCTTTGATCTTTTCTGGCATTCCAAAATCTTCACCTGCATCCTCACCACCCGAACCTTCTTATGATCCCAAAGGAAAAGCTCACGTGGAAGATGTGGATTGATCCAGTGGCCAGGATTTTTGATAGGAATTCATTTGTATTCTGTTTCTGTACTTTTTGACTACTCTAATATAGAAGAACTCCTTTTACTTCTCATGTTTTATTTGTCTCCTATATATGCTTTCCCACTTTTTGATTATCACAAAGGGGGATAATAATAAGGGGGAGAGAACAATAAAGGGGATAAGGGGGAGAACAAAATGAGAAAATGAGAAATATTTTCAGTGGAGAGAAATAACCTTCTTTTCAATTTTATCTCTGATATTATTGTATTTCTTTTTACCTTCGGTACCTTATGATTTTTACCTCTGATAACTTATGTCTATATCATACTATCTCTAATGCTGTTTTCTCTGAGAAAATTGAATTCAATATTATACTCTTTACTATTATATTTTCACTATGTTAAATGCCCATATCATAAATTGTGATTATCAAAAAGGGGGAGATTGTTGACCTCACCTGTTTTGATAATCTCAATCATGTATTCATATGTGTTGAAAATCCCAATTATGTTTTCATCCTCTATGATATTTTTAAGTATCATTGATCTATACTTTAATTCTTTCAAATCTGTGATCAAACCAACAATAATTTTTAAAATAGTCTTTGGAATATGTTAATCCTCATTTATCCATGTTCATACAAGTTATAAATTGATTCTAACACAATCGGATGTGTTCTGCATAAAACAGATAAGTAATCTGCCTATAGCTTCTGATAACGACCTACCGGTACCCAGTCTACCGATAGACTTAGTCTACCGACAGACAGAGTCACCGATATACTTAACACAGGGCTACCGATGTACTTATAAATGTAAGCTACTGACTTACAGACAGTTACCGATAAAAACATAGAGCTACCGGTGTAAGTATAAATAGCTACCGATGGAATAAGAGTCACCGATGGATGAAGATACCGATACAGACTCACAGCTACCGATACCAACGCATGGAGCTACCGACGCATGGAGCTACCGACGCATGGAGCTACCGATAAACAAAGTCACCGCTACAAGCATGTACCAACCGACGCATGGAGCCACCGATAGAGTCAAAGCAACTGATGACATTGAGCTACCGATGTCCAAGCTACCGATGCTGATTACCTACCGATCACTCGACTCACTGTTTGAATTTCTTTATTTATCTTTATTTAATCTATCTAACGGTCATATCATGTACATTTTAATGATTTGTCAAATATATGATAAAGGTTGTCGGATGTCAGGAACCCGTACCTCGTACCTGCAGAAAGGAAATCTTTTATGTCCCCCGTTGCCCGTGAGATAAATATGAGAAGACTACACTACCCAGAAACAACAACAAAAAAGGAAGAGTGTGGTGGATAAAATATACCAAAAACACAAGAACGAGAAGAATCAAGAAGAGCAAAACCAGTTCCATTAAGAACACAGAGAAGCTCATAGACAATCAAGCATACTCGAGAAGTGTTCTGTGCATATAAGAAGAACACTGAATAACTTCAACCACTACATTTTTCACTGTCTGTGAACCTGGAGCATACGACACTCTGTTTCTCAAACAGAAACGAGAAGAGGACTCAGACTCACTTCTAATCGAATCCAAAGGAGTCCAGAGCTACACTGAAATCACCAGAACCATCTCTAAACTCTACATCTCTTGTTCTGTGATTTATTATTATACATTTCGAGCAGTGTGTGTTATCTGCTGTATCTAACACATACACTGTCTCCTGTACTTAAACTGGAGGATTTTTAAATCCTTACCAAACTCCTTCATTCTTTATTTCCCACGAATAACAGTGGTAGAGGTCGTGTGTGACCTGGACAGCTGGGTGCTGTTGTACTGTTTCCCACGAATAACAGTGGTAGAGGTCTTGGACCTGGAAATTTGTAAACTGTTGAACCCCGATCCAGGGTGTGGATCATTTTTTATATAAACTTTTGAGAGGACTAAGTCTAGGCTTGAGACTGAACCTCTTGGTTACATTTGTTGTGCCATCTCTTTCAAAGTTTTATTCCGCTGCTAATCACTTTAAAACTACTACTGTTTTTAAAGTTACTTTGATAATTAAATTAGCAAGTGTTTATGTTAAGTGTAGATTAGTAAGTTAGTTTCAAAAGATAATCACACACTCCTGTGTTGATTAACTGGGAATTAATCAGTCCCTTGAGAATCTAACAGAACCTCTACTTTAATATAAATTCACTACAGTTTAATTTATTATTTTATTTGGGGGTCTTTAAGACAGTGTTTTTAAATATAGAAATTTTTAATTGGTACTCCATTCACCCCCCTCTTGAGTAAACCACTCCGACCAACACTATTATTGAATGTGAACTCAATAAATTTTAGGTGATTATTCCATGCTCCCCCAAAGTATATCACACAAGCTCAATGAATATCTTTCTATATTTTTGTAGTCCTCTTGGAGTTCCCATCGATATATGGATGGTACAAAATGTTCAATATCTACCATGTCCCATGGAAATTCTATAATTCTAGCCCAAAGAGTGAGATAAAATGTGCATCTCCATCTAAAAAAAATTTCAAGGGAACTCCATGTAGGTTTAAAATACCTCAAACAAAAATATTTCACATCTCCTCCACTGAGTGAGTCTCCCTGATCCGTAAAAAGTGAGAAGACATCATTAACCAATAAAAAATTACAAATACTATGTCATGAATTCTCAGGGTCTTGGATAACCCCATCACATGGTCTTTCAAGACAATATCCCACCTAGTGATATAGAAGTCCCTCATTGGTCTCTCAATAATTAAAAAAATGTCTACCACTCTCTCATGTAATATGATTTCACACCATTATTTAAATAAGTACTAAGGAAATATGGGATAGGGTAACACAACTCTTATAGTATGTAATGTGTAGATAAAATTTTCATAAAAAATCAATAGTATTAAAGAATGAAAAAGATCTAGACAAGATCAATATCATACCTCGTACTATAACAATTTCTTCATCACTATATATTGGGTTTTTTATCCACTATATAGACTAAGTCTACCTTAGCTCAATGATGTTCTTCGATAATTTTCTGAGTTCTTATGAGCTAGGCCGGATACTAAGGGCCCCATCATATTCCATGATTTTATATATGAGTATTACTCAAATGCCCATGTGGACTCGATCATGATTCACTTATATAGAACCACTGTTGATGTGATGTATTTCTGTATCAGTAAGACATTCTATATGGTTTTTGATATATAGTGTGATAGTTCCAACACATACCATAGTTATAAAAGTAAGGATCTCCATACTTTGTAGGAGGTGTTGATTATACTCTTATCAACTACAATCTTTTGTCGTTGTATTAATGTGAATCATCTTCCTTCCTATTACTACTATCAAGATAAACTCCTATAATTGGAGAAATAATAGTCACTGACCACAATGGGATGAATATAATCCTACTTCCCTATCCTTCTATAGTCCCTTCTAAAAGGTTATAGCCCTGAGAGTCTCTTTAGAGTATAAAATCTGGTCAATGCCTCTAACCATATGAATGATAACCAGTGTTAATTGAATCTCGGACATCTTATGTTTTTGTGCCTAATTACAAACTTATAATGGATCAATGCAAAGAAATATCATAATATGAGATAAGTATGAATTGATAGTCATAGAAACGAGTCCTACATCTATGAAATTCTGGGCATGGGGAGGATCCATCACATCAGGGATGTACTATTTGATGAAAAACTCCTTAATGTTTCCCATGTAAGAACATCTAGTCTCCCAACTTGATTCAGGGAATTCCACCATCTTCTATAATGTAATTGGAACACAAAGGATTCCCTAATCACCCTTCCATCCATATGGGTCTATACCATCTCAAAATATCTCCTCATACAGTCGTTCAATTCCTTCATATCTCAAGGGCCACTAGTACCCTGGAATAGAGAATGAAACTGGAATTGGAAATCCCATGAATGATCAGTCATGGTCTTTTGTGTAGTTCCACCATGGATATGAATTGATCTAATGAATTACAGACTGAATAGGATTTTCAACTTGCTTCAACTGTTCTTTTACATAATCATGTTAGGGAACATCTTACTACTCCACTAGTAATGGTATGGGAATATCCTGGGCTTTCGCAACTAGTGGTTCTGTCACACATCTCTGAGGTGGAATCGTTGAATCCAAGATAACATTAGTATCATAAAAAGTTATATCCTATCTATGATATCTCAAAAATGATCCCATAGGAGTCTACCCTCTACTAAATGTATAACCCTTTTAGCACAAATAATTTCCATAATCGATGCATGTTAGTCACAATAATCATATATATATATATATATTAAAATCATAACGTACTCAGTTAAACTAATTAAATCCAATAAACCTACTTCACAAAGCATGTCAACATATATAAAACATATGGAAACTATCCAAAACTAATAGTGAAAATATAGAATTCAATTAAAGAAATATATTGTAGCATAATAACAATTATATATATTTCATGTGATCCTACATGTGTATTCATGATGCATGAATCAAATTGAAATTCCATAAATCAAATATCAATGTCATGTTCATCAATCAATGTGAATTTAATCAATATTAAAGTAGAAACATAATTACGAAAATTTAATGCATCCTAGAGGTCTGAAAATTAGTGCTATAAATGCACTAAAATAGTTCTTCTACTAGAGTCCCAATGTACTATATTCTTTCTACCTTATCCCAAACCAAGACAAGTGGAGAAGAAATTTATTAAGTCATGATGCTCAGACTACATTTTCTGACATTCCAACATGAACAACTGGGTCTGAGCTGGAAAGTCACATGTCCTTTTCCATACATCCCCTTATGTAAGAGGTTGAGGAACATAACTGGGGTTCTGAGTCAATAGGTGGGAATACTATACCATTAGTATTATGTCATAGAATTTATAATAAAAAATTAAAATACAATAAATTTTCAGATTAAATATGTGTAATTGTAAATATGGCATAAATTTCATACAAATAAGCATCTCCCAAATTCGAATGAAACCCTATTGTAATAAGAATAATATTAAGAAATGGGTATAAAACATGTCCAATTGTGTCCTCCATTGTATTGTACTATCTCAACACTCCACTAATTAGCCATCAATCATAAGGGACTTAACCTTCACCAGAACCCTAATTAAATATAAAATATCATCAAAATACTTGTGTAGGGTGTGAGTACATGAATAGTAGGAAACCACTAATGCATCCTTAACCTAATGTGCCCAAAAATAAAAATGTATGTCATAATAATTTAAATTTTTTAATAAGTATATACATACCATCCAAAAACAAGCATAATTCCACTAACCAAGATTCTAGAAACCCCACACATACCTCCTTGGGATCTATGACTAAAAACATCATAATTAGCTTGGTAAAGTTTCAAAATCAGAGAAAACCATAAGATGATCAACATTCATATAAACCCCAAGCCTCTATGTTTTACCATACTAGGTCATCATGCCCAAACTCTATCTCCCAGTCAAGTAATATAGACCATTATACTCCACTATTTCCACATAGGTCTGACAACTCTTGATCATCATGCCCCATAGTCATCACATAAAGGTTCGCCCACTTGTAATTATCACACCCCCAGGTCTGGACAAACTAGGCCATCATGCCTCATAGTCCATATAAGTCTTTTCATGAAGTCACATCCTATATCTGAGCATTCTCCCCCTTTGGGTCTACATAGCCATGATGGGTACACAAGTCTCATAAGCGACATGAACATGAAACAATATTACTACATATACTAGACATCTCTCAAAGAAATAGTGGCATAATATCATGTCCATATATTATGTACACATCCTGAGAAAATATTGAATCATCATAAATACAACATGTAAATCAAATTAAAACATTGAATCTATGTTTCTCAACAAATCCCATAGTGGAAGGTCATACAGTGTCATGGGATACACACACCCATAATAAATTCAAAGTCGATAAATGACTCCAAATATGAAAATATGATAATTATACTATAGAAACAAGTATATCAAGATCACAAGAATCTAAGGAACTTACTACCACAAAATTAGTCACTGTCAAGATAATGATAAACCACCATATGTGGGTAAATAGATGGAGTGGAAAACTCAACCATCCATGACACCTCTTCAATCCCTTATTATTGTAAGCGTAGACATGTTAATGATCAAGGTTCTTCAATGTATCCTTGAACCAAAAACCAATTATTTTATTTCAAAAAGACTAAAAATTTCGCATGGGATGATATTTTTTCCCTCCTAGATAATTTATGAATTATCATTCTAGTCCAGTGAATATACTCACTATATTATTCATATGAATAATTATCTGTTGACAATTTCTTATAAATTATCCCTTAAAATTATATTTTAATAATAATTTATCCTTTGATAATTTTTATTTTAAAATTTATCATGTGATAATCTATAAATAGTCAATTGATAATCTTAATAATTATCCATGAAAATCTTTCAATTATTATGTGATACTTATAATAAGTATCCTTTGATAATACATATAAATATCCTATGATAATTTTAATAATCTATTTCATTTGATCATTACCTTATAATTTTCCTTTATAAATATATATAATAATATATTTGATAATATGAAGCAATTATACTTTTATAATTTTTTAATTATCGGTTGATATTTATTCAATATTATTCTTTTATAGGTCATTGTAATTTTATTTTTATGGTTTTTAATAATTCATCCTTTAATAATTTTATTTTAAATTATCATTTGATAATATGGTGGAACAATCATTGATAATTTGAAGAAACTGTAATTTAATAATTTTGAATAACAATATTTTGATAAGTTGATAAAATTATCATTTGATACTTTCTTTATAATTATTTTCAAATAAATTTTCAAAATGAAACTTTGATAATTTAGTTCAATTATATTTTGATTATTTTTCAATTATTATCTTGTGATAATTTTCAATAATTATTGTAATATTATTTCATAAATTATTCGTAAATAATTTAGGTACAATAAATTAATTTAAAATCATCCAATTTTTATTGAATTTATTATATAATAAAATTATAAATAATTAAAAACAAAAAAATAAATCCAACCTGATAATTATTGGCGCAATGTAGGGAGAAGAAAAAAAGAGAAAATGTGTATGAATATTGATTACCTATAGTAACAAAATTCATTCACAAGTGAGTCTCAGGGTCATCCTGAGTTAGCGGTGTCAACAAAAATTGTACCAGAAACGATTCACCTACTTAAAAGAAACCCAAAAATTTTATGAAATAAAACTCCAATTTTAATCACCCAATTTAATCTCTTGTTTCACTCGAAATTGAAAGAGGATATAGTATTTTTCATAATTAATTCACATATAATTTTTAAATAGCCAAAATAAGTGATAAATCATGGTTTTGAAAACCGTGGTTTGTCAAAAAATGCTGATGTAGTGTGAGATTAAGGGTAATAAATATTGAAATCATATTTTTTAATAATAAATGTGATAATTAAATTATTAAATAACATAATCTGCATGAAGAATGACCAAAATCCCAACACACATAATAGTTACACCCCACATATGGTAACCATCGTATATTATACATAACAATGTTCTCAGGTTTCTCATACGAAACACCATTTCAGAGATATTAAATTATTTATTAAAAAATAATATAATAAAAATATTAATTAAATTATCCTCGCATTTGTTCTTACCAAATTCCCAACGAATATAAAATTTATTTATTTTTTATGGTGAAATCAGTATCTTAGACCTAATAGTTGTCTCATATTACAAATACGATGCTCTGTTTGGGAGATTTTAAATTATTTCTAGAAAAAATATAATAACAATATTACATAAAATATCCTCATGTGTGATATAACCAAAGGAAAAATGATCAAAAATATTATACCCCAGTTAGGGTAAACACCAAAACCTAGACGTAATAGTGGTATCTCAATTCTCATATGATGCACTATTTTGGAGATATTAAATTTTATTTAATAAATAGGTCATTCATTATATAATTTATTTAATATTTTTATATCATCTACACTAAGTCTCTAAAGGCCTCAGAATACCATACTAACTTAGTGAATCACTCTAAAAATATTCTATAGAATATTAATTTATTATAACTAGGATTTTACCCTGACCAAAAACACT
This sequence comes from Viscum album, assembly GCA_963277665.1. Taxonomy (NCBI): domain Eukaryota; kingdom Viridiplantae; phylum Streptophyta; class Magnoliopsida; order Santalales; family Viscaceae; genus Viscum; species Viscum album. The sequence goes on from OY728138.1 coordinate 1,568,737,794, forward strand.
GAAAATATTTATTATGTGTTTTTATAGATAATTTAAATTTTCAAATTAAAATATTTATAAATTACTAACAAATAGGGTTATTATTATCATGAAACATTTTGGATATTATTAAGAGTTCTATATTTTAACCATTTCCATTTTTTAATAATATCAATTAATTACTTTCATAAATATCATATTTATTCATTATATGTTATTTTATAAGAATCGATACTAGGTGGTGATGAAAAATGAATTACATCACATCATTGAGACAATAGTTTACGTATAACATGAGTTATATTTCCATTTTTGAATGGATAGAATGAAATAAAGGAAAAAATAATTAACCATTAAATAATTGTAGTTATATCATAAATATCATATATATTCATTAAACATATCCTTATTACCAGTCATGTAAATCGAAAATGAAAAATGAATGCCATCACTTCATTGAGGTTGTAGTCTACACGTACATATGAGAGATGTTATAATCTTCCAATGGATGAAAATGATATAAATTATATAATACATTATAATTAAATAATAATAATAATTTTATAAATATAAAATATATAAATGAAATCTATCAATATAACCGTCTGAGAGGGATGGTGATGGAAACTAAGATACATCACTCCATACAGACGTTAGACCGTATGTATGCATGATTGATCATTTTATTTTAAAGTTGTTATAAAGGCGATAGAAAAATGAAGTAAAATTAGAATAATAATATTCAATTATAATAAATATACTTATTTAATAATTTTAATATAGTTATATATGATTTTTAGGATGTTTAATGAGAAATAAAAATGAAAAATCTCAGTAAAAACATATACCACATCTTCAGGACTCTTCTTTTGAAAAGAACCATAGGGATTGTTGAATGGATATTTTGGGGTGAAACGCAACTAAAGGTAATGAAAAATAATTAATTTGTGTAATTTTTGTCTCACATCGCCAGGAGTTTCAGTTTTAGTGGTGTGGACAATAAAAGATAGGAGAAATACATTTATATGTGAGGTGGTTGGAAATCATGGTAATACATGAAATATTAATATTTATTATGTTTATCACTCTTTTAAACTAGAAATAAGATGTAATATATTGTAATATAATGAGAATAAAGTTGAAATGAATTTTTCTAATGAAAATTATATCATTTTAGGTGGAATTTTATATCTTATCTCTTAGTTAGACCCCATTTTTAACCCTTTTAAACATAATTGTGGAATCAAATTTATCAATATCCAAGGGTCATGAAATAAATTTTATAACTTCCAAGTGGAACATACATGAACCATGAATTTAATTCTAGTTATGTTCTCATACACTTTAGTAAATAAAGGATTATTATTATTATTTAAGGATTTAAAAATAATTTCTAAACATTAAGTAAAATATCAAATCATTTTATTTACTATAAAATATTATAAATTTAATGTCATAAATAAAATTATTTAATTGAAATATAAATACTTTAAACATAACTAACACTTTATTAATTCTCATTAAATTTTCATAACACAATAATTAATCAAAAAAATATATAACTTTCATTTTGTTTTTACAAATACTTTACTTGCTTTTTCACCTATTTGAACAAATACTTGATGAGATATGTGTATGTTTTTTTGGTAATTATAACATTAAAAAATATTAAAAATTTATAAATATCATAAAAATTATTTATTTTCATGTAAAATAATAATATTTAACCAATAAAAATATATTTTTACTTATATGAAAACACACTAATGATATTAAGAGAAAGAGACTGGTACTTTGTAATTGTACTTTACATAAAATAATATAATAGTCATAATCTAAGGAATGTGGAACCAAATTTACATATTTTTTAATATTGATTTGTTTGTTAAAAATAAACTCATACAATGAAATAAATTTAAGTTTTATTATTGGTTTGGAGACCTTATACCATATTTTTTCAACCATTTTTTCCAATTTTACCCTTTATGGAGGTGATAAAATTTTATCATAAAAACTATTCATTATGACTAAAAATGAATATAACAATATAAAATAATTTGGAAATTATTATCTAAGATATGGTATCAATTTTCTATGGTTAAATTTACAAAATTAGTAAAAATGAAATTTAATTTGTGTTTTGAAAATAAAATAAAACCCATTTTAAAAATAAATATGTTACTTATGAAACATGTTTTCTCTTCGAAACAATGTTTCATAAACTTTCAAGGCATTATTGTATCATGATAATATAAAAAAGTAATGTTTTTTGGGAAATAAATATTTTTCATTTTTCATCCAAAAATAAACTCTTTCATAAAAATAATAAATAATTATCATTATATTATTCTAACATAATGATTCCTAAATTAATTCATTTTTATTAATTTAAATTCCAAAAATTAATAAATTTAATTTTAAATAAAAATAGACAACTTAAAGGAAATAACCCTTTAAAATTTAATTGTTCATGAAATTTTATTATTTAATTCTTATCATTTAAAATTATGTACTTATTATATAGGAATTTTTTAAAACAATTTCATTAAGAGTTGTTTTTATATATTTTTTATAATATTTTTAGTTCTATTCATACCAACCAATCAAAGAATTATGCGATTACAACCACATTTATTACTAATAGTTCTCTAGTATAATATGGTTCACATTAGTACAATGTTGGGTGTGTCATAAGCTATCAAATATGTAAAACTTATTAAATATAAATATATTCTAAAACCATGAAGAATTAAAATCTATCTCCTTTAGGAAAATGAACCCTCTTATGTTTTATCTCATACTTTATTGACATGGATTTAAAAAAAACTCAGAATCAATTAAAAGGAGAGGAATATAAATATAAAAAATATATTGAAATTAATTTTAATCCAAATTAATTACCTGTAAATTTTAAAAGGAATTTTATATCTATGTTATGGTGAGGAATTATAATAAATTTTAGAAATTTCTTATACCATTCTTGTATTATTAAACTGCTACTTGTGAATATGTTTTAAAATCAATCCTTGATAGGGAAGTGATAGTTTACACATAGGTATCAATAGATTTATCTTTTACATTATTGATTTTAATGAATTATTTTAATATATTGATAGAGAATGTGAGAAAATATACATTATTTACCTCCTATTTATAACTGGAATTTCACCCATTATTTGACCTTCACTTAATTTCCCCATCTATCGTATCTCGTACTTCAAGAGAAAAATATCAAAAATGTGGTTTTCATGTTTTAATCACTAAAAAATCATCTAACAGTGAAAAATATATATAAAAGGATGAAAAATTATTTATACTATATATATCAATTATTTGAAACCATTAATGGTTAGCATTGAATAAGATAATTTACATTTTGATAAAATACTTCAACAGTATCTAAATCATGAACAAATAAAACTCAATGTTCAACATAACAAATTCTAAATATAACTATCCCTAAAACTCATAAAAGTATGATTTACCATCCTCATAAAAAAATAAATAAATAAATATTTTATCACCTAATGTTTCAAGATCAACTCAAAATATTTTCCAAAATAACATTAATCACTCATAACCATTTAGAAATTAATTAAATTTTTATTCAAATATAAACACTATTTTAAATATTTTTGTATCATTAAAAATTCTCATGTTGAAATTTTGTTTTAGATTTCATTTAAATCCAAATAGATTTTATTTCAATATAATAAATCAATATATTTTTTTAAAACCAATTTAATTGATAATATCATCATACAGATAAATTTAAATCATATGAATAATTAAATAACTATTTTTTCGTAACATTTATTTAATTTAAATTTTTTTTATCATATAAATTTTATTGGATGTAGTGATGTTAATATTTTAATCCCGAATTCTAAAATTATGTAATATGATAATTTTGATTTTTTCTCTTTAATTTAAATTACTAATGTTAAAAATAATTTACCAACGAAAAATTAAATTTTGTGAAATGTTAAAATGTAAATAAAAAATGACAAAAACATTTAAATTTTAAACTACAGTGTGTTTTTGGTAGGATAATAGACCCAAAATCAGTTTGACTCCAACATTTTATACTTTCAGAACCTTTTAACCTCGAATAGTGACATTTTATTATTATAATATAATGACTACTCCTAAAATTGACTTTTGGGCACATATAAGAAGGGATCCCATCCATCACATCATGATAAAACTATCTTATCGAAATTCATAACAAAAATAAGAAATATTTCACTTTCTAAAATACTATATCAATTTAATAAGCCTTATTTCTAAATTAGTCATTGAAGGCCTCCATTTCCCAGTACATTTCTATGAAAAATATCACGTTCTTGATGTGAGTATTTCTTACAAGTTAGTATTTCTTGTCATTATTATTATTCCAAAAATATTATATCCAAAATAGTATAATAAAATCATCATATTAATAAAATAAAATTAAATTTTATTAAATGATCAACAATTATTCAATCCTTTACATCAACTGATATGAAAAACCACATTAATCATGAATATGTGAAGACTACTTCCTCTACAATGTGATGCTGTTCATTTTTCATCACTACACCTCAAGGAAAATAAAAAGAATGGTTTTGATGCATTAATATGTTTATTATTTCAAAATTTTGATTCTTAAATTTCAATTTATCATATTCTATCATTCCATCACATTAATTGAGAAGTGGAATCATTAATCATGTGTATGTGTGGACTACCCCCTCCATGAATGATGAATTTAATTTTTTTAAGCACTAAACACAGATGGTTATAATAATGTACTTATTTAAGATAAATTATATTTATTAAAAGATTCTATAAACTTAATATTTACATTATATAAAAACATATTATTTCTCATTAAATCATTTTAACACACTCTCATTTGGATTGGTTTTACCTCCCTTGTTAATGATGTTAAAATTATTATAATCATGAAGTATTATGGAATATTGTATAATGCTATTATAATGGATGAAAATTTTATTTATTTATTTAAAAAAATTATAAATTTTAATTAATTTTTAATATATTAAATAATATATGACATTTCGAGCATTAAACATGACAAAACGAGTGCATCACAATTTCATTTTTCAAGGACCATATACATATTCTTCACATGATAAAATACGATGGAAGGAATTAGTGAATAAATTTTTATTATAAAAAGAATAGAAAGAATAATTTTTAACAATTAAGTGATAATTGTCCACGTCATTGTGAAACCTTTATGAAATGATCAATCAAAAAGCTAAACATCTGATGATGAAAAAAATATTAACAATGTAATATCTTTGTAATGTATGTTTATATATGAATTTTATTAAAGTTAAAATATTTTAATGAATTTAAGAAAATAGTTATTAGTATTGTTAATTTCATATTACATAAGTTTAGATCACGATCAAATATGCAAGAAAGTAAGTTAAGGGTTTTTGTGAACTAAATTTCATTTTATTGTGTTATGTTAATTTTTAATGAGAAATATTCATATATATTTGATATGATATAATTTTTTTTGTTATATTATTATTTCAGTTATACATCCATGTTTTTTCCATTAATAAAAATATTAATCTTAATGATTGATACAAACATCATAAAATTGGACTTTAAAAGCATTTATCATATTTTTCCTATCCATCAGTCAGGTTTGATTTTAAAAAATTCTGTTTTATAGTGTATAAATCACCATTTCAAGATTTTATACATTGAATTATATTTTTTCATTGTTATTAAAGTTAAATTTCAATATATATCATTCAATGGAGTTTGACTAATATGCTATTGAAACCATTCGATTGGAAATTTCATTTTCAATTTTTTTGAAAGATAGTACTTTATTGAATTTTTTATTATTTCTAAAACTCATCATCATATTCATTTTATATTCATGTAGTTTATTATGTCCTCTAAATGTTTTCATTTCCACAGTATTTTTATTTTATCTTATTTTGTTCTTATAAGTGAAACTAATCTTATTTTTTCATTTTGGTGAGGAACCTCCCATTTCCATAACAATATTCATTTGTTTGATACTAGGAATAAAGTGTTTTATGGATAAAAAAATTATTAAGTTCATATTATAATATAGTTAAATTCAATTAAAAAATAATAGAAATATTTAATTTTTATCATATGGTTCATTTCAGTAATTTTTAAAATGATTTTATTTTTAACATTTTCCATGTTAAAAAATATTTGCAGCCTTTCAAATTTTTTATGAAATTATTTTTATACCAATTCTTGGTTTCAAACAGAAATTAAAATCCTCTATGTTTTTTAAAATATTAATTCATATTTAATTTTTTTGAATGGTCAAGGATATTCCTTATTTCAAATGTTATTTTTCTAGTTCTCCAAAAAGGATTGTTTCTCCTACATCAATATTTATTAACATGTTTTTTGAATGATGAAGGATATTATTCAAATATTACAATCCACCTTTTTTATAATTATATGGATTATGTAATGTTCTTCTATATAAGAGGAATTATCCCATACATACTATCTCTTTCATAATCATCCAATACACAAAATTATGAGTTTTCTTTCAATTATTTCCATTAAGAAAACCCTATATTACCTTACATTTATGGAAACATGTTTAAATAGATTCTATATGTAGATTAATTAGGTCAAATATTAAATAAAACATACAAATTATATATATAGTGTAAATACCTTATAACTCATCATCTAAATTGAGGGATATTAACCTTAAATGTTATAGAATATATTTGTATAACCATTAATTTTCTTTTGCCTTTAAATGTTATGATTAATGGTAGAGTTGTTAAGTTTTTATTTATATGAATCCATTTGAAAATTACATGAATTCCATTTTTTCATGTGTTCTTTATGATGTGAGGATTGAAACCCGTTTTTTTCCCTTTGTTATTTATTATGTGATGAACTAAACCCATTTTCAATCCTTTAGTTCATTATGAAATACTTAATGGTTTATTTCATGATGTACAAATATTTTTGGTTGAGGGATGTGTGTTTCAATTATAAAACATGTATGGGTGGTTTCATTATAAACTAAGGATGGGCAGTTACACTATAGACCATGGGACATTAGATCTATTATATACCAGGGCTGGTGGTTATGTTGTAAACTGTTGATGTGTGGGTCCTTTATATCCCTCTATTGCCTTGGTTATATCATTATATCTAATGTTATAGTGAGTTTTTAGATTTTATCAAAATATTTTGGTTCCTATGTTAATGTCTAAGACACACATCTATGACATCATGGTGTTAATCTCTCAAGTATCATGTCTATTAATAAATTTGATTCATTCATTTGATTCATGTATTATGATTTTCTAATCCTTTTTCTATGAATCATGATATTTTATATATGATTTCTTCTATATTATTCATTGATGTTATTCCATTTACTTTGATTATACCCTTATTATCATCTTCATCTTAATTATTATGTTTCTATTTTATTTCATATATTTACCCATGATGAGAATTTGAGTTGACCCTTTTTTTATGTTTCCATTCTCTATGTTTTTATGATGGTTATAAATTATGATAAGTAAAAAAAGAGGTTCTATTATGGCTGAATTATGGAGAAATTTTAACAAGTATCATAGACTATTTTTCTTATATAGTTTATGCTCAAAGTAATAAAACTGTTATGTTTAAGGGATTGTGTGATTATTGGAAGATATAATATTTATCTTATATAGGTAATGTAAAAAATATATTTTTTAGAGTTGGATAAAAGAATTTTGTATTGGGGGGGGGGTTAGTTTCTTTTGATTATTACTTTAGATAATTCATAAGACTATGATATGATAAATTTTGTGAAAACCTGAGTAATAAGAGAGATAATTGTAAATATATGATAACATCCTATAATTGTTTTAATGTTTTATTATTTATTATTTATATAAATTAATTTCATATATTCATTTTGGATGGTGGATGCGGTTGTGGAATATATTCACCTAGGGGTAATGACTCTAAAAAATTTTGGATGAGTATTTAATCAATCATCTCTCTCTGCATGATGAGTGGGCATAAGACTCTATACACAACTAGAGACTACCAGAGGATATTATTTGGTTAATTAAAATATACTTTATGAACCATTATATTTTATTTGAATATATTTAGGTTATAAAACCAAATAAGAAATTATCATGGATCACATATACTAAAACCTATAGATTTATGAGTTGAGGTACATATTAATCGATATTCCCGTTTATTTCTAAATTGTATGTTGAATTTTAAGAGCATAACATTCAATAATTTTTGGGTTTGTAATATTGAATTAATGTTTATGATAATGTTAAAAAACTTATTTTTGGGTCCATTTTTAAAATTATAAAATAAATACTATTAAATGAATCTCGGATGAATCAAGAGTGATTTACGTTAAACTAAGAGTTAATTTCATGGTTTCAATCTTTGAGGGTGAGTTTTTTATGGGATTATTTATTTCAATTCTCTTAGAATAAATAATATTTTATTTTGCATGTTCATATATAGTGGTTTTTTAATTTCATAATCCTGAAAGAGTCATGTTAATATTGAACTCCATGTAAAATAAATATATTAAATCATTGAGAAAGATAGTGGGATAATAAATTTAGTGAGAAACTTGTTATTTTACCAAACTCATTATCAAGAATTATGATTAATAACATGTACATATTTGAGATTACAAACACACTGAAGAAGATATGGATAGTGGCTCATGGATGCTCATGTAATGAAAACTATGAAGGATGGAAAATTCAATTACCTTCATTTCAAAAATTCGTAAAGAGGAACAGAGAAAAATTATTAAAATTAAGCAGAAGATAATTTATCAATCATAATGGAAGAAATTTAGAAAAAATCCACTAGGGAGAAAATAAGAGTTATTCTATAATATGGAGTGAAATTCTGTTCATTATAAGGATTTAATATATTTTTAATGTATAAAGTGTGGAAAACATAGTCATTGTATGAGTCAATTCCCATATTCGAGGCTTAACAAGGATGATATATTTTGGAATCTTATATGTCTAAGAAATAAATTTAACAAAATTGAAACCTAAATTATTTATACGATTTACTAAATTGATATGGGATGAAGAACACTAATAATCAACCTAGGAAAAGTGAATTTGTATTTTCATCTTGTTCTTCCCAATCCTTTGTAGCTATAATTAATTGTAAATAAATAAAATCATCACCTCAACGAATAAATGTTGAAATATTAATAGAAACTTCTTTTGGTATTATTTTTGAGTCCCGTGTTTATATTTATGGGAAATTTATTGGTGAAATTCATATTGACCTTCCTTTAGATAAATGTTCTATGATTTTTTGATGAATTAGTTCCCTCTATATAGAAATAAAATATTTTTTAGAAAAATGAAATCAAATTTTATATCAGACTATGAAATTATATCAATGAAAGGATGATTACGAACACCCTATAGAATAAATATATATTTTTTGGTTCATTAAAATGAATTATGTTGGACTCTTATCTTAAATACTTGGAGAAAAAAATCAATATTAGGGATAATCATATTAAATGGAAAGTGGTTTGTTCTCCATGTTTATAAGGATGATATATCTCAAGAAATTATATCATGAGTAATCTTTTATTCCATTAGATATTTTTTTATGTGACAATTAAAATATTAGGATGATTTTTTTTAATGGGTGGTGAGTTTAACACCACATGATTGTAAAATATGAATTTACTTTATATAAATACTATATTGATAGTTCATTTTTCTTGAAACTGTGAACTAAAATTAAACGATGATACTTTAAAAGAAAATTATTCAAATTTTCAATTACAATGTATCAATTAAATTACCATGAATGAAAGATAATAACCATATTAAAATATTAAAAAAGAAAATGCGATTAAATAGAATTAGGTTATATTTATATCTATTATGAATTATATTTTTTTAATATTAGGAAGAAGGTATGTTCAGCAGGGTTTCCCTAGAATAATACAAAACCACACTATGAAAATTATTATTTGGGTGAAACATTTTCTATAGAAGCTAAAGCATGTTGAAATTACCAAAATATTTATTTTATCTGGATGGCCACCTATGTCATCATCTAGATATTATCACATCCTTAGGTATTACATGGGATTCCTAAGGGGATATTTTAGTAGAAATTATGATGATCAACTATATACAGGTATCATTTTTCTATATCTGTTTCACATTTTTATAGACTTTATGTTTTACATAGTTGTATTGAAAAAATAAAATAATAAATAAATAAATAAAATGTATCTTAAGGGATCTAAATTTTAAATTAAAATTATAAGTATAATTAAATATATTATATATTAAAACCCAATAAATTTTATAATTTATTAATATCCTTTATTTTTTAAAAAATACATTTTTATTTAAAGAGTTTTTTGTTATTTTGAAAATACATTTAAAATAAATATATATATTGTAGTGATTTATTTAAAAAAATAAATATATTTTTCTGGATCAATCACTACAATATTAGTCCATAATTCAATTTGGTTATTTTTCTAAAGTAATGGGTTTTTAGGTTAACATTTTAAAAAATTAGTTCTACCAAAATTGTATAATCTTTTACATTATAATTATATAAGAAATAATATGTAGTTTATGAAATTTTTTAATTATCCTAAAATTTATTTTTGGAGTAAAATTATGAATTATAATATATTATGTTAGACATGGAAATATATTTTTAATATTTTTGAACTTAATTAAAAGATTTCCTTAATAAAAAAACTTTCTTTGGACTATATTTTTAATTAAATAATTATATGGAGAAATTCGAATTTCGGGTTATTTTAAATCCATAAAACATTTATATTTTATAATAAATAAATTTATCTCATGAAAACCAATATTATTCTTAATTTTACCTCATGCCTATATTTAAATATTAAGAACACATTTTCCATAAACACTATTTTAACCAATAATGTGTATTCATTTTAATTTTTACTTTAACCACACACAAATATATTTTTTGAATTATTTTTTTCGGAATAAAAATTATGTTGTCAAAATTATTCAATAAGTTCATTTTGAATTTTAATAATTGAAATTAATTTAAAGAGAAAGAATTTAATTACCAAGGTAGAAATACATTATCGGAAATGATAAATATTAAATAGAAAAGGCCTAAAAACACACATTATTATTTCTATAATGAGTGGTGGTGAGTATTATCAACCCAAAAAACACATACCCCCAAATATTTTAAAAATCTGTTACATTTTACCCCAGAATAATGACATTCAATTATTGAAATATAATGGATACTCCCAAAATATACTCCTATTCAATTATAAAATATAAATAATTAAACCACTTCATGTTACGCAAATCCCTCAAAACTCAACTTAAAAATCTAAAACAATTCACCTCATGGAAGAATATATGAATTTAATAAGTTAATGCCCCCCATTTTTTGTAACGCCCGACCCCAGTTACTGAGAGTCGGTGAATTATTACATAACATTGGCATGATTACAAAGGATCAAGTCTCAAAAAAACAATTAGTTTAGTAGTATTGGAAACACTATATATAGTCATAAGTATTACATTACATCATAAGGTAAAAAACTACAACAACATCTTGTCTTCATATCACCTCATACTATCCCTACAGGACATTCATAAATTACTTCTTCACGTCTTGGGAAAAATAAAACATTGAAAGGGGTGCACTTAGATGCTCAGTAAGGATAACAATATAGCAGAAGATTTCATATATAGGCATAAACACTTAAGTCAATGTATAAGGTAAACAAACGCCTTTTAAACTTGAACTTCAGTATAATATGGCAAATATAAAATGAAAATTATGCCTTTTACTTATTCAAATAGATATTCTACTAGTCAAATAATCACATTCAATATCAATAACCACGTTTATAATGATGGAATGCATAATTCCATACTATCATAACCACATTGTCAAGGCCTTGTGCCAAGACTACAAATAAGATTTCGGCAGGGCATTGTGCCAAGACACTAGTTTTTCTCCTGAGACCTACCGATGCATCTAGGAGCTATAGTGGGATCCACCCATCAAATATTAAGTACAATGAATTCCACATATTAAAAGTTTGAAACATAACATAAACATTCGTATTAAAACTAGCATACGAAATGTCAATACTTTTAACCACAAACCATGAATGGTATAAAAATATCACATCCACAGTCAAACATAACTCATTCGATACAATATGGAAAATTGTATTGTATCTGATTAACCTCAATCGAGAATAATGAAGGATATTGACATATATTAAAAGAATCATAAAACTATTGAGAGAAATATCCACTTTTTCCTTGAATACATTTAAAAGTCACACTATTTTTCAAGAATCCATTTAAAATAGATTTTTGAATCAAAGTGTCCCATACCAATTTGAAACTTTTAAAAGGAATTTTGATTTTATAACTTTAATGTCCATATAAATAATCCCTTAAAACCATTTTTAAAACATGGACATTAATGAGAAAGATTTAGAATAATAAATCTTGTAAACATTTGTGTTAGAGTTCCAATCCAAAAGAGAGACACTTGAATACAAATAATTGACGTCATCAAAACATTTTAATATCTTGAGAATAAAGGGATTCATGATATACTATGTCAAAGTACATTATATACACCATATAAAAGTGATTTGGTGTATAACAACAAAAGAGTCTCAATTGAATGTAAATTGAGATAAAATATCTCATAATGGTCGTATCCTTAGGTTAAAGATAAATCAAAGATATAATTATGTGTGAAAAATATAAATACACTCAATATGATTGTATATTCAGTGTAGAACAATCAAAGTACTTTCAGACATATTCATGTAAAAACAACACCAATGAATTAGATGTTTAACTCAATAAATAGAGATTGAGTTAAAATTACTCTTATCAAGTTCATATCGATGACTTGAGAATTTATAAATTGAGTGATTATGTGTATCAAAAGTATATCCACATAAAGGGGAGTGGAAATTATGACATAAGAAAATGAATAGTGATTCCCCACATAATCTTGGAGTAAAATAATCAATGAATTATGGGTAAAGCCGAATGAGTGGAAATTGAAATTTCAAATTCCCTTATTGATTTGGTAACATAAGAAACATACACCCATGAAAGAAGGATCATACAATTATGATTTAAATATACATGAATTTAAATATATTACACAACGAATACAATCAGGGGCAGTATACACACCACATGCAATAAATAAGTGGTGAATAATGTAAATCTCACGAAATTAAAAGTGAGATAAGAAACCACTTACATTGTACTTTTTACTTGGTCGAAGGTAGGTTAACCTCTTGTGTAATGGTGAAATAACTGTTATTTAATTATACAAAATTCATTTACATTAATATGATATCATATATGATTTTTTAACGTTGATTTGTTAATAATATATTAGTATTATCATCGTTTCGGGTGTTAACAGATTCATTTTCCTTTATATTATTTTTTATGTGAGCCATATTTGTTATGGATGGGATGTATCTTATTCATATTGAGAATGATATCATGTCTCTAAAAATTATTTTTATTCATCAAATGAAATTTAGTCTTGAATGGATATGATGGGGAATGAATCTCATCGTGTTCGTGGAGACGGTAATCCGTACGTACGCACGAGCGACAATATCATTATTTTGACATTAAAATAATTTATAATTGGTAGTATATCATATATATTGAATCATTATGATGTTATATTTACTATTTAGATGAATTAAACTTCATTATTATACCTATCCAAATAATAATATTTGGAATTACAATTACACCACAACGTGAAGACCGTGGGCCGTACGTACGCACGTTTGGTGACATGACATTCAAAGGATGGATAGAATACTAAATATGGTTGTACTATATTTATAATATCATCACAGTTTATAGAAGATACTGGAGTTATTTTTTTAGAATGGAAATTACAAAGAAATAAGAAGTGGAAGAAGAAAGGAACTTGAAAGAGGGTGGTGAAATCATTACCTCTTCTTCAGGTTCTTCCTTTTTATTTGATCAAAAGGGCTCCATAGGTTGGCTTTTTGATCAAACTAAGGCCTCTAGGTTGAAATGAGGGAATTTGAGAGAGTATTTGGGCAGGTTTTGGCCAAGAAAAAATGCTTTCAATGTGTGAATTAGTGAGAAGGGGGAGTGAATTTTTATAAGAGGGATGAGGGGCACCTTAAGAAAAGTAAGTAATATTATTTTATAATAAATTCATATGTGGATTCTAATGGCTTAAAAGTGGATTATTTAACGTTTAAGGTGGGTATAGGTTACAAACCACTCACCCAATACGTTTTAGACAGGTTTGGGTCACTATATTAACCTTATCTTTATGTTTTAACTCTTTGTTAATTAGTTTAACATTTACCATGTCACTTTGTATTTTTATATTATATAGTTAATAAACGTATTATATACATCGAAGCGACCCCCAAGTGGTCCATTAATGATACACGTATCATGATATAAGTCTCTTGGCCAAACCATAGTTTTAGAAAAAATTAATATCAATTAATAATATAATATTTGTTTTAAAAACTCTTTTATGTCAATTTTGACACTATTCAATAATTGTTTTTTTAAAGTATTAACAACATTATTAATTCAAAAAAAATTCATTTAAGAAATCAAATAATGTCATATTAAGCAATAAAATTCATGGATTTCATCAAAACATTCAAATTATATTAATTTTAACATTTATAATACAAATTATTTGATTCTTTCATTAATAAGGAAAATACTGCATCATTATTGTGTCATAAATAATATTAATTATTAAATGTCTAAAAATTCTAAATAAAACAAAATTATGTATAAAATATTTTTAAATTTCTAATGAATATTTATAGTCTAAAATCCAACATATATAACCCTATGTAAAGTTTTTTGTATAAAATATATATGCTTATATCATTTTTTGTATTTATTTTAACTTAATTAATATAAAGTGTCATTATAACTTACAAGTGACTCCATGGAGTCCCATAATCGACCCCAAGATGCCCATGGTCGGAAATGTATCAACCAATAAGTCTAGGACACGTTTTAGGGTAATTTGTTATTATTATAAAATTATTCTTTTACCCTTATTTACCGGATTTACCCTTTAACCATGGTAAATAAAATATTTACCGAAGTAATTATTCAAAATGTCTAAAAATAAAAGTTTCCTATTTATACAATTTGGAAATCTTGATTCCAAATATGGAATCCATTTTTCCAAATTCAAAAAAACAGAAGTGGCAGAAAATAATTTAAAATTAATTCCCGTTGTTAAAATAAAAAACGTGTTTTTAAGAGATAATAACTATCAAAATATTAACACTTGTTTATGTCTAGTTTAATTGTGAAACTATGTCTGATGACCAAAATTGTATTAAGTGGTAAAAATATATTCAAAATATACTTTAAAACCACTCAAAAGCATAATTTATCACTATTAATTATTCCGATTAAAAAAGTTTTTTTTAATTAAAATTTAGTAATTTTCACTATTCATCAAAATATAAAAGTTGTCCGAAAAGTTCCAAAATTTTACCCTAGTATAATTTCAATATTCCAAATCAAAAAATGAAGTCCATTATGATAAATAAAATTTATAAAATTTCAAAAAGTTTGTATTATTATTCATAACTGCTACTTTGATTGGTCGCGATGTGTTAGAATCTTGAAGTTGCGTACAACAAACGCTACTGTATTATTAAAAGAGAATCGTACCATGGATGATTGGGGTGTTACATTCTCCCCTACTTCAATAAATTTCATCCTCACAATATTTAAAATTCTTCTTTGGAATATAATAGAAAGTACCACATCAGAAAAAGATTCAATAAAACTATCACTTTAACGGAAAGAAAGAGAAGTACAAAGGTCATCTGAGATAACCTATACTAGGATTCCATATAGAAAAACATGGATATGGATGATAAACTAAGTGTCAAGTTCTTATAGCGTGGGATAGAAAACATGATCAGGAAAAAGTTAACAATAAGAAAACCAAAAAATTGTGATGGGAAAAACGGTCATTAGTTTCCCAGTAGGAAAAGTAAACGGACAACATTTTTTTAAAGATACATTACATAATGATAAGGAATTCATTTCTAAGATTAAATAATAAAATAAAGATATATACTTACATTTTAATTAAAGTTTCATTCTTTAATAAAGTTATACTTCTAACTCATTTTTAAACGATGAGTATTCAAGAAGACATGGTCACACTGGAAGAGCTAGAATAAACTTCTATAGAATCACATGATCCACCAATGATAAACTATATATTTACCTTTTCATTATAATTAATCAAAACCAAAATTGATAGTACAAGATCTGATGATCCCACAAAAGGATAATCCATTAGAGAAAGAAACACTAATCTTAATTTCTAAATTCAATACCCCAAAGATAAATAAATACCATTCAATAAACAATTGTCCTTAAAATCCTTCAATATAATCTAAACTAATACTGAATCCCAAAACATAGAAGCATTTGGTTATGTAGACTTCCATGGTAAATTTTATTTCCAAATGACATCAACTACTCTTAAAGTCACATTCTTAAAAGTAATTAACCTAATCACATATTCTCTATTATTGGTTAATCATTTACATAAATAACCCAGATCACTATAAATCCATAATAAAAACATATATAAAAATCCATAATTACTCCTCAAATGAAATCCCATAGTATTCTATTTTCCATCGACATATAGTGTTCCCAAAAAAGCGAACATCTTCCAAAATAACATTTATCACTTAATCACAAAATCATTTTCCTATACTAAGGGTATTCATTTGATAAGACATAAGAACCCAAATCAACTTATTATTGATCAATAAAATCATTTAACTAAAAATAATCAGTCATACTAACTAGGGACTTTACATAGTCCAGTGGTAGGTGATAAATCCCAATCACAATTTGGTTGTGGGTTTGATTCCCACATCTTTGTCTGACGCGATGGGTTGTCACACAGTCTGGGTGTTTTCCTTTTTCAAAAAATAAATTTTATAATGTTACCAAAATGAGATAAATTCCTCAAAATAACCATAACATAATTTTAACCAGAAATGTTATCTCATACCTTGCATTTTAATCCCAAAATATAATATCTTGTAATTGCGTCAAACCCAATGATCATATAAAACCAAATGGTTATTTATAACTATATCCCCAAGGTAAAATATAAGACTTCCTCAAATATCATTCTCACATGGAAAACTATGGGGTTACAAATACAAGGGAAAATTATTCCAAAGTATTCCCATCAACAAGGAGCACAAATACTTTTAAACATTTCTCCAACCATATATTTCCACATAGCTTCTTCTTTGACCAAGAAAATATCCAACAGAAGAGGACATTCACTCGGGTAATGGCCAGGTCCCCTATATTTATGGAAAATGACTATAAATGGATTATTGGGACTATTTTTATTTTCTTCCATAATACTCTTCATTTTTCCTCGGCAATTCTCCAATTTATGTCCTTATTTTCCACACGTAAAGAATTTATTTATTCTGTTGAGACACTTTCCTAGGTGTCTCCCTCCACATTTCCTACATGATGGAAATTTAGAATTCTTTTCTCCATGTTCTCTACTGCTTGAGCTCTTATCATTCATTGCATTTCTCTCCTTTCTTGAGTCTGGGAGTTGGTTAATATATATGTTGTTGATCATATTTTTGGAAAACTTATTTTTCATGAATGTGATATATTTTACGCCTATCAACATTCCATTTTGTTACTCATTTCCACCACCCTTCCCTCCTTGTAAGTTAATCTCAAAGTTACTATGACTTCCATGGAGTCCATCCATTGACTAAAACCAGAAAGCATTGTGTGAGTAACAGTTGTCATAAAATCATTTAGAGAATATCATGACACCATATTTTCAATTTGAAACACCTTAGGATTAACCAAGGTCATTTATTTTCATCTTATATTACAATACTTCATATTGGTTTGTAATTAAAATGTAAATTATCCAAAACATATCCCATTGGAGTGTCGTAACCAAGAGTGCAGCAAGGGCCGTTTTCATGCACCAGTTCTCGTTCGAGTCTAGATCAAAGCGGTGTTTTCGGGTTTTACCCCTAGGTACATCGGTGCCAGAGCCGCCTCTACCTGCTTGTATCCAGACAGGGATGTACTTCTTGGAAAACTCATGAAATCTATACAATACCAAAATTATAGGAAGTTATTCTATACTAATCTTCAAAGTCTATCTTAGGGCTATGTTCTCTAATCAGAGTTTATCAAAATCTAGTTTCCAAGGTTTTTACTAAACTTCCTCTGATACCAACTATAACGCCTCGACCCCAGTTATCTAGAGTTGGTGCATTATTACATACCATTGGCATGATAAAAAAGGATCAAGTCTCGAAAGACCGATTAGTTTAGTTGTCTTGGAAACACTAGATATATTCATAAGTATTACATTGCATCATAAGGTAAAAAACTACAACAACATCTTGTCTTCATATCCCCTCATACTACCCCTGCAGGTCATTCATAAATTACTTCTTCACATCCTGGGAAAAATTAAACATTGAAAGGGGTGAGCTCAGATGCTCAATAAGGATAACAATATAGCAGAAGATTTCATATATTATCATAAACACTTAAGGCAATGTATAACTAAAACAAAAGCCGTTTAAACATGAACTTTAGCATAATATGTCAAAGATAAAATGAAAATAATGCCATTTACTTATTCAAATAGATATTATAGTAGTCAAATAATCACATGCAATATCAATAACCACTTTCATAATGATGGAATTCATAATTCCATACTATCATAAGCACATAGTTAAGGCCTTGTCCCAAGACTACAAATATGATTTTGTCAAGGCCTTGTGCCAAGACACTATTTTGTCTCATGATACCTACCGATACATTTAGGATCGATAGAGGGCTCCACCCATAACTTACTATGTAAAATTAATTCAACATATAAAAATATTGAATCATAACATAAACATTCTTATTAAAACTAGAATACAAAATATCAATACTTTTAACCACAAATCATGAATGATATAAAAATAGCACATCCATAGTAAAACATAAATCATTCGATACAATATGGAAGATTGTATTGTATCAGATTAACCTCAATAGAGAATAATTAAGTATATTGACATAAATTAAATTAATCATCTAACTATTGAGATAAATAACCCCTTTTTTCTTGAAAACATTTAAAAGTCACACTATTTGTCAAGAAGCCATTTAAAATAGATTTTTGAATCAAACTGTCACATACCACTTTGAAACATTTAAAATAAATTTTGATTTTAAAACTTTAATTTCCATATAAATAATCCCTTAAAACCATTTTTAAAACTTGGACATTAATGAGAAAGATTTAGAATAATAAATCGTCAAAACACTTGAGTTAGAGTTCCTAACCAAAATAGAGACATTTGAATACAAATAATTGAGGTAATAAAAAAATTTTAATATCATGAGAATAAAGGGATTCATGATATACTATGTAGAAGTAAATTATATACACTATATAAAAGTTATTTGGTGTATAACAACAAAAGAGTCTCAATGGAATGTAAATTGAGCTGAAATCTCTCATAAAGGTCATATCCTTAGGTTAAGGATAAATCAACGATATAATTAAGTGTGAAAAATATAAATATACCCAATATGATTGGATATTATGTGTAGAAGAGTCAAATCACATTCACACATATTCTTGTAAAACAACACCAATGAATTAGATGTTTAACTCAATAAATGGAGATTGAGTTAAAATTACTCTTATCAAGTTCATATCGATGACTTGAGAATTTTTCAATGGAGTGATTATGTAACATCCCAAGTAAGTAATGAATAATAGATATTTTTATCTATGTCTATTAATGAATTATATAGTGTTTTAGAGGCTTAAAATGAGAATAAATCCAATCTTAAGCATGGAATACACTAATATTTTTAAAAGATTGTTTTACTGCCTTTTGATGGAAAAACATTTTTAAATCAAACTTTTGACAATTTTATAATCTCTATTTGTCAAAATAAACATATTATTTATTATTGGGAAATTGAAATTGACATCGGATAATATTTTGGTATTTTTCTGACAATGTTCATTTTTTAATGAATAGTTAAAAATACTGCATTTTCCATCAAAACTGCTTTTTCATCTAATTTAATTATATGGTTAGATTATATTTTTAATTGTTCTTAAAGAGTAATATGAATATAATTTTACCATTTAATACAATGGTGGTCATTAGGATTAATTTCACAATGTAATTGGGCATAAACTAATGCCAAACGTTTCATACATATTGTTTCAAAAAAACCCGCTATTTGTTTTGACAAAGGGAATTATTTTTTTAAATAAATTAGTGAAATTTCTATGTTTGGAATTTGGTAAAATGGTTTACATATTTGGAATCATATGGTCCAAATTATGTAATCAAGACTCTTGATTTTGGACATTATGAATTGTAACGACGATAATTATCTTTAATTATATTGATTAATGAGTAATCAGGTAGTTATGGATAATAAAATAATATCATAATAATAAAAAATGACACCAACATGTGTCCTAATGCTACTGGTTATCTCACGGCCGACCATGGGATTCCTTGTTCCAATCACGGGGACCCCATGGAATCACTTTTTTGTGAAAGTGACTTTTTATCTTTTTATTGTTAAAGAATGTTAAATATAACAAAGAATGTATCACCTGAGTAAAACATTTTTCATTTTGTATACATAAATGATATTTTGGACTATAAATATTCCTTGGAAATATAATACTATTTCCTACATCATAGTGATTTTTCATAATTTTTAGACCTTAAATAAATTAAATTATTTATGACATCATGATGATGTTGCGATTACCTCATTATTTAATGATTTAAATAAAATAAAATGATAATGTAAAATATAAGACCTAAACTTGTCAAAGACCTATTGTATGAGTATATTTTGAACCCTTATCAACTTATCCTAGAAATAAATCAATGTGGGACCTTCAAAATCCGAAACTCGTTTGAAAATAAAGTAACATTTTGTAACTTTCCAAGAGTACCCCTCCTCTACTCTTATAAAAGTCCCCCATATCTACCTCCTTACCCACACCTCTCAAGCCTTTGTCTCGGCCAACCCCTGAACATTTTGTCTCTCCACATCCCACTATTACTCCTAGAAGCCTCAATTTGGGCAGAAGGCTTCCCCAGTAAGCCTTTGAGCTAAAATCAAAAAGAGTTACCCGATTTAAAGGTAGTGTTTTCTCTTCGGTTCTTTTGTTTTATTTTGCTTCTCCAACCCCCTAAACTCTTTTTCTTAAATTCTTTTGTAACAACTCCATCATCTTAAATATAATAGAATGTTGTTATAAGAAGGATTCATGCTACACTTACACACACCTACATCTAATGGTTAATGAACATACTGTTTCTATGGATGGTGAATTTCTGCCTCACGAAACGATGATTGTTCAAAACTCATATAACACCTTTAAATGTGGCCATTAAGATTTCACTATAATTATATATGATATATAATATGTTTATGTTTTACTTAATCTTATTTATTTTTCATTTATGGCACCCCTTTATGGTTTCCATTATGGGTAAATGCGATATCTTCATTTTAAGAAGTGTGAACTATTGCCCCCTCAAAGTGATTTGATTCGTTAATACCATATGTGGTACGTATAAAGGATGGATTTAATGATATTATATATTATATTATACTGGAATTATGATATACCTTTATATCATTATGATTTCACTCCATTTAGTAAGACATAGAAATTAAAGTAGTGTTCATGCGTACGTACGACTTACCGTCTCCATGAACGGTGCATTTCATTTCTTACCTCTAAATGATTATGTAATATTATAAATGCATGTATATAATGGATATATATGATATATATGATATCTAAATCATGAATATAATTCTTGATATAATGGATATTTTACAACATTAACAACTTGTAATTATAAAGAGCTTATTTTTGACTCAAGTACCAATGATCGAAAAAACGACCAATATTAACCTAAATAATTACACAGTGTTCATAACATGGTAATAAGTGATATAAAAGGAATAATGAACTTGAAAAAGGTTCTTAATCAAGTAGAAATTAAATCAAGTTTATGATTCAGGACTTTAAAGAACGATCGAGTCAGGTCAGACCCGAGGTAAGGGACTTCGTCTCAATCTCCATTCATTGAGGAATATTTTGTTTTATACACAACTTTCTTTTATACGGTGTATAAACCCCATTTACATTTATGTTTATCCAAAAAGGAATCTTTTTTATACGAAGCATTTTACTAAAAGACAAAAGGGAATGTTTTTGTCGTACGTATGCGGCGACAATGACTTCTACGCCGCTGTGACCATTATTTGAGTTTCGGCTTCCTCTTCAAGCCATACCTTTTTTAAAATAAAAATAAATACCATGTTTTAATTTTATTTTATTTTTGTATTGAAAATGGTTTTCATAATGTTTTTATATCAATGTGTTGTATTTATATCTTGTGATTGAAAAGTGGAAATGTTATGGTTCCTTTATTCATGTTTTATGTGATACGATTATGTTATGGTTCTTGGGCATTATTATGAAGATGGGTGGTTCCGTGATAAACTAAGGGTGGGTGAGCCAGATATAGCTCTCCAATGCATTGGGTAACATGAAGGGGTTAAACGTTAAGTTTTCTCTGAAGAGATTTAGGAAATATACTGTTATGGGTATTCCAAACGTAACCAAGAGGGTTACTCTTTACGTAATAATGTTATGAATGCCTCAAGTTACCTTTATGTCTTATGATTTCTATGATTTATTAATGATTTGATGAGGTATGTTAAAGTGATTATATTTTATAAGTAAAGTATGATTGTATTGATTCTTATATATACATGTACTCATGTTTCCTTTCAATATTTTTATATCCCTTACTGAGCCTTTTATTCTCATCCCAAGGTTTTGAAAATTTTTTCACAAGTCAAGGGAAAGGTACATGATATGATGATAGTGTCAAGGAAGTTTCAAGAAAGAATCAATGTTTTATTTTAAATATGTTTCTGTTGATGGGAAAAATGAATACTATCTTTTATTGTAACCACTTTGTTTAAATGTGGGATGTAATGCATGATTTATGATCTAATTCTCTAAAACTCTAAACCTGAAAAGATCCTCAACGTGTATTCTTGAAAAAACTCAAGATTAAGTAAGATTTAAGGCCGGGTCCTTATAGTTGGTATCAGAGGTTGGTTTAGATAACATCAGGAGTTAGAATTATATTAAATGATTATCCAGAAATATTTTTTTATGGTCAAATGGAAATGATATAGAATTTGAAGATTACCATGTTGGTTCATCTAAGACATGTTTGTTCAGAATGGTTTTCCACAGAGGAAACAGGGAAGCAGTTCTAGGAAGGCATACAGAAGGAAATAACATTCCGAATTAGCATCCTGAGATGGTCGGAATTGGAACTGAACAGTTTGTTGCAGTAATGGCGCAGTTGACTCAAGTGATAAATGGTGGTGGTATTCATGCACGAGATCAGCCAGATAAACAGCAGAGGAACATGTCAGTGGTGGAACATTTCATGAGGCAACGTCCCCCATAATTCAGAGGATCATCTGACCTTGTTCTAGGTTAAGGGTGGATTAAAGCACTGGAGAATATTTTTGATGTCATGGGGTGTTTAAACAATCAAAATGTTAGTCTTGATATTTACCGTTTGGAGGGTGAAGCAGATCAATGGTGGTCGATGGTTAAAAATATCCGGGACACTGATGTGATTGATGCTCTCAAATGGGATGAATTCAAAGGTTTGTTTCTAGAGAAGTATTTTCCTAAGGCTGTTCGACTTAGGATGGAAAAACAATTCCTGGAATTCAGGAAAGAGGAAGACTCAGTGTCTGCCTATGAAAAAAGGTTCACTCGATTGGAAAGGTATGCTCCAAATTTTATCCTAGACCTTGATAGTAAAATCAATCATTTTTACTCCGGATTAAAGCCAAAATATCGAAGGGAATTAGCTTCTCGTGAGATCAAAAGTTATGAAAAGCTTGTTTGATGTGCTGAGAAGGTGGAAATAGAGTTTGTCGATGATAAATTGTTTGATAAAAACCAATAGAAGAAGAGACTGAGGTGGTAGTATAAAGGAAAGAATTCTTCAAAAAAGTCTGATGGTAAGAAAAATAAGTTTTCATTTTGTGATAAATGTGGTAAAAGGCATGCTGGGGAATGTCTTCTGAATTCCGAAAAGTGCTACCGATGTGGTCAGATGGGACATAAGGCTCGTGATTGCACTAAAAATATCAAGGTGATGGTAATTCCAAATTTGATTTACAATTAGTGAAATGTTTTAGGTGCAATGAGATGGGTCATTATGCAAACGAGTGTCCGACAAAGAGCTTGAGTGATTGGAAGCAGTTAGACTACAAGCAGAAAGGGGTGGTGAAATCCTTTGCAACTACTTCAGTAGATGTCGGGCCATTAAATGAAGTTGTATCAGGTACTTTGATTGTTTTTTCAGATTATGCCAGTGAGTTGTTTGATTCGGGGTCTACACATTCTTTCATCTCTGAAACCTTTACTATAAATATGGGAATACCATCTCAAGAAATGACTCCTCAACTTGTGGTAAAAACACCTAGGGGAAATGTTGAGGAAAAAAGAGTTTATAACAATCTTCCTACCCTTATCTGTGGAAAGAACGTACTTGAAAACCTTATTTTTTACCTCTATTAGAGTTTGATGTTATCCTGGGTATGGATTGGATCTCTATTTACCATGTTAAGATTGACTGTAGAGCTAATGAAGTTTATTTTCTGAAAGAATTTCAGTTTGTGTACAAGAATGAACCCTTACTATTGATAACATATCCAGAGGCTGAGAAACTTGTAAAATATGGAAATGAATGTTACCTTGCACATATTGTTGAAAACAAGGGAACTGTTCAGATTAATGATGTGTCAGTGGTAAATGAGTATCCTGATGAGTTTCCTGGAATAATACCAGATCGGGAAGTTAAGTTTACTGTTGACTTAGTTCCTAATGCTAAGACAATTTCAAAACCCCCCTATCGAATGGATCAAGATGAACTTTTAGAGTTGAAGGAGCAATTTCAAGATTTATTAGAGAAAGGTTTCATTCGACCTATCACATCACCATGGGGTGCTTCTATTTTACTTGCTAAAAATAAAGAAGGCTCAATGAGACTTTGCATTGATTATAGAACCTTGAATAACATCACTTTTAAGAACAAATATAATTTTCCTCATATCGATGATTTGTTTGATCAGCTCCATGGAGCTCAGTATTATTCAATGATTGACCTGTGATCAGGGTACCATCAGTTTAAGGTAAAGGAAGCAGATATTCCTAAGACCGCGTTTCGCACAAGATATGGCCATTATGAATTTGTAGTAATGCCTTTTGGGCTAACCAATGCACCTTCTGTATTCATGGACTTAATGAATAGAATTTTCCATGAGTTCGTGGATAAGTTTTTGGTGGTTTTCATTGATGATATTTTGGTGTTTTCTAAAAGTAAAGAGGAGCATGAAATAAATTTAAGGGTTATTTGACAAACGTTGAAAAAAAATTGTATGGGAAATTCAGCAAGTGTGAGTTTTGGTTGCAACAAATTTCTTTCCATGGTCATATTGTTTCTAAAGATGGGACAACTATTGATCCATCAAAAACAAAGGTTGTGGAAGAATGGCCAAGACCCAAAAATGTAACTGAGATTCGTAGCTTCCTTGGTTAGGCAGGCTATTACCGAAGGTTTGTTAGAAATGTTTCACGTTTATCTAGTCCAATGACTATGCTAACTCGGAAGGGTGTTAAGTTTATCTGGACAAACGAATGTGATGATTTTTTTTTCAGGAACTGAAAAGAAGATTGGTGATTCCTCCAGTTTTGGCACTACCTTCCAGGAATGGGGAGTTTGTTATCTAAAATGATGCTTCATTGAAAGGACTTGGTTGTGACCTAAGGAATAATGATCAGGTAATTTCTTATGCTTCACGACATTTGAAAACTCATGAGGTAAATTACCCTACACATGATTTGAAATTAGCTGCTGTAGTTTTCGCTTTAAAAATTTGAAGGCATCATTTGTATGGAGTAAAGTGTGAAATATATACCGATCACAAATTTTTAAAGTATAAATTCACTCATAAAGAATTGAACATGAGACAGAGGAGACGTCTAGAATTAATCAAGGATTATGATTGTACAATTCATTACCATCCGGGAAAAGAAAATAAAGTGGGTGATGCTTTGAGTCGAAAAAGTAATGCTGCATTAACATTGTTGTGTTTGGAATGGGATACTTTAGTTAAGGATTTGATGAACTTTGGAATAGATGTCTTTGGTGCAGGATGTTCTTCTATTTTGTTTCAGGTATCAGTGAAATCTTCTCTATCAGACAGAATCAAGCAAGCCCAGAATCAAGATAGTGAGTTGCAGAAAAAGGTAGAGCTGGTTCAGAAGGGTAAGTTTCCTGAATTCAACATTGATAATGATTGTGTTTTGAGGATTGGGAAGAGATTATGTGTTCCATGTGATTCACAGTTTAAGAGAGATTTGTTATGTGAAGCTCATAGTTCTCCGTTTTCAGTCCATCCTGGTAGTACTAAGATGTATAGAGATCTGTGGGAGTATTACTGGTGGGACAGAATGAAAAGGGATATTGGTGATTTTACTATGAAGTGTTTGACTTGTCAACAGGTTAATGCAGAGAGGAAGTTACCAAAAGGGATTCTTCAGCCTTTACTAGTGCCAGAGTGGAAATGGGAGAATATATCCATGGACTTCGTTGTGGGATTGCCGAAAACACCTTGAGCTAATAATGAAATCGAGGTTATTGTTGATCTCTTGACTAAATCTGCTCATTTCCTTGCCATAAAAGATACTTTTTCCCCAGATCAAATTTCCCATTTGTATCTTAAAGAGATAGTCTGGTTACATGGAGTTCCCCACTCCATTGTATCTGACCGTGATCCCAGGTTCACTTCTAACTTTTGGAAAGGCCTTCAGAAGTCTTTGGGTACTGAATTAAATTTTAGTACAGCTTTTCATCCTCAATCAGATGGGCAGTCAGAACGAACAATTCAGACTTTGGAGGATATGCTACGTGCTTTTTTGATGGATTATCAGGGAATTTGGGACCAACATCTTTCTTTGGTTGAGTTTTCTTATAATAACAATTTTCATTCCAGTATACAGATGGCTTCATTTGAGGCATTATATGGTAAACGGTGTCGAACTCCAGCTTTTTGGGATGAAGTGGGGGAAAGGAAGCTGATGGGACCAGAATTGGTGGAAGAGATGGCATAAAATGTTCAGTTGATTCAGAAACACATGAGAATATCACAGAGCAGATAGAAGAGTTTTGTGGATAACCGGAGGAAGGATCTATCTTTTGAGGTAGATGATCATGTTTTTCTCAGAGTTTCCCCATGGAAAAGTGTGATGCGATTTGGTAAGAAAGGAAAGCTGAGTCCAAGGTTCATTGGACCATATGAAATTCTGGAGAGAGTTGGATCAGTTTTATACTGAGTGGATTTACCTTTAAGTTTATCTTAGATACACAATGTTTTTCATGTTTCGATGTTGACAAAGTATATGCCAGATCCATCTCATGTTTTGAGTCTAGAGGTAGTTCAGTTGGAAGAGAATATATCTTATGAGGAACAAATGGTTCAGGTTATTGATCACAGGGAGAAATTGTTTCGGAATAAAGTGATTCATCAAGTAAAGGTTTTGTGGAAAAACCACATGATTGAAGAGGCAACATGGGAATCTGAAAATGCAGTGAGGGCTAAATACCCCCACTTATTCGATAAGTAAATAAATTAAGGGGACACAATTTTCTAATGGGGGAAGGATGTAACATCCCAAGTATGTAATGACTAATAGATATTTTTATCTATTTCTATTAATTAATTAGATAGTCTTTTAGAGGCTTAAAATGAAAATAAATCCAATCTTAAGTATGGAATACACTAATATTTTTAAAAGATTGTTTTACTGCCTTTTGATGGAAATACATTTTTAAATCAAAATTTTGACAATTTTATAATATATATTTGTCAAAATTAACATATTATTTATGATTGGGAAATTTATATTTACATTGGATAAATTTTTGGTATTTTTCTGACAATGTTCATTTTTTTAATGAATAGTGAAAAATACAGCATTTTACATCAAAACTGCTTTTTCATATAATTTAATTATATGGTTAGATTATCTATTTAATTGGTATTAAAGTGTAATCTGAATATAATTTTACCATTTTATCCAATAGTGGTCATTGGGATTAATTTCACTTTGTAATTGGGCATAAACTAAGGCCAATCTTTTCATAGATATTGTTTCAAAAAAACTCGCTATTTGTTTTGACAAAGGGAATTATTTTTTAAATAAATTATTTCAATTTATGTGTTTGTAATTTGGTAAAATGGATTACATATTTGTAATCAGAAGTTACAAATTATGTAATCAAGACTCTTTTGTTTTTGGACATTATGAATAGTAACGATGGTAATTATATTTAATTATCTTGATTAATGAGTAATCGGGTAGTTATGAATAATAAAATAATATCATAATAATAATAAATGACACCAACATGTGTCCTAATGCTACTGGTTGTCTCATTTCCGACCATGGGATGCCTTGTTCCATACTTGGGGACCCCATGGAATCACTTTTGTGTGAAAGTGACTTTTTTTCTTTTTATTGTTAAAGAAAGTTAAATATAACAAAGAATGTATCACCTGAGTAAAACATTTTTCGTTTTGTCTACATAAATGATATTTTGGACTATAAATATTAATTTGAAAGATAAAAACAATTCCTACATCATAGAAGTTTTTTCATAATTTTTAAACATTATATAAATTAAATTATTTATGACATCATGATGATGTAGTGATTACCTCATTATTTAAAGATTTAAATAAAATAAAAAGATAATGTAAAATCTAAAACCTATAATTTTAAAAGACATATTGGATGAGTATATTTTAAACCCTTATCACCTTATCCTAGAAATACATCAATGTGGGACCATTAAAATCCGAAACTCATTTGAAAATAAAGTAACATTTTGTTACATTCCAAGAGTACCCCTCCTCTCCTCTTATAAAAGGCCTCCACCTCTACCTCCTTACCCACACCTCTCAAGCCTTTGTATCGGCCAACACCTGCTCATTTTGTATCTCCACATCCCTCTATTACTCCTTGAAGCCTTACATGGGGCAGAAGTCTTCCCAAGGAAGCCTTTGAGCTCAAATCAAAAAGAGTTACCCAATTTAAAGGTAGTGTTTTCTCTTGCGTTCTTTTGTTTTATTTTTCTTCTCCAACCCCCTAAACTATTTTTATTCAGTTATTTTGTAATAACTCGAGAATATTCAATATAATAGGATGTTTTTATAAGTATTATTTGAGCTACACATACACACACCTACATCTAATGGTTAATGAACATACTGTTTCTGTGGATGTCGAATTTCTGCCTCACGAAACGATGATTGTTCAACACTCATATAACACCTTTAAAGGTGTCCATTAAGATGTAAATATATTTATATATGATATATAATATGTTTATGTTTTACTTAAGCTTCTTTATTTTTCATTTATGGCACCCCTTTATGGTTTCCATTGTGGGTAAATGCGATATCTTCATTTTAGGAAGTGCGGACTACCACCCCCTCAAAGTGATTTGATTCATTAATACCATATGTGGTACGTATAAAGGATGGATTTAATGATATTATATATGATATTATACTGGAATTATGATATAACTTTATATCATTATGATTTCACTCCACTAATTAAGACATAGAAATGAAAGAAGAGTTCATGCGTACGTACGGCTTACCGTCTCCATGAACGGTGCATTTCATTTCTTACCTCTGAATGATTAAGTAATATTATAAATTCATGTATATAATGGATATATATGATATATATGATATCTAAATCATGAATATAATTCATGATATAATGGATATTTTACCACATGAACAACTTGTAATTATAAAGAGTTAATTTTTGACTCAAGTACCAATGATCGACAAAACGACCATTATTAACCTCAATAATCACATAGTGTTCATAAAATGGTAATAAGTGATATAAAAGGAATAATGAACTTGAAAAAGGTTCTTAAGAAAGTATAAATTAAATCAATCTTATGATTCAGGACGTTAAAGAACGATCGAGTCAAGTCGGACCCGAGGTAAGGGACTTCGTCTCAATCTCCATTCATTGAGGCATATTTTGTTTTATACACACCTTTATTTTATACGGTGTATAAACCCCTTTAAAATTTACGTTTATCCAAAAGAAATCTTTTTTTAGGAAGCGTTTTACTAAAATACAAAAGGGAATGTTTTTGTCGTACGTATGCGGTGACAACGACTTCTCCGCCGCTGTGACCATTATTTGAGTTTCGGTTTCCTCTACAAGCCCTAACTTTTTTTAATGTAAAATAAATACCATGTTTTACTTTTTTTTATTTTGGTATTTAAAATGGTTTTCATAATTTTTTTATATCAATGTGTTGTATTGGTATCCTGTGATTGAAAAGTGGAAATGTTATGTTTCCTTTATGCATTTTTTATATGATACGATTATGTTATGGTTCTTGGGTATTATTATGAAGACGGGTAGTTCCGTGATAATCTAAGGGCATTTGAGCCCGATATAGATCTCCAATGCATTGGGTAATGCGAAGGGGTTAAACGTTAAGGTTTATCCGAAGAGATTTAGGAAATATACTGTGATGGGTATTCGAAACGTAACCAAGAAGGTTACTCCCTACGTAAGAATGTTATGAATGCCTCCAGTTACCTTTATGTTTTATGATTTCTATGATTTATTCATGATTTGATGAGGTATGTTAAAGTGCTTATGTTTTATGAGTAAATTATGATTTTATTGATTCTTATGTATACATGTACTCATGTTTCCTTTCAATATTTTTATATCCCTTACTGAGATTTTTATGCTCAACCCAAGTTTTTGAAATGTTTTTCACAGGTCAAGGGAAAGGTACATGATATGATGATAGTGTCAAGGAAGTGTCAAGAAAGAATCCATGTTTTATTTTAAATATGTTTCTGTTGATGGGAAAAATGAACACTATCATTTATTGTAACCACTTTGTTTAAATGTGGGATGTAATGCATGATTTATGATCTAATTCTCTAAAACTCTAAACCTGAAAAGATCCTCAATGTGTATTCTTGAAATAACTCAAGATTAAGTAATATTTAAGGTCGGGGCATTATAGATTATGTGTATAAAAATTATATCCATATAAAGGGGAGTGTAAATTATGACATAAGAAAATGAATAGTGATTCCACACATAATCTTGGAGTAAAATAATCCATGAAGTATGCGTAAAGCTGAATGAGGGGAAATTGAAATTTCAAATTCCCTTATTGATTAGGTAACTTAAGAAACATACACCTATGAAAGAAGGATCATACAATGATGATGTAAATATACATGAATTAAGTATATTAAACAATGAATACAAACATGGGCAGTACAGACACCACATGCAATAAATAAGTGGTGAATAATGGAAATATCACAGAATTAAAAGTGATATAAGAAACCCCATACATTGTACTTTTTCCTTGGTCGACATTATGTTTACAACCTATATAATAGTTAAATAATTGTTATATAATTTTACAAAAATAATTTACATTAATATGATATCATATATGATCTTTTAACATTGATTTGTTAATAATATCTTAGTATTATCGTCGTTTCGGGTGTTAACGGATTCATTTTCCTTTACATTATTTGTTATGTAAGCCGTATTTGTTATGGATGGGATATATATTATTCATATATATAATGATATAATGTCTCTAAAAATTATTTTTATTCATCAAATTAAATTTAGACTTGAATGGATATGATGGGGAATGAATATCATCGCGTTCGTGGAGACGGTAATCCATACGTACGCACGAGCGACAATATCATTATTTTGATATTAAAATAATATATAATTGGATAGTATATCATATATACAGAATCATTATCATTTTATATTTATTATTTACATTAATTAAACATCATTATTATACATATCCAAATTATAATATTTTGAATAACAATTACACCACGACGTGGAGACGGTAGGCCGTACGTACGCACGTATGGTGACATGTCATTAAAATGATGGATAGAATACTGAATATGGTTGTACCGTATTTATAAGAACATCACAGTATATATAAGATACTGGTGTTATTATTTTATAATGGAAATAACAAATAAATAAGAAATGGAAGAAGAAATGAACTTGAAAGAGGGTGGTGAAATCATTACCTCTTCTTTGGGTTCTTCCTTTGGATTTGATAAAAAGGGATCCATATGTTGGATTTATGATCAAAATAATGCCTCTAGGATGAAGTTAGAGAAGTTTAGAGAGTATTTGGGCAGGTTTTGTCCAAACCAAAAGGCTTTGAATGTGTGAATTAGTGAGAAGGGTGAGTGCCTTTTTATAAGAGGGGTGAAGGCACCTTTGGAAAAACTAGAAATATTATTTTATAATAAATTCATATTCGGTTTATAATGGATAAAAAGTGTATTATTTAAATTTTAAGGTGGGTATAAGTTGAAAACTACACAACCAATATGTTTTAGACAGTTTTGGGTCACTATATTAACCTTATCATTTAGTTTTAACTCTTAGTTAATTAGTTTAAAATTTACCATGTCACTTGGTTTTTTTATATTATATAGTTAATAAACCTACTATATGCATCCAAGATACCCCCAAGTGGTCCATTAATGATAAAAATATCATGATATAAGTCACTTGGATGAACCATAGATTTTTAGGAATTTAATATCAATTAATAATATAATATTTGTTTTAAAAACCCTTTTATGCCAATATTGACACTATTCAATAATTGATTTTTGTTAAAGTCTTAAAGACTTTATTAATTCAAAAGAAAATAATTTAAGCAATCATATAATTTCATATTAAGAAATAAAATTCATGGATGTCATCAAAACTTTCAAATTTTATTAATTTTAACATTTATAATACCAATTATTTGATTCTCTCATTAATAAGGAAGATAGTGCATCATTATTGTGTCATAAATAATATAAAATATTAAATGTCTAAAAATTATAAATAACATACCATTATGTATGAAATATTTTTATATTTCTAATAAATAATTATAGTTCAAAATCCAATATATATAACCCTATTTAAATATTGTTTTTCTAAAAGATATATGCTTATAACATTGCTGTTTTTATTTTATCTTAATTAATATAAAGTGTCATTATCACTTACAAGTGGCTCCATGGGGTCCCAAAATCGACCACAAGATGCCCATAGTCGGAAATGTATCAACCAATAAGGTTAGTAAACGTTTTAGAGTAATTTATTATTATTATAATATTATTTTATTACCCCTATTTACCAGATTTACCCTTTAACCATATTGAATAAAATATTTACCGAAGTAATTATTCAAAATTTTTAAAATAAAAGTTACCTATTTACACATTTTGGAAATCATGATTCCAAATATGGAATCCATTTTCCCAAATTCAAAACACAAAAGTGGCAGAAATGAATTTTAAATTAATTTCAGTTGTTAAAATAAAAAGCGTGTTTTTAAGACATAATAACTATCAAAATATTGACACTTGTTTATGTCCGGTTTAATTGTGAAATTATGTCCAATGACCAATATTTTATTAAATGGTAAAAATATATTCTAAATATACTTGAAATCTACTAAAATTAAAAATTTATCACTATTTATTATTTTGATTAAATAAGTTTTTTTAATTAAAATTTAGTAATGTTCACTATTCATCAAAATATATATGTTATCCGAAAAGTTACAAAATTTTACCCTAGGCTAATTTCGATATTCATAATCCAAAAATGAAGTCTATTTTGAGAGATAAAATTTATAAAATTTCATAAAGTGGGTATTACTATTTATAACGGCTACTTTGATTGGTCGCGGTGTGTTAAAATCTTAAAGTTGCGTACAACACAAGCGACTGTATTATTCAAAGAGAATCGTACCGTGGAAGCTTGGGGTGTTACAATTTTTTGATAGATCCCCAAGATAGATGTCATGTTCTCAGTGTGAGTATTTCTTACTCTTTATTCATTCTCTATACTCTTCCTCTAAAAAACCATTTATATACACCCTAATATAATAAAATAAATAAATTAAATATAATTAAATTTTAGTATATTAATTTAGAAATAATTTTTAAATCCTTTCTATCGTGTAATAAAAACAAAAAATAGTAATAGGGAAAATGAAAAGTCTACCACCTCCATAATGTTTTGTGGCCTATATTTCTTAAATACACCTCAATTAAAGTAATAATGATGTATTTTATGATATGATATTATTCTTACATAAACAGTATGGTTATTAATTTATAACATATCGTATACCTTTGTTCTATCTGATTCATTGAGAAATTTAATTGTTAATCCTATATACATAGAGAATACTGCCTCCATGGGTGAAAATATTCATTTATCACCACCACCCTAAAAATATGGTTATAATAATAGATTTATTTAAGGTAAGTGATATTAATTAAATGTTTATGTTTCTATAAATTTTATGATATCATTATATAAGAACATTTCCTTACTCCTTAAGTCATTATAACAGACTCTCATTTGGGTCGGTTTAACCACCTATATAAACAATGTTATGATATTTATATTCATTAATAATTAAAGAATGTTGTATAATGGTAATATAATGTCATAGTAATTTCATTAATATGATCTAATGACTATAAAAAAGTGTTATTAATATTTAAAATATATATTAATATATCACCATTTGATTAGTAAACATGTTTAAACTAGTTCATCGTAATGTTAATTTTTATGAACTACATCCATGTATTTTAATAAATTAAACAATACTTAAGATCAATTGAAAAATAGTTTTCATTATATCCTATGTAATATTTTAATCAAAAACATAAAAATAATAACTAAAAATTTACCATGTCACCATAAAATATGAATGGAATAATCATTAAAGTATCCTAACATTTGATAATCCATATTTGGAATTTTTATTAATTATAAAAATCATTATCATGTTCCTTGTTTATTAAATTGGTTTATATTTACCTTAAAATTTTCATTTCCCTTTTACTAATATTTCATCGAAAGTGTTCTTTTAATTGAAACTGACCTCATCTTTTCTTTTGAGTCGGTAACCTACAGTTTCCTTATATTTATTTTTTATATTGATTTAAGAATGTCCCTATATATTTTTCAAAAATGGCTTAAGTTCATTATATAATATATTAAATTTAAAAAAATTATAATGAAATTTTCTTAGTTTTTTGTATGGTTCATTTAATCAAAGAGTTCAAATAATCTATACTTAACATTTTTAGTGTTAAAAAATATTTTTATTATTTTAAATTTTCCTATGAAAATTCTTATATTCAATTTATTGGCTTTAAAATTAAATTCTAAAAATCCACGATTTATAATATATTAATTTTTAATGAATAATTTTAAATAATTTAGGATATTCCTTATTTTCAAAGTGCTTTTTATAATTCTTTTAGAAATTGGTTTTCAACTACCACACCATATTTGAAATATTTAATTCTTGATTGAGGATATTATAAAATTTTGACCATCCACATATTTATATATCTATAAGTCATATTTAAGGTTATTATCTATCGCCAGAATGATCCATAACTTCATTTGTCTCACCTAATCAGTCAATATGTATAATCAGATATATTCTTTCCCTTCCCCTACATTATGAAAACTCTATATTTCTTTCCCTTTATTGAAGGGTTTTCAACTAGATTCTATATTTTAATTTATTATGTTAAATATTAACTACACCATTTACAATTGGTCTATATGATATATTTATGATATACCTCATCATAATAATTTATTGTTATTTACCTATAAAGATACTAAATATATTTTGATACAGATTTATTTTCTATTGGTTTATCATGTTATGATTACTAGTGGAATTGTGAATGATTTCCTTTTGTGAGTCCTTTTAAACAATATATGAACCGAATTTATTCTTTATGGGTTCTCTATGTTGTTATGAATGAAAATATTTTCCATTCTTTGGGTTCATTGTTATAATATTTTTGAAACCAATTTTATTTACATGGATACTTCATGACATTAAAAATGATTGATTTTATGTGGCACACATATATATGGATGATTAAAGACTGGTTATATTATAAACAAATGATGGGTGATTCTATGGTAAACCCTGGATACGTTTCTATGTATAAAACCAAGGAAAGTTGGTTCCATTACAATACAAGGATTGGTGGTTATTATATAAACCAGATATGGGTGAGTCTAAAATATCCCTCCAATACAATAAGTAAATATTTATAGTGATTATAGAGTGATTCATGGGATTTAATCACAATTTTTTGGTACCTATGCTAATTTTTGTGGGAATATCAAAGATATCTCGATGTTAAGATCTCACAGATCATGTT
Organism: Viscum album; assembly: GCA_963277665.1. Classification (NCBI taxonomy): domain Eukaryota; kingdom Viridiplantae; phylum Streptophyta; class Magnoliopsida; order Santalales; family Viscaceae; genus Viscum; species Viscum album. Next base: position 1,568,774,441 of record OY728138.1, read on the forward strand.
TTTTTAATAAATTTTACACCGACTTTTGATTTATGTTATATTTTATTAAAATCCATATTCCCTAGATCTTGATTTATGATCTATGATTTGTAGGGTATGATTCAGTTATGATTTTCCATAAACATTTATTATACCAATTTTATCATCTTACACTCACTTATGAACTTTATTTTTTATCAATTATGTTTTCCATTATTGGTGGTTTTAAAAATTTATAAAATGTGATTCCATTGGCCTTCATTTCCTATGTCCACCATGAGTGAGATAGTTTCTATGGTAATGTGTTGTTTTTTATTTTATTAATAAGAAGTCAATTTTCAGTTAAAATATTATTAATCCTTACAAAATACTTGAGTCAAGAGTGAGTAATCATTAATAAAAAATCATGATCCAAGAGAGAACATTATAGGAATAAGATATAATTTTTCCAGAGTACCCAGAATCATATAGAATCATTTTTATAGTCAAGGCTCACTACTAATACTATCATAGTGTGTAGTTTTTTAATGAGTGGGGTTCACTCTCCATTGCATCATACTATATCATGAGATATCAATTGTATCCAATTGATTGGAGGGAAGTATAATTTTTATCCCATCCATATCATAATTAAAGCCATCCATTCATGTTAAAAATTATTAGAAAAAATATTCAACATTTCATTATAACATAACCCATATATAAGAAAAAATATTTATAAAGATTTCATCGGGGCATAATTAACCTTTGCGATTGGAATAGGTTTCATATAATTATTCTAAAACAGTTTCATTATAATATATATAAAGAAATAAAGTGTATAGATTCATAAGATAATAAATATATTAAAGAAAAAAAGTCTATAAAGATGCTGACATTGATGAAAAATAGATTTTATAAAATAATTATAAATACCCATTAAAAATCCAGAAAAAATTTTCATTTCATTTGATAACATTTAAAAACTTAAATTACAATGAAATTTGGAATATGAATCTCTTCATAAAACCTTTTAAACTTGCAAATTTTTATTCATGAAGAATAAAATACATGAGATTGTTAAAATATAATTATTCTATATAAGTTATTAGAAGCCATTTCTTTCCCACTTTTATAAAAAATAATTTTTAAGTAATATAAAAACCATTAAAAAGTGATTAATTTAAATAATTTGTAAAAGAAGTAAAATTTATTAAAAATAAACATTATAACAAGATTTATTTCATGTAAAAAACATCAATAAATAATCTTTATGAACATAGGAATTGAGGATAAATAATATGAACCCAAAAATAAAAAATAAGGAAATATTTTTTTAGGAAATTTATTGAACATTTTAAGTACCAATGTGATGAAAATGTATGAAAAAAATGAAATCCCAATAAATAAAAATATGTGAATAAAATTTCCAATAATTATAATACAACTATTATATAATTTCACTTAATGGAAATTTAAAATAGAGAATCCCAAAATGAATAACAATTTTATAACATTAAAACCTAATGTTTTTGTAATATATAAATAAAAACCACATGAAAAAGATAAAATTAGATTTATTTTGAAATATTCGTAATTTTCATTAAAATAATCATAAAATAAATTCATGGGAAGTATTTATATTACATAAAAGAAACATGGTGTGAATATGAAATATGTCTCATAGAAATAAATGAGAGATGAAAAAGCCTTCCTAAAGTCATGGCTTGTTTCATAGGAATTAAAAAATCATTTATAATAAATATATATTTATTTTACATTTATTATAAATAAATTTTAATATAAAACATACTATATATCAATCATGTATAATTTATAATTACCTTTTTTATTTTAAATTGTTCATTATAATAATTAATCGAGTGAAAATTTATCTATTTCCTATGAAAGTATAGATTTGATGATTGTGGATGTCACACCTCGGTCATGACTTAATTATATATAGAATACAAATAATGTTAAAAAATATCATAATTATTCATTATATTCTATTTTATAACTAGATATAACTTGTTTTGATGAAAATTTATTTAAATCATTTCATAGTGATGGTAGTCCATACATACACACGATTGACGTTCAAACTGTTAGATGGAGAGAATAAAACTATAACTAGTAATAATTTATCATTATAAAATAATTATTGTCATGAAATTACCCAAGTAGACCCTGAACTGGTCACCCGAGCTGATTTGTGGAAAGTCTCGAGAGGCATTCCTGATCCTCCTGGGCTTGAAACGATTTACAGGGAATCAATAGAGAGCAAGTGGAACTATTACTCCCAATGAAGATAAATAATGCAGTATAAAAGTTGAACAACACAAAGTGAATAAATGACACACAAAAAATATGAAAAACAAACAACAACAATATAAACTAACCATGACCGAAACTTCTTACGACCCTGATAATCACTCTCCAACACCCAAACCAATCATCACCTAAGGCGGTCCAAACCAAAGCTCCATGCTATAGGAGAAAATAATAAACAAGAAAACATTATAGGCATGATTATTAATACTCAGTATGACTTCCCAAAAAACCATCCGCAAAGATCTACCTTTAAAAATAATCATTTACTAATTCTAGGTTTTAACTAAATTATATAAAATATGGGTTTCCACGCACACATAAATTTTGAACACAAGTTAAATTCCATTTCCATTTTTAATTAAAATACATGTTTAATGTTAGAAGGGAAAAGATGCATTACATTTAAAAAAAATCGCAAAAAAAATAAAATCTAAAATTTTATTGTTCATTAGAGAGGCTAACCATACACAACACACAACACACAATAAGGGAAATTAGAAATTAGAAAATGGGGACGAGCAACTTAACTAGGCCCCTCAATTATACTTCATATACAAATATGTAATAATGAAAACATAGGTTGAACCCAGTAGCTCATGAAAAATCCAGATTGTACTATATGTGTGACACATCTTGAAGGCATTCCCTACTAAATGACATAATAAAACCCTAACACCTGACCATCACCCTACCTGTCCTGGTCGAGGGTCCCAATCCCTTAGAAATAATTATAACAAAACATCTCTTGGTTATTATCCAGAAGCTAGTGCATAATAAAAAACTAGTGAAACACTCGTTCATAGAAAATTTACATACTATGCTAGATTCCCATGTCATCATGTGTAATAAAAAGGCAGTGAGTCAACAATGTCAATCAAGTAACCAGTCATGATGCAAAAAAATACACACAATTGACGTACACAAAAAGATCACCCCTAAGTCACCGAAAAGAATGATTTTCAAAATAATTTACTTTATTGAACTTCCAAACATGCCTTATAAAACTTTTAAAGAAACACCATTCCTCTAGGGAATGAAAAATATTCATTCATGCATCAAAATAGAACATTTGACATCAAACCAGAAACACACATGAATGTTTGTGAATTATGTTCAAATTCCAAATGTGCATTATTTCTCTATTATGAGTCAATTTATCAAGAAAATAATTCAACAATCATGCATAAAATAAAGAGCTTCGTTTGCATCAAACATTTATTCCAAAAATAATTAGTTAATATTATTTCCCATTTTTCAAAAATCAATGAAACATCAAGAAATTAATAAATTCTAATTTAAAGGTGAGTACAATGTGAGGCCAAACTCAACTTGAGGATCGATTACGATGATATGACATGTCTCTCACTTGGGTACAATTATGTGCAACCTGTTGACTGTGGAATCACTGGATTTGTTTTCCAACATGCCACAAAAATCTAAAAAACAACTAGAAACATAGAAGCACAGAATTAAAATAATCCAAATGAATAAATTGTGAAAACACACCTCATCACCAGAGAATGAGAAATGAGGTGAACCCAACCTACTCTCCTACGGTGGTGGGCGTTCATCGCATGCCCAATTGAGAACAAGTCGTATAGCTGGTCATGTGATAGAATGTGGTATAAAGGCCAATAGAGCCGGTCGTTCCGCACTGGAAAGCTAGGAAGGGGATGTGGGGTGCCTTAAAAGTCACCAAGAGAGGAGGGAACATGACCAGTTAGAGGGTGCATGAAATTTTGAAAGAGGCGCGAATGGAGGGCACCGTCTAGTTGGATCTACATGGATGTAAGAATGAGGTCATGAAAGTGGTTTGTGGCTACAAAAGTGAGCGGTAGGAGGCGTTGCAGATGAAAAGGGAGGAAACGGTTGGAGGGTGCGTGGTTGGAGGGTGCGAGGTGGCCTAAGGCGGTTGGAGGGTTGGCGAGGCCGGGAAAGGAGGGCAACGTCCTGCTCATGCGGCGTTGCTGGATGGTGTGTGGCTAGGGGGAAAATCAAGTGTGGTGTCGATGGTTAGAGGGAGTGCAGATAGTGTTTTCCAGCACGAGGTGGGTCAGAGGTTGGATGTCGTGCTGGCAGTAGGGGTTCCCAACAAGGGGGCGTTGCAGGTTCGAGTAGGAGGAGGTCCGGGCACATCTGGGGTGTGATGTAAGAAGAGGGGAGGTGTTCCAGATATCGCAACCAATGCAGGTAAGGGGATCATATGTGTGTTGGATACTATAACATAGGGAGGGAGAAATGTTTTGGACTGTCAGGCGGGTGCCAGTTGGGATGCACATGGCAGGAGGCGAAATCAGAGGGCGTAGTGGGAGGCACTATAAGGGGGGAGGGTAGTCGCAGATACAGGTTGAGGAAGAAGGAAACTTGGGAAAGGGGAGGGGTTCAATGACCTACACGGAGTGAGAGAATGAGAGAACCTGGGGCATTAAAATGTTGTGGGAATTTGGGTAATTGGGGGGGTGGTTAGGTTTTGGAAAGAAATAAATGAAAAACCTATAATAATTATAATATAGGTGACAATAATTAAATAATAATATTAATTAAACTTTTAAATAGTAATAATAATTAATAAAATTAAAAATAATAATAATAAAAATAATAATTTTAATTTCAATACTTTAAAAACAATGACAAGATTAAATATAATATCATCAATTTCACCAATAATAATAATATTATTGCAGTAATTCAATCTTATTTTAAGGCATTCGCCACACTTGGTTTCATTTTTATTTTATTTAAATAATTATAATGTAAATATAAATAACATTTTAATTTTTATGATAATATTAATGAATATTTTTAATAATAATGATAATAATAGTAATAATCATAAATATAAATATAAAAAAGATAAACATGTTCATTTTACTATAATAATAACAATAAAATTATTATCATCAATATGAATTTTAAATAACACTATAAAAAAAATTTCTCATCTCAAATTTTCGATGATAGGAAGATCATGCAAGTGTTTGGGCAAAGCCACGTGGGGTTTCTAAAATTCTCTCTACCCGTGCACCCATCAATTTCAACTAAAAACACACATCGTCTGACATAGTGAAATGTTTTGTTCGAGATTCCACCCGAACCTCAACAAAAATATTAAAAGACAAAGAAAATAATAAATAAAATTAATTAGATAGGTCGGGGTGTGAAAATTATAATATTATAAAGATTATATTTATTCATTAAATATATCCTTATTAATATGCATGTGATGCATAAATGGAAACAATTCACATATCTTTGTAGAGGTGGTAGTTCAGACGTACACACAAGCGATATTATCATTTTTCAATGGTTTTAAAGGTATGTAATTACATAATATAATATATTACAAAATAATAACTATGTTATTAAAAATATATATACCAATTGTACTTATCTATAAAAATATCCATGAAAGACAACGTTGAAAAATAAAATACATATCTTTCTCGTGAATGTAGTTTGTATGTACACGTGAGTGTTGTTTTTTATTTTAAATGACATATAAAATAGAAAATATATATATCTATATATATATATTCATAAAGTGTATAAAAATATTGTGTTAAATGTAATGAAATTATGATGGTAATATTTTCATAGAATAGCTGGGTGATGTTGAAGGAGAAAATGAACATGAAAAATTATAGTAAGAACATATGAATCTTTATCAGTTATCATCCTTTGAAATAAAACATAAGGATTATTGAATGAGACTTTTGGGAAATCGGAACCTCAATTACATGGGTAAGGATGTTGGTAGGGTATTTGGGTAGATATTAGTCTAGCTAAAGGGATCAAGTGGTGTATAGAATAGAGGATAAGTGGTGTCTTTTTATAATTCAGGTGGGTGGAAATCTGGAAAATAAATTAAATTTTAAGGTTTAATATTTTTATAGCTCATGTGAAATTTCTCTAAATGGACTCATAAAATCCAATATATAAATTTTAATTTAAATTTTGAACCTTATCACTTATTTTACCCCCCATTTTACCCATTTAACTTTAACCATGTTAACAAAATTATTAATCATTAAGGGTCACAAAAGTATTTTAGAAAAGTAAAACTGTAACATATATAATCCATGCCTAATAAAATAGATAATTTAACATCAACTTGAGTAGAGATAGGATTTTTATAATATTATAATGATTAAAAAATAAATTTCAAACATTAAATATCATTTAATGTCATTTTAATAAACGTTCAAGTATCATTAATTTAAAAATATGAATATAATAATGGATCTGAATACAAATAATTTAAAAATCACCAATACATTATAGATATCCGTGAATGTTTTTGGAACAACATGAATATTCAAAATATAATACTTTTAAGTTTTGTTAAATAATTTAATTGATTTTTCACCCATATTTATAAGTATTGTATTAGTTACTCATAATCATTTGGGTAATTATTTTATAACTAAGAATTAAAAATAAATTACTATCAAAACAAATTATGTATATCTGAAATAACCATATTAAATATTAATAATTTATTTTTATCCCTACAAAAACTTGTTAGAGATAATAAAATAAAGAGTTTTTAATTTTTTAATTAGTCCTTAATTAAAATAATATAAATGTCAAAATAATAGGAAAGTAGAACAAAATTTCCGTATTTTCAAACACATGAATTGTTTGGTTGAAATAATCTCTTGAAATGAAAATAAATTCATGTTTTCACTGGATTTTGATCTCTTATCTTATAGTTTTTAATCCTATTTAATTCATTTTACCCTTTACTATAGTGGTAAACTATTTCCATGTTTAATATTTTTTATGACTAAAAATGAAATTGAAAATATTACCAAATTTTTTCATGATGTTCTCAAATATTGAATCTATTTTCTTGGATTAAATTTTAAAAAACAGTAATTAAATTTAATTTATGTTCGTAAAGTCAATAAAAACAATTTTTTGAAAAATGTAATTTTTAAGCATAAATATGGGTTTTTACTAAAATAAAATGTAATGTTAATTCACATTGAATTAATTTCATATATTTTAAAAATATGAGAATTATTTGAATTTGAAAATAATTCACAATTAAAATTACTCATATGAAAACATGATTACATGATAATTATAGATTTATTTTATTTTAATAATAAATAAATAGATTTATATAATGTAAAAAATAAATTTAAAAGTTCTAAATTATATTTTAAAATAAATTATATTACTTATAAAAAACATATTTTTTCCTTAAATATTTTTTCAAAAACATTAAATTCATTCTTGGAACATGATAATATATAAAAAATAAATGTTTTTGTAAAATCATTATTTTTTACCTTCCACCCAAAAATCAAGTATTTTTGAAAACAACCAAACAATTAAATTAAGATTATTTTTACATGATATTGTTAAAAATTAATCCATTCGTATATATTTTAAATTCTAAAATAATATTTTTAATACAATTAAAATATATTAAAAAAATCACTTCTATAGAAACATTGCCATATTAAGCATTAATTGTTTTTCACATTATATGAATTAATTATTATGATTAAAAATAGAGTACATATTTCCAAGAATAAATTAATATATTTTAATTAAATTAAACATTTAAAAATATTTTAAATAATTCATTTAGCATTATTCCAACCCACAAATCTAGTGGTTATGTGATAACCATCACATTTAAAAAAATAATTATTTAGTATAAAGTGTTTCATTAAAATGTTTGTTTTGATGTACCATAAAATATAAAATATATGTAATTTATTAAATGGTAATATATTTTAAAATCTTGGGGTGTCACATACCCAATATTTATTTAGAAAATTCAATCATAATATGGTTAAAGAGAGATGAATATCATGGATTATTTTCATTCTATCCATCGATGGGTTAAAATTGATCACTATTCAACAACTAATTCCTAATGATAACAATGAGATATATTCAAATCCTCTATAAATGATTCAAAACATCAAACAATTAAATGGATTTCATCATGAAAATCCGTAAATAAACCTTTCCATTTTTTTTAAATAAGTATAATTTTAAATTAACATGGATTATCTAATGAAAGTAATAGGATAAAATAATTTTTCATTTTTAATACTAATCTAAAAAATAATTTGATGAATATATTACAACAATGATCTATTAATACAGGTGATTTCTTAAAAAAAATATCATTTGAAAAAAAAAATTTGTATTTAAAATTACATCAATCTATGGAATGAAATTTTTAATTTTTTTAAAACAAGATGTGAAATTAATTTATGAGTCTTGTGAGTGATTTAATGTTTTTAAATGAAGGCTTCTTCATAATTGAATATCCTTCAATAAGAAAATGAATTTTTTATATTTTATTTTATTACCAAACTCTTATGTAGTGAATGATGCTTCTACTCATAAAAATCGAATGAAAATGTTATATGATGTTACTCCAAAGTTACGTAATGATTTTTCATGAAATGAATTACTGTGGAATTGTGATTGGGCTTAAAAAATTTTGTTATTCAACTAGTAGATAAAAACAAAATGATGGATGAAAATATAAAATAATTTGAAAAGGAAATAAAGTTGATTAAAATCATTAAAAAATTCTCTTACTCAAACTATATAATTATATTATAATATGTGTGGAAGAATATATAATGAATGATTATAGAGTTATTTTAAAGGATTATTTTCAATTTGAAGCCTATATAATGGGATATAATAAACTATTAAATTATTTTAAATAATATTTATTCAATAAGAGAGTCTTTTTCATTCAACTACTTGGTAGAATCCACATAGAGGAGGACTAGATTATGGACGGAATTAAGATTCATTGGGATACTCTCTTGAGTATAACATTTACTAGTAATGTATAAGACCATATAATGAAAATAATTATCCATTGAGACCTCAGTTAAATTGATATTTACAACTGCGTCAACCCCATTAATAAAGATGGAGACAATTTTTTATTATTGAGATCAGTACATAAATAATTAAAAATTACCAAAAAATGAAAAACTAGAATCCAACTTGCGGTATAAATAGCATTATACACAGAATCAAGTGTCAATGAACTGAAATATTTATCTTTAAATAGGCCAAATCAAGTAGTCCTTGAGTATCAGTGTAGCCACACTAACATGGTGGAATTATTCCCAACTATAAACCAATTAAAACTCATTTCTTTTATTTTTGAACCTATTAGATTGAACGGATCTCAATCATTCAAATTACACTCAAAATATATTGATGTTAAAATGACAGAAAAATTCAAATAATACCATGATATTTACGAAGCTCATTCGAAATGTATTGTCCTCAGAGTATGGTGGTTGTTATCCTATACACACGTGGATGATATTTTATTATTACAACCACAAAGGGAAAGGGAATTTCCTTCAACCGTTATACTTGGAACCAACAAGATAAAAATTCATGATACGTAGATCGATATATATATATATATATATATATATATATATCCTCTATCTATCAATATTTTTTTATCCAATCATGGTGATATTCAGAAGTAGTAGGTTGGTACTATCTCTTTATGTCTATATTCACCTATATTATTTTTTATGCCCTCATCATAAATGTTTTTGGAGACATATTAAATATTTTAATATATAAATAATTAGAAAACAAATTAGTTTCATATTTATTTGAATTTCCTTTTCTATCGGGAAAATTCCTTTAATAATAATGAAAATTTGATCATCTATGATATGTAAAATTAACTTTATATTTATAAATACTCTAATATCATTCATTTTAATCTCATATAATTATTATATTATTATTTAATTCATTTAAATAATCGAATAATTATATTTTCAAGCATCCATAAATCCCTTGTAGTATTTTATACATACATATTACAACATGAATTATTAATATCTCATTTTAGTCCTTTATCTCATGGAAACAATTATACTTAATACCTCATTACTATAATAATAAGTAATAATGGATTAAAACATAACATTGTGATATTTATTCACTAATGAATAATATAGTATCATCATATTTAATTTTATATTTCACAAAAGAACACACCCATTTATTATTTCATGATATTCAGAAGGATAGTATATATCATTTGAAATCCTCACGTTAATCTTATGCATCATTAGAGTTAATATTTTTTGATCCAAATTTATTATTATGTATTCTCTTGAATATCAAAATTTATTCTTACACAACCTAAAAAATAATCCTATAAATGAAATAAAACATTGGGGTTAATAATTTGTTTCACAAGATTTTTAATTCATAAGGTATAAGTTCATATTATATAATTCAGGTGAACCTAGGGTTACTCTTGCATATTAGTTTACTTTATCTATTCATATCTCTATATGAGATCATATGTTTATATTTTTTATTTTTTATTTACATGATATCATGTATATACTGCATCTAACTCAATACTTCTTAAAATCCAAAAAAAATATTTCGAAACATCTCAAGTCACATTAATTAATTAAAAAACATTTAAATATTATTTTAATAATATAAAAACACATGATAATGATTTCTAAATCTATTAGAATAATTATAAAATCCTTTGAGTATTTAAATGATCTTTCTCCATCCAAATTACTTCGACTCTTATTCAAACTCATCCAATGCTTGATAAAAATGTTATAACTATTTACATATCGAGGAAAATGTGTCTCATATTTTTTAATACTGATTTATTTAACTCATGATCAACTATTTTCATTTTTCATACATTACAATAGTCTTAAATAATGATAACACATGGATGGATCTTCACAAAGATTCACAACTATTTTTTTTCTTCTATATTAACTACTAATTACTCATCTTCATAGGGAAATAATATTTAAAAATTACCAAAATCCTTGAAATTAAATCACTTTGAATATCCTCATTTATGATACAAAAAATTGTGTTCTTTATCTCATTAATAATATTAAACTTGTAAATAGATTCTACACATGAGTTATTAAGAAGAAACATTTACTCAATTTCACCATTATTAACATTCTTCCCTTTTCAATATATAGTTCATGAATATATGCTATGAAACATGATTAATGGAATAATTTTATTTTCAAAACTCTTTATGGTAGAATACATAGACAAAGAAACATCCATCAATATCTTCACTCTCTATACCTAATGGGTTCTTCATCTTTAGTCAACATACTTAACTAAAAACATATTGAAATCATTTTATTAATAAAATCAACTTTTTTCTAATATTCTCATCTCGACTAATACTAAAATTATTTATTATTAAAAACAAATACAACACATAATCATCCATGTTACTGATAATCCCCCCTTTGGATTTTTTTTAAACATATAAAAACAAAATATATAATAATATTTCTTGAATCATGTTTTTATCCCCCCTTGTTGAAAATAAATACAGTGGTTGATACCATATGTGAATAATAAATGTTCTAACATTATGATTACCTATTTAATTAAAAGCTTAAACTACATGAGTTACTAATTAAAAATCAAATATTATTATTCAAATTTATGTATTAATTTCATCACATCGTTCTTATAATTGAGCCATCCAATTTGTCCCCATTAACCTAAAAATGATTGTGTAGAAAGAAGGATGGGGAAATGTGATGAACAAACCTCAATAATTAAAACAATATGCACATTAAAATGTTCTAAATTCACAATAAATAATGATTTGAAATAATATTTCTCAATATTACTTCCCCTAATTGCGTAATTTTTATATTATCCCCATCAATGCTATTGTACACTCAAAATAAATTCAACGTATTATTTTCATAGGTAGGATAAAATATATTTGGAAATAGGTATTTATCTTCTATAATATGGATACTTTCTTTCTCCTATAAAACCATCACAACATTCTCATAAAAAAAATTCTAACCTTGAATACATCACCGTCATTTACAAAAAAACAATCATGAAAGATATTAGAATAGTGTGGGTTCTCAATACTTCCATACTGATAGAAATAATGGTTTTAGTTTCTTATCAGCCCTGAAAATTATTTCCATTCCATATCTATCTCCAATAAAACTCTTCGTGTTTACTTCATTATTTTTCTATATTTAAACATTATTGTTCAGTATAATTTTTTTATTTTTTTTGGTTTTCTCATTTTTTTGGTTTTCATTATAGATTCCAAGGAATATGAATTCCATGGTTATTTTGTTATTAAAATATCCCATTACACTCTTTTTATGTTCATAAAATCTATATAATTGTTTCAATCAGTCTTACACAATCCAAACCATTATCAAGAATATTTGAGTTATCTTAATTTGGAGACATCTCATGCCATGAACCCTCCACTATTGGTACCGTCAAATCTCAACTCCAATAGGCCACAAGTTGGAAACATGATCATATGGTATATTATTCAAATAATTGGAGGGATTTCTATAAATATAAATTTAATGAATAATAAAAAAGTTTCAAATCCACCAACCAAATCCATAGTATAAAAATAAATAAAAAATATAAATACTGGAAATAAATTTCATAAATGAGTGAAATAACTAAAATGAAAAATATTAAGACAAAAACATAGGCAATGAACACAAACCCCAAGGCTCTAACATGAAAGATAATATATAAAAAATAAATTTTTTCCATGAACATATAGTTAAGGGAAACTGGGGTCATAAAACCAAGTCATGAAATCCTTTATCATATAAAAATGGGAGTACTCACCTCCCAAAACATATCTTTAGAAAATAAATATTTTCTAACCATATTGAAATAACAATTTCATTATTTATAGGTGATATCAAAAAAACCAATAACAGTAACATCTATTAATATCATATAGTTGAAAAAGAAATTCCATAAGAATTATTTCCCTATTTAAAATTTTTTTATGGATGAATGGAAACTAATTCACATTCCTTTTTTGATTAATCATTACACCATTCTCAATTTACAGATTTTATACATTTAAAATCATATTATCAATGATTCATAAAACAAAAAAATAACCAAAAAAATACACAGGATCTAGTAAATATCAAGAGGCATCAATAACCAAACATATATATCTTTTAATCTCAATTTCCTAATAAAAAATTTCATTCTTCTGTAATTTTCAATAAATTATTCCCCTCTTTAAAATGTTTACCCATTTTTATATGGACTAAGGATGTAATTGGAACCTAATTTTATTTCCATATTAACATGTTTAATATCATGAAAATATAAATAATAGCATGTGATAATAATTCCATCCTTAATTATTAAATTTACATGAAATAATAATTAAATTATTATATGTGATAATACTTATTCCTCTTTTTTTTAATTTCCATATTATGTAATATAAATAATGTATGTGAATTTAGTAATTTTCATATTCTTATGTTTAATTCCATATACTCAATCAAAGAAAGATACAGAATTTATAAAACACACTTTTCACAAAATAAAGAGAAGAATCAGATACCATACCTCCAGATTGGTTCATGATTTAATAACCCTAAATAGGGAGTGAATAGGATTGAAACGGGGCTGGAATAAAAATATATGATGGATTGAGGAAATTATAGAGACTCTTAGAACATGAATTTCGATGTTTCGATTTCCCATATTTATATTAATGTAAGAAAATGAAATGAAGAAACCAAAATTGTTTTTAGAAAAATATAAAGCGCATCACACACAATGATATTTCAAAAAAAACTCAGTCTAACATTCTGATTTTAAATTCAATAGAATATTTATTTAATTTTATTACATCACACCTTACATTTGAGTCTTCTAGAATTTAGTTACTCAAATATTTCATTTGATCTATTTATATGTTTATTTAAATTATAGATTGTCAATAAAAAATTAAATTTTTATAATAAAACGATATTATAGAATAAATATTAAGGAACAATAATTTTTATGTTTAAACCATTGTTAACTTTATACAGATCTACCCTGACAAGGTTCAGGTTTCCTTCCCTTGTGAGGGACATAGATTAAATTTATATAGGTCAAATGGTGTTCCCTTAAATGTTCACAGTTCTGGTCTACCCCTTTAGAGAAAAGTAAATACACAACATACCTTTCTATAGTGGATAGAAAAAAATAGATTTCCTTTTTTAGAGAAGGAAAATCCATTTATACCCTTATGTAGAGAAGGAAAATAAAGGATTTTTATGTTTAATGGGGATGACCATTATTTTGGGAGGGGGACATGTGTAAGGGTAATAAAAAATTTCTAAATCAAAAGTTCTATTAAAAACCATGTAAGTAATTATAAAATTTTTCCAAACACATTATTAACACATCTTAGTCCTGGGAAAATGAAATGGGATGGGTTCAAAATTATATGATCTTATATAAGATACCTCTCAAACAATTATTATCTTAGATAATTTAAAATTAACCCAGAGAAAGAATGGAAGGGGAATGAAACCACCACACCATGAGATTGATCTTAAGGGTATCACTATATAAATAACCCAAACAACTCATTAGCGTAATAATAAAAAAAAACATGGAACACTATAAGAAATATCATATACTATAAAGGCTCAATAAATAAATTCATAGAAACAAAATATCAAAAAACTATGGATATTGATCATCTATTTGTGACTCTTTATCCCATGTTCCCTCATACAATCCACTAAATATATAAATGAACTAAATAATGGGAATAACACTCCCACAAAACACCTTCTCTTTAGAGACCTTTATATCAATGATACATTCCTCAATATTTATTCCATTTTAATCATAAGTCCCTTTCAAAATTATTATTTTATATTCAATTTGATGGTAGAAAATAATCTAAAACAAGATAATAACATTGCCAATATGGTTCATATATGAGGGAAGTGGTAACTGATACACAAATAAACCAAAAATATTCAATACAGTAAGAGGTAAAATAAATTTGATGGGGGAGCTTACTCATAATATTTAACATTCATTTACCCTGATGACAAGACACAATAAAAAACAATATCTATACTAATGAACTCTATAAGTATCCCCAATTATTAAAAAATTATTTTGGAAAAATAATTCATTACATAATACTACCAATAAAAATAAAAAACATTTATTATTATTTGTTTCATTAAATGTTTTATTATAATAATACAGGTCACAGTAATGAAATTTCATTTTAACTAATTACTTTTCTAAAATTTAATTGTCTTTGGTTTTTTAACTGAATTAGTATATATGTTTTCCAAAAGGATAATTTTTTATCTTAAATAATTTCACAAGGATTTTACTTATGTTTTAGTTTTTAGAAAAAGAATTTTAGTGGTTCTAATAAAAGCATCCATTCAAGAAGAATAAGAGATAATTTTTCAAAAGGGGTAATTGAAGATTGAAATTTAGTTTCAACTGAATTTGGAAATTATAGAATCTTACCATTGGAAGAAAAGTCGACATACATCATTTTTCTTTTGTTTCAATGGTAATAAATCCACTGTTTTAGGCTTTAATATTTTTGTTATTACCCATAAAAAAATTACATTTTTTTCACATATTATTTCAGTATAATTTTTTCAATGTCTTTAATAAATATAGAAATATTTATTTTTCCACTGGGCATATTTATCTGTATATTTAAATTTATTATCTATAGATTTATATTTTTCGTTATTAGGGGATAGTCATTCAAAACATTATAAAGAGGTTATTACATTTATTAGTCAGTATAATATTTTGATTTTTTAATTATTTCAATGAAAAAAATTTACCCCACCTGGTATAGTCATCATACATTCTTGTGAAATACATATGACTTATGATGATCCTTACTGGCCTTCATTCTATCAAAAATAAATTTTATTATATATTTTGTTCTCTACACCAATTCCAATATGAGAGAATATAACACTCTAATATATATTCAACATAATAAATGTAAGCATTTCCAGCCATTTAGTTCTTTAAATGGAGCCACAAAGATAGTATAATGATTCATGTTATTAATAGAAAATAAAACTAAGGTCAGTTTACTAACCGATAATCCTCCAAAATACCGAATGTATGTGTAAAACATGCACTCTAATATATGGATAATCCACTCTTCATAACCATTTTTATGTGATGAAAAATAGTGCTAATGAATAAATTATATCTAAAATCACAGTAGCTATATATCGACGCCCTGGAGAAAAAATAGGGATCATAAGCAAAGTTAATCATCTTTGGTAACCTATGAAGCGTCATCACCACCACTAGATACTACCCATAAAAAACATGCACTAATATCGACTCCTTAATCCCTAATAATATTGATTAATTCATCAACATATCCATGATCACCCATATAAAATCATATTATCCATGAGTACTAGGAAAATAGTTGATGAAGTCCAATGGTATTTTATCTCAATTTCACCAAGGAATATCAAGAAGCTAAAGAAACCCACCAAGATTGTGAGGCCCAACTTTCACATTCTATTATAATATACATAGATTTACAAACTCTATTTCTAGACTCTTCATACAAGAAAATAAAAAATATGTTCTCATAGTACAATACATATTCTCCACCCCAGTATGTACCACCAATGGAGAACATGTAACATCCCTTGATCCAACACTCTCTGAGGTGTCCAAATTATGTTCATTAAGGGACATCAAGCATTCCTCCCCATATGCCAAAATATTCAACTCGAAAAAATGGTGTTTTAAAAATACTAGGGTGTCTATAACCCCTAACAAAGAGTTAGAACATAATGAAATAATAAATACGAATATACATCAGAGTAATAGAAATAGTAGACATAATATAACATAAAACTAGACGTAATTTAGAAACCAAAAAACAAATAAGAATGGTTCGTGTACTGACAAGATTAAATGTATATAAATATAAAATTGAAATTAATACAAGTAAAAGAACCTGCTGAAAAAAATAAACTCCAAATACCCGACTCCAGAACCCCATTTTGGTCCCTTACTCCAGCACATCTATAAATCTATAATCAATAATATGGTCCCTTTCCCTTTTCCAATCTTGTTTGCCTATAATCTTCTTGGGTACCAAATGACAACCCAAATATGGTGTGAGTAAATCTTAGTAAGTTGACCCCACCATGTATAAATAAACTAGAATGATAATAAGTGCATGATATAATGAGATAAGATATATACCAATTGATCAACATAATATTATACAATAATCAAACTTCTTCCAAACCATACCCGAATATTTATATACATGTAGCACAATAGAGACAACCTAATCCAAAAAAACATGGCATAATAAAAAAACTAAGAAAACACACTTGTATATGCATTTTAGAATTTAGTATTATCCCTCTATATAATAATTTCATCCTCTTGGAATATCCATCTATATAGGAATTATGTCATTAAGCAAGGACAATGTTAGTATATAATCCGTACAGTATAAAACAAGTCCATGGCTGCTAATGAGAATTATAGTATGAAACTGGGCCAAACCATTTATATAAGCATTACAACATGAAACTGATCCCAACCTTCTAATTAAGAATTATATACTGAAACTGTTCAAAGCCTACCATAATATAATTACATCATGAATCACCACAAAATCCATAAAAACCAAGAAATCATATTATCATATGATAAACCTGAATGGATATTTTTGAAAATTTCCTTTTTTATATCAATAACACATTTATTTTTTCCACATTGTGTTACAATAAAAAATAGGCCATTACTAAAGTGATTCAATACTGTGAAATCACTGAGTGTATCATATCATGCTAAATACACTCTATGATATTACCGAATCAATATTATTCAAGTGTTCTCTCACCCATTGGGTATACATAAGCTAAGTCAAAACTAAATTGAATCTAAATGGATCCAAGGAATAATCTAACACAATAATTATCATCATTAATTATTCAATTAATTAATACATACATTATGTCAGCAAAATTTTTAATATTGAACATATTATAAAATTTAACAAACCATAGGGATATGTTTGACCACATACCTTTAAACTACAATCAACACAAGACTTATAATAAGTAACACCATTAAGAATGATGGAATAGAATATTGAACAAGGATCATTTATCAAACATGTTCAATATCAATACCCAATCCAACAGTGATCAAGATTTTACACCCCCATAATCAGTGAACTATAGATGATAGAATAAAGCCTAAGAAAAACAATTCACCAATGATTTATTAATTGAATAGTTCATCTAGAATCGAGAAAGGCCCTCAATAATCACCTGTAATTTTCCTAGGAATTGATATAGGTAAGATGTTTTCTAGAATAATAATAGATATAAGCGCACAACAAGGTTATAATTTATAATCCTGAGAATCACATTATGTTGAAATGTATTACATGGAATTTAATTCTCAATTTAAGATTATTCCAAAAATTTGCTTCACCTTAGGTGATTTTGAACCTATAAAAACATTACACATCCTATAATGTAGATTCAAGGCATGTAATTGGTTCCCTTTATAAACCTATTTATATTCTTTCATCAATTCATGTCATCTTCCAAGTGAGAGTTACATGTTTTGTAATACATCTACACGACTTGAAAATTTCATATAGGCTGTTTTAATCTCAAAAATCCATAGATGATCCCAAAAAACCTCTAAATCCTTATAAACTCACATAAGACTGACATAATCCCATTTATCAATTTTTTATCCCATGAATCCCTTAATTCAAACAATCATACATCCCGGAATAAGCAGTCATTTTTATAAGACCCCACAATTTCATGAAATGTTTTTTTAACTAATTTAATAATCATGTTATTTTTTTATATGAATCACAATGTTTAACGGAGTTACATCTTCCCCTGATCTTGACTTGTGTTACATACAAAACTGAACATAGCATTCATTACATGCAAAAATGTGTTTAAATGAAATTTGACATATCATTAAAATATTATTATGATAGGTTACATCTAGAATTCGTAAATGTTTATAAACTGAATTCTTTTAGTGCTAATTAATTAGAAATTAAAATAAAATTGTTTTGAAAACAAAAAAAACCCATTCTGTAAAAAATGAATTTTTATATGCACATGTGTGTTTTATATCAATAAATTAACCAAATAAATTTATAAGGATTTTATTAATATTTATATATTATATTTTATATAATTATTAACATTCAACTTATTTTTTTCTAATTAATAAATTATAATAAATCTAATTTTACGTTTAAAAGATATGTTTTTCTAAAAAGCAGTTTTGTGCCCTTTTATGCAAAAATAATAAATTTTAGTTTATATATTTTTTAAAATTAATTTGATAAAAATTACATCCTTTTTCGAATCAGATCTTTAAAATCCTAGTGGTATAAAGTTTTGGTACTTTTCAAAAACGATAAATTTTTTATGAATAATGAACAATATAAAATTTTAATAGAAAAATAAACTTTCATTTAAATTATTTATAATAATAAAATATATGTTTAATTGATTTTAATGTAATAATAGTTCAATTTTGTATAAATTATTTCAAAATAGGTTATTTGTATCAATTTTATTTTTAGTTTTGTTACAAAAACATTTAAAACATTTCAACCTTTTCCCTTCAAAAACTCATTATCTCATCACATCTATGATATTAATTATGGATTAAAGTTTTCCACTTATGAGAAAGAAATTTTAAAAAATTGTATCCATATTTGAGATAATCATAATTTATAATGTATAATTGGTTTCACATAATTTGTTTCCAAAATTATTTTTGAATGCAGTAAAAATTAATTATCGTACTTATGGTAATAATGGATATACCTATGGTTAACTAGGATGATATGAGTGAAAATGACAGAAAATATTATATTAATTTAAATTAATATATTGATTTCCTTTTTCATTGTAATTTCTAAAATATGATATTCCATTTCCATATTCCTTTGAATGTGAACCATATATTAAGATAAGTAAAGATAAATACAAAGAATATAATATTCTTTAAATTTATATAAATCTTTGGCATTGAAAAAAAATATTATTGGTTGTATATATTATTTTTTAATATAAACGAGTTAGTGTTTTATAATTATTTATATTTAATATTTACATATGATATAGTTATTTGAAATGCTTATGAAATACTAACACCATAATTATTTTTTAATAAAAAATAAATTAACAATTACAAAAATAAAAAAGTGAGGAAAATTCAATGAATTGTTGTGTTACATTACTGTTTTGGATAAATATATCACATTACACAGTTTTGAACATAATATATTTTAATTAAATAACTATATTGATATTTTATATATTCTAATTAAATAGATATTGTCAAAATTTTCATTAATGTTATTTTATATTAATTGATATTTTATTAAATGATTTAAAATTAATAAAAAAACCTAAATTATTCCAAGTGAATAATAAATGTCATCCAATAACAAATATTGTCCATTCACATAACAATTGATCTATTATAGTGAATATATTAATGTTTAAATATTAAATACCTTATTAGTAGAGTTAAGGTTAAAGTAGTGTTTTACACGTTACATGTACTTGTTTGAAAATTAATTTTCCACTCACACGGTATTTTTATTTGATGAATTTAATTTAATACTAAGAATAATTGTTTCTTAATTATAAAATAATTACAATTTTAATGTATTATTATTTGATAAATTACCTAAGTTAGAAAACTAGTTACTACAGAAAAATTCCAAAATGGTAATTATAGAGAAGCATAGATGATTGATGAACAAAAAATTTAAAACTTGTATTGAAATGTATAGTGGAGGAATGCATTGGAAATATCATACCTATACAAATTTAATTATAAAATTTAGATCCACTTGTGTAAATATTGTCCTCCCAACAAAGAATACAATTGATTATTTACAAAAATGTCACTAATCTTCAATAATAAAATGGAACTCAATATCTTCACTTTCTTACACCTTAAAAACTATTTAAATTGGAAGATACCTACCCAAATCAGTTATAAAATTCCATCACAAATTCCTAGAATCCATATATTGGAGGTAAATCCATCCTAGGATAGTTTTTAGTGCAATCCAAAGAGGGATTCCCAAAAAAAGTAAGTATCATCAATGAGTGTTTTTGTTTTATTTCTTTTTCCACCCCATTAATTTATTATTGTATTCTTAATATATAATTATGTCTATATATTCTATATATAGATATTTTTTTATGTCAATGTAACGACCTAAAACCATATCCACTTTTGTAATATTGGTTACGAAAGAATCGTGTGTGTGTGGAAGGTGGAGTACCGCCTCGTAAACTGATATTGTTCATTTTTACATTTCCAAAAATCAACATTAGAAATAATGATAGATATATTAATAATATAATATATATATATATGATTTCTTTTATGTTATTATGAATATATAAAAAATTTATAACATATACTATAATATTTTTTATTTCGTGGGAATATGATAATGTCGTTCGTCTGTACGGTGGGCTACTACCTCAAAAATAAATGTGATTCACAACCACTTTACATGGAAGATATTGGGTAAGGGTTTAATAAAAATATGTGATTTTTATTACATAAATATTATTCTATAATGATATTATATATCACTGAAATTTTTTTCTTTCATACCGACATGAAAATGGATATAGTGTTTATGCATGCATACAACCTACCATCTCCATGAATGATGTTTTTCATTACATATCACTAAATTTGATGGATTACACTGAAAACAGAAATAATAAATATATATGATATTAATATCAGTGTTTAGATAATGAATATTATGAATCCATGATTATGGTAAGAGGAAGAAAATACAAAAAGTTTTTACATATGTTAAAAATAAAGGAGTAATTTCACAAAACAAAACATTAACATTGAATTGTTAATAATGGGAAATGAAAGGCCATAATAACAATGTATATGGTATGATATATACGAATCTTTTTATTTTATTGATATTCAATAAAATTATATTTTTTATTCAGGATTTTGTAATGAGTATGATGAAAGTCAAGACTTAAGGTAATGGATTTCGGTCTCACTTTTATTTTTTATGGGAAAATTTCCATATTCACCACATGATTATTTTATGTGGTGTGTTTACTTCCCTTGAATTTATTTTAATTACAATTATATTGGAAAATATTGGTATTTTTATATTCATTTGAGGATATATCTTTTATGGGGTTTACGGTTCAAATGTTACAAACTCGGTAGGGGATTTTGGACTTACATTGCCTTCTTTGAGATATACGTTATGTTATGAAACTATGTTCATTAATGGGGTGTATGTAAAGATCCTATGAAATATAATATAATAAATTCATTTATCTTAATTATATTTTACATTCCTTGTGATTCAATGTTTCCAAAGTGGTAAAAATTTTATGTTAAAATATTATCATTTATCCATATTTTTAATGATTAGGACTATAATGTTAAAATATAATTATAAACCTCTAAATAATTCTCATGAAATTATTCCTCCTATGTTTATTCATGATATCTTCATGTAATGGTACCATTTTCCCACTCTTTGGTACGTATGATAATTAAGACTTTATTTTAGAAAAATATGAAATTATTTATCTCTTCAAACGAATATTTTATTACTTCCAAAACCATGTTACCTAAAAATATTTTCAAAAATATTTTTAAATAATATTTTAATACCATTTTAATTGAAATTAATTTTGGAAACGTTTTGTGTCTGAAAATGTTTTTTCAGTTATTTTTAATGCTTCCTTTATAAGTTTAAAATGTTATTTTCAAGGAAAAGTATTTTGAAAACTTTTATTGTTTCAAAATATTTTTTAATTATTTTCACAGATTCCTTTACAGTTATAAAATATTATTTTTAATTAATAGGTTTTCAAAAAAAAATTAAAATTTTGTTAAAATTATTTTTAAATCATCGTTTCTAACTTTTTAAGGTAAATTTAAAAGGAAAATGTTTGCAAAAATTTTTATGTCTTAAAAATATTTTTTCAAATTGAAAAATATATTTTACTTAATAAATGTTTGAAATTACATTTAAAAACTATTTTCCTTCTAAGATGATATCATTTGTCATTACCTATGCCTTAATGGAATATGATCTAATTCTACTATTCATATTCTTTATCTAAATGTGTTATGTTTTGATGGCATGATATTTATGAGACATCATATATGAGTTATAACATGAGTAAATTCTTATGAAACCAACTTATTTTAACTGGTTATGCTATTTTTAAATGATTATGAAAACATAATCTTCTCAATATGTTATGGTATAATTAAATTTTTGGGATTGCATTTCATTTTTTCGGTTATTATATGATTAGTGTGTGTGATCTTATCACACAAAAAACTATTGTTTTCATTTTCTTATGGATTTAACTTATATATCAATACAATGAATTGGGTAATGATTTATATCTCATTATAAAGTGAGTATTAGAATCAGGAGTAAACTCTATTCAATAATATAGGTCTAGAATAAGTAGTGAACCCGGTTTAGTAAGATAGGGATGGAACACAAAGTGGAACTGGTAAGGTAAATGAAATTTTCCACAATATTGTTCATGAGCTTGAGCCTTGAATAATATGAAAATTATTTCATTTGATTACGTGTATGAAAAGAATTCCATGAATTATGATAATTTTTTTCTATCATAGATCATGGTCTTTTATTTCCATATGATTCATTTTTTTTTGAGAACTGATAATCTTTAGGACATGATTCAATATTATGATCTTTGATATCCTAGGTATACCTCTCAAACCTTATTCTCTAGTTCTCATACCATTATATTCATGTTATGCTTACATATCTCCCTTGTTTACCATTACTGGTCATATGAGCACATCCTTTGTTATGTTTCATTTTCCCAGGTTATGATGATATGTATTATATAATACTTATCTTATAAGGGTGATAGTTACGAAGAATGATGTTGGAGATTATGTAGCTCAATTATAAATTGGTGTTTATGTTTTCCAACTTTCAAATGTCACTAATCTATTATAGTCCCAAGGAATGTGATTGTTTAATGTATTGAATATTCATAAAAAATTTTGTAATATATGTGTTTGTAAAGCCATTGTATCTATTGTTGGTATCAAAAGATAAAATTAGTTAAACTTTGTATCCTAGGATGATAAAACTTTAGTTAGATCCCTAGGGATATTTATATGGATATATCTAGGGATGTCTCAAAGGATAAGTCTAAGAATGAGGTAATGTTTAGAAAAATGTCCTAGAATTTTTGTAAAGGATATAGTAAGTGGTTTTAATCAATTATATCTTTATATAGATACAATAAGTGGATTTGGATATTGTAAAAATTTAAATAGGGGTAACAAACTTGAAAACACTATAGAAATCTGGACCCCATCGGGAAATAGTGCATGAAAATAGTCCATAAAGCACACATGGTTTAAAACACCCATAAGATATGCTATAAAAAATCTTAAACTTTTTATGAACCATCATGAATATTTTAAATAGATTATGAATATGAGTGAACTAAGATAAACCTATGGTGTCCTATATTAAATATTATTTTTTCTCATTTAGACCCCATAAATTATTTTTCAGACTATTATATTTTCCATTATGATTAACATTGCTCATCCTTTGATTTGTAGTCTTCTTAAATGGTGGGAAGTAGAATTAACTAGATTAACATATAAGTGATGAACAATTTTCGGATGAGGAGCCCAATATGATTAAAACTAGGGTAAATGATGATTTGATTATGCCTAATCAGTTTTTATAAATCATGATTAACAACGTGTACCTTATGCAACTCTCAATCTCACAAAGAAATATATGGAAAGATTGTGTTGAGATTTTAGGTTATAGTAACCATGGATGAAATAATATTCATTTTCTGATATGTTAAGAAATTGGAAAAGAATCACCCAATTGAATGTCTCATAGGAATGAGAATATGTTTTTTTTATGGAAAAGAAGGATGAAATACAAGTAACTGAAAATGGAAAATAAAAATTTCAACTAACACAATGGATGGGAATATTGGTATCCCTACGATATCATCATTGGTAGAATGGTTTAAATGTTAAAAGTATGGAATTATTCAAAACATTGACTTATAGGGATATATTTTGAAAAAAATTATAATGGTGGAATGGGTAATGGTTACACTAATGATGATGAAAGGATTATGAATGACATGTGAAATGGAAGTGGTATTGGGGAATAAGACTAGGATGCCTAGTCTTAGTATTGACTATGAGGTGGAATAATTGAAGTGTTTAGTGTTGGAATTGATTAATTATTAAATATATAAATAATGTTCAGTATATATTTTTCATGAAGGATTTTCAAGAATATATTACATGATATTGATGACGTAGAAAAATGATTTAATTTAAATGATATGTTTTAATTTGGAAAATAATTTTTTTTGGAAATTAACCATTAATATGTTCTTGATGTTGATAAAATAAGGTTTATATTGGATAAATATATATTTGATATGGATAATGTAATTTGGATAGTGTTGATGACCTCAAAACTGATAAAGGAAATATTGAATATCTTATTTCTGTTATCATTGATTTTGTTTACAACGGTATTAAACCTATAGAATAAATTCATTAATCTGTAGTTTCATTCAAATAATGAGAAAACATGTATTATTTCTATAATTTTTAGGGTAATTCAATTTTGGTATCATGTTTCAAGGGAAAAAATTATGAAGGCATTCACTTGTTTGGTATATGACATTGTAGAGAAACTTTTTGGTGTACGTGGTATTAATGAAAATTTAAATTTTATAATTCAGTAGCCTTCTTTCTGATTTTTCAGATTATAATATTTTTTATGGGTTAAAATTTTAACTATTTATAGATGTGGTTAATATTGAATAGTTAATGTGGTTTCATATATTAATTTAATAGTTCACCATTTAATGATTTATTCATATTAGATAGTCTATGAACACCATTTTGGTTGTGAGGACAAGTAAAGATAAATGAAATGACTTAACATTTTATCCATAGATCATGTAATTTGATAGTATTTTAGGCTTAAAATATTTACCTTTATTTCATGAGGTATGAGAATAAATGGAAACTGATAAAGGCACAACCAAAGGGAGAGATTGTTCATATGAAATGGAATGAAATCAAGTCAGTGTATCTTGTCATGAAATTTCTTCAAAATATGGAAAAGGATCTTGAAATAAAATATTTTCATTTTATCACAGTTTTTTATGATACTAATGATCTTTTCTCTTCTCTTTGGTTTTTTTTGTTGTGTTTAGTAACATTATATGGATCACAAATTTTTTATGATTACTGATCTTTATCACCCTTTATAATTATTTATTCATTTATTCCATGTCCAAATCATCACTTCCCCACTATATTTACCTATGTGGAAACCTATTTTGAGAAAATTTGGGTAACTATTATGTTTTGAAATTTACATTATAAAATATTTTTTATTATTAATTTTTATGATGTGGGTTTCTCTGAAGGAATTTTCTAATGATGAACCATTGATAACCGAGGTGTATTTTAAGTGAGAAATTCATGTTAAGGTGGGTAGAATGTGATACCATGACATATTGAAAAATAATTTTTTCCAATTAATTTATTCATTTGATTATGCTTCATTACAAGAAACACTAATATTAGATAACTTTAAAATAACATTGAGTTTGACTTGTGTTGCACAAAATACTGATCCAATCTTTCATTACATGAAACACTGAGTTTAAATGAAATGTGATATATTATTATAATATTATTATAATATTTTCCACCTAGGTGGTGAACTGGAGGTTATTGATAATTTTAACTATATTATGAAAATATGGTTTACATATGTATATAAAATTACTTCATTGGTGATTAATTAGATATAAATGAAAATAAAAAAAAATTAAAAGGAAATCATTCTTTGAAAAAATAATTTTTTAGACACCCAGGTGTGTTTTATATTAATAAATTAACCAAATTGATTATGTAGAATTATTATAATTAACTTTATTTATTATATATTCAATAAAAATTTAATATTAATCCTAATTTTTATATATATTAAAAATTAGAATAAATCAAATTTTAATCTTAATAACTTTTTTTATAAAAAGTAGTTTTATCGTGTTTTCAAAACATATAACATGATTAATTTTGAAACCATTAGAAATTATATTTAATAAAATTAAATTCATTTGATAAAATCTGTATGTCAATATTATCCTTGGGGGAATTGTTTCCATTTTTATGAATTAGTTTTGAGAAATAGTGGAAAATACTTTATTTTAATTAAAAACCATATATTTATTTAACATAATTATACTTTAAAATATTATTTTTAATTTGGTTTAAACTAACATTTGTTAAATTTTGAATCAATTAGTCCTATATATCTCATTGGAATAAATATTATTATGAATTTTTAAATAAATACATTTCAAACTTTTGAATGTTTTCCCTTTAAAAATTCAGTTTCTTGTTGCATCTATGGGATTAATATCATAATAAAGTTTCTACTTATATTAATGGAATTTTAAAAAATGGATTCCATATTTGGAATCAGAATAATTTATTACTAAGAATAAGGATCAATTTATTTTTCCCCCAAATGCATAGTGAATGAAGTAAAAAATTAGTTGTAGTGGTTACAGTGAAAATGGATTTCATAGGGGTTACAATAGAATGATATGAGTGAAAAAGTGATAAAATATTATATTTATTTTATTTAATGATTTTATTTACATATTTTTAAATAAATTCTATGAAAAATGGAAATTTTTTTCCACATACCATTGAATGTGATATATATAATAATTTAAGAAGAATATTAAAAAAATACTTCTCTAACATTTAATATCCATTACATTTTGGGATAAAGAAAAAAATATGTTTGGTTAAAGTATTATTTTTTAAAATAAATTAGTTTTATTATCATAATAATGTACCTTTTACTTTAAAGATGAAATAGTAACATAAAATTCTATGAAATTTCACCTAGTTATGTAGTTAAAGAACAATTGATATGAAAAATAATAATAGTGTCTTAACCAGAATGAATTTTTATGTTACATTAATTTTTTTGATAAATATATAATAATAAAATGTTTTAACATAATATATTATAATTCCATAATTATCATAAAAAAATTTCTTTCAAATTAAATGAATAATGTCAAAATTTACAGTAATGTTATTTTATGATAAATGAAATTTTATTATATGATTTAAAATTAATAAAGGATCTACCTATTCCAAGTTAGTAGAAAATGTTATTAAATATGATATATTTCAAATTCATCAAACAATTTATATTTTATAAGGAATTTATTGACCCTTAAATAGTAAAAACTCTATTAATATGGTAAATGGTGTTTTTACACATAATATACGCTTGTGTTAAAATTAATTTTCAACAAACCCAGAATTTTTATTATAAAAAATGGATTTAAAATTTATAATTAGTGGTTTTTAATTATCTAATATTTTCCACACCATTTTAGTCTTAATGGATAAATTACCTACGATTGAAAACAAGTTACCGTAGTAAAAACCCAAAATGGTAAATGCAGGGAAACATTGACGTTAAGGGAAAAAATGTTAGAAACTAGTGATTTAATGTTTGTTGGATGTATAGATAGACCGTTTCATCCCTAAACCATTTTAATTATCAAATTTGGATCCATATTAGTTAAAATTGACCTCCCCATAGTGAATGCATTTGATTATTTAAAATAATGCCACTTCTCAACTATAAAGGGAAACTAAATCCTATCACTTATTCACACATTAAGGCCTCATTGGTTTGTCCAGTCCCTATAAAAATAACATTCCAACATCCCTACCCTCATCCTAGAATCTATATTTTGGATATTAATACATCCTTGGATAGATTTTATTATAAAACTAATAAGGATTTAAGAAGAATATGTAATGCACATCACTGAGTGTTTTAGTTTTATTTCTTTATCACCCCTTCAATTATTATTATACCATAATTGAATTTTAAAATTAGTTTCATATATATATACCTATAAGTATTTATGTTAATTTAATGTTATATAAACATATCTAGTACCATAAAATGGGTTATGAAATCATCATTTGTGCGTACGACATACTACCACCTCATGAATCGATGTCATTTGTTTTTCAATTACCCCTTCTCACAGTTGTCCATAATTATGGATATATTTTTTATTTAGGATTCATATGATATTTATGATGTTGTTATGATTATATGATTATTATTTCACACATACCATCATATTTTACGTCTTTTTTTGGAAAATCATAATGGTGTTCATGTTTATGGTGGACTTTCGACTAGCAAAGCGATGTAATTCACTCACAAATTACATGCATAGTTTTATGGATGGGTTTAATAAAAATTTTCTACATGTAGGAATTATGAATTATTCATTAATGAATATATATATATATATATCACTTACTTTTATTTATTTCAATATGATAAGAACATAGAAATAGTTTTCATTCATACATACGTCCTACCGTCTCGATGAATGATGTTTTTTATTTCCTATCAGTAAATTTTATGGATTACCCTAAAGAAATATATAATGAATATATATGATACTTATATCATCATTTAAATTTTCGATATTATGAATCCATTTTCAAATAACGTAGACCAAAAATATTACAAATCATAACGTATAAAAAAACTAAGATGTTATTAACTGAAATGTAACTTAATCGTGAAATTCTTAATAAACAGGTAGAAAAATGTCACAATAAATATATATATGGTATGATATAGTTTAATATAGATCTATAATAGATTCATAAAAACATATATTTATTATTCATGAGAATTTAATGACCATAATAGATTTCAAGACTTAAAATAAGGTATTTTGGTCTCACTTTTACTTTCTATGAGATAAATTCCATATTCACCACATGTTTCCCTTATGTGGTGTATATACTAAAAATAAAATTATTTTATTATTATTATAGAAAAAATTATTTTTATTCACATATCTATTTGATGATATCTCTTTCATTAAGTGTATGGATTAAATGTTACCAATTCGGTAAGGTAGTGTTGTCTCAATTTTATTTCCCTCAGACATACGTTATATTATGAACCTATATTCTTTCATAAATTGTATTAATAGACCAATTATTGTATAATATAATGAATTTATTTACCCCTATGATATTTTATGTTTTATTTTGTGATTTTTATTTTTGGGAAATTAGATTTAATCTTATGAAAGTGGTAATGATTTTATGTTATAATCTATTTATTTATCCAGAATTTTTATGAATAAGTCTCCAATGTTAAAATATCATGATCCTACTCTATAAAATTATAATTAATATTCTTATCTTATATTTATTCTTCATATCTTTAAGTAATGGTATCATTTTTTCAGTATTTGGTACTTAATATATCTTATAAATTGTTTTTAGTAAAATATGACATTAATTTTTGGTACGGTTTGAAATTTGTTTTTAAAAAATACTTCTTTTATAAAGAAGCTTTCAAAAATGTTGTTAAAAGATATTTTTACCTCATTTTCATGTAAAATTATTTTGAAAATACTTTATGTTATAAATTATTTTTACATTATATTCAATGATTTCATTATAATTATCTATGGTTAATTCATATAAATGGATTTATCAAATGTTTTATGTTTTAAAAAAAATTCAATTATTTTCAAAAATATATATTATAAGCATTAATGGTTATATTAAAATAAAAGTAATTAGGAAATGATTTATCTCTAAAATTTGTTTTAAATTATTTTTCAATATTTATTTATATGTTTTTCAAGTGATTTGAAAAGAAAAATATTTTCCAAATATTTTATGTTTTAAAATGTGTTTTTCAAAGTGTGAATGATTTTATCCTCAGGAATTATTTTAAATAATATTTTAAATTTATTTTCGATATATGATTATGTCCATTAGTGGTACATATGACTTACTTGGACATAATCCATGTTTACCATTCATATTCATTCTCTAAATGGTTTATGTTTTGAGGGAATGATGCTTATAAAACCCGCTTCTCTTCCACAAGTTATACCATGATGAATTTCTTATAAAACGTACATATTTTCATGGTTTATTCTATGATGATATGTTTATAAAATATATCTATTTTACATAGGTTATGACATGACAGATTATTTTATGATAACCATTTAATTTCATGTTATATGATATATTGAATGCTTCTGATCTTGTGTAACATAGAAATATTGTTACAATTATGTGATGGGTAGGACCTATATATACCTCCAATGAATTTTCTAATGATTTATATCCCATGATATAGATAGGACTATAATGGGGAGTGAAACCAATTCAGTAATATTGTTTTAGAATTTGGAGTGAACTTGATTTTTTAAGAAGGTGTCAGAACATAGAGTGAACCGAGTTTAGCAAAGAACATTGTCCGCTATGATGGTCCTGGTAGTGAGACTTAACTAATTTGGAAATGATTTTAAATTATTTTTTGTATTTAAAAAATTTAATAATTTAATTCAATGTTATTCCCTCAAAGACCATGTTCTTTTATTTATTTTTGATTCATGTTTAATTAACTTATAATTTTTATGTCATGATACAACATTATGATATTTGATGTAAAAGACGTGATTTTAAAATGGTATTCTTGTGTTATCATACACATTTGATAATTTTGTGATTATTTATCTCCATTATTTACTCCTACTAAGCATCAAATATTATTCATTCTAATATTTACTTTCCCTAGGTTATTAAGATCTGTATTATGTATGATATTTTTAACAAGGCTGTTAGTTTTGAAGAATGTAATGGGAGATAATATAGATAACTTCTAGACTGGTGTTAATGTTTCCATGTTTCCAAGGCACTAAACTATTTTGTTCCTTGGGATAGTTTTTGATTAATGTAATGAATATCCATAAAAATGATGTAATATCTATGTTTGTTATGCTAGGGTCAATATAATTATCCCCCAGCCAAAATATATTCATATCCAAATGATACTTTAACAAAAAGGTATAAAGACAAATGAACACCCAGAAATAAGGGGTTATATGAATAATTAAATGAGATATGTAAATATAAAAATATGGGATCCTAATGCCTACCCACAACGTAATATCACATCCCTAGGCTTCTACAAGTGTCATGGTGGGGTCTTATTGAACATGTAAGGCCATTGGGCTCCCATATCATAGTTTTTCTACCTAGTATCATTTTGAACAGGCCCATGCTACCAGTACACTTTAAATGGGGTTGTCATCCTACTCTGTGGATACTTCTCAAAATGGTCCACAATCCAGATCAGATGCTCCACTAAGGATGCATTTACAAAAACATGATGTCCCAAAAATCTACCACATGATATGTTTTAAGATGATATATCCAATGATAAAACATGTCAAACACATCATTCATTGAGCTATAGTGTTGTGTTAGGGCATTTCGGTATGCCACTAGGCCAACCCTTTACACGATCTCAAAAGGCCTGACAAACATATGAATTAGATTTTCCAATTTCCGAATATGGCATTTCCCCAATATAGGAAACACCCCAATGAAATAAATATGAACAACATCAAACTCCAATTTTCATCTCTAATGGTTTGTGTAAGATTTTTTCCTGGTCTTCATGGTCACCAACCACCTCTTGATCAAGTAAACCTACTCAAATGTATCCTATGCTATACTAGGTCTAAATTGTGATAACTCACGTACCTCTAACCAATAATGAGACAATAAAATGGTCTTCTATAAAAATTATTGATTTTTTTCCACTAGATTTATTTATATAAGATATTATTATATGAAAACTCCATGGGTTACATATTCATATCCCATGAACCACAAAAATCCAAAACATTGTCTCGGAACATATCCTCTAGAATATAAATAGTATTCTTGGATAAACTATAAGTCTGAGGTTGATATGTCTTTTTAAAAATAACTTATGATCAAATAGTTTTCTAAATACCCTTCTTGAACCATGTTGTGAAATAAGGATCCCTATCAGAAATTATACACCTCATAACTCAATGCGACTAAACTATCTCACACATATAAATATTATCCAGACAATCAACCATGAAGTTCTCCCTCATATAAAATAAGTGGGATTAATTTTTCAATCAATCCATGTTCACCCTTACTAAATCATTATTTTGAGTTATCCTAGGTATTAATATCACAAATTCAATCGTGACATAGTCTCATTTACACTTAAGAATGGGAAGAGGCTGCAAAATCCCATCTAACCTCAGATGTTCAACTTTCACCTGTTGATAGGTGGAAAATCTAACCACAAATCCCACTACCTTATTCATTATTCCTGAATACCAGTAACATTTATGGATATCATGATACATATTTTTTTAAAACAAGATGTACTACCCATATAGAAGAATTGAACTCCTCTATTATCTTCTCACACAATCCCATAAGATTCCAAAATCCACTTTGGAAGGGAAGATAACTTCTACTTCCAAGAGACCACCATGAGAGTGGCTCCCCACTATATCATATATATCACATAACTAAACCCTTTGGATAAAATAATCAGTATGTCTTCATCTAGTAAAAAATAATGGGTATAATAGAATATGTGGTCCGAGCTACACATCCATGGGCCCCCAGAACACCTAGATATGTTTATGTAATGAATTCCACCATCCTCCCCTAATTATTAGACTCCAGCACTACCTCGATCGACATATTACTTCTCAATGAATCAAAAATTATATAGACATTTCCTAGTGTATAATCAATCATGAAGTCAAAATACTACAGTCACTCGACCCACCTCATCTTTCAAAGGTGGAGGTATTATTGAGACAATATTTACCTGAGTCTCTTTTGGTGTTTATGCACCATAAACATCTTAATCATAAGATAATGAATCAAGTATATCTGGAAATAGACCACCACTACCAACTCAAAATCAAATGTAGGTTAATTCCTCTCATGTTGTCTTGGTTGCCCGGATCCATAAGTAACCACTCAATACTCCAACAGCATAACTGATCTGATTCCAACACTAGATACGTCATAGTATGTTTTATATGATTTAACTAGTGAATTTATTGTGAGGATAGGTATTGAGTTTATCATACCTGTTTTCTTCTTGAAATCCATCTCTCAAGATTCTGGTCAATAAAAAATCACCCATTTCTTGTTCAGACAAATCATCGGTGATGCCAACAAGTATAACTCCTTGATAATGCACTGATAGTAAACAAATAAACAAATAAAACTCTAAATCACAAAGAAATTCATGGTTCAGTCCCAGAAAACCATGAATTACACCATATATAGTTCCACTTAAATTCTTTCCATTGAGATGACATTACCCATAAAGTGCACTTTATCATTACAGAAACCACATTTTGTTAACATGGTGTAAATACAATTCTCTCTCAATTTACACAAGGCAAAGTCAAGATGTTGGGAATGATCATTAAAAGAGTGGGATTATACCAAGAATTCATCATGAAAACCCACAAACTGATCCAGAAAAGGATTAAATATTTGATTTTTCAAATCCTTGTATATCGATAATGAATTTTTTAAAATGGACAAGATCACTATGAACTTAAATGGACCATCTAGGTTCCAAAAATAAGGTCAATATATGTTTTATAGTCCCGCAATCAATTAGTGATATCCTGTTCCCACATCAATCTTGGAAAAAATCGTATCACCTCTCAAATTATTGAAGAGATCATCGATACATGGAATAGTATACCGCTTCATGACCATAATTTTTCCCAATATCTGAAAATATACACATAAGTGAAAAGTCTCATAGTCCTTCTCAGAGAAAACCACTTGAGAAACCCATGTAGATGTACTTGTATATATGAAACCATTATCTTATATATATTCCAACTAAACTCTCAACTCTTGATATATGGATGGTTCTACTATATAAGGTTGAATGGAAACTGGATCTAATCTCAACACCAACTCGATAATTAAAATGATATATCTCTTGGAAAAAATCTTATCACCTCTCAAATGATTGAAGAGATCATCGACACATGGAATGGTATACCGCTTCATGACCATAATTTTGTCCAATATCTGAAAATTTACACATAAGTGCAAAGTCCCATAGTCCTTCTCAGAGAAAAGAACATGAGTAACCCATGTAGATGTACTTGTATATATGAAACCATTATCTTCTATATATTCCAACTAAACTCTCAACTCTTTATGTTTGGATGGTTCTATTCTATAAGGTTGAATAGAAATTGGATATAATCTCAACACTAACTCGTTCATTAACATGATATATCTCCTGGGTGGTAAGTGGTAGAATTCATCAAGAAATACATCTTGATAATGGTCTACCACTAGAGGAAAAGTACCGTGCTTCATTCAACCATGATAAAAAATCAAGGATTGTTGTATAATCCATCAAACAATCCAATGAACCCTAAATTTCTTATGTAGGATGAGCCAAAATATCCCACTCACCATTGTGAGAATAGAGGACTAATTGTATAGAAGAATGGTAAATCTCCACTAGTAACAATGGATATGAGTATGGTATAAAAATAAACAATACATACCAATCAAAAAATAAAATTATTTCATTTACAGGACAAACAGTTCACAAAAGAAATAGTAACAATCACTTTCTATATAAGATCCCTAACATAGTTGATATTTTCAATGCACACATCCAATAGTTTATCTATGGTCAAAAAACCATAAAAATATCAAAAAATAAGAAAAAACTACATGCGAAAAGAGAAGATAAAAAGGAATGTGATGATCCTTTGTCAAAAATTTCAAGAAAGGGTATATGATACAAGAACCATTCCTCTGATGGTAGAAGATCTTACACCCACATGAATTGGAGTAGTCTACATAGCCTATAGGTGACTGGCCTCTCTTCCATAGGCTCAAGCCCAAATCCCTTGAGCTATTCCTTCAGGATGGTACTGCAGGACATGAACTAGAGTACCAAATCCTCTAACTTGTCCTAAATATCCAATAGAACTCCAACTACCTATCTATTGAGGGGTAGTTATTTCCTTACTAGACTTCAGTACCTATCCTCATCCCCTTCCACTGCTCTACTATGATATGTTGTTAAAAAATAGGAATATTAACTAGTTAATTGCAATAAAGACACACCAATACGGGGTATGGATGCTAAGGCCTATTGTGGACCAAATTTCCACACTAATAACACTGTAATAGAACATGGACCTAAGACGGATTCCCACTACCATTAATTGCCTTCCCACTGCTTCCATAACAATAATCATCATATTGGTTCTTCCTTCCAATGTATAATGATTTCCCAAATTTTCCTATTGAACAACCGTGGCTATTACTCAGGGCCTCTCTTTGATTCCCTTCCATGATAAGGTCATGATTCATCACAATAAAAATAATTCTGAAGAGAATGATGTTCACCTATGGCCAGATATCATAGTCAATACCATCCTAAAAACTTACAACCCTGGAGATCTCGTCAGTAATTAATTATGTAACATTTATTTGTAGGTTGGTGAAGTATATGATGTAGGCCACAACTAACATGCATTCCTATGTCAGATAAATTAAGTCAAAATAATTATCATCCCTCAACATCTCTGGATATAAGTATATTTAGAATGTTTCCCGAAAGTTCTTCCAATATAACTCCTCTTATTTATGAGATCTCACTAGGATATACCACCAAATATATCTAGGTCAATGATGCATGTACACAAAAAACATCATCCTTGAATATGCAGGTGTCCCAAGATGGCTGAATATTGTTTGGAATGACTCAATATAAAAGTCGACTACACAGGGGCCTCCCTACCCAGTGAATGCGGGTGTATAATGTATATCAAAATCTCTCATCAACCATGACATCAAAGTCATTGTGCAAACAATCTCCCTTTTCATGGAACACATGAACCTCAGGAAGAGACTGCAAAGCTAAACATTCATATGATCCTTAGGAGCTATAGGAAGCTATGTTTTAGCTTTGTTAGGATCATTCTAATTTTAATTCTCCCAATGCTCAATTAGAAAATAAATATGATTAATTCCGTCAATAATAGAAACACACACTTCAAAACACTATCTAAAAACTAAGTCAACTTAAATAGGTGACAAGAATACGGATCGACTACTCTTAGTCTCTCTAATCAGGGATTGAAAATTTCATAGCATGGACTAATAGTTCTATGATTTCATTGATCAAATATAATAGGTATCGCATTTCATAGTTCATAAAAATAAATACATATCATAATTAATAAATATTTCCGTTTCATGAACAATTCATGTCATGATATATCCCAATGTTCCTATCACAATGCAAGGATACTCATATCATGCCTTCTTAGTCCATTAGTATAAATCTCAAGAAATAATAGCATCACACAACATATGAATCACTATAGGTTATGTAACATCAACTATAATAATAAAACATCCTGAACATCAATCACATTCTTAGGAATTCTGATTTTCCTCCATAAAAGGGTTAGCAACTCCAATTCACAAGCTCATTACCATCTTTTGACACACCCGAATATCCTTTCTACCTTTCAAAAATAGTAAATAAATATAAAAAAATCTAATCCCCTTTAATACCACTTTGTAATATCTCCTTATCTGAAACTCTCTCATGTTTCTAAATTAGGGTGGTTATGGGACCTCAGTTGCATCTCCCTGTACACTAAGGGTTGCGGACTATTAGTGGGGTTATGAAGAATATATTGGTGAGACATTACTCCCAGGTAAAAACATACAACATAGTGTAATAATCAATAAAAATAAACAAAAGAGTTAAAAAAGTGGAAATAATACAACATGAAACTATGAAGTAAAGGATAAACCAACAAAACAACAATAATGAATCATACAATGAAGAGATGAATTGTATCTCAATTTAAATATAATATCAATAAAGGTGACAAAAACCAAGTGACACAAATAAACTCATTAGACCCCAGTGTAGAACCTCATGTTAGTCTGATCTCTAATCTTCATCTAATCTAGAAACAAACGGTTGGAAATAATTCCCCTTTCCATTATAAAAACCTGAAACCATGTAATATTCTCATGTTCCAGACAACAACCCGAATAGGGTGTGAGTGAAACATAGTAGGTCCACACCATCATGTCTAATCAAAAGAAATCTAATAATAAATACATTAAATAAAGAGATAACAAGTGTACCAATCAATCAACATAATATAGTTCAATAGTCAACCTTCATTTTCATTATGGTATAATAACTCTATGCATGTAGCATTATCATTCTAAAAATAAACAAATAATGAAATATTAAAATAATAAGGAAAATTAAATCATATAAATATTTTTTCATATGGTAATATATTTATATATTATAATTTTAGTATCCTGATATATCCCTCTTTATAAGATTCACAAAATTAAACTAAAAAAACAATCTATATGAACATTACAATATGAAACTGGGAAAATTACACTATATAAGCATTACCATATGAAACTAGGACAAGGCAACTATATTTACATTATAGGATGAAAATTTTCAAAGAAAACTTTATATTATTTATAACATGTATCACCGAAAAATTTATTATAGTATTAATATCAGGATATCATATCATAACCTTCAATGGTTAATTATTAAAATTACCATTAGTCTTTCAATTAATCATTAATTTTTATCACTAGTTATTTCTATAAATAAATAGCCCATTACAAATGTGAATTTATACAATGTAACCACCTAGAGTATCAGGTTATTATAAAATAAACACTAATCCAATATCCAATGAAAAATGATTTAAGGGTTAAATCACCCAAATTATATCAATATTATATTCCAAAATGACATTGAATACAAATGGATCTAAATAATAATAAAACAAAAGTTTTATCTAATGGTACCATGGTGAAAAATGGAAGTTAGTGGGTAAATTATTTAAAAAATTCAATCCTCAGAGTTGGAAATAATATATTCTTTTTTGATCCAAGACCTAGTACATTCTTAGGACCTCACTTGAAATAAACCAAGCATATAAAATAAAATAAAACATGTACCTCATTCGGATTTGAAGAATTCACATCCATCACAAGTCCCCAACAACCATTGATCGAACGATCCAATATTGATCCCCTCTATATCATCCATACACAATTCATGAATCTGTATGCTTGACATTGGTGAGATTCTAGGTGATAGTGAGGAACATCAATGATCTCTTCGACACCATGACCATAACAACCATACACATCCTTCGATCAAATAAGGTGATCTTGGATCGTTCTCTTGGTTTGATGATTCACTCTGTTGGATTTTGAAGGATAGATATGCTCTAAATTTCAAATTAAGTATTGTGATATGGTAATAGTTTCTATATACCTTATATAATGGATACATGAATACTCCATTAGGATTCCCTCCCCCATTTATATAGCATCCACTAAATAATTAACAAATAAATAAATATGACAAAAAACAACATTATAATTTTTTTATTGCATACCTATAAAATAAATTAAATATATTACGTGATAAGAAAGAGTCATTAATTAAACTCATAACTCTTGATAATATTAAAGGAACCTTCAATATTAAAATAATATTCACTCCTATATATTTTTCCTTGTATTTACAGAGGAACTTGTAATTTCCTTTAATAAATAACTTCAACCCAATTATTGTTTACATGAATAATAATGAATTTATTAATTTATCAGTGATCTATAAAACATTGACAACCCTCGGACCCCATGATGGGGCTCACCAAATCATATATACCTATTCATCCGAATATGGAGAATTCATGAATGCACTATTTTTTGTGACCCTCTAAGACCTTATTAAAATAGTAGGGAATAATATTTACTAGCGAAGAGTTAATCCCTGTAACCCATAAAGATCCCTAAATAGATTAGTAATAGTCACAACCATGAAAACCAACTTACAAACATTCATTATATACTATAATAACTTTTTCATTCCATAACTCAAAAATCAAGATGCACACTTATGCTTCTTTGTTTTTGTTTTATTTTTTTGTGATATTGCTGGATGAATTTACATTTTTATACCATGGCCATGGATGTACAAAGATACTACCCATCGATTTCAACAATTATATATATATCCTGCAAACCATTTTTTTTTATTTTCTAA
Organism: Viscum album; assembly: GCA_963277665.1. Taxonomy (NCBI): domain Eukaryota; kingdom Viridiplantae; phylum Streptophyta; class Magnoliopsida; order Santalales; family Viscaceae; genus Viscum; species Viscum album. The sequence continues at coordinate 1,568,814,789 of OY728138.1, forward strand.
TGGCCTGTTTGAGGGTAGCCGGTTCCCCTGAAACCGATTAAGGGTTTTTCGGTACTCGAAACACTACAAATCCACATCATCACATCAGGAAATTCAAAATTCAAACGAAATACTACAAAAATTTAAAAAACACCACCTTCAATGCCTCGAGCCACGCACTGCCTCGGGCTTCGTTGAATCATGTGATCACCTCAGTCTGCACACCTCCTCGAGCTGCGAGACTGCACCGCCTCGCCGGCGAGCTTCTCCGGCCATCGTCGACACCCCAATGCCATCGTCCCTCCAGAATATCCACATAATCACCACCGGCGGAATCACAGTGGGAACATACACTCACAAACCTTCAATAACATCACCGGCAAAAACCAATCGCGCCGTCGCCATTGCCATCTCCAAACTCATCACCTCACCGGAGGCACCAAAAGACACATATACGATTGAAAAACTAATCAAAAACACCAATAAATCCATACTTCAACTCACCAAGAAATGATATGAAAGGAAGAATCAAAAACCATTTTTGAAGGTTCAAAATCACAGAAACACCACCCAAGCGCACAAGCAACGCCCTGAAACAGAAGATCCCACCGCCGTCAACCAAAACGACCACTTCAGACATGGAGAAACCCCACCGCACTCACCTGAGAAAGTCCAGGACCCCAAGCACCACTGACGCAAGGGCGTGACCATCAGATGCTGAGAAGCACACCGCAGGACACCAGCTTGTTGCCGAGAATGAACCCAGGAGCGCTCCAAAGAGTATGTCGTCGGCGGGGACCGGTTTTACACCCACAGGTCAGAACCCGCAACTACTGAAGCCCAAAGAGAAACTCCACAGCAAGGGAAGACCACGAAGCCACGCGACGCTGCAGAAATCCTGGCCGACTCCCCGAGCATGAGAGGGAACGCCACGCCGTCCGTAGCGAAGGGATGATAGCGGTGAGAGGAAAACCCTAGCTCAGGAGCCCTTTACGGGCGCATCAAGTCCGCACCACTCATGGGTCTATCAAATCCTGAACCCATCACCCAAAAGTTTTGAAACTAGCACTAACTAACTCAGTTTCCATATATATATAACTTCCCCAATTTGAAATATAAAAATTATATCTTAAACATTCATGCAATGGCATACTACCAATGATTCACCCAACACAATTTACCTCACCTTGATGTCATTGTCATTGTTTTTTCTTTTCATCAACGTATGTGATCAAATGGAACACACTGATGATGTTATAAATCTTAGATACCAATGCACATTTTCATAAAAATAAATATCAAAAAATTCCAAAAACATGTGTTTTTCCTATTTGATGGTTTGTTCCCATAATCTCACCGATCATAGATCACCATGTGTGTAATTCATGAGAGGAATCCTCAATATTTTTGGGCCTATAGAACATGGTTGTAAGACATCAATTGTGTCTGGTTTGTCTGATATATCTAGACCATATGAAATATATTTTATATTAATGTTAAATTATATTGAGGTAAACATAGTAGCCTAGGATCTTATAATTACTTTTGATATAATAATTAATCTATGGTTATTTCCATTAAATTGTTCATGTATAAATTTCTATACTGTAAAGGTAAGTGTACATATTTTATATCACTCTATAGTCACGAAATAAAGATAAAAAATTATTGTACAGTTGGTTATAGGGAACATTCTTTTAAAACATCCCATATTCTATAGAGAAAACATTATAACAGTACTTATTATATATCACATGATAAAAATGATGTTTCTATTGAGTCACAACATTTTTTATAAGGTTTTTCATGTTTCTGCTGTGTCGAAATTTAGTTATATACGACCTCATCACATTTGGTAAAACGTCTCTAGAGATGATATCCCCAATTATATCACTTTTTACACCTTCAAAAATTAACATCTTTTCTATTAAAAGTATCAGAATTTTCATTATGGTAATAATTTACTAATTTGGGGTGATTCTAAGAACTATAATAAACCATTATATATCCCACACTGCTTCATAGATACCTTGGAAGCTACAATGTGCCCTGTTATTGTAGATATAGATACTAATCGAATGTATGAGATTGTATTTCTAATTACCTTGGCCTAAATATGATATTAGATCATATTGACCCATTGAATACTATTTTCTGTCTAGTTTTGTGGGGAAACAAACTATGATATTAGATCATATTGACCCAATGAAGACTAGTTTGTGTCCCCAAAAAACTAGTATCCCTTCATCTACACATTTAAGGTACATATATTGGTATTATCCCTGTTATAATTAGATAGTTATTACTGCTTACCTTGCAGTTCAATTTGATATAATAGATCAATTTTAACTATAAATTATATTTTGTCAATATCATACTTTTCATATATCATGAAAAACATGATTTATTTATCACTTAATGTGTATGGAATTAAACTCACTAAATTAAAATCTTATTATGTCCCAAACATGTGTTCTTATATAGATTTATACCATGTCAAATTGGTAACAATTCCCTCTTGAATTGTTCCAACATGTATTTATTAATATCATATCCATTTATATATAATTAAATAGGTCTAAAAACCCATTAGATCTTCATAAAAAAATGTTATCCCCTAGAACATAGTTTGTGACACTAATTTAATATCAAATGACTTAAATTTTTCGTGGACTTCACTAAATGTAAGACCAATGGGTGTTTTGCATATGTTATCAGTCATATTTTACTTGGAAAATAATGGTGATCCTACTTTCATATGATAGAAACATAGAAAATATTCATACCAAATGAATAATCTATGATCTTGTTATTTAATTTCAATCATGAATTGGATTTCAGTAACATTCACCCTTATTTGAACTCTTTTATGTAAACATATATTACTTCTTGTGTCTTATATACACCGTCCATGATTGGTTGTATTGAAATACATTTCGAAAGTTTAAAAATTATTGAATACAACTATGAAAAGTAAAATTCTAGTTGATATAGGTATAATGAATTTGTATTACTAATTGATCCCTAATGGTACAAATCTTATACTATCCATGCGTAGTATCACTTGAATACCCTTCATAATATTAAAAATATTAAGCCCTCTGTTCTTTGATACATGGAATACATTATTTTAAATAAATTGATGTAGTCAATATTAGCTAATTTCTATAGAATGTCTACTTGTATGAATTATCATTCTCAAATGGATAATGCATCACCAGACATATTGAATATTAAACCATCATAATTATTTTATCATTCCTACGTATTATGTTTCTCTAGAATATTTCTTTTCCATTATTTCTTACGGAGCTTGTTCATATTATAACATTTTATGCATCTTAGGCATTGACTAACCCCAGGTCAATATCGATACCACTTTCTCAAATAGATATGTTCACCGATTCATAGAAATATAGTTAATTTCTTGACTATCCCTTTTCTATCTGAGGGTTTTTAGTAGTATCGTATGAAAATATTAGGATAATAAATTTTGACACACTTTGTGTTTTTCTTGAATCACATTCATTTTTATCCCATGAAAAACATTTCATCTATACAGGTGTTTTAAGACAAAATGGATTTATATCTTACTATAACTCATAAAATATCCATTTTTCATGATAAATGGAATATTTTTTTGGATAATTTCATTAATTATGATGACTGATAGAAGTATATAAAATGAGTATAAGTTGAAACATTGATCCTCCTTTCAACTAACACCATGACTCTAATGCGTATAAAGAAATTTGCATTTATGAATTACTACAGGATACATTTGTTTGATAAGTGATAACATGTAAGACACATATTATATGAAATATATTATCATTATAGCCATTATGTGGTTAAGGTATTGTAAATTTATAAATTACTCCATGTTACAATATATTGATTGATGAATGATTGATCTAGATATTTTTTGGTAGACCAGTCTGATGAATCTCATTTCTTTTGACCATGAAAATTCCAAAATTTACATTTAAATTCCTTAATAACATAATGAATTAATGAAGTATATAAACACTATATTGACCTTGAAATATTTTGTGTCTTGAGCAGAACAAATTCAAAAATATCCATGGCACAACATTAGTTCTAAGGTTTTCTTCTTCTAAACTAAATAAGTTTATATATCAATAATTCCTCTGTTGTTTAGCTCCAATAAGTCTAAGTAACATATTGTTTATATCTTTTAAATATAATTTAAGTTTTTTTTGGAGAAATTATTAACCTCCAATATCTAGGTATAAATGTCTTTGATTTTATATTCATCATGTATTTCCATTGATTCATGTCTCACATAATTATTGGTTGAGTATGAGACACCATAGAAAACCTTCATTCATAAAAAGGAATAATTTCTCAATGTGTTCAAAGGACAAATGAGATAATGGCTTTTTAATACTAAATCAATGTTATAATATAATCATTAAACATGACAATTAAACATTGTGTTCTTCTCACCATGGACTTCGGATCCTCCCTTTCTTAGCCACTTAGAGAACATACCTTACTTTTTTGTAACATTTCATTAATTACATGTTTCAGTTATTTAAATACACATATGTAAAAACCATGTTGTATTTAATACCCCAAAATTATAACCTAAAATATTATATACAATTAATGAATATTACAGAAGATAAAGCACTTAATTGATAATTTAATTTTTTTCATTGTATTTAAACATATATAGATGTATTTCATGATATGCGAAGAAAATAACCACATGTTTAATTCCTTTTTCTTTGAGAGACATGGAAAAGGTTCCTTTGGTGTCTCTCTTTCCATTGGATTTTCACATAACTTTTCATCTTGATCACCATAATATCTTATGATAAATCATACTTCAATGTTATTATTATCCTGAAAAACTATACTCAAAATGCGGTAAATAATTTTCTTTATACTAGTCATTAATAATCTTAAGTAATACAGGATTGAATGGGAGAAATAGATATAATAATGTGATATATTGAATAATCATGACCCGCCTTTCATATTTACACATATCTACTATAATGATCACACATTCCTATCTGTGCTTCTCTTTCTCCTCACTAACTTCTCAAAGATGAGAAACCACGTGAAAGTATCAATGTTCTAATGTTATATCGACCACTCAGATTGGATGTTGATATTAATATTATGAATAAAACCAACATTTGTATAATACATGAGTCTCATGTATTCATTTTTAACACCCTCTCTTCCTGAGGGGGCTAAACAGGTATTGGGGAAAATAGTACCTCGAATTTCCATTATCATAATACTTTTCACAAGAGCCAGAATTATTCCTATAAAAACATACAAGTGTGGAAAATTTGTTTTTAAATTATATATTTTAATATGTATACTGGTATTACATTCCTTTTTATACAAAAATAAAAACATGATGATTAGTACCATTTTCTTCATTATCGATTAGAAATTACTAAATATTTAAATCATTAAATGTCTCCCACTACTATTTTAAAGTCCTGCAATCCTCTTTACTAGAATCAGAATAATCTATCACTTGAATATAAAAGTGGAAAGGATCATTGAACCTACCCACATAACCTATAAGGTGTGGATACACCATTACTGAGAGTGTTCAAGGTATGATTTTGACAATCTATCCACATTTACTCATCACTCCTTAATTATTTAACTGATGTACAAGCGTCAAAAATATGATTTACTGAAAGAATCCATAAACATTTGAAGAATGATAGATCTTACTACTTCTTTGTTGGAAAATTTAGTTAGGTAAACCCTCCACTTTGATAATAACTCCTTGATAGTAGAATATACCCCCATCAATCGATGTAAATCACCACAAACACTCTTTATTTTTCAAATAAAAATGATGGAAGGTATTTGAGGCACAATATTTCATTGTGGTTTTTAAATTTTTCTGAATGAATATAATCCATTTATATTAATCAGATCATTTTATGATGTTAGGATCATATCAGAACATTAATTGAAAATTAGTCATCAAGGCTTTATGAATTTTACTATTTATTATTTTAGGTGTTTCTTGATTTCACATAAATTCCTTATATAATAAACAAATTCATAAATGAAATAAAAATACTTAATTTGTCTTGAGAATATAATATTGGTTGATGAATTTAAATATAATGGATTAACCATTACATATGGGAATCATAAAAGTGTCATAGCTTGACTCGTGATGCAGTTCACCTACCATACAGTGTGTCAACATCTCATCCAGATTTTTCCTCATGTATTCAGGGTTCACATTTATTACATCATCATTATCTATATTAGTGAGGGGGTCTGAGGTGTGTAATATAAAAGAGATAAATTGGATATGTGGACCCTTATACATATTGAATGAGAAGATAATGTACAAACCATCATTTTACTTACTTTATATTACAGTCATCGCATGAAGGTAATATATAATTAAATTAATAAACCATACATACAAGGTATAGTTACCAGATCAAGATCGGTTGCAATAATAAACACGTTCTAAAAATAGAATTTCAATAAATATAAATAACAGGGGTATTTATAATTTCAAAAAATTTATTTTGTCTCATCATTAATTTAATTTTAATTTCAATAAATTAAATTAATTAATTAATTTAATACTATATTTAAATTAATATTTCAATATTTTAAGAATTATTATTTTCAAATCATAACTTTATTATTAATAATTTTATGTAAACTCTAAAATTAAATTTTTTATATTAAATAATTTTCTATTTTAATAATGATTTTTGGCCCCAAAAAATGCACATGGGGTCAATGCGGGGCTGGTCAACCCCACAAAGGCTCGTTCTTGGAGGGAATGACCTGTACAAGTGTGTTCTGGGTCAGTCCGCCCCTCCCAGAACTGTTTCAAGTATGTGGACCCACCCAAACCCATTTTAGGATAGATCAGATCCATCGGACCGTGGTAGGGGTTACCTTGTGTAGGAAGCATTGCGATTTGGCTACGGTAGGCAAGGGCCATAGGGAACATTTCAGTTGGAAGTGACATGAAGGATCTTAGTGGAAGAAGTTGGAGGGGGCACTGAGGAGTTGTATCTGGCAACTGGGAGGTGGGAATTCTGGTCCATGGTTGTGGTCTTCCATAACTCATGTCAGTAAGAGGAGGGGACCTCAGGCGATGTGTGGCCAGATCTGGAAACTGGAGGAGTGACGGCCTTGAGTTGTTACCATCAGACCATCTCAAACTTGATGTCAATATGATGGGGAAACACTATTTTCATCAAAAATTATTCTCCCATCCAACACGTTTTTCAGCTTTAAAATGAATTTTTCCTACAGGGCAATACTATATATTGTTCCGCATTGTTCATGCGTAATCCATTTTTTTTACTTTCAACTCATTTTATCAATATAATAACGATTTATATTTATATTCATGCTAAATATTTTAATCATTATATTTAATTAATTTTTCAATTTTATTAATCAATTATTAAATTTTTTTCAATAATATTTTTATTATTATTTTTATTATGTAAAAAATATTATTATTATTCATATTTTTTTATTCAAATTTTAATCAAATGAATAAATTATTTATTATGAATTAATTAATTTAATTTTTTATTTATAAATACACATAATGAATGTTATATAATAATAATAATATAATTAATGTATAACTGTTATATAATATTTTATATTTTATAATGCATTTAGGTTAGTATAAACTAAAAATTTATAACAATTAGATAAAATGAAAATTGAAATAGATAAATCTATTGGTTTATAAAAAAACAAAAATTAAACCTCTTGATATATATATATATAATAAGTACATTTTTACAAAAACGAGACAAAATCTGAAAATGCATGTTTACACGGGAAAATACAAGATTAAACAAAATAAAAAAAATGTTATGAAATAATAAAAAAGTAATAAATTGAACATAATAAATAATAAAAATTTAATATTACAACAATAGTGATCAATTGGAATACAAAAAATAATGAAAAGGTAGAAAAATAATAATATAATAATTTTCATTTTTAATTGATTTTATTTTTTACATAGCATTAAATTTTATTATTTTATTTTTATATTATTGAATCATTAATAATGTTAAGGACAGAACATGTTAAGTAAGGATAAACTAGAGTTAAGTAATGGTCAATGAAATTTAAGGGTAAATTGAAAGTTCAGAATGGTTAAAACATAGTTATGCATGTGTAAAACAAAGTTAAATAAGTGTAAACTAAGGAAATGTAAAGGAAAACTAAATTTAACTACGGTTTGACTGAAGTTAGTAAGAACTAAAGTTAATTAAGGGTAAAAAAAGTTTTGTAAAGGTGAAACAAAGTTAAAAAGGGGAAAAAAGTTATGTAAGGGTAAAAAAATGAAATTTAGTGCAAACTAAAGGAAAATAAGGGTAAACTAAAGCTAAGGGTAGATTAAAACTAAGTAGGGTTGAGTAATGGTAGGTAATGGTAGAGTAAAGTTAATAAGGGTAAAAAAAAGTTAAGTAAGTGTAATGAAAAGGTATGTAAGGGTAATCTAAAGCTATGTAAGGGTAAAAAAAGGTATGTAAGGGTAAACTGATTGTATGTATGGGTAAACTGATTGTATATTCACCAACAGAGTAGCTAGAAAACCAAAAAACCATATCTTTCTAAAACAAAATAGTTATACAAAGTTATTAGTGAAATTAAGGTAATGATCATTTGATTCGAAGGATACTAATTTTTATTTATAGGTAGTATGATAGATAATGCATATCTAGAGTATACAAAATACACATTTAGATGGATTTCATATTGATCTTAATCATTGGATGGATTTCTTCTTTATCCAACCTTATCATGATTGAACATCCATCCCATCTATTGGATGGATTTCATTTTGAAATGAATCGTCAGATGGATTTTATCTTTCTTCCAACCTTATCATGATTTTTCTATGATCTCAACCATCCGTTGGATATCATTTTGATCGCAGATGTTAGATGAGTTTTAACATTATCTAACCTTATCATGATTTCATATTCATTTTTAATATTTATCTATACATATTTATCAATTAATGTTTAATGTTTTTAATACAGTTGTAATTTTCATAATTAATATATGTATTCATTTTTATTTTAAGTAATCATTTTTATTATCTAAAAAAATTATATAATTAATAACACTTATTCATTCTGTCAATATTATTTTTTGATATATTCATATTTTAATTCCATTTCACTCATTTTTAACATTCAGAGTGTACAAAATAGACTATTGGATGAATTTAATATTTATCTCAATCATTAGATGGATGTATTCATTATCCATATTATCATAATCGCACCTCAATCACAACCTTTGGATAGATTTCATTTTGAAATGAAACTTCTGATGGATTTTATCTTTATGCTAAACTTATCATGATTTTACTATTTTCTCAGTCATCCATTGGATTTTATTTTTATCACAGCTGTCAGATGAGTTCAAACATTATTTATCCTTATCATGACTGTATATTTATTTTAACATTTAATTATTAATATTTAATGATTAATGTTTAATGTTTTTAATAATATTTTAATTTTCATAATTAATATTTTTATTCATTTGAATTTTAAGTATTTAATTTTTTTTAAAATAAAAGAATTAATAACTCTTATTCATTCTGTTAATATTTTTTGATATATTCAGATTTTGATTAGATTTCACTCATATTTGACACTCAGAGTATAAAAAATTGATGGTTGGATGGACTTAATATTGATCTCAATCATTTGATGAATTTATTATATATACAAACTTATCATGATTTATTTTCCATCCCAACCATTTAATGGACTTAATTTTGAAATATTCTGTCGAATGGATTTCATCTTTAAGCTAACCTTATCACGATTTTAATATGATCATAGCCATCAGTTGGATTTTATTTTGATCACATCCGTCTGATGTGTTTTAAATTTATTTAACCTCGTCATGATAGCATAGCTTTTTTAAATGTAACCCCCAAACCCTAGAAGCCCAGAGTCAGTGCATTATTACGTATCATTTGCATGATCACCAATGATCATGTATTGAAATATAGATTAGTTTAGTAGAATTGGAAGTACTAGATACATTCATAAGGTTAAACTTACATCATAAAATGGAAAACTACAATAACATATTTTCCATAAACAACACTGAGATCCCATATACTATCCTTCTCGATCAGTCATAATATACTTCTTCGCATCTCGGGAAAAATTAAACATAGAAAGGGGTGAGCTCAAACGCTTAATAAGGGTAAGAAATAAAGTAGAAGATAACATAATTATTAAGCATGGTGAATAACTGAAACCACATGCCTTTACCTATAATAAACATGAATACTTTTATGGATGGAATACGAGCTGACAAAATAATTCCATAATAAAACATAATCATGGGTATTCTAATAGTCGAATGACCACATGATCCACCAATAGCCACTTTCATAATGATGGAATGCATAACCCCAGACTTTCATAACCACATAGTCAAGGCCTCATGTGACGACTACAAATAATATTTTGTCAAGGCCTTGTGCCAAGACACTAGTTGGTCTCATGAGACATACCGATACATCGAGGAGCTATAGCGGGCTCCACCTGTCACTTACTAAGTCCAATGCATTCCTCGTATGAAAAGGTTTTAAACATAACATAAAAATTCGTATTAAAAATAGCATAATAAATGTCAATAATTTATTCATAAACAATGAATGGTATAAAAATAAAACATCCACAGTCAAACACATCACAAAACATTCAATACAATATGGATGTTTTGTATCATAGTAAATGAACTTATAACATGTTTAAAATCCATCAAAGGATATTGACATAGATGAAAATAATTTGTAAAACTCCTTGAGAGAAATATCACTTTTTCATGAAAACTTTTTAAAGTCACAGAATTTCGAAAGAAATACATTTAATGACATTTTTGAATCAAAGTGTCCCATACCACTTTGAATCTTTTGAAAGGAATTAACATTTTAAAAAAATTCATGTCCATATAGATAAATCCATAAAAACCATTTCTGAAAACATAGAAATTAAAGAAAATTATTTAGAAGAATAAATATTTAAAACATTTAAAATGAATTTTTAGTAAAAAATTCCCTTAAAATAATCCCTTTGAAAAATCTTTCATGAAACATGGACATGGATAATAAATATGTCCTAGTATATACTACGTAAAAACAACCTCAGATAATGAATAGATTGTAAAATTAAACCTTACTTTGTAATTTTACTTGATTGAGGGTAGGTTAACATCCTGTAAAATGGTAAAATAATTTTTATTAAATTATACAATAATCATATACATTAATATGATATCATATATGATCTTTTAACATTTCTTTGTTAATAATTTCTTAGTATTATCATCTTTTCGGGTGTTAACAGATTAGTTTTACTTTATATTATTTTTTATGTGAGTCATATTTATTATGGATGGGATGTATCTTATTCATATACATAATGATATCAACTCTTTAAACATTATTTTTAATCATGAAATGAAAATTATTCTTGAATCGAAACGATGGGGAAATAATCTCATCGTGTTCATGGAGATGGTAATCCATACATACAGACAAGCTACAATATCATTATTTTTATTTCAAAATAATATATTATTAGATGATATATCATATATACAGAATCATTATCATGTTATATTTATTATTTACATCAATTACACATAATTATTATATCCATCCAAATAATAATATACTGAATAACAATTACACCACGACGTGGAGACGGTAATCTGTACGTACACACGTATGGTGACATGTCATTCAGAGGATGATTAGAATAATTAATATGGTTGTAACATATTTATAATAACATAACATTATATAAAATATACTAGATTTATCATTTTTTTAATGGAAACAACAAAGAAAGAGGAAGTGATAGAATAAAGGAATTTGAAAGAGGGTGGTGAAATCATTAAATCTTATTCAGGTTCTTCATTTTGATTTGATAAAAAGGGATGCATAAGTTGGATTTATTACTAAAGGAAAGACTCTAGGATTAAGGTAGAACATTTTGGAGGGTATTTTGTTAGGGATTGGATGAGCCAAAAGGCATTGAAGGTGTGAATTAGAGAGAAGGTGGAGTTCCCTTTTATAAGAGGAGCGAGGGGCACCATAGAAAAAACGTGAAATATTATTTTATAATAAAATAATTTTCGGTTTCTAATTCCTAAAAAGTGTTTTATTTAATGGATAATGTAGGTATGGGTCCAAATAAACTCAACCAATAGGTTTTATACAGGTTTTTGTCACTATATTAACCTTATCTTTTTTATTTAACTCTTAGTTAAATAGTTTGACTTTTACCATGTCTCTTTGTATTTTTATACTATATGGGTAATAAACATACCATAAACTTCCAAGAGAACCCCAATAGGTTAATTAATTACATATATAATATTATTTAGGACCTTTTTCTGATCCTTAGACTTTTAGGAATATTATATCAGCCAATAATATTGTATTTGTTTTAAAAACTCATTTATGTCAAATTTGAAATTATTTAATAATTGATTTTTGTTAAAGTCCTAAATACATTATTAATTCGAAATAAATACATTTAATAAACCCTAATATGTCATATTAACCTATAAAATTTTTTTATTACATCAAAACCTTAAAATTATATATATTTGTGTATTTATAATGTTATTTATTAGATTCTTTCATTAATAAGGAAAATACTATATCATCTTTGTGTCATATATAAATTTAATTATTCATTGTATAAAAATTATAAATAAAATACTATTATGTAGGAAATAATTTTATCTTTATAATGACTATTTTTCAGTAGAAGAGATAACATGTATAACCCATTGTAAAAATAGTTTTACAAAAAGTTAAATGCTTATGTCATTTTTGTGTTTACTTTAACTTAATTAATATAAATTGTCATTATCACTTACAAGTTGCTCCACTAGGTCCCAAAATCAACCCAAATATGATCATGGTCGGACATGTATAAACCAATATGTTTAGGACACGTGTTACGGTAATTTAATATTATTATAATATTATATTTTTTACCCTATTTTACCGGATTTACTCTTCAACCATGGTAAATGAAATATTTACTGAAGTAATTATTCAAAATGTCTAAAAAATGTTACCTATTTACACAATTTCGAACTACTTATTCTAAATATGGAATCCATTTTTTGAAACTGAAAACAAATAAGTGGCATAAATTAATTTAAAATTAATTCTCGTTCTCAAAACAAAAAGCGTGTTTTTAAGAAATAATAACTATCAAAAGATTGACATTTGCTAATGTCCAGTTTAAATGTGAAATTATGTCCAATGACCAAAATTGTATTAAATGGTAAAAATATAATCTAATTATAATTTAAAATTATTCAATATTATAATTTATCACTATAAATTATTTTTATTAAAAAAGTTGTATTTAATTAAAATTTAGTATTTTTCACTATTCATCATAAATTGAATGATTTCAGAAAAATACCAAAAATTCACCCTAAGAAAATTTCTATACTAAGAATAAAAAAATTAAGTCTATTTTACGAAGTTAAAAACGTATAAATTGAATTTATTAATTTAAAATTAATTCCCATTGTCAAAACCAAAATGCATATTTTTAATAAATAATAACTACCAAAGTATTGACACTTGTTTATGACCAATTTCAAAATGAAATTACATCCAATGAACAAAATTGGATTAAATGGTAAAAATATAATTTAATTATACTTCCAAACCATTAAAATGTATAATTTAACACTATAAATTATTTCAACTAAAAAAGTTGTTTTCGGTTAAAATATAATATTTTTCACTATTCACCCAAAAATAAAGTTATCAGAAAAACACCATCAAATTTATTAAAACTAAATTGTTATGTTCTGATTCTAAATAAAAAGTTTACTTTGTCAAATTAAATAAATAAAAGTTTCAAATATTGGATTTTAAAAGGGTTCCCCATTAAAAGGCATTAAAATTGTATTTTTTTGAAAAATACTTCTTTTATCTGAAAAAATGAATTTGTTCTTACATTATGCCTAAAAAAATCATAATATGGTTTCTAAAATTATAAGGATTATATAAAGTTCAATGTTTAGTTAATACTATCCATAACCTCTTTTTAACGGCTCGTTAGGTAAGTTGTTGTGTGATTGAACTCAGTGTTGCTTGTAGTGCAAGTTATTAAATTACATTGATGAAATAACGTACTATGATATTATAGTGTGTTACATTATACCCACCATCAATAAATTTCATCCCCACAATTTGAAATTGTTCTTTAAAAATAAATGGTTATGAATAGAAAAATACCTTTTTGGATACCACACATCGAAAATTGGTTTAATAAAATTTAGTCTTAATAAGAGGGAAAGGGGAATGAGAAAGTCGCCACAAAATTATGATCTTGATTAAGAGAAAATTGGTGGAAATTAGAGACAAATAATTGAGGGAAAAATATAAATACCTATAGGGAGTTATTGAGGTCATCAGTAACAAACAATTGTATAATTGAGGGCCTCAAAGACATCAATCTATTATGATTTAAATATCATCGGTTCAACAAAACATAAGGTATAAGGATAACACATTTTTAGTATTAATATCCCTTACCTAATGTTTATGAATTAATGTCTTCATAGAATAGCATAATAAATATATATATATATACTTGACAAGTAGAGTTCCACCCTTTAAATAATTTCTATCACAAACTCATCTTTTACTCTAAAAGATAATTGACCTTTAAAAAATATTATATTTATCCTTTTCTTATAGGGTTCCAAAAAATTGATTTCATAATTCACCTATCAGACCCTTTAAAAAAATAAACTACATTATACAATTTAGGAACATCACGTAGTCCAGTGGTAGGTGATAAACCCCAATCGTACTTTGTTTGTGGGTTTGATTGTCGCAGCTTTATCTGACATGATGGGTTGTCACACAGTCTGTGTGTTGTCCTTTTTATAAAAATCCAAAAATAACCTTGAAAATAGTATCCAATTTCAAACATAATTCATTCCAACAACTAGACTTATCCAAAATAAATCTATCCAAACTCATAGTCCAAAATTTATAAGGAAGGTAAACCCAATGAAGATCATTTTTTCCATGTAATAACATGTGAACACCTTCATCATTTATTCTTTTAAAACAATGAAACATCCTAAATTACCATAAAAAATATTGATTACATTCATGATCCCTTATAGAATACTGGATATACTCCTTCTATACAAAAATGTTATAAACTCAAACAATGATGGTATATAGAATTCATTAATCAGTTTCAAGGTAGTCAAGAATATCCAATATAATTTATCAAAATCAACCATCTCTTATTCCAAAATTACTTCCTCATTATCAGGACCATATTAAGGATTACATTTCCTTCAACCATGAATTTTCCTAAAAGTGTAGATTAATGAAAAGTCACTTTTATTAGAACTATATAATCTCAAATCCTAAATAAAATAGTACTATAGTACAATCCTTATTTATCTCTATAATTCATATAACTAGTATAATGTTGATACAACACTCAAATGAAATAATTCTACAATAAAAACATAAGAACACTAGTCATTCATCTCTATCTGAGGTAGTATCATAACATGATTGTTATCCAATAACATCATTTGCGGTATACTTTTATGACTAGGAAATTGATTTGCGTAGTGTCTCAATGACTTACAGATGAAGCATTTTAAATTTGAAAACAT
This sequence comes from Viscum album, assembly GCA_963277665.1. Lineage (NCBI taxonomy): Eukaryota > Viridiplantae > Streptophyta > Magnoliopsida > Santalales > Viscaceae > Viscum > Viscum album. Next base: position 1,568,830,512 of record OY728138.1, read on the forward strand.
TTTCTTACTCTTGAAATCACGTACATTGTGTCCTTTTTCTCCACACTTATAACAAAATCTCATTCCCTTCATGAATTTACCAAGGTGATTATTTCCACCTTTATCACATATAGGAAAATCCTTCTTTCCCTTATTCCATTTATCCATCTTTCTCTCTACCATCCTTTTCGTCTCTTGCCTCCCTTTAAAGCCATGGGACTCAAAGAATTCTCTACTTATCTTATTAACACATGATATTATTTTTTCATATTTTTTGAATACGTGGTAGACTATTTCCCTTCAAAATGTTTTTTTAATACCCTGAAACATTTTATTTTTCTTACTCTTTAGATTATGTGTATTGTTGTAAGTCTCATTCTATATACTAGGAACTATTTCTAAATAATGGAATAAACAAGATTAGTTTATGAATCGAAATACATAATTCCAAACATTAACAATACTGATAATAAATTGAGCAGTTTATGGATATAATCCATAATCATGAAAAAAATTCTATAAGGATGTATATACTCATAACCCCTTCATAATGGGTTGTAAAGAAAATTATAATTATCCTAATCATATCCCCTGGGAGTGTCATAACCAAGAGTGCAGCAAGGCCCGTTTTCGTTCACAGGTTCTCATTCGAGTCTAGCTCAATGTGGTGTTTTTAGGTTTTACCCCTCGGTACATCTATGCCAGAGCTGCCTCTACCTGCTCATATCCAGACATGGATGTATTGCTTGGAAATGTCAAAAAATATCTATAATGATAAAATTATAGGAATTTCTTCTATACTAATCCTCAAAGTCTATCTAGGGGTAATGTTCTCTAATCAGAGTTAATCTAAATCTAGATTCCATGGTTTGTACTAAACTTTATCTGATACCAATTGTAAAGCCCCAACCCTAGAAGCCCAAAGTCGGTGAATTATTACGTATCATTTTCATGATCACAAAAGACCAAGTCTCAAAATATCGATTAGTTTAGTATCCTTGTAAGTACTAGATACATTCATAAGGTTTAAATTACATCATAAAATTTAAAACTGCAACAACATTGTTTCCATAAACAACACCGAGATCCCATAGACTATCCATGTAGATCATTCATAATATACTTAGTTGCATCCTGTAAAAAATAAAACAAAGAAAGGGGTGAGCTCAAATGCTCAGTAAGGGTCAGAAATACAGCGGAAAATAACAAAAATATTAATCATAGTGAAGAATTTACACCAGATGCCTTTAAAAATAATGAAAATTAATACTTTAATGGGAGGAATATGAGCTAAGTAAATAATTCCATAATTTAAAATAATCCTGGGTATTCTACAAGTCGAATGGCCAAATGAACCATCAATATCCACATTCATAATAATGGAATGCATAATGCCAGACATTCATAACCACATAGTCAAGGACTCGTGCTAAGACTTCAAATAATATTTTGTCATGGCCTTTTGCCAAGACACTAGTTTGACTCATGAGACCTACTGATGTATCGAGGAGCTATAGCATTCTCCACCCGTCACATACTAAGTCAAATGTATTCCACATATGAAAAGTTTTAAACATAACATAAACATTCATATTAAAACTAGAATAAAAAATGTCAATAATTTATCCATAAACCATGAATGGTATAAAAATAACACATCCATAGTCAAACATATCAAAAAACATTCAATACAATATTGAAGTTTTGTATCATAGTAAATCAACTGCAAACAAGTTTAAAATCCATCAAGCGATGTTGACATAGATGAAAATGATTTGTAAAACTCTTTGAGAGAAATATCCCTTTTTAGGAAAACATTTAAAAGTCACACAATTTGGAAAGGAATACATTTGAAGACGTTTTTGAATCAAAGTGTCCCTGATTTTCCAAGGATCGAATAACATCTGAGAAGGGGGGGGGGGGGTGAATCATTTGTTTAACTTTTTATAAGTTTCAAAACATTAAGAAACGTAACCCTTTCAACCTGTTAAAATTTATTTCCTAGTCATCCTTTAGTAAGAAAATCAAGCATGCATGAAAATAAATAATGGCACACAAGATTTACAAGGTTCAGCATCAATAAGAGAACCAACGTCCTAGCCATAGCCACTCTAGTGGGTCTATGGAAATCCATTATAATGAAGAAGTGAATATAACTTGTGCCAACTCTCATTGGACACCTTCTATCTCCCGATAAGAAATATTATACTAACTCCCATCAGTTTACAATGTTTACTTAAAGAACAAATGAGCCAAACACAAGAATACACACGTTTTTAAGCTGCTCCACAAATTCTCACTCTGAATCTTCAATCTAATTTATTGTATCTAATTTTCTGAAACCGTTATTCTCAGCAAGATAAGATGATTTTGATTATCTTCTTATCAAACACTCAAGGAAACTTCTTCAAGATGGTAGGAACTTTTCACTTAGAATTCTCCAGCGCTCAGCCTTTTCTATATATGTAAAATAGATGCAATTGAGCGAATGATCTATGCAAATATTTATAGGAAACTCAAAAAACAAATGAGAGAATCATGAAAATCTTTCCCGCTTCCTCAAATCTCAAAAACTCCACAAATGTCTCGCATTTAATATTCAATCTTTGACTTCTTATAATTTCCTTAAATTTCACTGAGATTTATGAAAAGTTGAAATTCTGGTCTTCATGAACTCTCCATATCTTCCTCAGAATGATAAGGGCGGATCTTGGTTCTGATTTTAGGTTCAGGAAACAGGTTTAGAAAAACCGGTTCAGGAGATATGGTTTAGGAAACCTGGTTCTTGATAAATGGTTCACGAAAACTGGTTCAGGAAAACTGGTTCATTAAACTCCAGATGTTAGGCTCAAGAAGTATACTCCGATTTTCAGGGTCAGGAAGTAGACTCTGAATTTATAGATCAGGAAGTATACTCATAATTTCTATCTTAGGAAGTAGAATCTAAATTTTTAGCACAAGAAGTAGACTCTGAATTTCTGTCTCAACAAGTAGACTCTGAATTTCTAGCTCAGGAAGTAGACTCTGAATTTCTGGCTCAGGAAGTAGACTCTGAATTTCTGGCTCAGAAAGTGGACTCTGAATTTCTGGCTCAGGAAGTAGACTCCATATTTTTGGGTTAGGAATTAGACTCTGAATTTATGGCTCAAGAACCAGACTCCTAATTTCTCACTTAGGAATTAGACTCCAAATTTCAGGTTCAGGAACTAGACTTTGAATTTCTGGCTCAGGAAGTAGACTCTGAATTTCTGGCTCAGGAAGTAGACTCTGAATTTCTGGCTCAAGAAGTAGACTCTAAATTTCTGGCTTAGGAAGTAGACTCTAAATTTCTGGCTCAGTAAGTAGAATCCAAATTTCTGGCTCAGTAAGTAGACTCTGAATTTCTGGCTCAGGAAGTAGACTCCAAATTTTAAATTCAGGAAATAGATTCAGGAAACTAGTTTAGGAAACTTGGTTTAAGAAAACTGGTTCAAGAATACTGGTTCAGGAAAACTGGTTCTGGAAAAACAGGTTCAGGAAAACTAGTTCAGGAAACCAGGTTTAGGAAAAATGGTTCAAGAAAACTGGTTCAGGAAAACTGGTTCAGTAAAATAGGTTTAGGAAAACTTGTACAGGAAAACTGGTTCAAAAAAATAGGTTCAGAAAAACTGGTTCAAGAAAAAATGGTTCATGAAAACATGTTCAAGAAAATTGGTTCAGGAAAACTATTCAGGAAAACTGGTTCCGAACTTTCTCATAATTTTTCTTAGTGAAAAACCTCATTCCTCTTCACCATTTCTTCAACATCTTTTATCCTGAAAATTTTCATGAATTTTGAGAACATTATGATCAGAAAATCATCGTTTGATTATACATATAAAGTTTGAGACACTTTCTTAACGAATGACTTCTTATTCTTCAACATAATCTTCTTTAAGGAAATCTTCTATAACCAGAAACTTCAACTTTCTTTAACTCAAAAAAATTTTACAATAAAAAGATTAGTTGTCAACAAATACAAAACATTGTCAAAAAAAACACCATAAAGGTTAATCAATCTCCCCGTTTGTATTTATTGGAAACCCTTATTATCAAGTTTTCACCTCTCAAATATTTTACATCTCAAGTTCATGAATCATTCCAAAACATAGTCTTTCTCAAAAAGAGTTTCCTCACACCACACTACTGGATAAATTAATGTTTTTGAAGGATTTCCATCCCTTAGTGACAAGAAAATTTTCCATCCATGTAACGATAAAATTATACTTACTCAAAATCCCCCTCAACTTTTATCTTTCTCTTTGTCACTTTTCTTTTACTCTCTCATTTTTCTTTCTCTCCCCCCATTATATGATAACCAAACCTTTAGATTCATAAAATAAAGCTTACTCTCCCCCTATATCAACATAATCCAATGCACGGTGGGGGTAACTTACTTCTGAGTTTTAGGATGTCTTGGGAGGTGGCTGAAAATGGAGTTGAAACCTCAGTTCAAAAAACCTTTCCATTGACATTGCATTTGTGAAAATATCAGCAATCTGATACTTTGTTGAAATATATTCAATCAAGTCTTCTCCAACAGTAGCTTCCTATTCTAAAAAGTGATACTTTATATCAATATGATTTGATCTTGAATGTTGAACAGGATTCTTGGAAAGATCAATGACACTTTGATTATCACATAGTATTTTCAAAGGTTTAGAAACTTTCCCTTTCAAATCTCATGATTGATCTTTCATCCACATCATTTGAGTACAAGCCCGAGTAGCTGAAAAAATTAGGATTCAGCTATACTTAAAGTTACTAAACTTTATTTCTTGTTGTGCTAACTCACACAGCATTCCCCTAAGAAAAATGTCCCCCCTATTGTTGATTTTTTATCATTGCATTCACCATCCCAATCAGCATCAGTATAACTAAGAAACTTTATCTCATTTTTTCTCTTGTATAACAACCCATGTGAAGTTGTTCCTTTAATATGTCTCATAATCCTATTAACTTCCAACATATGTGATTCTTTTGGATTAATTTGATATCAGGGACAGAGAGTCACAACATAAGAAATATCAGGCCTTGAGGTTGTAAGATAAATAGGACTTCTTATTAAGTTTCTAAAGTCTTTCTTATTCACATTTTTCCCTAACTCATCTTTTCTCAATTTTGTCCTCACTAAGATAGGGGTTGAAAATTATTTTGATTCTTCTATCCCAGACTTCTTTAACAATTCCGTGGAATACTTTTCTTGGAAGAAGAAAATTTAGTTTTCTTGTTGTTGAACTTGTAATCCCAAGAAGCATGTTAATTCTCCCAACATTGACATTTCAAAAAAATTCATCATCTCTTCAACAATGTTTTCACAGATCTTTTCTTCATCTCCAACAAATATTATATCATCCTCATAAATTATTAAAATTAAAGTTCTGATGTCGACATCTTTAACATACAAGTTGATATCAACTTTTCCTTTAGAAAAGTTCATCTTTCTCAAATAATTGTCAATTTTTTAATACTATTCTAGTGGAGCTTGTTTCAGATCATACAAGCCTTTATCCAATTTTTAAACATTATTTTCATCCTCATCAATTTAAAACCCACAATATTGTTCAACGTAAATATCTTCCTTGATCTCACCATTTAAGAAAGCTGACTTTACATCCATATGATAAACCTTGTAATTCCAATGGGTAGGTACTGCAAGAATCATTTGAATAGTTTCCAATCTTGCAATAGGGGGAAAGGTTTCATCAGAATCCACACCTTCCACCTGTTCATATCCTTTGCACACAAGCCTTGCTTTGTTTCTTATAAATTCTCCATGCTCATTCAATTTATTTCTGTAAACCCACTTGGTTATGATAACATTATTATTTTCTATCCATGGAACAAGTTCCCATGTTTCATTCTTCTCAATCTGATCCAGTTTTTTATGCATTGAATCCACCAATTCTTTATGTTGAATAGCTTCTGAAACTGATTATGGTTCAACTTTTGAGATAAGGGAAGTCTAATTATCTAATCTTAACTTCCTTCTTGTCTGAACTAGAGGCTTCTAATCCTCAATAATATTTTCAAATTCAATATGTTTTTGTAAGGTAGGAAAACTCACATTTTCTTTCCCAGCATCACTTTCTTCCCCATGTGACTCATCTGAGTCACATTCACTATTGTGGGAATTCTTTGATTTATGTTCCTTGGTATTATTAATAGATGTTGTGAAGGAACATGGATTTTCAATTAAATTTACATCATATGAGTCCACAATCTTCTTTAATTGTTTGTTCCAGCATTTGTAACTTCTTCCATTTGGTGAATAACCCATAAATATTCCTTCTCTAGCTTTCTCTTCAAACTTTCCTAAGTCTGGATTTTTTATTTTGATCAATCATGGGCTTCCAAAAACATTGAAGTAATTAACAAAGGTTCTTTGTTATAACACTTATCGTAAAGAGTCATGTTTGTTTCTGGTCTCAACAAGAATCTATTTTGAACATGTACAGCAGTGTAAACAGCTTCTCTCTAAAAGAATTTTGAAATTTTTAATTCTGATAAAATACTTCTTCCCATTTCTACCAAGCATCTATTTTACCTTTCTGCTACTCCATTTTGTTGTGGAGTATAGGGAGCACTATACTGATGTTTGATACCATTCTTCTTTAGATACGTTTCAAAATCATTTTTTTTGAATTTGGTACCATTTTCTATTCTCAACTTCTTTATGGAAGCACCCAATTCTTTCTCAACATATCTTCTAATGATTTTAAAAGTTTCAATAGCCTCTGACTTTTGCTTTATGAACATGATGTTTTCATTTGAGTGAAGTTATCAATAAAAGTGATAAATTATAAATCTATTTTTGTTGATTGATGTCTCATCGGCCCACATAGATCGGAATAAATAAACTCATGTGGTTTGTTAGATTGAATCTCAACTCTTTTATGGCTTTTGTTTGTCATTTTTCCTTTCTGGAAAGTAACACAAACATCTTCATCTCTTATTTTTGGTTCGGGAAAATTCCGAACAGCATCAACATTAGAAAGCTTATTCATGTTCTTCTGCCCAAGGTGGCCAAGTATTTGGTGCCATAACATGCTTTCATCATCAACACTCAAATAACAAGAGTTATTTGATTCTTCAATTTGAAAGAGATTCCCACCGGTTCTTTCTCCTTTAGTAATCACTTTTCCGTTTTTCAAACTTTTGATGATACAATAATCCTTTCTAAAGATAACTTCTTTTCCATCATCATAAAGTTGACTTACACAAAGTAAGTTATGTTTTATCCCATCAACAAGTAAGTCTTCATTAGACTTCAGTTTCTTTGCTTCAATCTCTGCCATTCCGATTCCCTTAATTTTTAAGGAATTATCGTGGCAAAAAATAACTGCTCCATTATCATGACATTAAACATGTTCCAATATTTTTATATCACCTGTCATGTGTGAAGAACAACCACTATCAAGAATCCATGGTTTTTTCCTCTTACTCGCTTTCAATGTTCTCTATACAACAAAAGCTCTCTCATCAACCTAATTATTTTCCGCTCTATTTTCTTTCTTGTTATAAGAAACTTGTTCTAGAAGGAGTGTCATACATCGTTCGGTATGATGAACAGACTGATCACATCTTCCATAAATTTCTTCTAAAGATTCATATTGATTATTTGTTGGATTTTTTTGGCATCTTGAGAATTCACATGTTCAACTTTTTGTGAGTACGGAAAGTTTCTCATTCTTCATCCACTATTTCTTCCACTTTGCTCAAACCTTCTTCTGGGTAGAGATAAACTGTGCCAATAATTATAAGCTCTATGCCCATATATTCCAAAACACCAGAAATAGCCCTCAAATATTGATTTTCTATTAAAGAATGATCTTTCTTTATAGGAATTTTGTTGAGGTTGATAACTTCTTTCACCACAAAAAAACTCATGATATAGGTCATCTCTTCTTTTGAGTGAGTTTTCCACATTTAGGGGATTGATAGGTTTATCACATTATTTATACCCCCAAGATTTAAAAAAACTTTCTCCATAACCTAAAATGTTAGAAAAATCAGATAAAACATTATTTTTGAAAGGAGAAGATTTCACATGATTCCCATGGTATGCATTTCCAGCAAACATGGAAGTCCCATCTTTTACTTCAGTGGCTTTGTGGAAGATTTCATTCATCTTCCTTAGGGAATTTTTGGACTCAATTACTTTTGATTGAATCTTGTTGACCACTTCTTCTTTAGTTTCAAACTTCTTTCTAAGATATGCAATCATCTTTCCTTGTTCAGCAATTTTATGTCTGTAACATAAAATTTCTTGAATGTACTCATCTTCCTTCTTGGTGACATCTTTACATCCATCATAAACTTCTTCAGGATGTTTCTTCTTCAAACAAATTTCTATCTTGAGAGATTTATTTTTCTCTAAACATGCTATAAGTTCATATCTTAGTTGATATTCTCTATATGATTCTTCCCCACCTTCATCACTTTATGATGAAACATTTTTTTTCTCAACCTTTGCAATGATGGTTCTGAATATTTTTTTATTTTCTTCTTCTGAGGAATCAATGTCAGATGATTCAGATTCAACCTTCTTTCTCAACATACTTCCTTTTCCTATAAAAATTTATCTTGAGTTCTATAGAATTATTCTCTTCTTTTTCATTCTTGTTATACTTCTTCCATTGAGGTTTCTCATTAGAAAACATTGTGATATTCTCCAACTTTCATCTTATGGAAATTCATAGCAATGTGTCTGATTCCACCATAATAAAAACATTTGAGAGTATGTTCCCCTCCATATTTTCCTCTTCCTCTTTGATAGTTCTTGGATATGAGAGACATGATTTTTTCATTCAACTCTTCATCTTCCTTATCGATAGACTCACAAGGATTAGCTTCATCATCATCTTGGATTTTCTGGTTTCTCGTAGCTTCAAAAGCCATTTCATCTTTTATATTCTTCTTAAAGATTGGATCTTTCCTCATTTTAGAAGAAAAAAGAAAGTTATGAAGTTCGTCAAGAGATAAATCATCCTTATCTTCTAAAGCTGAAATTTTAGAATCAAACCTGTCTGGAAGGTTTCTCATTTGTTTCTTCACAATTATAGAATCTTCAAAGTCTTCTCTGAATACTCTAATATTTCATAAAATCTCATTAACTTTAGTGAAGATTTCATCAATTGTTTCATCATCTCTCATCATGATGTATTCAAACTTATTACTCCAGATTTGTAGCTTGGCCTCCTTGAATTTTGTGTTTCCTTTGAAAACACTTTCCAGCTTGTCCCACATGCTTTTTGATGCTTTGAGACCCATCATGTTTGGATAAACATTTTCAGATAAGGACATGAGAATATCATTTCTATCCTTTTCATCAATTTCTATGTTTATCTTATTAGAAAACGTCATAGGAGCATTTTTCTCAATGGGTGGAAAGCCAATAGTAGCTGCATCAACAAAATCAAAGCTAAGAGATAAGAGATAAGAAATCATACTATTTTTCCATCCATAATAATTCTTGAAATCAAACATAGGAATTCCTCTACTATTGACAGAATTTATATTCTCCATGATAAGGATTCAACAAGGTAACCTCACTCTAATACCACTTAAAGTTCCAAGGATCGAATAAAAACTGAGAAGGGGGGTTGAATCAGTTGTTTAACTTTTTATAAGATTCAAAACATTAAGAAACTTAACCCTTGAAACCTGTTAAGATTTATTTTCTTTTCATCCTTTAGCAAGAAACTCAAGCATGCAAGAAAGGTAAATCAAGAAAGGCACACATGATTTACAAGGTTCGACCTCAATAAGAGAACCTATATCCTTCCCATAGTCACTCTCGTGGGTCTATGGAAATACACTACAATGAAGAAGTGAATAAACCTTGTACCAACTCCCATTGGAAACCTTTTATCTCCCAATAGGAAAGATTATACTGACTCCATTCAGTTTACAATGTTTCCTTAAAGAACAAATGAGCCAAACAAAATAATAAGAACATTGTTAAGCTTATCCACAAATGCTAACTCAAAATCTTCAATTCAATTTCTTGAATCCAATTTTCTGAAACCAATCTTCTAAGTAAGATAAGATGATTATGATTATCTTTTTCTCAAACATGAAAGGAAACTTCTTCAAGATGGAAGGAACCTTTCATGTTGAAATCTTCAGCGCATTTCCTTTTCTAAATATGTAAAAAATTTGAAAATGAGTGAATGATCTGAGCATATATTAATAGACAACTTAGAAAACAAAGGTGGGAATCTTGAAAATCTTTCCCACTTCCTCAAATATCAAAAAATCCACAAATCTCTTGAATTTAATCTTCATTATTATACTTCTTCAATTCTCCTTAAATTTCTCCTAGATTTATGAAATGATGAAATTTGGGTTTTCTTGAACTCTTCATATCTTCTTCAGAATGATAAGGCTGTATCTTGGTTCTGATTCTAGGTTCTGAAAATAGGTTCAGGAAAACTGGTTTAGGAAAATTGGTTCAGGAAACCCGGTTTAGGAAAACTGGTTCCGGAAAACTGGTTCCGGAAAACTGGTTCAGGAAAACTGGTTCAAGAAACTCCGAATGTCAGGCTTAGGAAGTAGACTCTGAATTTCAGGTTCAGGAAGTAGACTCTGAATTTCTTGCTCATGAAGTAGAATCCGAATTTCTAGCTCAGGAAGTAGACTCTGAATTTCTGTCTCTAGAAGTAGACTCCGAATTTCTAGATAAGGAAGTAGACTCCGAATTTATAGCTCAGGAAGTAGACATAGAATTTTTGGCTCAGAAAGTAGACTCCGAATTTCTGGCTCAAGAAGTAGACTTTGAATTTTTCCCTCAGGAAGTAGACTCTGAATTTCTGGCTCAGGAATTAGACTCTGAATTTCTTGCTGAGTAAGTAGACTCTGAATTTCAGGTTCATAAACTAGACTCTGAATTTCTGGCTCAAGAAGTAGACTCTGTATTTCTAGCTCAGGAAGTAGAGTCCAAATTTCTGGCTTAGGCAGCAGACTTCGAATTTCTAGCTCAGGAAGTTGACTCTGAATTTCTTGATCAGGAAGTAGTCTCCGAATTTATAGCTCAGTAAGTAGACACTGAATTTCTGGCTCAGGATGTAGACTCTGAATTTCTGGCTTAGGAAGTAGTCTCCAAATTATAGGTTCAGTAAATAGATTCATGAAACTGATTCAGGAAACCTGGTTCAAGAAAACTGGTTCCGGAAAAATGTTTCAAGAAAACTGGTTCAAGGAAAATAGTTTTAGAAAACTGATTCAGGAAAATAGGTTCAAGAAAAATGGTTCAGGAAAACTACTTTAGGAAAACTGGTTAGGAAAACTAGTTCTAGAAAACTTGTTCAGAAAAAGAGGTTCAGGAAAACAAGTTCAGGAAAACTGGTTCAGGAAAACTGGTTCTGAACTTTCTCAGAATTTTTCTTAGTGAAAAATCTCAATCCTCTTCACATTTTTCAACAGCTTTTATCATGAAATGTTTCATGATTTGTTAGAACTTTAAGATCAAAAAATCATTGTCTGATTTTTTTAGAATGTTTGATGCACTTTCCTAACATATGACTTCTTATTCTTCTACATAATCTTCTTAAAACAAATCTTCAGCAACGAGAAACATCAAATTTCTGTAACTCAAGAACATTCATAAAAAAAATAATAGTTTTCAACAAATACAAAACATTATTAAACAAAAAATCATAAATCTTTTTTAGTATCATACCACTTTTAATCATTTGATAGGAATTAACATTTTAGAAACATTCATATCCATATAGATACATCCTTAAAAACCATTTTGAAAACATGGACATTAATTAAAATGATTTAAAAGAATAAATATTTAAAACATTTATAATTATTTTTTAGTAAAAGATTCCCTTAAAATAATCCATTTGAAAAATATTTCTTGAAACATTTACATGGATAATAAATATGTCCCAGTAGATACTTACATAAAAACATCCTAGGATAATGAAGAGATTGTGAAATTAAGACTTACCTTGTAATTTTCCTTGGTTAAGGGTAGGTTAACCTCATGTATAATGGTGAAATAATTTCTATTGTATTATATAATAATAATATACATTAATATGATATCATATAAGACCTTTTAATATTGCTTTGTTAATAATATCTTTGTATTATCATTGGTTTGGGTGTTAACGGCTTCGTTTTTGTTTATATTATTTGTTATGTGAGTCATATTTATTATGGATGGTATGTATATTATTCATATCCAGAATGATATCAAGTATTTAAACATTATTTTCAATCATCAAATGAAAATTAGTCTTGAATGGATATGATGGGGAACGAATCTAATCGCATTCGTGGAGATGGTAATCCGCACGTACGCACAAGCACCAATATCATTCTTTTTATATTAAAATAATATATAATTGGATGCTATATCATATATACATGAATAATTATCACATTATATTTATAATTTACATTAATTACACACCATTATTATATCCAGCCAAATAATAATGTACGTAATAACAATTACACCGTGACGTAGAGACGGTAAGCCTTACGTACGCACGTATGGTGACATGTCATTCAGAGGATGGTCAGAATAATGAATATGGTTGTACCATATTTATAATAACATCATAGTATATATAAGATATTGGATTTAACATTTTATAATATAAAAAACAAATAAATTGGAAGTGAAAGAATAATGGAATTTGAAAGAGGGTAGTGAAATCATTACCTCTTCTTCGGCTTCTTCCTTTTGATTTGACAAAAAGGGATACATAGGATTGATTTATTACTAAAATAAACCATATAGGATTAAGGGAGGACAGTTGAGAGGGTATTTGGGTAGGGGTTGGTAGAGGTAAAAGGATTTTAAGGTGTGAATTAGAGATATGGGGGAGTTCCCTTTTATAAGAGGAGTGAGGGGCACCTTAGAAAAAACTTGAAATATTATTTTATAAAAAAATAATTTTCGGTTTTTAATGACTAGAAATTGTATTATTTAGAGTATAAGGTAAGTATTGGTCGAACTCCACTCAAAAAATTTGTTTTAGACAGGTTTGGGTCACTATATTAACCTTATCTTTTATATTTAACTCTTGGTTAAATAGTTTTACTTTTACCATGTCGCTTTGTATTTTTAATTTATATAGTAAATAAACATACCATAAACTTCCACGAGAACACAAATATGTTCCTTAATGCCACCTATAATGATATTTATTCCCTTTTGCTGAGCCTTAGTCATTTATTAATATAATAACATCCAATAATATTGTATTTGTTTTGAAAACTCATTTATGTCAATTTTGAGTTTATTTAATAATTGATTTTTTTTTAAACATTATTAATTCAAAATAAATTCCTTTAATCATCCCTAATACGTCATATTAACCTAGAAAAGTTTTGGATTCTATTAAACTCTTTAAATTATATTTATTTTTGTATTTATAATGTCATTTACTAGATTCATTCATTAATAATGAAAATACTGCATCATCATTGTATCATAAATAAATTTAATTATTCAATGTCTAAAAATTATAAATAAAGTACCATTATTTAGGAAATATTTTAATCTTTATAATTATTATTTATTTTAGAATATATAACATGTATAACCCTATGTAAATATTATTTAATAAAAGATATATGCTTATGTAATTTTTGTGTTTACTTTAACTTAATTAATATAAAGTGTCATTATCACTTACAAGTTGCTCCATGGGGTCCCACAAACGACCCAACTATGCCCATGGTCAGACATGTATCAACTAATAGGTTTAGGAAACATGTTAGGGTAATTTAATATTATTATAATTTAATTTTTCTACCCTTTTTTACCGGATTTACCCTTTAACCATAGTAAATATAATATTTACAGAAGTACTTATTCAAAATTTATAAAAATAAAAGTTATCTATTTATACAATTTTGACCCCCTGATTCAAAATATGGAATCCATTTTTCTAAATTAAAAACCCAAATGTGTCAAAAATTAATTTAAAATTAATTCTCGTTGTCAAAACAAAAAGCGTGTTTATAAGAAATAATAACTATCAAAAGATTGATACTTGCTTATGTCCAGTTTAAATGTGAAATTACGTCCAATGACCATCATCGGATTAAATGGTAAAAATATATTATAATTATACTTTAAAACCACTCAATAGTATAATTTATCACTATAAATTATTTTTATTAAAAAAGTTTTTTTAATTAATATTTAGTATTTTTCACTATTCATCAAAAAACTGAATGTTTTCAGAAAAATACCAAAAAATCACCCTAAGCTAATTTAGATACTCAAAATCCAAAAATAAAGTTTATTTTACCAAAATTCAAAACATATAAATTTCATCTATTTATTTAAAATTAATTTCAATTGTCAAAACCAAAAAGCGTATTTTTAAGAAACAATAACTAACAAAAGATTGACACTTATTTATGTCCAATTTCAAAATGAAATTACATACAATGACGAAAACTGGATTAAATGGTAAAAATATAATTTAATTATAATTCCAATCCATTAAAATGTATAATTCGTCACTATAAATTATTTTGATTAAAAAAGTTTTTTTAGTTAAAATATAGTATTTTTCACAATTCACCCAAATATGAAAGTTATTAGAAAAAGACAAACAAATTATTGAAACTAAATTATTATTTCCCAATTCTAAAAAAGAATTTTATTTTGTAAAATTTAATATAGAAAAGTTTCAAATATTGGATTTAAATAGGGTTCTCCATTAAAAGGATGTAAAATTGTTTTTTTTAAACAATTATTTTATCTGAAAAAAATAAATTTTTTCTTACATTATGTCTAAGAAAAATATAATATGGAATCTAAAATTATAAGAATTATATAAAGTTCAAAATTTAGTTAATATTATTCATAACCACTTTTGAACGGCTAGTTTGGTAAGTCGTGGTGCTCTTGAACTCGGTGTTGCGTGTAGTGCAAGTTATTGAATTGCATTGAAGAAATAATGCACTATAAAATCATGGGGTGTTAAATTAAGTATTTATTTATAAATATTTATTGATTAATATTTAATTTTTTTAATACTTTTGGAATTTTTAAAATTAATATATGTATTCATTTTCATTTTAAGTATTCATTTATATTTTTAAATAAATTTATATAATTAATAACTCTTATTAATTCTGTTAATAGTATTTTGATCTATTCATATTTTAATTATATTTTACTCATTTTTAACATTCGAAATATAATAAATAAATAGTTGTATGGATTTAATATTGATATCAATAGTTGGATGAATTTCTAATTTATCTAATCATATCATGATTACACATACATCCCAACAGTTGGATGGATTTCATTTTGAAATGATCCATCAGATGGATTTTATCTTTATGCCAACCTTATCATGATTTTACTACGATCTAAACCATCAGTTGGATTTCATTTTGATCACAGCCGTTGGATGAGTTTTAGCTTTATCTAACCTTATCATGATCGCATATCCATCCTGACCATTGGAAAAATTTCATATTGATCTCAATAATTGGATGGATTTCATCCCCATCCCACCTTATCATGATTGTATCATTATTCTGTTGGATTTATAAAAATATAAGTATCATTGTGTCTCTTCTTGAGAACAAATGATTGATAATAGTACCAAAATGAATTAAAGTATTGGAGGTCCTTCTGATATTCATTTTTAAATTTTTTCGTCAACACCATCATCTTATTCTTCAACTTCATTCAATGATGGAGAAAAACAATGCATTTGAAAAATACATGAAGAAATACATCAAGAAGTGTAGAGGAATAATATGATGATAGTGTATTATTATAGTGAATAAAACAATCTTTCTTCTCACACCGGATCCATCCTGGGGCACACAGTTGTAAATCACAATTGTGAGCCTACAAATCTTAATTTGTATGATGACTTTTTTCCATAAATACATGATATAATGTGAATGTGTTTTTTCAAAGATATAGAATGTCCCAAATTATTTTTCTACATATTTCTGATGCATTTAAAACACATTATTACTACTTTCAAAAATGAATTGATGGTCTTGGTAGATTCGGATTATCAACTTTGCAGAAATTAACAGTTCTGTTTCGGAAGTTGGCATATGGCCTCTATGCTGATGTTACTGACGAATATCTTAAAATTGGTGATTATACTACAATTGAATGATTAAAAATAATTTTTCCTACTATTGTTTATAATTTTTTAGAGAGATGTCATCGATCACCTAATGCAAATGATATTTCAAGATTTCTTTATATTTGTCAATAAAGTGGTTTTCCACAAATGTTAGGTAGTTTTTATTGTATAAATTGGAAATGGAAAAATTGTCATATGGCATGGGATGGACAATATGTAGGACATTTTGGATCCCAAACTATTATTCCATAAGCAGGGGTGATTATGATATTTGGATATGGAACACATATTTTGGTATGACGGGTACAAAAAATGACAACAATGTTCTAGAGTCATACCATTTGTTTTCTAATATTTCTCAAGGAATTTATACTTCTCCATATTACATCATTCAAGGAAAATAATGTGATAAGGGATATTATTTGGCTGATAATATATATCCAAATTGGTCCATAATTGTGAAATGTATCCCTGAGACATGTGGTCTAAAGAAAAAATATTTTACAATGAAGTAAGAAGCATGTGGAAGGGATGTGGAATATGCATTTGGAGTTTTACAATTATTCTTTTCAATCATCATTGGATCAACACGTTTTGATGAAAACTTGTGTTGCATGATATAATGACTATATGCATTGAGATGAAAAATATGATAATTAAGGACGAATGTGATCTGAATGCTCCAATTATTGATACGATGGAAGTGTCAGCTCCAACTATCGAGATAACAACAGTTGAAAATGTTCGTTTTCATCACATACTCAGTAAACATAGAAGAATCAAGGGTAAGGATTCTCATATCGCTCTATGAAATTCATTAATTGAGCATCTATGGAAAGAATATGTTTTTTAGAAAATTAATTGTAATCGAGTATCCATTGTAATTTTCATCATTGTTAATTGAATATCATTTTAAATAGAATATAATTTTATTTTACTTTATTTTATTTTATTCATTGATTAATAATGCTATGTATGGGTAAAAAAAAGTAAATTAAGGGTAAACTATAGTTAAGGTTCAAAAAAAGTAAAGGGTAAAACAAAAGCGAAGTAAGGGTAAATCAATGTTAGGTAAGGGTTAAACTATGTTATGTAAGTATATAAAAAGTTATATAAGGGTAAACTAATGGAAAGTAAGGATGAACTAATGTTATGTAAGGGTAAATTAAATCTAAGTAAAAGTAAAACAAATTTAAGATAAAACAAATGTTAAGTAAAGGTAAACTAAAGTTAACTACAAGTGAAACAAAGTTAACCAAGGGTAAAACTAAAGGTTAGTAAGGTAAAAAATAAATCTAGTTAAGGGTAATCTAAATCCATGTAAGAGTAAAGGTAAATAATGTTAAGGGTAAACTATATTTATGTAATGGAAAAAAAGTTAATTAAGGGTAAAATCAATGTAATTAAGGGTAAAAAAAGCTACTAAAGCGTAAACTAAGGGAAGTTAGGGTAAACTAAAGGTAAGTAAGGGTAAAATAAAGGTATATAAGGGAAAAACATTGTTGGGTAAAGGTAAAAAAAGTTATGTAAGGGTAAATTAAATGTTTATAAGGGAACAAGAATGTTGGGTAATGGTAAACTAAATTTAAGTAAGGAAAAAAATTTAATTAACGGTACACTAAAGTTATGTAATGGTGAAATGAAGTTAAGTATAGCTATACAGAAGTCATGTAAGGGTAAAATGAAGTTAAGTAAGGGTAACACAAAGTTACGGGTAGACTAAAGTTAATTAAGGGTAAACTAAAGTTATGTAAGGGTAAACTAAAGTTAAATAATGGTGAATCAATGTTAAGTAAGGGTAAAATAAGTAATTTAAGGGTAAAAATAATTCTAATAAATAGAAAACTAAAATTAATTAAAATTAAATTAAAGTTGAGTAATGAAAAAAAGTTATGTAAGGGTAAACTAAAGTTATACATGGGTAAGATAACATGATATAAATGCTCAAATTATAGATTTGGTGGAAGTGTAAGATCTTACTTCTGAATTAACAATCGATGAAAATGTTTGATTTCAGTACTTAATCAGTCAATATAGAATAATCAATAATGGGGATGCCCATATTTCACTCTGTAATGCATTAATTGAGAATCTGTGATAGTGATATGTTTAATTATAAGATCTCCAACCCATGCTATTTTAGTGTGAACACTACTAGAAAAGGGGGCATTGGAGCCCCCCAGACTCGGGCGACCGCCATTGGCGGTTGCTATAGGTCAGCATTAGCGACCGCCCAATGGCGGTCGCTAAGCTGCCTAAAAAATTTCGGGGGGTTTCTGCCCCCCCCCCCCCCGCGCACTCTCTCCCTCGATCCCTCGCCCTAACCCTCCCTCGCCGCCCTCCCTCGCGCCGCCCTCCCCCTCCCTCGCCGCCCGCCCTCCCCCCGCCGCCCGGCCCTCCCCCGCCGCCCGGCCTCCCCCGCCGCCCGGCCTCCCCCGCCGCCCGGCCTCCCCCGCCGCCCGCCCTCCCCCGCCGCCCGCCCTCCCCCGCCGCCCGGCCTCCCCCGCCGCCCGCCCTCCCCCGCCGCCCCGCCCTCCCCGGCCGCCCGGCCTCCCCCGCCGCCTGCCATCCGCCCTCCGGCCGCCGCCCTCCGCCCTCGGGCCTCCGGCCGCCGCCCTCGGTCCTCCGGCCGCCGCCCTCCGGCCGCCGCCCTCCGGCCTCTCGGCCCTCCCCCCCACCCCGGACGGCACCCGCACCCCGGACAGCCCCCGGCGCGCACTCCGGACCGCCCCCCGCACCCCGGACGCCTCCCCGCACCTCGGACAGCACCCCCCCGCGCACTCCGGACCGCCCCCCGCACCCCGGACGCCTCCCCGCACCCCGGACAGCACCCCCCCCGCGCACTCCGGACCGCCCCCCCGCACCCCGGACGCCTCCCCGCACCCCGGACAGCACCCCCCCCCCCCCCCCCCCCCGCGCACTCCGGACCGCCCCCCGCACCCCGGACGCCTCCCCGCACCCCGGACAGCCCCCCCCCTGCACTCGGACACCCCCCTCCGAACCCGGACAGCCCCCCCGCACCCCGGACAGCCCCCCCCCCCCCCCCCCCCCCCCGCACTCGGACACCCCCCCTCCGAACCCGGACAGCCCCCCCGCACCCCGGACAGGCCCCCCGCACCCCGGACACCCCACCCCCGCACCCCCGACAGCCCCCCCTGCACCCCAGACAGCCCCCCCTCCCCCGCACCCCGGACACCCCCGCACCCCGAACACCCCTGCCCGCACCCCTGACAGGCCCCCGACACCCCAGACACCCCTCCCCGCACCTCGGAAGGCCCCCCCCGACCCCGGACACCCCCCCCCCCCTCGCTGCGCGTCCCCCGTCCCCTCACCGCCTCCTCTCCTCCAGCTCCCCGCCGCCGCCGCCGCCCGTCCCCTCCCTTGCCGCACCGCCTTTGGCTCCGGCTCCCCTTCGCTGCCTCCTCTCCCTCGCAGCACAGCCTTCGGCTCCCCTCCCTTTCAGGTTTGTAGCTCAATCAGGTAACATGAGCTTTCAGTTACATTATTATTTTATCAATGGTTCATAAACAAATGGTTAATATTTATTTTGAATATAGTTGATTTGAAAAATGTAAATTTAATAAGTATTGTGTAAATGTTTGTTATACAGATATTATTATGGATAAGAGTTGGATTGATCTTCCAAATCGAACGTCTAGAGAATATTTCAATGGCATTATGCAGTTTATTGAGTTCACGAGAGGATTTGAAAGTGACTATATTAGTTGTCCATGTAGAAAATGTGCTAACAGATATCAATTCACACGAGATACTGTGAGGGAGCACCTTTTCTTTAATGGATTTCTGAAAATTATAAGAGTTGGACTCGTCATGGAGAAGAATATGTTCGTTGTCAAAATACAGATGCAGCTCAGATGGATGTTGATGCAAGGATGACTGATCCAATGCATGAAATGCTTACTGAAATGGTACGTGGGTTTGATCCTGAAGGCATTGACATCCAGAATCTTGAGACCGGTGAGATAAATCTTCGCTCTGGTGCAGATCGTGATTCGAGGAGGTTTTATGAAGTACTTGATGATGCGAAAACAGAATTATATCCTGGATGTACTTCTTACAATAAACTGTCGTTTATCGTGGAGTTGTTGCATTTGAAGACTTTGAATAATTGGTCAGACACATCATTCGACATGCTTTTGGTTTTATTGAAAAAAGTTCTTCCTGTCGACGCTAAGATTCCTGAGTCGTATTACTATGCTCGTAAGTTGACAGAGAACTTAGGTTTTACATATGAGACTATAGATGCATGTGCAAACAACTGTATGTTGTTTAGAAATGAAACTGCTCATTTGGATATTTGTACGGTTTGTGGCGCTTCCAGGTGGAAAGAGAACAGGGGAAATAACACTCATCAAAGTCAGATTGCGATACAGGGGAAACCGATTGCCGTAAAGCAAATGCGTTACTTTCCCCTTAAACCGAGGTTGAAAAGATTTTTTATGTCATCTAAAGTTTCTAATTTAATGAGATGGCATGCAGAAAGAGTTCATGAAAGTGACATGTTAACCCACCCGGCAGACTCTCATGCATGGAAGGATTTTGATAAGAGACATCCCGACTTTGCTAAAGATGTTCGTAATGTCCGATTGGGATTGGCAGCAGATGGTTTCAATCCATTCAAGTCTATGGTTGGTGCAACTCATAGCACATGGCCCGTGGTGTTGGTTCCATATAATCTTCCTCCGTGGCTTTGTATGAAGCAACAATTTATATTACTTTCCACTCTTATTGATGGACCTAAAAGTCCGGGGGATAAGATTGATGTTTACCTTCAGCCATTGATTGATGAGTTGAATGAATTTTGGGGCGATGGTGTGATGACTTATGACTGCGAAACGAATGAAATGTTCAAACTGCATGCAGCTTTATTGTGGACAATCAATGACTTCCCAGCTTATGCAAATTTATCAGGCTGGAGTACGAAAGGGGAATTTGCTTGCCCTTGTTGCAATAAAAGTAAAAAATCTGTATGGCTTAAACATTCCAAAAAATGGGCATACATGGGTCACAGGCGTTTTCTCCCTCCCCAGCACAGGTTCAGAAAGGACAGAGTGGCATTTGATGGTTCTAGAGAGTTCAGCCCAGCACCAAAGATCATGACAGGAGTCGAAATGTTATCGCAGATTGAGGAAGAAAACATTCGCACGGTATATGAAATTCAGGATTTGGTGGCTCCTCCAGTACGTAATATTCGTGCTGCGGGTAGGCAGCGCAGTCACAATTGGAAAAAGAAAAGTATTTTTTATAGTCTTCCGTATTGAAAAACTAACATGTTGAGGCATAATTTGGATGTCATGCACATTGAAAAAAATGTTTGTGATAACATATTGTGGACCATTTTAGGTGTCAGTGGCAAGTCAAAGGACCATGTTAATGCACGCCGTGATTTGGAAGAAATGGGTTTAAGGAAACAGTTGCATTTACAGTTAGCTGGGGGAAACAAGGCATATATGCCTGCTGCACAGTATTCGATGACTACAGAGGAGAAAAAGACATTTCTTTCCATTTTGAAGATGGTCAAGGTGCCTGATGGTTACTCTTCTAATATTTCAAAGTGTGTGAATCTGACGAGCAAGACATTGCAAGGGTTGAAAAGTCATGACAATCACATATTACTTCAGCAGTTGATTCCAATCGCAATTTGTGATTGTTTATCCCCCAATGTTGTTCAGCCCTTGATTGAGATGAGTAATTTTTTTAGACAGCTTTGTTTAAGAAATCAACGAATGAGTGATTTAAAAAGTTTGCAGGACCGAATTGTACTTACGCTTTGTCACTTTGAGAAACTTTTCCCCCCCTCATTTTTCGATGTTATGGTCCACTTGACAGTGCACCTAACTGATGAAGTAATGGCTGCTGGTCCAGTGCAATTCAGGTGGATGTATCCTATTGAACGGTATTTGAGTACATTGAAAAGATTTGTACGCAACAGAGCTCGTCCAGAGGCATCAATAGCCAATGGTTATTTGATGGATGAGTGTACTACCTTTTGTGCAGAATATCTTACGGATGTTGAAACAAAATTAGATAAGCCCTCTCGGATTCATGATGGTCCAGTTGGAGAAGGAACCACATTTGATATGGACAACATCGAGTGGATACAAGCACATCGATATATCTTGTTCAATACTCCATCAGTTGCACCATTAATGCAGTAAGTATCTTATCAATGTGCTTGTATAACTTTTACATGTTTTCTTTGCATAAGTTGATCTTTTAAACATCGCGTAATCATTTGCAGGAAACACATTAATGAGATAAAAGAAGAGATGCATCGTGCGACTGAGTTGCAAATTCAACAATCTCATTATGCGACATTTCATGATTGGTTCAAGGATTATGTATGTATAAATTGATTTTCATTATGAGTGAAGTATTAAACTAATTCTTTCTGCATATATCAGTATTGATTTTTATAAATTATGTAGGTTCGTAAGCTGAGGGAGTTAGGGGACCCCACGCTACCTGAAGTATTTATCCAACTGGCTGAGGGTCCATCTATAACGGCTCGTCGTTATAAAGCTATTGATGCTAATGGTTTTCGATTTCGCATTAAAGATGTTGACGACAAACGAGCAACACAAAACAGTGGCATCGGTTGTCCCTTTGTCGATTCTGGTTATTACTATGGTCAATTGATAGACATCATTGAAGTTGTATATACACACGGTTTGAAGTACATATTGTTAAAGTGTAATTGGGTTGATCCAGTGCGTGGATGTAAAGTCGATCAATATCAGTTTTCATTGGTGAATTTTAACTATATGTTATACAGAAATAATGAACGAGTTGAGAATGAACCTTTCATTTTGACATCACAAGCGGAACAAGTATTCTTCGTTACTTTGCCTTCGGATCCAAGTTGGCAAGTTGTTGTCAAAATGTCTCGGCAAGGAGTGTTTTTATTTGAAGAAGATGAACCCGAGACTGTTCCGTTTGTTTACCAACAACTTGATCAACATACCGTAGTTCAACGTGAAGAAGATATTTATTGGGTCAGAGCGGCTGTTGCAGGAGAAACGGTCGATTTGCATGCTTAATGAAAGGTATAATTGTTTTCCCGCTATTCAGTAGAATGTCCTAGGATATCATAAATTATCTAATCATTTTATAAATCCTTATAAGTTTTAATCCTCACTTTTGTAAGTTAATTCAGTCATAAATATTTAGGTTGATTAACTTTCTGATTTTTTAAAATTCATTCACAACTAATTATTCAATCCATTTTTTGTTTGATTAACAGTTGTACAAGTTTGATTTATTAAGAACAATCCAATTTATCTTTTAAAGACTTTGGACTCATTACTGATATTTTGTATGACTGCAGACATGTCAGGGGAAGAGGCAGAAAATCCACATCATCCATCTGAGGCATCTACGTCTCAGGGTCGAGGTATGTTTGAATGTCATTGTCTATATTTTTTATGTAATTGACATATATATATATATATATAACATTTGTCAATTTATATATAAAATTGTTTTCAACAGGATCAGACTCGGCTGCTTCTTCCTCTCGCAGGAGAGGCCCTGGTCGTGGCATATTATCATGGAATTCCGACACGACGACAGATGTTTCATTTGATGAGGTATTTCATCCCGTGGGACCGAATGCCCCGGCATTTATTCGTCAGCTGGGTCATATCATACGTGACCCACATCGATTTCCATTGACCACGCGTGATTGGGCTTCTATCCCTCAGGACACATTAGATCGTCTATGGAGGGAGGTTCAGGTAAGAAAATAATTTTACTTTATTTTCTATTTATAAATAATACTAATATGTTTGATTATTTTCATTATAGCAAAATTTGAAAGTATGCCCCGAAAAGTTTCGGCCCGTGTGTATGAGCAAATGCCGTAAGCTGTGGAAAGATTATAAAGGCAAAGTGAAGAGGGGACCACTGGGTACCAAATGTGGGTGCCCCTGACATTTTGGAAAAAGTCCCTAGAGGTGTCCTCCCGGCTCAGTGGCGTGACTTGGTTGCATATTGGTCTACTGAGGGTGTTGCGGTTAGTATATTAATTATTTTTCTGTATATATATTTTCAAGAATATGTGATTTGTTTGAAATTTGAATGAATTGAATGTAGGAGGTGTCAACACGCCATTCGGAGAATCGAGCGTTGCAGGGACCAGCTCACAGGCTCGGGACTCGTCACGTGTCTCAGATCCGACATGAGGTATATATTATTCATTTTTTAATTTATTAATTAATATGGTTTTGTGTTTATATTCTTTTAATATACAGTTGCGAGGGCAAGGTGCAGCAACTGATAAAATGTCGGTGTGGATAAGGACTCGTGATCGCAATGATCCAGAGGTTTGCAGCATTGATAGTAAGTGTCTGTACTTACCAATAATTACATAAATCTATATATTAACATATATATATTTAAATATTTCACAGGATCAATTTGAAGCTGAGTTAGAACATCTGCCAGAGGACCAGCGACAGCTTCCCATGCGACGGGATGAGATCTTTCATCGCATTATTGGTCGGGACGGGCATGGCTATAGTTTGACCTATGGAGCAGGGATTCCTC